>JARWIR010000004.1:40320978-41520978 GCA_029959085.1 Nemophila menziesii | reverse complement strand
TCACACCAAGAGAAGTTTTCAATATCCAAAATAGAAACACTATTAATCTCTTCTCCTCTTTAATATGTTTCTGAACTTAAACCGAAGTAGTAATCCTTTTAAGGATACCGACTATATCCAAAAAAATTATTTTAACAAAGTGATGGTAGAGGTCACGCTATTATTAAGATTTTCTAGATTTTGTTGTACGTTGGGTTGTATACATATTAGTTTATGTGTAAGCTTGTTGTAAGTTTCTTTTCGTATTTAAATATTATTGTGATTAGCATTTACCGATCAATGTTCTTGTTTACACCAACATTATTAATATGGTCAAATAAATTAGTTTATCTTTTTATTAATTTTAAAGTTATTGGCCTATTTGGTCTTGGACACTATTGTTATGGCTCATATGGACTTTGAATCTACATTCTTTTACTTAGAGGCCACTGAAATATTATGGTCTATAATATCCTTGGAATATATATATAGGAGAACCAACCCTCCAACCATTTAATTTCAATTGATACTCTCTCTCTCTCTCTCTCTCTCTCTCTCTCTCTCTCGTGGAAGTTCCTATGTAAAAAAAATCTGAAGCTCGAAGTTTTGTTTTAAATTTGTAACTTTGCTTAAACTCTGAAAATGTGCTTTATCAGTGAAAGTTGGTGTATCACGTGTAACTCTTACTCTACTCTCATTGAAAAATAATCCTTACAACTTGCTGCTAATAATTGGATGATGTCATCAAAAGAAGCCAAGTTACATAAGTTAGATGAATTTTCCTCCTCGTAAATTTTTAGGTAGAATGAATTATTTTATTTAATGTAATACTCTTTCTATAAATAAAATAAATTATGGCATGTATTCATAAAAATCACAATCACTACTCAATGATTTTGTATCAATATTCAGTGATTTTATGTTAATACTCAATGATTATAAAAGATACTCAGAGAATTCACCAGCAAAATCACTACTCATAGAATTCACCAGCAAACTCACTACTCAGAGAATTCACAAGCAAACTCATTAAGTACTCAGCAAAAAACATGTTAAGACTAGTCAATGTGTGTGTTCAACTAAATCACTGATTAGTCACCAAAGTCATTGAAGATACTCAACCAAAATACTGAGTACTCGACAAAAAACACTGAGTACTCAATAAAAACACTTAGTATTCCTACCAAAACATTGAGTTAAACCAAAAAATGCGTAAAATCTTGGAGTATACTCGACAAAAAACACTAAGTATTTATAAAAAATCTCTGTGTATTCAGTAAAAAACACTAAGTATTCTTAAAAAAACACTAAGTATTCTTAAAAAAAACACTAAGTATAACAAAAAAATTACTGGTTGGGTAAGTGTATAAAATTAATATATAAGATATGAATCATTACAACAGTTAATGGAAAGTATTAAAAACTATTCTACCTGTAAAAAAACGTACATGTTAATAAATATTATTCTATAGTTAGATAATTACAAAATAAACTATTTTAACCTATTCCACGGCTGATGAGAGGCTATATTCAATGACTTCATTCTTTACCAAAATTGTGTGGAATATTTTGAATTAAAAAAACAAAAGAAAATTGAAGTTGAAATGGCTTCACCCATGAAACTTTAAACATAATCGGGATCTCGCCATAAGCTGCAGAAATGAAGGCTTCTCGAAGCCATGGACGTGGTCGTGGAAACTTGACGAACGACATGGAAGCTTGACAAAAAATGTTATTGAGTTGTTGAACTTAGCCATAAAAGCAAATCGCATGAGAATATTGGAGTTGTTAAACAAAAATTGAGCTCGAAACCTGAGTAGAGTTTGAGTTGTGCGAACAGAACAAAGAGAGAAAATGTATGAAAGTTGCAAAAATACGAAAATAGAGAGAGGAGTGGTAAGTTGATATAAAGATGTTAATAGAGAGTGAATGAGAGAGAATAAGTGAGTGTGAGAAATTTCTAGGGTTTTGGGTATATATTTAATATATATATATATATATATATATATATATATATATATATATATATATATATATATATATATATATATATAAAGTGACTAAAAATTATTTTTAAGGTATAATGGGTAAAGAAAAAACTGGCGTAGTGTTAAGTCTTATTAGTGACATTTAAGGCGTCATTTGATTTATTTTAGTGATAAGTTCTGCATGCTCGTTTAAGAGGCAAGGTTTGAATGAATCAGACTCAGTTTTAAATCTTAATGAAACAAACTAGTTAAGAGTTATTCAGATCTGAATTGGTCAGGAAAAACAAACAGTCTTATTGATCCATTATCATACTGAACCAGATTAAGATCTCATTAAGTGCAAACAAATACCCCCTTAATAAGAAGAGTAGATTAGTGATGTGTGGTTGAGATTTAAAGGGTCTTCAAGATCTATTGGGTACAAATTTCTTAATTTTATATGGTTATTTTATCCATTAAATTAAAATATATTTTTAAAAATTATTTATTTTTGTTGATCAAATTATTTAGTAATTAAATTTATATATTTTTATTATTTTAATACATCTTAAAAGTCACTTTAAACTTGAAATTAATTTGATTTTAGTAAAATGTAATCTTAAAATCTTTTAGTCACTGTAAAGTAGTCTAACCACTACACTAACTGTCAATTTTATATATTTTTTATTTAAGTAATGATATATACTACACAAATTTATACCACCCAATTAACACCTATGACATGGCGTAAATTGGTTGGAAATAAATCGTTAATTAAATAAATAAAAAATAGATTAATAATTTTTAATCATTCTATATCACGAATGGTATATTTTGATAGTATAATTTTGAGTAATATATATCATTATTTTTTTATTTTGGTCGTCATTGCATATCTAAAAAAGACCGAAGAGGAAAAAATATGCTTCAATATAGACGCCAGACGGTTGTGGTTTTGACATTTCCTTTTTTCGCATATCTTCATTGGTAAATTATTCAACATATTTTAGTTTTCCACGTGAAAAGTAGTACTCCACGATCCAAATTAATTGGCGGTTGAAGTTACAAAATTTGATACGCAAATGCAACCTAAACTTCTAAATTTAGTAGCAGATTTGGTCAATGAAACTTGTGGGGAACCGAAAACTTTGACCATTAATACTATACAACTCTAATTTTGGTACGAATATGGATGAATTATTAGTTTATTATAGAGAATTGGCTTCTTCGAAAATCAACAAAATATGTTTCTTTAGAGTTTGATAAAACGAAATGGATACTCGTGAGATGGGTTATATCGATATTTATTCATCATTTTATTGAATAGTATATAATAAGGTTACAAAATCAAATTATTTGGGAACCATTCAAGTTAAAACTTAGTAAAACTTAGAATAAGTCTTCAAACAAACAAATTCGATTCTAATAAAAAGTAGTTAAGAAAATTAGATCATTCAATCTTCAATCTCATTTGTAAAATGTTTATATATTTTTATAATTATAAATTAATATTTTATTTGTTTAATAAATAAGTTATTAAAATTTAAATATTAATTAGAAATTTATTTTTAAAAATATTTTTATTCATTGATCACACCTTATTCTATCATATTTAAAATATTTCATCCAATAACCAGTTGGGATTAGCTCACTGGCCAGAGTCTTGGTCTTCCAATCTAGTTGTGCAGGTTCGAACATATTTCATCAAATACAAATTGTTAATGAAAATTTTGTTGCATCAATAAAGTAAAAAGAATTGTTCATGAACCATTCTACAAATTTTGTTTGGATTCGTTCAGTATATTAAATAAACAAGTTTGAACATTTATGATTCGATTAATTTAAATGTGAGTTCTTGGATCGAAAAATTAGAAAAACAAGTTTGCGCTTCTAGTACTTTTTTCGACTGGATACGTTTACTATATTAAATAGATATTAATCCTAAGTTACGAATTTTGAACTGATATTTAAGTCCATCTAAGTCCACCTTCGTCTAGTTATATATAAAAATGATGAGAAAAATCATTGAAAATCGAAAGAAAATTAAAACATATTGTAGTAAATAAGTTAGTGACAATATAACTACGAGTATTGTCGTCCAAAATAAAACTACGAGTATTGATTCTCTTTTAGTAGTAAACTAGTGATAATAAAATTGCAATTGCATGTATTTTCAGGAATAAGTTAGGTGATGTGCTGGAATGCAAGTCAGGGATAATAATTGTTGATTGATCATTAGAAGCAGAAGATGTAGGTATATTGAAAGTTTGTCTTCTTGTAAGAAATTATAAAGACAAGGCGTGTATAATGAAAAATGATTACAAGAGTTTTATGATTAGATTAGTTAATAATTTAGACTTATGTTATATTGTGATTTATAATTCTATTTCCTCTTTTCTAGAGAAATAAAAGAATTTGGTTGTTGATTACTTAGCCAAGTATTTCATGACAATATACTTGGAGATTCTTCTAATACTTTATCAATCCACTTAACTAGATTATTTGAAAACAATGGTTATTTTAATTTATAAAAGCAGGATTTTAGAAAGAAAAAAGGAAGATGAAAACAAAAATACTAAAATATATCTGGTACTCTCTCTTACAAGTTAGAGTACGAGTAATGAAACAAAAATGTCAACACGGTTGACGCCGGTGGGTAGCACAAGAAGGAGTAGTGCACGTGTGAGTCGACTTGGAAATAATTAACCATCATTCATGCATGCGCCATCATCTCTTTCTTTTATCATTGGACCAATTCTATTTCTTTAGATTAAAATTACTCCTCTCCTTTTCATTTTAAAATTAAAGGTATAGCAGAAAAGGTGATCAATCATTAACATGAGCAGCAGAAACCGTTTAAGAAACTAAAATAAAGAGAGATTAAGATACAAAGGTTCGGGAACATCATCCTCAACAAAATGATAAAAATATATATTAATAAAACTTAATCCAAACCACTATTTATATATTCAATAAAATGGTAAGTATATATTACATTACAAGATATATTAATAAAAATGGATTTAAAGAAAATAGACTAAAAAGAGTTAAAAAATTAAGATTTTTATTTAAGAGGAAACTTCAAAATGAAGTCTAATATGTAACAAAGAGTATTTTTAAAGCCTAGTTACAAAATTGTTCTAAATAAAGCCTAACTAGGTAAAACAAGGTAACTAACTTATTTTCTCTCTCTTACTTTTCCTGACACACGTGACCATCCGTGTACAAGGGGCTGTACCTAAGCCATATTCTTTAGTCGCCCATTTTTTTTCTATGTTGAAACTGGTTTTTTTCCAAGTCAAAATCCGTGTCCATAGGGCTGTACCTAAGTTATTTTTTTGTCCATGCCCATTTTCAAAGTGTTCAATATTATACCCAAGGGGCTGTACCTAAGCTCGGGATTTATCCATTCCATGTCATTTTTTGTTCCAATTCTTATTGTTTTTCTAGTCCTGTACCTAGTTCGTGTACACAATGGGCTATACACAAGTCATTCTTTATCCATATTCATGCCAATGTCATTTTTTAGTTTTTAAAAAAAAAGGAAAAAAGACCCGGTTTTTAGTAGATGAGTTAATTAGATGAGCCCTTAGGTCTGGACAAATTGTGTCCTGGAGCCCAACAAGTCTTTGAGCCCAACAAGTCATATAGCCCCTTATGTCTGGACACACAAGCCAAAAAAAAAAAAAAAGATTTCAGACAAGGGGCTTGGCTATTGAGACAAGCGGCTGGGCTGGGCTATTGAGTCAAGGGGCTGGGCTGGGCTATTGAGACAAGGGGCTGGGTTGGGAGGTGAAGTAAGAATATTGACGTGTGTGGTGGACTCCTGGAGGCGCGAGAATGACTCGTTGGATGAGACTGGATAAGCTGGACTGGACCACGGTGGCTGGACCATGGTGGTTGGACCATGGTGGCTGGACCATGGTGATGGTGTCATCGTGGTCGGGATCTCGGTGAGAAATGACAGCAGATTTGTTCGTGAGTTTCTACAGTGCTGCAGTTTCCAGATCAGCAGCAGCAACGACGTGGTGATGAAGGTGGAAGGTCAGATCGGCCTCTGTGGCGGTGGTGGTCTCTGAGCGCGACTGTTGAGATCTGTGGTGGTGTTATGGTGGGAAGCTAGTCGAGGGGGTGGGGACGGCGTTGCAGCAAGATGGCGCTGATGCTGACGAGGGGGAAGGAAGCAGCAGTGGAGGTGGGTTAGGTGTTGCTCGGTGTTGTGCAGTGACGAAGGTGGAGGGGATGGTGGTGAGATCCGCGCAGTGAAGGTGGGTATCGAGAGGGCGTTTCTTGGTGGCAGGTGGGATAGTGAAGGTGTTGCAGCAGGTGGCTATGGTGGAAGTTTGAGATGGAAGGTGGTGGGGGGGGCGTTAGGTCTTGAGCAGAGAGAGAGAGAGCTGAGAGAGAGCTGTGTGTGTGTGTGTGAGAGAGAGAGAGAGAGAGAGAGAGAGAGAGAGAGAGAGAGAGAGAGAGAGAGAGAGAGAGAGAGAGAGAGAGAGAGAGAGAGAGAGAGAATGGGTTTGATCCAAACCCCTATATGGGTTCTTTGTTTTTGTATTTGGTTTCTCACTGTATTGGTTAGGTTAGTATATAGAAAGACTAGTTGGATAGTAAGTGGGGCTTTTGTTTGGTAAGTAGAAGGTTGTTGGGCTTTAAATAATTATTCCCCCTTTATTTAATAGGATTGTTATCTTGATAACCATTGTCATTTCTCAATCTTACTTACCTTATTTTTTTATTTAAAAACTTTAAATAAAATCTTACACTATAATCAAAAAACTAAATTACATTTTTACTCTTTTTAATTTTTTTAATTTTTTATTTCCATTTATATATCTATATATTAACTTTTTCAAATATTATTTTTAAAACATAAATTTTATTCACGTCACTTAATTTACTCTCTCCATTTATTCACCTCCTTTTCACGATGCTCACATGAAAAAGAAAAACTCATCTCTATTTCGTCTTGAGAGAACTCCAGTCATGAGATAAATCCGACCACAAAGTCAAGCCTCGCTAGTTCGTTCATGGATCCAGCTTAGAATATCCAGGTTAGATCGACCATGGATCGTGCATATTGATGAGCCTCCGTTTTCGAGATCTCTAGCGAGTTCCATCCCAAAGAAGGAGTAGCATCAGGTCCTCAGAGTGGCGTGGGGTTTTACAAGGCTGTGATGTTGGTTCAAAGTGGCGGCGGTTTTTTGGGCTGTTCCATGCTCAGGTCTATGCTTAGTGCAGCGTGATCTACTCCGGCGAGGTGAAGCGGTGCAGAGGTTTGTGTTTCCATTTCACATTCGTTTTCTAGCGACGACAGGGACGTCCTTGGTTCATGATGGATATACTCCGACCTTCTCCTGAAAACTCACGCAAATCTCTGGCCTATTTCTCCAGTATACTCCTGCCTTCTTCCTCTTTGGTTCGTGATGCACAGACCCCACGCCTTCTCCTTCTCCATTTTTAAGGTCTTGAAGATCTATGTTCGCAAATTCGACTGTTCGAGCTGTTCGATGCTCCGATGATGTTAAAGCTGAGCTTCATTGACTGTTCGATGCTCCGGTGATGTTGAAGCTGAGCTCCGTGACTGTTCGATGCTCCGGTGATGTTGAAGCTGAGCTCTAGTGACTGTTGAAACTCCGGTGATTGTTCGCTGCTCCAATAAACTTTAAATTTTTTGTTTTTTATCAAATGAAGTGCATCATCTTTTTCGTGCTCAACAACCTTTTTATTGTATTTTCTTTTTTTAGATAGTAATTAGTTTGTTTTAGGTGTTAGAAATAATAGAAATAATAGAAATAATAGAAATAATAATACTCTATTTTTACTTGAATACTCTATATTTGTATAGAGTACTCAAAATTTCATACAAAGTACTCTTTATTTTTTGAATATTACTCTGTTTTTTATTCCGATACTCACTATTTTATGAGGCCCTCAAGTCAGGGGTTCCACCTTTACAAATATGGTATACCACCCAAGGTATAACTCAATTGGCAAAGATCAACAATATATGTGAAGGGACTAATTTGCAGATATGTGGGAGTTCGAATCCTGTGGGAAACAAACCCATTGATATCAGTAGTGGAAACTCTTGGATTCTAGTTGATTGAGACACATCTTGCGATCTACCTCTCCTACATTCCCAAGGACATGAGTGTAAGGAACTCTCATGGTGGGGGTTCCACCTTTACAACAATGATACTCCGATGGTATATCTCAACTGGTAGAAGACGAACTCTTTATAAATATAATCAGTTCTTTCGACTCTTGTAAAATCTATAGTTTAGGCATGACCTACAATTACCCCCATCTAACTATTCAAAGAATACGAGGGTAGATGTATCTTAAGATAGAGATTCGTGGAACGTATACCTAATCAGTGAGACTACAAAGGAATGCAATGCGACAAAAATACATATAAAGAATTTCAACAAATTCACAGTCTTCAACAAACAAAAAAAATCAAATATCGTCTTATTTTCACCCATGACGAGTCTAGATCTTTTTCAACGGAACTGGAAGTTTTACAAATTAGTTTAAACTAAACATTTGAATTTTGTGAAAAAAAAAGAAATTCATTTGGATTCAACATTTAGCACTAAAAATCATTATAAAATGTTTACTCGTAGGAGATTACTATTTTTCTAAGGTGAGAAATATGTCCGGTAATTGGAAAATTATTCCATCCAATATAGGATGATCCTATACCAATTATATTAATACACATACCCCATGTTTTAAACTTACAAAAGTAATTAAACTTGTTAATCTAATGACATATATTTTGTTATAATAATAAATGACAATGATATAAATATTAGACCATCCAATATTAGATAAAAGTCTTATCTTGTATTGCATCCCCGAATCCCTCGGAGTCCACCTCAACCCCACTATAGCACATATAGCAATGGTTAATGGACCAATACAATAGACAAATGAATATGTACTTTCGCAACACCCAATAAAACCAAAAGCAAAAAGTGAAGAAAACAAAATAATATTAAAAAAAGTCAATAAAACCCCAATATTTACCCAAAAACTAAAAATAACCATAATAATTATCGATACCTACAATAAGTCAAATCCCCCATCTCTCTACCCATTATTTCAAGTGTCTCTCTCCCCCACTTGCTAAAATCTCCCTACATAGAAGGGTTCTTTCTCTCTTCATACACCATTTCCCACTCTCTAAAAAACCAATCTTTTCTATCCCTTTTGGCTTTCATTTTACAATACCCTTTTAAAAAAAGAATCGTTTAGTGAACTTCGATTAGTTATTTGCTTTAATTTTGTGGTGTTTTGAGCTACTCTCTAAAGAAACCAATCTTTTCTGCAACTTTTTAAATTCATTTTGCAACACCCTTTTGAGTTTGTGGTGTTCTAAAATGGGAAGCAAATGGAAGAAAGTAAAAATAGCTCTTGGTTTAAATCTATGTGTATATACACCAAGAACTACCGATGAAGAAGATGAAAAATCTCTGCCACCGTCTTCCTCCGTGAGTAGATTCTCCGACGCCGCTATTATGTCACCGGAAGCTAGGTGGAGTAGTCTACCTTCAACCCCTATTTCCAATAAGCTTAAATTAAGCAAAAGCTTAAGCAAATCATCATCTAAGGTTTGTTTGCTTTTCTTCACTTTTTTCAAAACTTTTTAGTATGTTTTTGTAGCTTAGAAAGTGAAACAAGTTATAAAGTTATGATCTTTTTGTGTTAATTACTTGGTTGCAAAATATATGATTCTTTTCTTCTATTTTTGGGTAATTTATGCATTTGCTAGCTGAGAAAGTTGGGTAAATTGATTATAATTAGAATTTTTGTGAAAAAAGATTTAATTTTTTTCCATTTTTACTAACTTTTTTTACTGTTCTGTTACAGAACACATGTTCTATATGTTTAGCATCAATGAAACGTGGAGATGGTCAAGCAATTTTCACAGCTGAATGTTCACATTCATTTCATTTCCATTGTATAACTTCAAATGTTAAACATGGAAACCAAATTTGCCCGGTTTGTAGAGCAAATTGGAAAGAAATTCCTTTACAGGGTCCCACTTTAGATCCTCCGATGGTCAAACCTCGAGTCAATCCCGTAGATTTAATGACCGTGGTCCGAAGATTACCTCCTCGTTTGAATACAAATCGGCACGAACCAGCAGTTTTTAACGACGATGAATCTTTAGATCATAAACTAAATACAAGCGTTAATACGTGTCAATCTGAAACCTCAGTGAAGATTAAAACGTATACTGAATTTCCAGAGATCCAACGGTCTGAATCGCATGAGAATTTCACTATCTTAATCAATCTGAAAGCTCCCGGGTCAAATATTGACAATACGGGTCAAAATTTGACCCGTATTACACGTCCCCCTCGTGCGCCTGTGGATCTAGTAACCGTACTTGATATTAGCGGAAGTATGGCGGGTACGAAGCTTGCGTTACTTAAACGGGCTATGGGCTTTGTAATACAAAACCTCGGCCCGAATGATCGTTTATCCGTTATTTCATTCTCTTCAACGGCGCGTCGGCTTTTTCCATTGTTAAGGATGTCTGAATCAGGAAAACAACAAGCGATCCTAGCCGTTAATTCTTTAGTAGCGAATGGTGGGACTAATATAGCAGAAGGGTTAAGAAAAGGCGCGAAAGTAATGGAAGATCGAAGAGAGAAAAACCCTGTTGGTAGTATAATCTTGTTATCTGATGGACAAGATACATATACAGTAAGTAATTTAAATAATTCGAATGATTCTTCGAATGTTAAAAAAAACTATGAGTTGCTTCTTCCTTTATCGATTCGTGAACCGGTTCATGCTTTTGGGTTCGGAGCGGATCATGATGCTTTATCTATGCACTCGATTTCGGAAATTTCGGGAGGTACTTTTTCGTTTATTGAAACGGAAAGTGTTATTCAAGATGCGTTTGCTCAATGTATTGGTGGGTTATTAAGTGTTGTGGTCAAAGGTTTAAAAGTCAAAATCGAAAGTCTTGTCCATCTTGGTGAATTAAAAACGGGGAATTATAAAAATAAAGTAAACGAAAACGGACGGTCAGGATTTATCGATGTTGGAGATATGTACGCCGATGAAGAACGTGATTTTCTTATTTCCGTTAATATTCCGAAAGAAGAAAAAAACGACGTTTACGAAACATCGTTGTTAAACGTGGGGATCGTTTACAACGATCCGTTTTCAGACAAAATGGTAAATCTCGAAGGTGAAGGAGTCAAGATTAAACGGTCCAAGACTGGGACCGGGACCCTGCGGGTCCCGGTCCTAGAAGTTGACCGACAAAAAAATCGGTTCATGGCGGCGAAAGCGATGAACGATGCGAGAGCATTAGCGGAGAACGGTAGTTACGTTAACGCGGCGTCGGTTCTCGAAACGTGTCGGAAGCTTTTATTAGAGACTATTTCGGTTAAATCAAAGGACCCGTTTTGTGTAGGGTTAGATTTAGAGCTTAAGGAGATGCAAGAAAGAATGACGAGTAGACATGTTTATGAAGTATCGGGTAGAGCGTATATATTATCGGGTTTAAGTTCACATTCGTGGCAAAGAGCGACTGCTCGTGGTGACTCGACTAATGGAACGAGTCTAGTTCAAGCGTATCAAACACCTTCAATGACTGAGATGGTTAGTACGTCTCATGCTAGTTCGTTACATACTCCTCTTCTTCTTCGACCAAATGGAAGAGGCGTGTAAAAGCTATGGGAAGGAATAAAAAAGACCGGAGTAGAATTTTGTTTTTGTTGTTAATTTTGTAATTTGTGATATTATTGGGGGTGGTGTATATAAGGAAGATGGATTTTATGTGGAGAGGAAGGGGTATAAGGTTATATGAATGTGTGACTTTTTCTGCTTTGCCACCAAGTTTTTCTCTTACATCTCGTATTTGACATCATTTTATATAAGAACTAGTTTCTTTTTTTACATTTTATCTTCATATGTTTTGGTAAAATTATGCCTTAAGTGTGCCCTACCTTTATATACCGTGGGTTGAAAAGTTGTGTAAACGTAGTCTCATTTGTCTAGGAATCTTACTTCGTTAAAGCCTAATCATTTTTCTAATCGAAAAAATAAATTGATTTTTTCATGAATTTATCCCTTCAAAGGAACATTCACAATAGGCTCTAGGATAGAGGGGCCAAAGTAGCATCCTTAATAAGCATGTTTACATCCTTAAAACTCAAGAAAATCGCACCAAACTGCGCATGTGCATGATTTTAATCGCGGTTAGAGTTAGAATTGAATTTTGAAACTTTTTAATTGAACACAAGGGATAGAACGCACTTTTACCGACTTATCGAAAAGCAAATTGCAAAAAAATTCCTACGGATTGTGTATGTACAACTTTTCAAACTACACACTAAGGCACACATTTAAAACCATGAGGGGTATAATGCACTTTTCGAATCCTAGGGTTTGCAAAAATACCTAAGGTTTGGTGAAATCAAAAGATAACGGTTGAATTGCTACGTGTGCAGTGTTTTCATGATGGGTAAGACTTCCATCCAATATAGGATGGTCCAATATTCACATCGCATTCATTGATTATTTTAACAAAACACATGTTATTCGATTAATAAGTTAGTTACTTTTTTAAGTTTAAAAGATGGGATAAATGTATTAATATAATTGGTGTAGGATCATCCAATATTGGATGGAATAATTTTCCTTTCAGGATATATACTTGGGTAAAAGACAGAATAAGTTATTTGCCCAAGTTGATTAGGAAATAACAAGTTTATTAGAAAATGCGTTTGAAACAATGTTTGTAAAGTCTTGTAATACAGAAGCTGAAAATCTTGAGCATCTTTTCGTTTACTATTCAAGCTCTAAGGCTACTTAGTTTACAACTTCTATTGGTATTTTTTTTCTCTAATGATTATAATCTTAGAATTATTAAATAGCTCCAAGATCTTATGGATGCTAAACACCCAAAGGATGATAGAGAAAGATCCTTAGTTGAGATGGCAATTTAAATTCTTTGGTTTACTTGGAAATACAAGAAATAAAAAGATCTTTGAAAATATTAAAATCTGTCTCATTAATGCTTAAAGAACCTACCAAGTTTATGATGAGTTCCATAAATATACCATGTTTGACTTTGAAGCTAATATAATACTTCCTTCTCAAAATAATGATCACTCTTTTAAAAATTGCAGGGAGTCTTACTCTTCTAACTTAAATTATATCTTTGTTTATGCTTCCTATCTTACCTTAACTAATAAAGCTGCGGCTAGGTGTATTTTCAGTGATTCTAAAGGCCGGACTTTGAAAGCTAAAGCATGGAATTTTGAAAGAAACTCTCCTGAAGAAGCTGAAGCCATGAGTATTAGATTTGCTATTCAAGAAGCAGCAGCTCAGACATCTTGCAATTACCTTTTGAAGAATGATTATTCTAGTCTCATCAACACAAAGTTTGAAAATCGTCATCTATCTAATTTATTTGAAGATAATCAAACCTTGGTGCACACTAATCAATTGACTTTCAATATATTCCTAGGAAGTCAAATCAAGCTGCGAATTGGGTCACAAAAAAGAATGTTCCTAATGCTCTTCCTTATAATTGGGTGGTTTCTTTACACCCTCTCCCACTCTTTGTAATTTGTTCTTATCTGACCTTGCAGCTTCAGGCATAGGCTAGAAACTATCTTTAACTTATTGCATTGTCTATTATTAATTAATCTAAATTTTGTTTTCGTTATTTGCCCAAGAAAATAATAAAAATACGAAAAGGTAGTAACATTGCCACAAAATCTAAAAATAGGGATTAAAATGTTACATTTGCAATGTTTTTCACAAAAGATAAGGGGCTATAATGTTACATTTGCAAGAAAGAGGGTTAAACTATCAAAATATACTTAAATAAGGGACCTAAGATGATGATAATAATAATATAATAATAATAATAACGATAAAAAATAATAATAAAATAGAGATTCATTTACATAGATAAAAATTGCTTACATGGCAGGATCATCATTTTATTTATTTATTACCAAGAAGCCGAACAACATGCATATGTTCTTAAACTTATCTTCATCCAAAGTAAAGATTTCATAGGTAATGATAAATATACATATGGTAATGTACAAAATACTAAGTTGTAGTAGTATATATTTCTTCTTGAGTAATGATATATGTCACCCTTTTTCATGTCATTTTTTTATCACCTGTCTATATATATGTGTTGATTTCCTTGAATAGAAGATAGAGAAAAATTAAATAGGATTGAGAAATCAATTCATTGGTCCATGTAGGCATACACGTAGGAGGTGATAAAAGGGTGATACAAAAAGGGTGACAAATATCATTACTCTTTCTTCTTGATTTCCAAACTGAAAAAAGAAAATAGATTCTATTAATATTCTTTAATACACCAACACCAATGAATAAAAAATCCGCCTCAAATGCTAATGAATATAAAAAAACAGGAAAAAAATACCTAATTTAGGGACCAATGTTGCACTATATTGGACATTTTACACAACATAGGTAGTAGGGACCAATGATGCAATTAATTCAAAATAATAAGATTTAGTTAAAAAATTAATAAACCCCCAAAAATGAAATCCAAACTATTCATGTTGATGGTGCACGGTATAGAATAATTCCAGAGAGCAAATGATGGTATAAAGGAATGTTGGTGGTAGAGAATAACCTAAAAGAGAAATCTAATCTCTTTCGATTAATGGTGCGACAATGTTGATGGTAGAAAATTTTGTTGATGGTGCAGTAGAATTGGTTGTAGAAGTAAAGAATAATCTCTGATTCGAGTGTAGATGGAATAAATAATTATCGTGAATGATAAGTGTACGTGATATGAGAAATATAGAGGGTGAGAGGGAGGGGTTTGAGCACTGAGTTGGGTGTTTGAATATAAAATTTTGAATGCTTAGTTATGGGCTTGCATAACGACGAAGCCACAACGACAACGTTGATACAGGCGCTGGTTTGGAGATGGGAGATGAAGAAGGCAGGGAGAATAGGGTTTTTTTTACGGGATGAAGGGTGATTATGTTTTTTTTCTAATTAAAGTGCGGGAAATAATTAAAACCCCAAATTTAAGAATTAAATGCAATTAACGTCATTAATGAGATAGAGTAAATTTAGGTCCCAAACGATCTTGACCGTCTTTTATATAAATGATTCAGACCGTTTTAAAATGTCTGCTTTATTATATAGACTACGAATCTCCCGTGTGTGAAGACACTTCAAAAAATTTAAACAATTCCAAAATATTGATATATAAACCCATAATGCAATTTTGTTTATACATTATAAGAATTTTTGAAAGATTTGAGAAGTTTAGAAGATTTTTAGTGTTTTGTGGTTAGTTTGTTATATATTTGTATGTAATAAGTTAAAGAATGTTATTTCATAATTGATTTTAAATCAACCAATAATGGTAGATATCAATCTTAAAAAAGGTAGAGCAAATAATAATGAATGGGAGTGAACATTAAGTTCATAATGTCTCTAGATTTACAAAAATCTAAAATTCAAAAATATAGAAACATAAATATGAGGAAATCATCCAAAGGGTCTTGAAGAGACTTTCTAAGGTTTCACTAATATCCCCTTCTTACTAAAGGCCACAAACAAGAGTTAACGCTATAGGCCAAAATTTCAATTACTTTTTTACCCTCTTTTGTTTTTTATATCCTATATACTAGTTTTATCAAAAATAAATTAAAACACCTAATCATTCTTTTTTCCTCCTCTCTCTCTTCCACGTGAAAACTCCTCTTCAACTTTTTCCTCTAGCTTTCTCTATTTCATCCCAAAACACACCCCTTTCTTCATCACAGAAACTTTGTTAATCTCCTAAGCATAAAATTTGAAGCACATGAATCATCTCCTTCGGAGTTTGGTGGAAGGAGGTTAGTGAAGCTCGTTGTGGAAAGAACTCCGACGAGACTTGTTTGCAAATCCAACTCCGGTGAGGCTCGTGCTTCTGCTCAGTTCGCAGATCGGAAAAGAGATCAGTTCGCAACTCGTTGTCTAGTGATTTAGTTCACATCTCATTTTCTTGAAGATGCTCCGATGAAGCTCGAAGAGATCTCCTATAGATTGCTCCTCCGGCGAGTGATAAGAGAAGCTCGCTTATCTCCTGTTTTCTTTTTGGTTTTTGCGGCCATGGATGAGTGCTCGGATCTGTGAAAACGAAGATCGAATCTCTGGCAAATGGTGGTGCGTTGGTGTGATAGTACTACGAGTGAGAGCTGTTGCGAGCTCCGTCGGAGAAGGATCCGTTCATCTACTCCGACGAGGAAGAAGTCGGTGTTGGAGTTTAAGCTCTGCCACCTCCGTTCTTCATCGAGAAACTGCTAAGCTTTTTTTTTTAGTTTTTTAGTTTTTTTGTTTATCTTTTGGTCAACATACTCGATATTTTTTTTCTTTTCTTGCTTTACTCAGCAAAACAAGCTGGTAATTTGAATTGTGATAATCTTTTTATTCTTTTTCTTCAATACTTAGAACATCATATTAGTTGTAATAAATAATTTAAGTTATTTTTTTATATAAATAATTTTAATCAAGAAAAGAATGATAATGAAACTCAATGACTTTTTTTTTTGATACTCAACAAGTTACTGAGCATACGAGCATACTCAGTATAGTTACTAAGCATACGAGCATACTCAGTAAAGATACTCAATAAAAAAAATCCGAATACTCGGTAATTTTTTTGATACTCCGTATTTTTTTCGGTGACTCAGTAACTTTTTTCGATACTCCGTACTTTTTTCGATGACTCAGTAAATAAATTTGGCGACTCAGTAACTTTTTTCAATACTCATCACTTTTTCCATACTCAATACTTTTTCCATACTCAATACTTTTTTCGGTGGTGGTCGATGGTAATTGGCGATGATCGGAGTTGGAAATTATTGATACTTAATGAAAGATGAGAGTGAAGAAATGATAAAAGTTGAGAGAGAAGAATCTATTTTTTTGTCTTATATACACTATAAGGGTACTCATAACAATGGATATTTTAGAGGCCTCTTTGGAGGAGAGAGAAATAGAATGTTACTTTTGTGGCACTAAGATGGTCTCCAAGACCCTTAGATAATTCACCCAATAAATATATCACATGATAAACAAACAACTCTTGAGATAAAAATAAACTGATAAATATTCAACCAAGCGAAAAAATAGAATGCATTTTGCACAAACATCTACTTAAACTATAAATCGATCAATCAAAATGTACTCTTATTGTAATAAAAAATAAAAACTTCAAATAATTGACATAGTCTGATTATGAAATAGCCCATAACTACTAAATGTCTTTTTCTTATTTTCTTTTAATTTTGTTTTTTGTGCATCCATCTCATAACTCTACAAAACGTGGATATATCAACATACATATATCGCCCGATTTGAGGAACCGTGACAATAACCTGCTTATTTGAAATTGTTTAAATAAGTAATATGTATTACAAATATAAATCATGTAACTGTATAGCCTATGAGAAATTTTACCATGTGATTGTAGTCCCATCTAGCCACATGTTTTTCTATTTTACAATCATCATTCATAATTTGCTACCGATTCTACATATAATTTAAAATCATATTATTTAAATGAACTTCACTTTTACTAATAAAGTGATTTATTTCTTACTTGTGGTGTTTTTTATTGATAAAAATCCTCCTTGTCCCTTACTGTAAAAATCGAATACTCTGATCGAAGGAATTGAACCTACATTTGAATTCATATTTACACTTCAAAACAATATATACAACCAAAATATGTAATGCATGTAATATAGGTTGACTTACGGTTTCTATAAAATTTCTGTTAACCTGAAAAAATAGTATTCTATAGAATATAATTATACACATCGTAAAGTAAATACAAAAATTACTAACCGCACAACTCTTGTACACAATCATTTTTTATTTATTTTAGTTTTAATAAAACATATATAGTAGTAACAACATTGTATATTAGTTATTATATATTAACAAAATTTGAATAATATGTAATCATTAAATAGTTATCTTGAATGAGTTAATCTTATCATATAAAATAAAATTTGAATATCTTGTAATCTTATCTGGTTATATCAAATTATTAATATTTTATTTTTAATATTAGTTATTTAGTTATTTATAAGTATATAAATACCAAATATATTACTTAACATACTATCTATATGGTAATTTATAGTTTGAGTACGAGTGAATTATCATTAGATTAAAGAAATAAAAAAGTTGTTATTTTACTTTATATAGAATTAAACCATATTGTAAATATGGTATGGGGTAATTTTTATATATCATATCATTACACAATTATTTTTTTTTATCAAAAATTTAGTAGCTTGGTGGGGAGGTTAAATACTTAAAAACAATTACACTTAAATCAGATTGTAAAACTGGTAAGATTAGGTTAAAGGTTCTTC
Source organism: Nemophila menziesii (assembly GCA_029959085.1). Classification (NCBI taxonomy): domain Eukaryota; kingdom Viridiplantae; phylum Streptophyta; class Magnoliopsida; order Boraginales; family Hydrophyllaceae; genus Nemophila; species Nemophila menziesii. The sequence goes on along the minus strand of JARWIR010000004.1, from coordinate 41,502,617 downwards.
GATTGTTGATGGCGTAGCGGCAGCGGTGGAGAATGGTCCTCGAGCGGCGCAGGAGAGTTGCGGTGGATAAGTGAGTGAAACATGGGTGGAAAGGTGAGTGAACGTGATGAGATTAGGTTTCATTGGGTTCTTCTAGATTTTTTTTCCTTTTTCTTTTCTAGAGTGGGACCATGTTTGTTTGTTTTTTTGGACAAAACCGTGTGGTTTAATTTGACCCATGTTAGTTTTATTTTTTTGTTTTAAAAAAAAGTAATGAATAATTTATGTTCTTAATGATAAGTGGGGCAAAAAATAGTCTTGGCCACCACTTATTTTAAAAGATCTGAACCGTTAAAAAAAACTTATTTTATAATATAGACCAATGTTATCTTAAAAAAATAAGTAATCAATAACTAATGGTCTTACTAATAAGTGGAGTCAGAAATTATCCTGACCACCACTTATGTTAAAAGATCTGAACCGTTGAAATTTTTTTGTTTTATAATATAGTTTAAAATAAAAGTAATGAATGATTAATGGTCTTAATGATAAGTGGGACCAGAAATGATCCTGGCCACCACCTATGTTAAAGAATCTGTACCGTTGAAATAACTTTGTTTTATAATATAGATGTTAAAAGGTCTGGACCGTTGAAAAAAAATATTATTTTATAATATAGACCAATGTTAGTTTTGTTTTAAAAAATAAATAAGTAATGAATAATTAATGGCCTTAATGATAAGTGTGGTCAGAAATGATCCTGACCACCTCTTATTTTAAGAGTTTTGTACCGTTGAAAAAAATCTTTATTTTATAATATAGACCAATGTTAGTTTTGTTTTAAAAAAATAGTAATGAATAATTAACGGTCTTAATGATGAATGGGTCAGAAATGATCCTGGCCACCACTTCTGTAAGAAGATTTGTACCGTTAAAATGATAAATGGGGCAAGAAATGATCATCGCCACCACTTATGTTACAAGATCCGTACAGTTAAAAAAACATTTATTTTATAATATAGATGTTAAAAGATTTGGACCGTTGAAAAAAAGTTTGTTTTATAATAAGACCAATGTTAGTTTTGTTTTTTTAAAATAAAAAATAAAATGAATAATGAATAATTGATGGTGTTAATGATAAGTGCGGCCAGAAATGATCTTAACACCACTTATGATAAAAGATCTGTACCATTGAATAAATCTTTGTTTTATAATATACATTTTGTTTCTAAAAAAGTAATAAAATATTAATGTTTTTAATGATAAATGGGGCAAATAATGATCCTAGCCACCACTTATGTTAAAAGATCTGTACCGTTGATTTTTTTTGTTTTATAATATAAACGTTAAAGATCTGGACCGTTGAAGAATACTTGTTTTATAATATAGACCAATATTGGTTTTGTTTAAAAAAAAAGTAATGAGTAATTAATGTTTTGAATTATAAGTGGGGCAAAAAGTAATCCTGGACACAGCTTATGTTAGAAGATCGTACCGTTGAAGAATCTTTGTTTTATAATATATACGTCAAAAGATCTGAACCGTTGAAAAAAAATTATTTTATAATATAGACTAATATATTTTTTTTAAAATAAAATAAAATAAGTAAAAAAATTATTAATGGTCTTAATGATAAGTGGGGTTAGAAATAATTCTGACCACCACTTATGTTAAAAGATTTGTACCGTTGAAAAAAATCTTTGTTTTATAATATAGATGTTAAAAGATTTGGACAGTTGGAAAAAAATTGTTTTATAATATAGATTAATGTTAGTTTTGTTTAAAAAAAAAGCAATGAATAATTAATGGTCTTATTGATAAGTAGGGTAAAAATGATTCTGGACACTATATATGTTAAAAGATCTGAACCGGGAAAAAAGTTGTTTTATAATATTATATATATTTTTAAAGTAATGAATAATTAATAGTTTTAGAGTCCGTTTGGGATTGATTATTTTAGAGGTAAAAGTGTTTTTCAATTAAAATTGAAATATTTGAAAAAATAAAAAAATATTTTGAAATCTAAAATCACTTTAAGTTTTTATTTTGTCGAAAACATAATATATTAAAGAGAAACATAACCACTAATACAAAAAGCCTAATCTAACCAATCCCCTTAGAAGGAGCATTGGCTTGAACAAGGTTAACAAGTTGGGGAGAGGGGTGTGAAGCCCAATTGCCAAGCAAATTGCCTTTTAGCATTTGCTTAGCAGCCCAATCTGCTATGGAATTGTTTTTTCTTCACACATGGAAGAATTTAAACCGATTACTAGCTAGTCTATTACAATCATGAATAAAAATCGAAGTCATTTGGTTACACAACTCTTTCTTATGTTGAAGTTGATCAATTACATTTTTACAATCATTTGCGAGCCTTATATCATGATCTTGATACATCCTCACCGTAAGAAGTGAGTTGCGAATCCCAATAGCTTCCGCTTCTTCAGCGCTGTTACTTCCAAAAGTCCATGCTGCTCCATGTACAAAGACCCCCTGTTCATCTCTAATAATACACGCCGCTGCTGCTTTTAGATTATTACTAAATGAAGCATCAGTGTTAACAATTAGAGTAGGCTTTGTAATGTTATCAAAGAGTTTATCTTTTTGACTATTAATATTATCTTTATGTTCAACATTCATACCTGTGTGTGCCTCACTTATTTTTTCCCGTGTTGTATGATTCGTATTTACTTGGGAACTTTCTTGTTTTTTAGCCTCAGATATATTAGCTTTTGTATATTCATCATAGGCTTCTTTAGCTTGTTTGTTAGTATAGATAGGGTCTGGTATCCCCATTAAAGAGGTAATTATTTTGCGCTTTCCATATAAACCAAATTAAGAAGGCAATTCTTTCAACTAGCCCTCTCATTGACTTATCAGGTATTTGACTCATATTAAAGAACCAATTTTCAAATCAAGCTGTACCTTCATTTTTAGTCAAGAGTTGCATAGTTGAGCTAAGCCAAGTAGCTCTTGCCCATGAACATTCTAGGAGGACATGTTTTGTGGTTTCAAGATCAGTGTTACAAATCCCACAAATTGCATTTTTACTACAGTGCCTCCTTACTTTATTAGTTTCAGTTGGTAAACCTTCTTTACAAGCTTTCCATAAGAAGTTTTTTATCTTTTTTTGTATGTTTAGGCTCCATATAGTATCCCAAAGTTTTTTTGGTTTTTGATAAGAACCAGATGGTAACTTTTCATTTATCTCTTTATTATTTCTAATATCTTGGTCTTTAAGGAAGTGATACATTCCTTTTGAAGTAACATTACCATTAGTAGAATGAGGCCAATATGGTTCATCCTGATGAATAGTAAGAGGTAACATAATATTGAGAATGGTTTCTTTATCTTCTTCAGTACAACTATCCTTTATTTTATTTTCATTCCAAATGTTTGTATTTTCATACATTAAATCATAGACACGTATATTTTGTATATTGTGTACATTTTGTATGCAAATTTTTGTTGGGGCCCATTTATCTTTCCAAGTGTTTACAGTTTTTCCATCCCTTATATTCCATTTTATTTCATTTTTGAAGCTATCTCTACCATGTAAGATGCTCCTCCATCCCCATGATGGATGATAGCCTAATTGTGCCTCATGGAATGTGTACTTTTTATAGTACACACCTTTGTACAGTTTTGCGAGAAGGGAGTTGGGATTTTTTAGGACTCTCCAAGCACTCATAGCTAATAGTGCAGTATTCATGGCTTGCATATCCCTAAATCCCATACACCCTTCTTTTTTTATTAATGATCATCTCATCCGATTTTATCCAATGTATTTTGTTTTTTCCTTGTCTATTCCACCAAAATTTAGCTATTAATGAGTTTATCTTATCACAAGTTGTTTTAGGTATATGAAAAGCTGCCATAGTATATGAGGGTATAGCATTAACTATAGATTTTATAAGGATTTCTCGGCCACCTTCAGATAAAAATTTTGTACTCCATGTTTCCATTTTCTTTTCTATTCTTTCTATCATCCAGTTAAGTGCTTTAACTTTTGCTCTACCCCAATCTGCGGGTAGACCTAAGTATTTTCCCAAATTACTAAGTTTATTTATTATCAAAGTGTTTATTAGTTAATGTACTAGGTCTTTTGGTGTATTTATACCAAACATAGCTCCACTTTTATTTAAGTTCATAGTTTGTCCTGTGGCTATACTATATTGGTTCATAATATCACAAAATGTATCTACTTCTTGTTGTTCAGCTTTTAAAAAGAATAAACTGTCGTCGGCAAAAAGTATATGGCTAATATTTGGGGCCTTTTTTGTGAATTGTACTCATGTTAGTAATTTTTTGTCCATTTTATCATTTATCAAGGCAGATAAAGCTTAAGTTATGATGCAGAATAGGTATGGGGATAAAGGATCCCCCCGCCTCAATCCTTTAGTTGGTTTATTAAGGGATAAAGGTACTCCATTTATGAGCACCGAGTAGGAAACAGAGGTGATGGTTTCCATTATCCATCTAACCCAAATCTCCTTAAAACCCATTTTTATTAACATTTTTTGTAGAAAATCCCACTCTACACTTTCATAAGCTTTTGCAATATCTGCTTTTATTGCAATATAATGGTTTTTAGTATTCCTTTTTGTTTTTAAGAAGTGACACATTTCATGTGCTAATAAAATGTTCTCAGTAATGGATCAACCTGGTATGAAGGCAGATTGGGTATCCTCCACAAGTAGGTGCATATATTTTTTTAATCTATGAACTAGTATTTTAGCAATTATATTATATATAGTATTATAACAACTTATGGGCCTGTAATGTCCCACATTTATAGGATTGATTCCTTTTGTAATCAAGGTAATATAGGTTTGGTTTATAGAGTATAAGTCTCCATTATTCCATAAAAAAGTGAGATACTACTCTAAGTATATCATATTTAATCAACTCCCAATTTTTTCTATAAAAATGTCCAGGGTACCCATCAGGCCCTGGGGCTTTATCAGGTCCTAGGCTCCAAAGTGCTTGTTTTACTTCATTTATGTGTACAGGTTTTGTGAGTTCAGTGTTCATATCATTAGTAACACAAGGTTTAATTACTTCAATCACTGATTCAAATTGTTTGTATCCTACTGTAGTATATATATTGTTATAGTAGCTTTTAATTTCCTCCTTTATTTGTTCAGGATTTTCAAGCCATTCTCCATTCATTCTTTGTATTTTCTTTATTTTATTTTGTGACCTTCTTTGTTTTGTTATAGCATGAAAGTATGCCGTGTTTTTGTCTCCTAATTTTAGCCAGATGAGTCTAGATTTTTGGGCCCAATAGGATTCCTTAGTTTTCCAAATTTTTTGAATATTTTCCACCACTTCATTATATTTTTTCCAATCCTAATGATTACTATTGTTTATAATTGCTTCAAGAGTTTTGAAGTCTTTGATTCTTTGTTTTTTGTCTTCTATTTTTGTCTTTCTTCCCCATTTAGTAAGCTCACATGTGAGCTTACTTATTTTTTTCATATCTTGTAATACCCTTTCCTGTTATATTTTTTTAGAGCAGACCATGTATTACTTATAATATCATTACAAGTAACCTCTTCATGCCATGTTTTATCAAAGAAAAATCTTTTTTCATTAGGTTTTTTCTCTTTTTCCATATGTAGAATTAACATGGAATGGTCTGAGCCCAAGGAGGTGGGACATCTACCCAGGCTTCAGGGAATAAAGAATTCCATTGATTATTACTACATGACCTATCTATATTTTCTTTAATGATTTTACCACCATTTCTTCTATTGTTCCAGGTATAAGTGCTCTCCCGTCTACTAATGTCCCTCATATTCAGTTTATTATATAACCTATTGCATCTTTCCATATTTTATTTTATTATAGTCTTTTCCTCCCAATTTTCAGAAGTCTGTCTATACATATTAAAATCTCCTATAATATTCCAAGGGAGATTAGGGTGGAATCTTTTACAACTTTTTAATTCTTGTATAGCTTTTTCCATTTCTTTTTCATAACAAGGTATATGGACATAAGTTGTACAAAATATGCTTCCATTTTCAGATATATTTTTACAGTGTATTATATCCTTAGTGTAAGCCAAAATTTATATTATGTTATTATTTTTTGTGAGTAGAGCCAATCCCCCCTTAATACCTATTGGGTCAACTATAAGTTTAATCTCATAATTCAAGGTACGAGCAAGATTATCAATAATTCCAGAAGAGTTTTTTGTTTCAGTTAGAAAGATTACCTCGGGTCTATGCTGAACAACAACATTTCTTAGTGCTAGAACTGTCAATTCATTTCCCAATCCTTGACAGTTCCAACTCAGGTGTATCATGATTCACGGTGGGGTTGATTTGGTTTAACCCCGCAAGACTCCGTAGCCACCATCTCATTGTTGCTTTCTTGAAGATTTGTTCTCACCATCCATAGCTTTTCTTGTTTGGATTTTTCTTTTCTTTCTTCCATTGTTTCATCCTTTTTTCTGTTTCCATTAGCCTTGTATTCCATAGACCTTGCATACACTTTTTCAGCCTCCATTTCTATATCCTCATCTTCGTATTTAAGTTTGCGTGGAGCTTCAGGTGTATGATGGTTATGAGCATGTTGAATATTTTGTGTTGTGTTTATGTTGTGGTTAGGGTTTGTTTTGGGTGAGTTCGATAATAGCTGTTCAAGTTCGGGTTTATTAAAGGACCCGAATGAAATGTTAGAGGCATTTATCTTGTGCTGACTCAGCTGTGGGCCCCATAGTAGTTGGTGTAACACACGCCATTTCTTTTTCTATTGGATTTGAAACTAAATGTGCAAAGATATTGGTTTCCCGGTTATTTGCTTGTAAAAAGTCCATTTCACCCTTTTGACATAAAGTAGCTGTCTTCCTTTCTACCAAGACGTGGGTGGTCAGAGTAGTCAAATCACCCTTTCCCAACTCGCTTGATTCAGCACACTGAGTTGCTTTTTGTTTGTTGATCAACTCGGTATTTTCAACTTCTTCATTCTTGATAGCCATGAAAATGAAGCTTTCATTCTTCTTCCCTTCTTCATTTTTCGCTTCATTTGGTTCAGCTTCATGAACCCAGGAGCCTAATTTCTTCTTGAGTTTTTTCTTTGAATGACAATCTTTTTCAAGGTGATCAATAAGCCCACATACAAAGCAAAACTCTCCGAGTCTTTCGTATTTGATTGTTCCTTTGACATTTTGTTTTCCGTTGACTGAGAGTGAGAAGCTCGATGTTATTGGTTGAAAGATATCCCAATGAATTCTAGCTCGAATATAGTTGACTTGTTTGAAAGTTTCAATAGCTGGAAGTTTAATCTTCTCCACTCTACCAAGTGCTGAGACTATTTTAATAGCATTTTCTTCCGTAATGAACAACACTGGTAACCCGTGGATCTGGACCCAGAAGATAGTAGTTCTTATGTCGCTTTCACTCACCATTTCCGATGGGTTCCATTGTTGGATGAGGACGTGTTTTCCGGCGAGGTTCCATGGCCTTTTTTCCAAGATTTTTTCATAATCTTCTTGTTCTTCACACTTAATGAATCAGGAGTTAAAACCCCTTTTTTCTGTACTTATATCTCCTTTTAATCCCCATGATTTATCCATGATTTTCCTTAGCAGATTAAAGCTGACTGGTGCATTGGAGATGATTTTGGCAAGCAACTTTGGTTCTTCGATTTGGGCATAAATGGAGTTGTATTTAGGCTTCAGGATTTTGGATTCATCTGTGTTTTTGTTTTGTTTTGTAGCAAAGAATTCCATTTTTAGCAGATGGAATAAATGAAGGAATGTTTGTATTTGTGTAAGAGGTGTAAAGTGATGGTAATCGAATCTCAGTGAGTAAAGTAATAAAGACACGGGAGAGTAAATGCAGAAAAACAGAGAAATAAAGGACAAGAATTTCAGATTAATCTTAGTGAGAAATCGAAGGAGATATTTAGGGAGAAGATTGGTTCGTTGTTGTAGTATATTGTGGTTAAACTTTTGAAAGAGGTGGGGAGGAGAAAGAAGGAGATGTAGATCGAGATCATACCTAGAATTGTGGCCGGAAAAGGGGTTTCGGTGGTGGCTAAAGGTGTATATGCGGTGGGGTTGGGTTATTTGGGGATTCGTGTCTGAGAGAGAGGGGGAAGGGGCTAACAATCACTTTAAGTGATTAATAATTATATAGTGCTTTTCCTGAAAGTGATTTTAAGAACATAAAAGTGATTATCTGAGTCTAAAATTACTTCAAGTAATTATTTTAAAAAACAATCCCAAACAAACCCTTAATAAGAAGTAGAGCAAAAAATGATTCTATCTACAATTTATTTTAAAAGTTTTGTACCGTTGGAAAATAATTAGTTTAATAATATAGATATTAATTTCATAAAAATGAATTATAAATTGTGGGTCAAATTTATTTATTTATTTTCAAATAAGACTGTGGTATCATTTCAAGATGTACTTTTTCTTTTAAAAATTGAGTATATGTTAAACGAGTTAAAATGCTAAAACAAATTTTGAGGGATTCGTCCTTTTAACTTCCCATCCCTTAATTCTAATTTTATAAACTTGTGATTAATTTCATTTTTCAGTATAATCCCATACCATATTAGACAATATTTTTACAGTTTTGATGGTCTTTTTGGATTTTATTAAAAATTACTTTTATAAGTAAAAATATTAAACTTTTTAATTTTTCAGTTTTCTTAAAATTTGAGTTTTGTGAAGTTTTTATAATTTAAATGGTTTTTTATAGGTAAAAAAGGAAAAGAACAAAATGTATGATATTTTTTATGTACTAAAATTGTGGTGAACAAAAATTAAATTTCGTGTAAGAGGTTTTTTTGGCATTAATTCTAATTTTTTTTAAGGTAATGAGACGATTATTATGAGATGAAGGTAGTAAGAATTTGCAGTTTACTAGTAATAATCACTTAAAGTGATTTTAGATCTATAGTAATATTTTAGACTCTTAAAATCATTTTTAGGAAAAATACTAGATTAGTGATTATTGAAATAATCACTTAAAGTGATTTTAGATGTCACAATATTTTTTAATATTTTTTACAAATAATTTAATTTTAATCAAAAAGCGTTTTTAGCTCCAAAATAATCGATCCCAAACGGACTCTACGTCTTGTAACATGAGATAACATCCATTGCTTGGTAATAAGTAAAGAGGATGTTCCCCGGAGTAATCTCATGTCGACAATTATTGATCATTTAATTCATGACTTGCTATTAGTTGGGGAAACATAAAAATCCACGTTATGAGGTACACTTTGCCTATCGCGAGGCAAACAGATGCGCGGATTTGCTAGCAAAGAATGGAGCGGAATTGAGTGGAGGTACAGTAATACTTGAAGATCCTCCGGATTATTTATGGCAAGACATAACTAGGGATAGGAGTGGATATGCGATTCCTAGACTAGTTTTAAACCCTCTATGAGGGTCTAATTGATTATGTAATCAGTTTCGGCTTTTAAGCCTCCTATGTATGCAAAAAAAAAAAAAAAATCCACGTTACATAAAACCTTTTGATCTCAATTTATTATACAATCAACATTGAATAAATTTCTTAGAAAATGACATTTTGTATTTTATTATTTATTCGTGCTTTTTCAGTATTTAAGTTTTGATAAGACCTTCATTAAGCTCAAATTTCATTTTCATCCCATAAAAAAAGATTAGTTATGAACAAATGTCTAGCAAAATAATTCTAACGTAGGCCACATGTATTTCAGTTTTGTATTATTAATGTATTTATAAGTTACCATACTTGTTATATATCTAAATATTCATGAAATGATGGAAAGGAGTATGTAAAGCAAGGGCTGTTATCGTCATGACTCTTACAATTGCACCTCAATCATAAACAGTCTGAACAATTATGCCGATTAAGAATTATATCGCAACAAAATCGAATAGAATGACTACCAATCTGGGTCTTAAAGATGGGAGGTTGGAAAGGTTCACTGATTCTAAATAATTTGGTCATTCGTGTGATTGATGATGGAGAAGAAATTTAATTATAAAAAGCTCTTGGAAAGGAAGGCATTATAAGGTTGGAAGAATTGGCTTAGGACGATGAGAATCCTGAAGAAGGAGATATACATATGCTGATCTGGACTAGATATGAAATTCAGGAAGGCATACCGCCTACGTCTTTGGCGAAACCGTGGTAGTATGACTCTTGTGAAGAGAGGTAGATTTCTTTTATTTATCTACTTAATTACGCTAACTATGGAATCCAACGGAATTTTTAAAAGTGGTAGATGTTAGACATGGATACTTCATGGCTAAATTTACTGAGAAAGTGGATTTTAAATTTTTCATTGCCGAAGGACCGTGGATAGTACTTGACCATTTTTTGTGGTGATGGAGTGGACGCTGAGTTTTAATGTGTTACCTAATCGAATAACTACTACAACTACAATGGTAAGGATTTTTAATGTTGGAATGAATAAATATATAATTAGAATTTTGAGGAATTTCGGACACAATATTTGTCAAACTAATAGAATTGATCCACTTACGAAGGAGAGACTAAAGGGAAACTATGCGAGACTTGCGATAAAACTGGATTAGAACAAACATTTGAATTAGATGGTTAAGATTGGACTAGATGTCTGCAGAGTAGAGTATGAGGACCTCCACCTCATATGCTTTAGGTGTAGCAAGTTTGGACACCAAAACATAGGTGTCCACCCAACGCACCAAATAACTACGTAGGACTATAGAGTCCCCACACAACTCTACAAATCCTAATCCAGTTAGGAGGTCTTGTTGAAGAAGATAAGTATGATGAGTGGATAATTGTGTGTAGAGGAAATCAAGGTTATGGTAAAGGGTACAATGCACATGGACCTCGTTCCTAAAATATAGTTTTTCAAAAGGAATGAACTCAAGATTTGAAGCACTTCGTATGGAGAAGGAGAATCATAAAAATGGGGGACGCAATTTGCAAAATGATCCGAATAAAGGGGCACATTTACATTTGTTTAATAAGAACCAAAAAGGGAAAGGTTCAGCTAAGGTGGGAACAAAACAAGGAATTGTAGGTCATTGAATACTCCCTCCGTTCCATAGATTTTGTCCACTTACTAAAAGTAATGTTCAAAATATATTGTCCATTTAGGATTTCAAGACACTTTTTTCCTACTTTTTCCACTATTACCTTTATTAAAATATTAAAATTTAAATTTCCAATACACGTTTAAAATATCAATATACTTTATTAGGGGTATTTTTGTAATGCTGAATGCATTTATTATGTTTCTTAATATATGTAAAAAGCTAAGTGGACAAATTTTGTGGAACAAAGGGAGTAATTGCTACATCAAACTTTGAACAACAATATATGATTAGTGAGATACATGAATTTACGGCTCAACCTGAGTTAAAGGGGTTGGAGTCATTAGGTTAGAAAGGAAATGCAAGTGCAATATCGAACAAAAAGATAGGAGTTATTTTGAAAGGGAAAAAGAGTGACGATAGGAGAAAATAATTATGTATAAATCATCGAGGGCTTAGTTGATACCACAGTAGTGTAAGGGGGGGTAACTAGAGGGTCAATGGTTGAAACATCACTTAGCGCATAAATACTATAGATCCCGTCACCGAGAACAGTCTTTGTCGAGGCCCAAATTACAATAGACCAGGTTTCTAATCTGTCTGGCCATTGGGACCTAGTAATTGAAGTAGGGTCATGAATGAATATGGATGTTTTTCATCTACTGGAGAGCCAGGTACCGAGTACTTTAATTGAGTTACATACTATGCAAAATGTGGACCAAGTGATAAGTGATGAGGACATGGATATGTACTATCCATGTTCTTGTGCTATGTTAGTCCTTACTGAATTTAGTATTATTATATAATCATGTGTACATCGATTAACACATAGAACGAGTAGGAGAGATCGAGACAAATTTAAACATACAAGTTTGGAATCTTTTTGGAGCTTCCAATCTGAAGTTCTGCAGAGTGGTCAAATATATGATGGGCAGTCAAAAACTGTGGCTAACAATTATAGTGGATCCACATGTTAGTGAGATCAAGGTCGATGTAGATATCAACACGTTGCAAAAGGATAATCCAGTTAGATTCGACTCATAATGTTATAAAAAAGGTATTTGGTTGTTATGGGATAATTCTAAAGTAACCGTGTTCTTTTAGCTAGTTGGAAGGTAATCAACATAGTTGTTAGTCAATAAGTATGTAGTTTGATGATATTTGTTGTTATTTATGCCTACATTCGTCATAAGGAATGTGAGGAATTTTAGGATTCATTATATCAAGCTTTCCATAATTTGAACGTACTGAGACTGGTAGCAGGCAATTTCAACCATATAGGCAAGGTTGTGGATAATCGAGGAGGTGTACAAGGTGTCTCTAGGCGTGTGAAAAATTTGAGGCATGGAGGTAAAGGTGTGTTTTGATAGATCTTGGGTTTTAGGGTTCACGGTTTACTTTGTGTGATTCTTTGAATATGCGACAATGGGTCATCGAAAGGCTTGATAGGGCATAGGGTAACAACGAGTGGCAATCATTGTTCCTATAATCTAGGTCCTAAAACTGGAACGTAATCATTCCGATTATACTAATATCTGGATTTAGGTTTTCCCGTTATTGAGATAGAATGCTAAACCTCGTAGTTTTGTTTTGAAACTGCTTAGTGCCTCCACAAAGGTTTTAAAGAGTTTGTGAATGAAAAATGGGACATGAAACAACAAGAAACTTGGTCGAGTAGTATTTTCATTCAAGATAATGTCAACAAGTGAACGTTTGATAGTTTTGGATACCTTAATTGGAGGAAATGAGTATTATCGACAAGGCTATGGGGTATTCAAAAATCTCTCAAGATGTTGTATGATTCTTCACTCCGACGGTTGGGTAATCAACTAATGAATGAATTTGAAAGTGCGTTAAAGAGTGCAGAGGGACTAAGATCTATCCCAACCCGAGGCACCAGAAGATATCTCATCACCGCCCTCTTTACTGATCCACCACCACCATAAAACCATTCCCCTCCTTCTTCTGTCCCTTTACCCACTTCTATTCTTCTCTTCTCGTTTATGTTGTTACCCTCTTTCTCTCCCTCTCTCTGTATTTTTTCCTTTTACGGCGGTTTGATGGCTTTTTCTCCAGAATCAAGCCTTAAGTTTTATGATAATGAATTCTTTGTTGGGGATGATAATCTCACTATTTCCCTAGATGAGAGTGGGAAATAAGCTGAATTTAAAGAAGAAAAGTTATTTGTTTGTATGTTAGCATCCGGATCCATATGTTTTACTTGCCTCAAATCCATTACTATTAAGCAATGGGGGGTTAAAGGTAAGCTCAGTTGAAAACCGAGGGCATAATGTCAGTATTTTGAAGTTTGAAAAACAAGAAGACTACGATAGGGTTAGGGTAAATAGGCCTTATCATATCTTGAGGTTTCATGTTCTTATTCAACAATTGGATGATGTTATTCGTAATACCTAGAAGCTATTCAGTTCACCTCTTTCTGGGTTTGGATAAATGGAATACCAGCAACTATTTTAAAGTAATCAAATGTAACAAAGATAGTCGGAAAGTTGGGAAGGGTGGAAGATCTTATTCTTCTGGTGCAGGAAAATTGTCGAGTTAATTCTACTGTTACAGTTGGAGTTTCTTGGCCTATTAACAAACCCCTCTGATCTAGGTTTTAATTTGTTCAATAACATAGAGAACCAAAATGGCTCTCTTATGAATTTGAAAGATACACGGCGAGGGGTGTGGATTGATTTCACATGAGGAACCAGAGTGAGATAATCCATTTAAGTTTATTGTTAAAATTGGCATTTGGGTCAGAGATCCTAAACCTATTACTGTTAAAACTGGAAGAGGAAACTATGTATTCAAAGCTGGGATACAGAAATTTGAGGTTGGTACTGGTTTGATTCGTACCCCGAAGAAGGAGTATAAGGGGAAGAATAAATTTTCTATGAAAAAGTTGCCATTGGAGGGTGAGATGAAGAATATTTATAAGTCGTCTTCTGGGAAAGATGGAAATGAAAATTTGACTAAATCTAGTGATCAATCAAATGACATTTTTTATCGTAAAGTCAACATAACATATGTCACTAGAACCATTGGGCCGACTAATGACTCGATCATTTATAAAACCTACCCGGTGGATGAAGGCCCATTAGTTATTAAATCTCCTATCTTCGTTAATAGCCCTCGTTCTCGTCTTAATATCCAACTACCCCAGTCTTGATAAACCGAATTTGGTCTCTATTGCGCAATTTATCACAGACAACTCGAGTCCTAACCTTCAATTTGGCTCCATTGAGAAAGAGAAGAATAAAACTCGTCAAGTCCGTCGTGATTTAGGGTTGGCTATTAATGTTTGATCGTCTTCTTCAGCAACTCCCATCTCTAACTATGTGGATGCTCCAATGGATGATGAAGATGGTGAGAAGGTTGAATAATCAGTGAAGGCAGAGGAGAATTTCAAGGAGTTAGATGAGGAGATTGATCAATGGTATGAGGAAGAAAACTTGAAGGTTGAAGAGGTTTGTGTGGTTGTCCCAGAACAACCCCAAATGGTGATATGATTTACTTGTGGAACTATCAAGGGGCTGGTACACTCTTGATAGATTTGGCATTACTCGACGCGTTGAAATTTAACTGTACTGAGGTACTATTCTTGTCTGAAACCAAACATCATTTTAATTTTATTGAAAGGCTGAGTAAGAAAAATGGTATGAATATGATTGCTTTCATTGACTATGTAGGCAAGTCAGGGGGCTGGTTATTATGGATAAAAATAATTGTAAAATTGAGCAACTGTCTTGTTCAATTAACATTTTTCAATGTTAATTAGTCATATTAGGTATGGGGGTGTGTTTGTATCATTTGTGTATGGCCCTCCTTCCCATGATGTTAAAACCCAATTTTTAGTAGAATTGAAAAGTTTAAATCCTATTAATGCCCTTGGTGTATTTTAGGGAATTTTAACATGATTTGAAGTTCTAGTGAAAAATTGGGTAGAGATGGACCTAATAAATATAACATGACCTTGTTTAATGATTTTATAAATTATTTTGACCTTTGTGAACTTCCTCAGAAAGTAGTCCAATTTATATGGAGCAATAAAAGGACAAGAGAAAAATTGGTTAAAGAGTTACTTGAATGGGAAATTATGAATGAACATTGGCTCTCTTATGCTCCAGATAGCTCTCTGGCCACTCTCATTTGATGTTAATTTTGAACAATAATATGATAAAAAAGCGCTAGATTTATTCTTGACAAGAATTGGATCTCCATGGACTCTTGTAATGATCTCATAAGAAAAAGTGAGATTTCTTACAATTTTTTTTGAAAGGTGTTATGAAATATTATAGGAAAATTAATCGTCTTACAGTTAGTTAAACTTGGGGATATAAATGAACCAAGCCGCTAGCGAGCAACTCGAACTCGGCTAAAAAAAGGCTCGGCTCGAGACCGTTCCTTAAATTAGCCAAAAAATGAGTCCGTTTGTTAAACGAGCCGAGTCGAGCCTGCTCGCGAGTTTTTTCATAAAAGCTCGTGAAAAATATCAAATTATAAATATCTATTGAATTTTTTCCCAATATTTGACAACTCAAAATTTTAAAACTAATTACTATATACAAAAACCTATCTCATCCCAATACTTAACTTTCACTCTCCCCCTCTACCTACCCAATTATACAAGACCATTCAAAATTAAACAATTCAAAAAGAGAGTATGTGATTTTATTTAATAATAATTTGTTCACTGTGATTTCGTTCCTAAAGGTATAGGGTGATTTGTTTTTTGTTCCAGATGATTCGGTATTGGTATTTTATTTCTATCTATATAAAAGTTTGATAAAAAAATTATGTTTCAATTGAAAATCTATATAATTAAATGGTTTGCAACCATTTATCTTATAATTAATCTAAGTAAGCCCGAGATTAAAAAAAAGCTTTCGAACTCAAAATAAATTTAAACAAGCTTTTCATCTCGAGCTCGAGCTCGCAATACTTTTAAACGAGCTTCCGAGCTCGAGCTTTGTTATATTCTCACGAGCCGAGCTCGACCGCTAACTTCACAACTCGGCTCGAGTTTCAGTTCCGCTCGTTTAAATCTATAAAAAATAAAGAGTTATGATATTTGTCACACTTTTTGTATCACCCTTTTATCACCTCCTACGTGTATGCCTACATGTACCAATGAATTAATTTCTCTATCCTATTAATTTTTCTCTATCTTCTATTCAAGGAAATCAAAACATATATATAGAAAGGTGATAAAAGGGTGACATGAAAAGGGGTGACATATATCATTACTCAAAAATAAAAAAGCATGCACATCTACTATTCGGCTCGACTCGGCTCGTTTACATCCCTAGTTTAACTAGATGGGAAAGAAAAATACTCTCAAACAGATGTTACTTATTAACAAACTTTGTCTGGATTACAATCATTATCTAATCCTTCTATTTCTAAGCAGAATCTTGAGAAGTACAACTCTTTGACTAAAATTTTGGAAGGTTACTGGGTGAAAGAAAGAAAAGTATTGGGCAACAATATCTAGAAACCTATGGCTAAAACATGCAAATAAAAATTCTGAGTTTTTCCAAGCTATAACTAAAGCAAACACATCCGGAAATAAATTTTTCTTGAATCGAGTTAGCTAATGTTCATTGACTGAAGATAGCACTGAGATTTCTAATGATATTACTAACTATTTCTCAAATGCTTTTCAGACTGTGGGCCCAAGAGATTTTAGATCAACACTAAATTTCATTACTCGTAGTGAATGATGAGATGAATGAGTTTCTAATAAACCAAACTCTATGTATGAATTAGAAATTTCTCTAAAAAGCATGAATCCCTATAAGACCCCAGGGCCAGATGGTTTTTCAAGTTTTTTCTTTCTTAAATACTGCGAATCAATTAAATTTGATGTTCATAGGGTTGTTTATTAACTCCTTTGTAAAACAGTGATTTATCTTCCATAAATGGAAGTATCATAGCCTTTATACCAAAAGTGTTGCAACTCAAGTCCATTGGATTCCTAGACCAATCAGTTGTGCCAATTTTCTATATAAACTTATCTCTAAAGTTTTGGTACTAAGGATGCAACTTTTTATGAGTATTTTGGTTGATGATACACAAAATGCATTTGTCCCTAGTAGATCTATCTATTATAATATCCTAATATCTCATGAATTGTGTCATTTATTGAAAAATAAAAGATCCTCAAAGACATATTTTATGACTAATAAGGCAGATATCTCAAAAGCATGTGAAAATTTTGAATGATATTTTTTGTTTGAATTGATGGCTAAACTTGGTTTTTGTTGTAGATGGATTGAATGGATAAAAAACTGTGTTACATCAGTCACATATCAGGTCATTGTCAATGGAAAGTTATATAAAGTGGGAAAACCCTTAGGGTCTGGTTGGATTGGTGGTATTGAGAAGAAAAGAAAAGAAAGGAAGTGATTTTTTATATTTTCTATCATTTGTATTAGAGAATTTTTGAAAGGAAAGTAATTTGGGTGATTATAAAAATCAACTATAAGTCACATTTTATAATCACTCCAAATCGGGGTCAAATGGAAGGAAATGATTTTTTTTTAAACTAACAGACACAAAATAACTTTGGCATATTACAAACAATGATAAAAAATTAATAATAGAAATATATAATTACATTTTTTTTTATTTTTTTATTTTTTTTACAATAATATCCAAAAATCTTTTATGAATTTTTACTTATCTAAATTTTCTAATCCAAACAAGATTTTTCTTTCCCTTTCTTTTCTTTTATATTTTTTCTCTTCCTTTCTTTTACTATTTTTTTTCTCCCTGAATACAAACATACCCTTAAGGGGATTGAGACAGGATGGTCCCATCTCTCCATTCCTATATTGTTTAGTCACTCAATCTTTATATGCTATTCTTAAAGAAGTCGAGTCTCAACAATTTCTAAAATAAATTAAAATTGCAGGAGGTAGCAATAGTATAACACATTGCCTTTTTGTAGATGATAGCTTGTTCTTCCTTTGAAAAATGTTGTGAACTTTCAATACTTAATTCATAAGTATAGTTATGCTTCAGGTCATAAAGTAAATTTGAACAAGAGTGGAATTTATTTTAGTCAGAATATTGAAGTTGAACCGAAAAACAACATAACTGATCTTCTCAGAATGAATGCACTGTAGGATTTGGGTAAATACCTAGGAGTGCCTACATCATGGAGAAGATCAAAAGTAAAAAGCCTAGAATGGTTAATTGACACTATATTAAGAATATTAGAGGCATGGAATACAAAACTTCTATCTTCAAGTGGGAAAGACACTTTGATTAAAGCAATTGTTAAAGTCATCCTTAATCACTTGATGACATCTTTCCTTATTCCAAAGAAGGTTACAAATCACCTAGCTTCTCTTGTCTCTAATTTTTCTTTAGGGAACAAAGGGGGGGAAAGAACACATTGAGTCAGTTGGTTAACTTTGATAAAACAAAATTTAGATGGAGGTTTTGGTTTTAAAGACTTTCATGAAAATAATTTGTCTCTTCTTGCTTCTAATGCTTGGAATATTTTTTTTAAACCCAAATTAAGTTGTTCATAACAAGTTTAAAGGCAAAATATCTTCCAACTAGTGATTTAAAAATAGTGTCGTGAACCGGTTCATCAAAATTCATAACATTATTGAGATCATCCAAAACCATGAAGGTTCAGCAACCAAACTAGCATAACTAATCAAGTTTTCCACGGATACATATGTTTGCCCCTTTCATTAAAATCATATACAAAACTAAAGAAACGGTGATGTGAATTTACCTTATACTCGATTATGCAATGCATGATTTGAGGATGACTATGCACTTACTTCCTCAGAATCTTGTCTGGATTGTAAAGGATGCAAAGACGTCCTCTCTCATTTTCATCAAATTTATCGTAAAACTTCCAACCATTGAAATTAAATTTTAGTACATTGCTCTATGTTTTATCTTTTTCCAAGAGGATGCCAATAACATTCACATATTTGCGAAAAATGAGGTGAACATCACCATCTTTTTTTGGATAATAGCAACCCTCGTGCTCATTGGATCAACATTTATCAATAGTTATAGGGTTACCCTTCCTTTTTTCATCTACGCGTCTTTGCTTGTACCTTTAGTTTCCTTCCATCGATAGTTCAAAAACTCTTTTGTCTAATTGTTTTTATTTTACAACTTGATTTTCTTTATTTCCTTATGTTTGTTATCATTCAAAAAAATTGATCGTGCCTTTGTTTAATCTTCTTTTTAAGGCTCTTTTGGTCGTTCTCTTGAAGTCTCGTGCACCTTCACATCCCCTTATTATTACGCAGGGGTTTCAAAATGAACCCTCACATTAATAGGCTTACACAAATTCAACGAAACCCTGCCTAACTACTATTGGAATTTCCCGGCAACGCCCCTTCATTTTTGGCAGCTTGTCGAATAGAATTTTCTAGAGTCATATGATCACATTCCTTCTACGTTGATGTATTCCTTGTTTCACAAAGGGCCTTACACTTTGTTCCCATGAATCAGGTACCACACCATTTTAGTACATCATTTATCTTACACATTTCCAATTAACTATTCTTCTAATTTTTGTCATGCTTATAATATCTAAACCTAGGTCACAAGTAGTCAATATTTTTACACTCAGTACAAAACAATGTTAATATTTCGTTCTTTTATTTCTGGTAGTGTGATGTTCCGTAGGCATAATAACTTTTACCTCCAAAAACTATGCTTTTTTTACGTCTATCTTCAAAAGAACACGAGCAAATGATTGTCTTCCTTTGAAATTGGGTGGATAGTATTGCATAAAGGTATATCTACCCTACAAACAATGTCTAAACCCATAAGATGGTCCATAATTCACCGGTAAACAACAAAGTTGAATCCAAGTGTTCATCGTTGTAATCTCATAGTCCCAGTGTCAAACTATTTTGGAATCTCTCTAATCATGATTGTCTTAATTGTCTCAAACCCATAAGATCGTAAGTAAATAATAAAGCATTGTAATACTTGTACCCGCTTCTTTACAATGTTTATATGATTTTGTTTAAATAAAACGTGATAGATACACAATAAGTACCAAAAAGGATAAAACATTACTCTACCTGTTTCAAAATGTTTGTCCACTTACTAAAAATGTAGTTTCAAAATATTTGTCCACTTAGAATATCAAGACAATTTTTTTCTCTTTTTTCCACTATTAATCCTATTTAAAAATTAAATTTTATGTTTCCAATACACATTTAAGATATCAAGACACTTTATGAAGAGTACTTTTGTAATAAGGAGTGTAATCATTACATTTCTTAATATGTGTGAAAACTAAAATAGACAAACATTTTAAAACGGAGGAAGTACATTAATTCTTCTATGATACCAATTCTAAAAAATAACCATATAAATTTTAAAAGCACTAAGATATACATGTGTATAATAACAGTTGAGAAAAATAACAAAAATAGGTCATTATATATGGGCTATAATTATTCTCATGCCACGATTTCCAAAAGTATCATGTTTTAACCATATGTTTTCTAAGATATTTGCCAACAGACTACAGGATATAATGAATGCTATCAAATCACCAACTCAGACCGCATTCAAATGAAGGGCTATCCAGGACAACATCATCATTGCACAGAAGGTCTCTTTTTTCATGAAACGTAAACTAAAACACGAAGCTCATTATGCGGCGATTAAACTGGACATGGCTAAAGTTTACGACTAGGTGACCAGTAAGTTCTTGAAATTGTTGTTATAGAAAATGGGCTTTGATAACATTTGGATTCACTGGATCTGGAACTGTATCTTGACGGTAACCTTTCAATTAAATATTAATGGAGAACGACAACCGCCTTTCAGTCCAGGCCAAGGTCTCAGACAAGGGGATCCCTTATCTCCCTTGTTGTTCTCCCTACTCACTGAATCTATAATTTCACTGCTAGACGGCCGCATCAAAGGTATTATAATTACGAATTGTCCGGTTATCTCTCACCTTCTTTTTGCAGATGATTCCTTGTTTTTGCAAAATATAAAGATTTCCATGGGAAGTGATGAAAGGTCCCATGAAATCTATTCCCCATACATCAAAGATTTCGACTTCTAGAATATTGTTAAGCGGCATCGCGTCCCTTTTTGATATATTACCAGTGAACTGGCATCTTTGACATGACTGAACAAAACGATGACAATCTTTGTGTAGGGTAGGCCAATAGAAACCTGATTGAAGAATTTTAGCTGCAGTTCTATCACCTTTAAAGTGACCTCCATATGGTGAATTATGACAACTTGCTATAATTTTATCAACTTCGCCTTCATGGACACATCTTCTAACTACTTGGTCACTACAAGTTTTCCAGAGGTACGGTTCATCCCAATAGTATTGTTTAGCCTGGTGAGATAATCTTTGTCTTTGTTGTGGATGGATATCCTTGGGGAATACGCCAT
This sequence comes from Nemophila menziesii, assembly GCA_029959085.1. Lineage (NCBI taxonomy): Eukaryota > Viridiplantae > Streptophyta > Magnoliopsida > Boraginales > Hydrophyllaceae > Nemophila > Nemophila menziesii. The sequence goes on along the minus strand of JARWIR010000004.1, from coordinate 41,481,187 downwards.
TCACAATGAGGTTGACTAGATCTGCATACCATGGCACAAACGCATTTTTAATAGCAAAAAATTGTTCGTCAGGGAATACCTCTTTAACCAATAATGGTTCCTTGTTCACATCAGATCCTTCGAGCCTTGATAAATGATCAACAACTTGATTCTCGCATCCCTTTCGATCTCGAATGTCTATGTCGAACTCTTGAAGCAACAGTACCCATCTAATAAGACGCGGCTTAGCGTCCTTTTTCTCCATAAGGTATCTGATAGCTGAATGGTCTGTGTATACAACAGTTTTCTTCCCAATCATATATGAACGGAATTTGTCAAAAGCATATACTACGGCCAACATCTCTTTCTCCGTCACTGTATAATTCATCTGGGCAGCGTTGAAAGTCTTACTTGCATAATAAATCGTGTGGAATAGCTTGTCTTTCCTATGCCCCAACACAACACCCCTATCGTGATCACTAGCATCGCACATAAGTTCGAACGGAGCTTTCCAATCAGGAGGTATAACAATAGGTGTGGAGATCAGTTTCTCCTTAATCATCAAAAACGCTTGAAGACATTCATCAGTAAAGTTAAAAGGAGTATCCTTTTCAAGTAAAGAAAAAAGTGGTTTGGCGATTTTGGAGAAATTTTTAATAAATCTTCGATAAAATCCTGCGTGACCCAAGAAACTTCTCACTCCTTTTACAGAAACTGGAGGTGGTAATGTTTTGATAACTTCAATTTTAGCACGATCAACCTCCATTCCTGCCTTCGAAACTTTATTTTCAGCACAATTCCCTCTTGAACCATGAAGTGACATTTTTCCCAATTAAGCACAAGATCTTTTTCTCTACATCTCACAAGGACTTTCTCAAGATTATTCAAACAATCATTAAAACTATCTCCAAACACCAAAAAATCATCCATAAAAACCTCCAAGTATTTATCAATCATGTCCCAAAATATAGCCATCATGCACCTCTGGAACGTGGCAGGTGCATTACATAAACCAAACCGCATTCTTCTATAAGCAAAAGTACCAAACGGATAAGTAAAAGTTGTTTTGTGTTGATCAAGGGGATCCACACAAATCTTATTATAAGCCGAATATCCGTCAAGGAAACAATAATACTCTCTCCCTACCAGTTTGGCTAGCATCTGATCAATGAATGGTAGCGGGAAGTGATCTTTCTTTGTAGCTTTGTTGAGTCTTCGGTAATCCATGCATACTCGCCACCCCACAACTGTTCTTGATGGTATGGCTTCACCTTGATCATTAAGGATAGTAGTGATACCTCCTTTCTTTGGAACACATTGCACTGGACTAACCCAATCACTGCTAGCAATCGGATAGATGATTCCTACGTCTAACAACTTGATTACCTCCTTCCTCACCACTTCTTTCATAGCTGGCATGAGTCTTCTTTGTCCCTCTATAGATCGCCCACCTTCGTTCTCAAGAATGATTTTGTGTTTGCAAATGGAAGGACTAATTCCCTTGATGTCAGCAATAGTCCATCCGATTGCTTCTTTGTTAGCGCGGAGCACATGAAGTAGCTTCTCCTCTTGAGGACCTGAAAGGTTAGCAGAAATAATTACAGGAAAAGTTTTTTTCGTACCTAGATATGCATAGTGTAGATGATCTGGAAGGGGTTTTTCTTCGAGAACAGGTGGACATATTATGGATGGTTGTTTTATAGGTTCAATGTCACCTGATTCTCGAAGTAGTTCTCGTATATTTTATCCTAATGCAGCAACTTCGTCAATGGGGAATCTCGTTTTCCTCTTGTGATTCAAGTGTTAAGGCCTCGTCAAGATCATCATCTAAGCTTGCTTCATTGAAGACTTCTTGTGTAATTTTTCCGATGACATTTATTTTGAAACATTCATCTTTTGAATTTGGTAACTTCATAGCCTTAAACACATTGAATCGTACCTGTTCGTCTTGTACCCTCATGATCAACTCACCATTCTCAACATCTATTAGTGTACGCCCCGTGGCTAAGAATGGTCTACCCAAGATGATGGGGACATTCTTATTCGCGTCGTAGTCAAGAATAATAAAATCACAAGGAAAAATAAAAAACCAACTTTAACTAAAACATCTTCAATTTTACCTACTGGTCGGGAGAGAGAGCGATCTGCCATTTGTAATACCACAGATGTGGGTACTACCTCTCCTATATTAAGCTTCTCGAACAGGGATCTGGGCATGAGATTGATACTCGCGCCTAAATCACATAATGCTTTCCTGGTCTAATTATCTCCAATGCCAATGGGAATTGTAAAACTTCCGGGATCTTCTAGCTTCGGTGGTAACTTATTTTGACATATAACACTACATTCCACAGGCAATCCAATTGTTTCCCCAGTTTCTATACTTCGTTTGTTCGAAAGAATATCCTTCATGAATTTTAGATATTTCGGCATTCTCTTGAGTGCTTCAACAAACGGCATATTAATCTCTAGCTTGCTCAACATGTCAACGAACTTCTTGAATTCCAGGTCATTGTCCTTTCTTCTGACATGTGAAGGTTATGGTGGTGGAGGACATGTATTAAGTTCCACTGGTTTTCTCGATTTTCAGGTGTCTTGGCTTGGACACTCTTTGTTTCAACTACCTCTTCTACTGTTTCTTCTGTCGTTTCTTCTCCCCCCTTTTCTGGAATAGGGATTGGTTCTGGTTCTGATCTTGGTGTAGGTAGTTGTTTTCCACTTCACAATTCAACTGCATGACAAGAATCATCTCTAGGAGCAATAGTATCACTTGGGAGTTGCCCTTTTGGCCTGTTTTGTAATGTACTCGCCATGTGTGATAGAGTATGCTCGAGTTTCTTGATTACCTTTTGCTGGGCTTGAATTTTCTGTTGGCCACGACTCATATTGTTTTCAATTGCTTGCATTAGTTTAGTCATACTCGAATTCAAGCTCAAGGTTCGTTCTTTCTTTGCCAGTTGCATTGATTGTTTTGGTGATTCTTGATAAGCTTTTTCAACAACGGGCGTCTTTTTATGAATAGGTTGTGGTGGATAGTAAGGTTGAGGTTGGGGTTGATGATAAGTCTCTTGATTTCTGACCCAACTTCTTTGTTGTGGAGGTTGTTGATAATTAGCGTAGCTTTCTTGCGGATAATCATAACCATTAGAATAATAGTTATTTTGAGGATGTGTAACGGAAACTAATGCTGGATTATTCGTACACCTTTCCCACACATGATTTTTTGATCCACAACCTAGACACGAAGGTATTGTACGTACTAAATTTACCTGAGCAATGGCTCGAGCTTGTTCTTGTAGTTCTTCGAGTTGTTGGGCCAACTCTTTGAGCTTTAGAAACTCTGAAGTGTCTTCTATTTCCGGTTCCTTTGGCCAACTCCTCTCGTTCTCAAGAATTCTCTCCATACCCAATTCGGCTTCTTCAGGATCTAGCAACATAAAACCTTTGTTTCCTAACGAACCTGCTTTTTCCCTGGACTTGTCATTAAGTCCTCCATAAAACAAGGTTAAATAATATTCTGGCGATGATTTATGATATGGACATCTCGCCTTCTTTTCATTAAATCGTAACCATGCTTCACCCAAACTCTCTCTGTCTTCCTGTATAAATTGTTCAAGCTCCAACATATCTTTTAATCGTCTACTGACCGGATAGAAGCGGTATAGGAATCTGGCTTGAAGCTTATCCCAATCTGGAATGACATGAGGATATTGGGTATCGTACCAATTGCTTGCACCTCCGGTCAAGAAGAACTGGAACATCACGTAATACACTTGTTCCCTAGTAACTCCTCTTACGATATAAGCATCACAAATCTGCATGAATTTCTGAATATATCAGATCGGATCTTGTTGTGAAGCACCGCTAAATAGCCCATGATTTGCAAACTGCGCTAACATCCATGGATCTGGCCTAAATTTAGCGGCTTGGATTTCTGGAGTGTGAATTCCGCGTGGTTGCACTCTAAACTCGATGGGTAACTCAAGTCTCCTTGGATTCTCCATCTGTAACTATCTATAAAACAACAACTAAAAGGACAAAAGCGTAAAATAGAACTAACTGAAATAAAAGCACAAGATATATGCACAAGGACTAACGATGTAGTCCCCGGCAGCGGCGCCAAAAACTTGGTGTGGCCTAGGGTGTGATAAAAAGATGTACAAATTAGATGCAAATAAACACCCTAAGCTAGCACGGTTCTGCAAGTATACAGATCGTATGCAAGTTTTAATGATTAAGTAAGATTTGTTCCGCAGAGACTACGAAGGTTAGGGGAATCTTATGCAATAATCAAGTGCAAATATTAAAAGCTAGAACAGATAAACCGCAGAAAAAGTAAAGACAAATAGATTTTTTATTTGATTTTCAATTAACTAAATTAAACTAATAAATTAAAGACAGAAAATTAAATGCAAGAGAAGAAGTAGTATGAGAGTTTAGCTTGAGTATATAGCATGCAATCCCCACTAGTTTTGCCGTTCTAAACATGTAAGGGTGAATTATGTAGTATTTCAATAATCGGTTCCAATTGCGCTAGGTAGTTTTTAGTAGGATTTACCTGTGTCAATAAGGAGTCCTAAGCAAACTGTTCCTGCAATTGGTAAATAACAATACACTAAACCATAGTGATTATCTAGTTAGGTTGATTTGTTAGATCTAAACCGAATACTAGACGTTATGTGCTAAACATGTAATTAAACACCGTTGTCAATGGTGACCTAACTACTAGATGGTAATTCTATATGGGCGCGCTTCCACAAGAACACAGAATATAAATCCAAACACATAAACAGAGAATAAAAACAATAACTCAATTTAAAACATGAAATTCCCAAATTAGATAGATGTCAACCAAAGCTAGGGTTCATACATATATGCTAAAAACTCAAGCTAATAGAAATTTAGTTCATACTAATGGAAGAAAAGAAATAAATTACAAATTCAAAGGTTGAAGATGACATTGTTGATGAACAGCTCCTTCCAGACCTCTTTTCTTGTGTTGTAAGATTCCTCTTGGCTTAGGGTTTCACCAAGGATGATTTTCTAATGTTAAGAGGCTGTATTTATAGTGTATAGGTTGACCTACACGTTTTCTTGAAGTAAAAGGTAACTATTGGGCTCCTAGCCCAACTCAAATTCGTAGCCCAAAAACATGCAATCAACCCCTTTTTTTTGTCCTAGAAGCTTCAATATTTATCCGTTTGACGCGTATGAGTACACCAAATTCATCGTCTCGGAAAGATCTTTAACTTTGCTCTTGACCGTTTCTCCAGATTCCTCACCAATTTTAAGATATAAGCTGATTTGTGGTTGTAGGTGCAGAAATACAGAATTAAGGCTGCTTTTCCTTTTCCATGTTTTTAGCTTTTACTTCCTTATCTTCAATTTCCATGTTTATCTTCTTTCCTTTAGCTCTTTGAACCAACTTGGACTCTAATTAATTACCGTATATCTCTAAAGTTTCACACTAAATAAATAATTAAACCCAATATGCTCTAAAAATAATAAATAATTAATTCAAGACCCAAAATAGGAAAGTGTACTAAATCAAGCTAAAATCAACTTATAAACTAATAAATACGCCTAAATGATGTCTCGGAAATAGATTTATTATCACAAATGAGGAGACATCACTCCCTCAGAGTATTCCCAGGAGTCAGCAACCCCCCGTGGATAATCCTTGGAACCCATCGGAGCTCAGGGGAACTAAAATTATTTTTACCTGTGATGCATCTTTTATTGACAAAACTCGACAGAGTGGTATAGGGGTTGTTCAACGGGATACAAATACAGGACACATGCAGATTTTTTCTAAAACCATTTGGACGGATTCAATGGCTGAAGGAGAAGCAACTGTTGTCCTAGAAGCCGCGAAGATGGCCCTTCAAAGGCCAAGATCGTACAACCTTGAAATTATTCAAGGTATTAATTCGTTGCCAGCTGCATGGTGGAAGGTTATCCCATACGTCAAGCGGATCTCTCAGATCGCTAAAGAACGCCAAAATTTATTTTTTAAACATTTTCCGCGAAGACTAAACGGAATGCCTGTCACTGCTGCGAAGAAAGCTAAGCAAACGATATATATTTTATTTGCCGTGAAGACTAAACGGAATGACTAAACCAATTAAATGTTTTTAGGCAAATATATATTTTATAATAAATCTAAATAAAGAATAGTACTTTTTAAGTTTCATTGTTTTATTTAAAATTTTATTTCTTAATTACTTTCTATATAATAATAAAAACATAAAACTAATTTTTAAAAGCATATTTATCTTACTATAAGGATATAGTCATTGATCGAAAAAAAATCTCACAATAAATGGTTTGTTCGAAAATATCTACAACAATATTAATAGTAACTCAATGTGATTAGCCAATGGATTACATCCCATTCGTAATAGATCACAACTCCTTCGTAGCAAAAAAGAAACAGTCCACAACTCATCATACAACCATTCGATATGTAATTTATTCGTACACAACACACAAGTTATTCGTAAAATAGTGCATAGTTCATTTATATGTAACATGTATCTTATTCGTATATAACCTCTCAATATCAAGTTTGCTACAACCGTAGTCATAAAATTATTAAACACACTCTAAATCAACAGGATATTAAGGCAAATCTATTGTTTGTGTGTAGGTTATTTTTGAGCCAATTGTTGATTGATGCCTATTAAAAAACTTATTTAGAAAAAGGTGCCTAGAAAAAAATATTTATTGAAAACAGCCCCTTTATAATTAACAATTAAAAAATAAGAAAAAAAACTAATAAACACGCGCGCGTCCGTGAAATTTTTTTAAAATCGTCATAACTAATTCAAAAAAAATCAAAAAAATCAAAAAAAATTATATTTGGATAAATCAAATTAATATTTACGTCTATGATTTTTTTCGGAATTTTCTGAATTTTTTGATTTTTTTTTGATTTTTTTTGATTTTTTTAAATTTTTTTTTTCGCAGACACGAAATTCCATGTTTAAAACATGGAATTTCATGTTTGAAACATGGAATTTCATGTTTGAAACATGGAATTTCATGTTTATTTCACGGTTTAAAACATGGAATTCCGTGTCTGCGAAAAAAAATTAAAAAAATTCAAAAAAATTCAAAAAATTCAAAAAAAATCAAAAAAATTCATAGACGTAAATATTAATTAGATTTATTCAAAAAAAATTTTTTTTAATTTTCTGATTTTTTTTTAATTAGTTATGACGATTTTAAAAAAATTTCATGGACGCGCGCATGTGATGGAATTAATAAAGGTATAGAAAATATAAAGGGGATGTTTTCTATAAATAATTATTTCATTAGGCATTTTTTTATAAATAAGATTATTGAAGGCATAAAAAAACAATTAGAGAATTTAAGGAGGATGTTTTCAACAATAACCCCGTTATTTTTTAACCTCCGATTTTTGTTATATTAAATGAATATATTTCAACCATTTTAAAATACAGAAATATTTTCAAAATAATTATATCAATCAAGTTGTTTGTTATCCATTCAATAACCCATTTTTTGTAGTGAGGAGGAAGCATGAAAAATTCACTGGATGTCATGGGAAAAATTATGTCGCTCCAAGAAAGATGGAAGTTCAGGTTTTCGAGAACAAGAAATTTTAATTGTGCGTTACTCGTGAAACTAGGATAGCGCATTCTGAAAAATGATAAGACATTATGAGCCATTGCGTTAAGATACAAGTACTTCGGTAAGGGGTTTTTGCAACAGGTTCCTAAAGCTACGGACTCTAGAGTATGTAGATGATTACTTGAGGGTAGGACTTGCTTCTGTACGGGGTGGAACAAGTAATTAGTAGACATGAATATTGGTTATAAATGGAAGTTAGAAAACTTTGGTGTGTTCTTGGTAAAGTCGGCATATAGTAGTACTCAACCGGGGTCGTTGAATGGGTTATTTAAGTGGGATACTGTTTGGTCCTTAAAGTGCCCTCAAAAGGTAAAAATGTTGATTTGGAGGGCGATTTGGCAGAAATTACCCATTGCTTCTAACTTGGCGCGTCGTGGAGTTCCGATCAGTGCAACCTTTAATTGTTGTGGCGCTGTTGCAGAAAATAAAATACACATGTTCAGGGACTGTAGCTGGTAAGAGGTGGTTGGCCGGAGTTAGGGAACCTGAGAAACCAAGCTCGGCTAAAGGCCTCACAGGCCCAAAATGGTCTTGATCAGGCTGTTCAAACTGTCACTTGTACACCAAACTTGGAGCTTGTTGCGGGTCTGGAGAAACTAAGTGAAGACGGACTATTCCTAGCAACAACGAACGACTTAACTGCAGCAGGATAATGAGTTTCAGTAAGTCCATCATGCCCCGCCTGGACAAGCTGCTGCTGCAGCGAATGATATGGAACAACCTGGTACTGTTGATGATGGTCTAGAGTAGTGGAAGCTACTGTTAGAGTGTAAGGAAGTATCTAAGGGGTTGAAAATTAGAACAATCACGTTAGCTATTTGCTGGACTATTTGGTTGGATAAAAATGACAAAATGGATCAAAGGGTGGAAAGTCGATGAAATCCCTGGGAAATATTGCAGAATATGCGGCTATCAATTACATCCGAGCTTGGGTAGAGAGAAGGATGGTGGATTAATAATCTCTGCGAAAAGCACACTTGTAAGGTGGGTCAAACCGGAAGTAGGGATCAAGTTAAACATTGATGGAAGTCTAACGCAAGAGACCTCTAAAGCTGGCGTGGGTGGCCTTTTCAGAGATGTGGACGGGACATTTTGGACTTACCTTAGCTATAAAGATAAATCATGAGATATTAGTGGTCAAAACCGAGTCGTTTGCATTACACGTGCTAGTGAAGGGCGATGGGAACAATGGGGATTGGTTAGACGAGCTACTCAAGGAATGTAGAGATATTCTCATGAATAATACGGGATTCGAGCTGGTTCATGTGTATGGAAGCTAATTATTGCGCTGATTTCATGGCTAAATTGGGAAAGTACTCGGAGGATGATCCTGTTTACTACCGAGACCCCCCGGAAGGATTGAAGAAACTTCTCATGAAAGACAAATACGGTTAGACTACTCCTAGAAATGTATTGTACACTTTTTCGGGAGTTTGGTAAGTTTAGTTGTTCTTCTTTTAGACCTCAGATGTGTGGAAAAAAAGAGTAATGATATTTGTCACCCTTTTTGTATCACCCTTTTATCACCTCCTATGTGTATGCTTACCTGGACCAATGAATTGATTTCTCTATCCTATTTAATTTTTCTCTATCTTCTATTCAAAGAAATCAACACATATATATAGAAGGGTGATAAAAGAGTGACATGAAAAGGGGTGACATATATCATTACTCGGAAAAAAATACCCCATTTTTCACATTAGTTTTTTTATAAAAGTAAGTAATATCCCACAACATCAGTATCATTCCAAAAATCATTAAATTACGGTCACAAACACTTAATATAAAGACTTTAAAGGTTTTTCTTGAACATCTATAAACAAATCCCAATTATAGCCTCATGGTAGGGTACTAGTTGAAGTCCCACGTGAGACGTTCCCTTATCAAAGCTTGTGTGACTTCTTTTTCCAATCTATTTTAATTAAAATATTATATTTAATGAAAAATGTCTTATTGTCACATGATATCAAAGCTTTGATTTCGGCGCCTATAACGGTGGTTACAATATTATGTCACTTTTTTTCTGTGAAAGGTTACACTATTATGTCACAATTTCACATTAGAGTAAAGATATATATCAGCGGTTGGAAAATATATATAATATATATTTGAAGATTTTAAAAAACTAATTAAATTATTTTTTTCTTATTTTATTTTCTTTCTTTTTTGTTTAATATTACATAAGGTAATACGTAGGAGATGAAATAAGAGTGAAATAAATATAAATGATATATAACAATGATCTTCACATCAATAACCTGAGTCTTGTCACGATTATCCCGCTAATACTAAAAATAATCAAAATGATCGTTTTGAATCCCAAAATTTAAAAATTTCTAATAAAATTTTGTATTCATATTATCAAAAAACGTCAAAATAACCTGCCAAAAACACATTAGATTCTTGTTGATGTATATTTTTAAATCAAAATTTCTATTAAAAATATAAATAATATTACAGAGTAAACATATACTAAGAATACAAAAGAAATTTAATTAAAGACACTAAACATGATCCAAATAAGAGAAAAATAAAGATTTTGATTTAGAGGTTATCTGAACAATCATCCTACCCAAATCCCCAAAACATTATATATAAATATGTAATTCTTTAATGAGACGTCAAATAATAAACCAAAACAAAATCTCAATACATCCATTCCACAAATAACCCATAGGTGTAACATATTATATCACATTCAAAATTCTAAATCAAAACACTTACACACACACACCTTAAATCTGGAAACCATCTCTCTTCTTTTCCTTCTCGAAAAATGAATCTTGGTTGTGGCTGGTGTCAGAATGAAGTTGAGTCTCAATGGCCATTAAAGGTGGTAAATGGAGGAACCAGGTGGTTGATGGCATAACAATAATGGAGAGCTAGTCCAAACCAACCTTCCCCCAAATTGTTATAACGGTGGTTCGAAGGTTGCAAGCTTTCCTATGACGTGATGGATTGAAGAAGCAGAAAGTGTTGGTAGTTGAGCTCGCTGCTAGTGGTGGCTATGGAGATCTGAAACCCTTTGAACTTCCATGGAGGAGTTATTGTATTAATGGTGATAAAGGTTGAAAGTATGCAAGGTTATTCAATACAAAGCTCAACGGATCTAGCAAAACTCTCTATTTCATAGCTTGCTTCGATGATGGACTTAAGAAGAAGCACCTCAACGCTTGAGGCGGCTTGAATTTGGTGAAAAATTGAATGGATTCACATACCTCAATAGTAAAGAGGAAAAGGAAAAATAGGTTGAAGAAGAGGTGAATGTAGGATTTTAAGGTTGTCTAAGGGATAAATTAATTATATTATGCAGAAAATTTCATGCAAAATCCCATTTTTTACTCTACTATTAAGCGAACAAGATTACACAAATCATGGCATCTCATATATATATATATATATATATATATATATATATATACACACATATATATATATATCCGTTGTCTGGTAGTAGGATTTGACTAAGGATGTAGTTCTCTTGAACATCAAGGTTCCCTTGCTTGCTCATCCTCTTTCATCTATGTTGTCACATGAAACAATCTGCTGAATATGACGGATTGCTGTGAATAAATAGTGAGAAACTAGTTTATGAACCTGAAGTCTTTCTGTGAGCGCGGATAGAATGAAATTCTAAGACTGTATGAAAAGTTATGGTCATTTTGGTATGATGACGCAAGGTGGACAAATAGCTGCGAAATGTTCTGGACCAAGTGTTAACTGGTTTTAGTCTCTTACTTTAAGAAAAATCCTCGGAATGCTTCACATCTTCTCCTCTACTTATGATATTGTTTGATCTGATGAGAGTTGACTTGTAATTATCTAGTATACGAACTTTGGAGAAGATCAGGCTCTTTTACCTTAAAAACTGAGTTTGAAGAACAAGCTCTTTTACAACTCTTATAGGGTGCTCGACCCTAAGCTTCAAAATGGGAGAGCAAGGAGTTTTTATTTTGCTGAAAAACTATTATGTGTGATGTGCATTTTCTTTACTCTTGTCTTTTATATTAGAAAAAAAATTCTAATACAACTACAACACTTTTTTTAAATGAAACCCTGATTATTAATAACTAATATATCCAAAATAAATGTTTTAGATGATGTTGTTATTATTTAATATTACTAATTAAATTATCTCATCATATTAAAATATTCTTATAAGATAAATATTAACATTATCTTGCATTTAACTAAAAAAAATTATTAATTTATTTAATAAAATAAATAAATAAACATTATAATTTCTTATATATATTGAATAATAATTAACCCACTTTCAATATTTATCTATTCCATACATACTATATATATGGTAACTTTTAAAAAAAAAAATTACAATTAAATTTGCTACCAAAAAATTTAATTAAGTTCAAATTGATTATATTAAAAAAATTAAAAGACTAACTAGTGGTTGAAAAGTGCTTAGCTAGAGAAGCCTTTTTCATTTTTTTTCATAAGAACTCGCATAAACATAAGTTTTTTTTTGTTACAAGGATATCCAAATGGATCATGCAAATAAACTATCCGAAAACATTCTCTAATAAACCTAGACTATAAGTAGCTCTAGGTGTTTTCCGTCCCATCCTATCACGAATGGTATACTTCCAAATCCCCTTAGGCGGGTCCCGGTGAAAATAGTAATTCTCTACCTGTCTTGAACCAAGATGACCCAACCAATTCGTACAATCGTTTGCCTCACGATAGATGCAAGTAATATTGAACAAACTATTCCTCGCCATGATTTCACGGATACAATTTATCCAATACGCGGCAGGTCCTATATCTTTTCCAATATTACATAATATATACACTACTTCCTTTGAGTCCACCTCTACCATTACCTCGCTCAATCGCATACTTTCACTCAATTTAAGCCCCTCATATAGCGCTATTAGCTCAAAAATGGTTGGAGAGTCATGATGTATCCTCATTGAGAATCCACCAACCCAATCTCCCTCTTCATTTCGTATCAAACCCCCACCACCACCTTCTTTACTCCATTTATTGCAACTTCCGTCCGTGTTTAATTTCAATCTTTGAGCCGGTTTACACCATCCTATGAGCCCTACATTGTTCATGTTGATCGAGACGCTACCCGGACTCTTCCCCCACGATCTTGCATAAGAGTTAGATAAATACCGGATCTTGCGCAACATAATTTGAAACGAAGATACCTCGTCTCCATTAAATATCTTATCGTTGCGTTCCTGCCACACCACTTGTATAAAAGCACCAAATAGGATGTTCCATGTAACTCATGCGTATATGTCCTTATTAAATAAGTTTTTTTTCCACCAAGCTGCGTCCGAGACTGTCATAGGAGCTGTTGTAGAACCATCTCACTTGCATATTCCTGACCTTGGATCTGCGGTGAACGTTGACCAAGATGCTGCTGTGCACCATGACTCTGCTGTCGCGGTAACTGTTCATCCAGGACCATCTGCAGCTGCTGGGACGGCAGAAGCTACTGCTGGACAGTAGTATAAGCCGGTACATGTACACCTGCTAATACACGTTGTTGCAAGGGATTAGTTCTAAATAAAAAAACCAGTATTCTGTACCTGTGAGCTATGACTCCAATCAGCATCCAAATCATCTCTCCCATTTAAATCAGCCACAACGTTCCTTTGAGCCTCCATCTGAATCAGACTCCATAAACCCCTCGTAACATTACAATCTCTAAACAAATGAACGGAATTCTCCTCGTACACCTCACACAATGGGCAGTTAGATGGGACTTCCATGCCCCTTCGGACTAAATTACCTCTCGTAGCTAATCTATCGTGTACTGCTCTCCAAACCAAGACCCTTGTTCTTTGCGAACATTTCATTTTCCACACCTTCTCCCATATCATATCCGGATTGCATTATCCTCTAAATCCCATCGAGCCGATCGCACCGAAAAATCACCTCGTATCTCAAGAAGCCATGATAAAGTATCTCGATTATTCGCTCCTCTCTCCACCCTAACACACATGATATCCAAAAGTTTCGAAGGTGGAAGTAAATGCTGGAACTTATCCCAATCCCACGTCCCATTACTAGTAACATACTCAGTAACCACCATATTCTTCTCCCCTATATTCACCTTTCTAAGAGCATGGTCTATAAGAGGCGATACGCCTACCCAAACATCCATCCAAAAAGACACCATCTCTCCGTTTCTTAGGAGCCACTGGGATCCCCGTCTAACTATGGCAATACCTTCCACAATGGCTCTACACGTACGCGAATCATTTGACTTCACTAGTTAGTGAAAACCCGACGATTTGAAATATTTCTGTCTCATTACCATAGGCCAAATGGATAAATTGTCATGAACTAATTTTCAACCCAACTTACCCAAAAGAGCCTTATTCATCTCCTCTGTTGATCGAAATCCCAAGCCTCCAACATTCTTTGGTCTGCAAAGATCCTTCCATGCTAACCAATGAATGTGCTTTTGATCATACGCATTACCCCAGATAAAATCTCTACGTATTTTGTCAATTTCATGGCAAACATAGTTAGGTACTTTCTCCACTTGCATGATGTACATTGGTACCGCGCTCAATATAGATTAAGCTAGAGTTATGCGACCTGCAAGTGAGAGGGAGTTTCCCATCCATTTCGCCAACTTGCTCCTAAGCCCATTAATGAATACACCATAAAAATATTTTGGTCACCTACCAGAGAGGATAAGGACCCCCAGATATTTACCAAGACCTTCACTCCTTCGAAAACCACTCTGTCTCGTAATTTCTACCGCCAACTCCTCATCAATGTTTTTCGAGAAATATATTATCGACTTTTCTTTACTAACCGTATGTCCCACATCTAAACAGAAGGTGTTCAACGTATCCCACATAAACATAAGTTGAGTAATAACTATTTTAATCTTGATGCTTAATGCAACAATGTATACAATCTTCATTACTATCTACAATTTGAACATAATTCTTATGTTTTGCGAAAAGGGCTATTCACTGTATTGCTCCAATAGGATCAACGTTTAAAATTAATTCCATTTTAATAGTCTTAGCCATATTATCAATTAAAAAATATGTTTTTTTTTTGTTTTAGAATGAAATAGTAGCTGGGAGATGCTTAGAACACAAATCCTTGAGGGTCTAGAATGTCAGGGGTTGCCAATACCCTGCTATTTCCAGGATATTTGTATCATTCCTTCTTTTGGGATTGATGCGAATAAGTCCTATTGCCCTCTTTAAAAAGGTTAATTTTCCACTGACGCTTCTGATTTGCTAACCTCCAAACTTGTAGCCTTCCCATAATTTGAAGTCAAAGGAGTACTCTTACTCCAGAAAGACCAAATTAACTCACTCCTCTTTGAGTCACTTTAATTGAGGTGGTCTTCACACCTTACCCATTTCGTCACAATTTCTGCCTCAACCATCTATCATTTCCATACTTCACACTGCTCTAGCTTTCTTCTTAACTTGGAATATTTACTCTCTGTTGAAGTGTTGAAGAGTTTACGAATCCCCATGTTCTCATCATTAACAAACGTTTGGGTAGAAAAATATGCCGGGATTGAATGTGGTTTAAAGTGGGTGAAGGTAGTGTATGTAAGGGGTGGTGGTTGTGTTGGTGATGGGTGGTGGAGGTGGTGGAGTAGAGTTTGGTGGGTGTTCGGAGAAAAGAAGAGAGTTTGTTTGAAATTTAGGGTTCGAGGGAGAACTGGGGATTTCTAGTTTTTTCTAGAATAGGTAAAATAATATAGTTTGTGATTCTGGGCTTTATATGCCCCGAAGATCACGTGCTCCATATTTGTATGCCTAGGTGTACAAATAGCCACATCCTTTTCCACCGTGTCCCAAGGAAGAGGTGCCAATTCTTTAATGACGTGTCTTTAATTTCTAAATAATTTATCCTCGTCAATATCAAACGACTTAGTATTACTTTGTGTTTCTGTAATCGCCTTAAGCCTATTATCCATTGTACTTTTCTCAAACTTTCATTGAATCGTCAGTTCTTCGCTTCTCTCCATAGCATTGAATGTAATTTGATGGCCTCCCTTTTATTTTTCGTCATTAAAGCTGCCTCCTTGGTAAAACATCTTTTTTCGCGGTTCTAATTGTCCTCGAAATAGGATATCTCCTTTTGCTTGTCCTGAATTTTTTTTGGTGGAACCCATAGTCATACCAAGGTTTCTTGTTGGGGTTTTATCCAACTGCTAATTTGAGGAACAATATTGGCCGGATTGTTGCAGATATTCTCTTCGTGCTCAAAGTTCTCGCACCCCATAACAAACTTGGCACAAATTCTTGAATTTGAACTTGATCCAAGTAGTTGATTTGTTGTTCTCCCAAAAGTTAAATCCAGCAAAGATTAGCATGCCAAGCCTCTAGTCAAGTAAGTACATTAATAAGTAAATATTTGATCATTAATGTACTTACTCGAAGACAAGATTATCTCATGTACGATTCATATTGAAGAACAAATTTCTCTAATACTTTTAGAATTTAGAAGCTAAGGAGAGAGGCCAAACATTTGAATCCACAAAGTGGTGTTATTCACCTTGAGGTCTCCATTGTTGATTTCATTTAGAGCTATATGTTTGCCTAAAAATGTCCAAGGGCGCCTTTCCCACACACTTTGCTTTGTCTTCTTGGTTGGAGAAGACGAGTATGAATTCGTTCATATCATTTCTTTCTCAGTCTTGATTTTTCCAGTAAGACCCCAACGCCTTTGTATATGATTTCTTATGAACGGGAAATTAACCCTTTCATGATGTAGGAGTTTTGTCAATAATTTGGTCAATTCTAGTTTTTTGTTGAAAGTGTTCTTCTCTATGGTAAGAGTAACCTCACCATCTTTGTCATTCAGATAATTAGCTGAATAGATATTCATTTGTTTAGTAATAAAAATGGGTAGGTTGATTTTGTAGTAAAAATTTAAGGGTATTAAATAAAGGAAAGGGCGGGGAAAGAGGAGAGAAAAGAAGAAGAAGTACAAAAGATTACAAATTTGAAACACTTTCATCACTGGAAAATTTTGAAAAAAAGGAACATCAAATCAGAGTTGGATCAAACATAATAAATAGATGAAATTTGTTCTAATGATAATTTAAAAAAAAAAAAAATTGATGTTAGTTTTGGAAGAGAGGAAAATATATATATATATTTTTTTTTAATTGATGACACGTGCCTTTTTTGTCCAAAGCTAAATATGTATTATGATTGTAGAAGTTTCAAAATCTATTCCTCTAACAAAAAATATTGCAAAATTTCAAAGATTTATTCTTGAATAGAGCATGTGCAATTGAAGATATTGTTGGTAGAGTCTTGCACATTAGGGACCAAAATATCAGAATCATGAGTCAATTCTTTAGTAAATCAAGCAATAATTTACAGGCCCCACCATACGGTCATTAGATATTTAGATCACCCTGCTCCCTTGTACGTTGTACACATGATCTAACATTATGCTCCTCTTTGACCCACTAATTGTATTGAACCAAATTTTTGATATTTTTTCAGTCCTTAAAAAGAAATAAAAATATATGGTTTAAATTTCTTTCCTAAATATTAGTTCTAATTAAGTGAAAATATACATGAAGATGAAGAGAAGTGTATATTTCTAATGGAAATAGTCGTGGTGTGAGAATATGTATGAAAAAATATGGTCCTGTTTGGTTCGTGAAAATAATAAGTGTTTTCTGTTTTCATTTTCTATATTTTTGAAAACACTAATGAAAACGTGTTTGGCTACAGAAAATGAAAACAGTTTTCTAGAAAATTCAATGAAAACAGTGTTATATTGGGGAATGTGAAATCAACGTTTTCCATATTTTCTGAAAATTTTGAAAAGAAAACGCAAATCATTTTCTGAAAATAAAAACAGAAAATGTTTTCATAAACCAAACAGGGCCTATGTATCTTTTTTATAAGAACAGTCATGGTACGTGAAATTTGGTCCGGACACCCATATATAAAAAAAACCCACTGATTATGAGTTTTTGATATTTTTATTGTTAATTTTTATTAGATATTTTACCTAACAAATCTTAGAGACGTTTCTATAAAAACTAATTATCTACTTTTAATCAATTTTTCTTACTAAAGACTACAAATAAGATTTCACATTGTTAAATTTTGGGTTAATGCTCAATAAATTCCTGCAGTCTTGTCCATTATCCCGTAAAAAACACTGTCTTTTTTCCCCCCTTAAGATATCTTGAGTTTGCTCGCAAAACTCAAAATCTGAGTTTTGATCATTTTTCATAACTGAAAATTTGAGTTTTGTGAAGTTTTCCATAACTCAAACTGCCTTTTTTTATAGACAATTAAAGAAAGAATAAAATGTATGGCGCCTTTTATGTGCAACAAAATGATGGCTAGGGTGAGGGGGGATTAAATCTAACTTGAGGGGTTCCTTAGGCATTAATTTAAAAAAAAACCCTACCTATTACACCAATTTTTGTTTTTTCTTCACTATATATACTATTTCATACACATTAAAAACACTATAAAAAAATATTAAAACCTCTCTCATCTTTCCACTAACCCTATCCAAAACAACCTATCCCAAATTGTAATCTGAAAACCTTCTTTCTCCTTTATAACCCTCCCCCTATCCTCGAGTATCTTATTCCAACGAGATCTGTGATTCATTCATGGAGATTTGTGGCTCCAAAAATATACAAATGACTCAATATGGCTTCTTCTTCGTTGCTTCATCCATGGAGATTCATGCATTATGCAGTCCAGACGAGCAGCTTCCAAGGATGCGAATGAAGCTTCACGTTTGCCGGAGATCTGTGTTTAGTAGCAACAATGGCTTCGTAGAACAGAGAAGAGCCATGTCCGGTTCAGCAGTGGAGCTCCAGTGGTTACAAGAACGGAGAAACGGAGTGAAGCTATGGCTTCGTAGCCTTGATGGTTCGGTGATCCGTGGCTCGATTTCAGAAGCCTTCTCCGGCGAACTCGAGTTCGGAAGCTTTCTCTGGTGATCTCTCGCACAAATTCACGAAGAAAAAAACTTCCGTTTACTTTTTCAATTTTAGCAGTATATTTGTAATTCTTTTTCATTTTTCGGTAAAGTATAGTGTGTTTAGTTTTTTTCCCTTTTCTTCTTCGTATATTGGCATTTTTGCATAAATGTTGTAATATTTTTACTATGAACATATACATTATGATATATCTTACTTTAATTTTAACTTTTCAGGTTTTTTTAATCTAAAAGTTTTTATCTTTTCAAGTCAACTAGGCAGTTTTCCACTAAATAATCAATGTTTCCGATCCATATTCAGAGAATCACTGAGTATACTTCGTGCTTAACTTGATACTCAATGAAATTTCCAGAACTCGGTGATTTTTTCTCGATACTTAGTGAATTTTTTTCAATACTCGGTGAATTTTTCCCCAATACTCAATAAAATTTTCGAGTACTCAATAAATATTGTGAGCACTCATTAAACTTTCAAAGAACTTAGTAAAATCTCTGAACACTCAATCAAATCTCCGACAGCCGACGGTGGTCGGACCTGGAAAGTCTCGATACCTAGTGAGCTGATACTTAATGAATTGATACTCAGTGACTCAATGAATTAGTAGTCTATACTTATTGTCACATGTATTTTGTATTTATGTAATTTTTGTTTCAATTGAATACATTTTAGTATTTGGTCATCCATAAGACTAGGTAGTGGTCTCTTTGAAGAAAAATCTAATCATTTGTTTCTTATCACTAAATTTGTGTCCAAAATCCTATATATCGATCACCCTTTTTATACTAATATTTTTTTCCCAATAAAGCTTTAATAGTAAACCATGATTATTTTTCAAACTATAAATATATAATAGAACAAAATTTTGGAGGTACGATTCTTATTTACTATGAAACGTATAACAGAGTCATGATTTTAGCATGCATATATTAAAATGTCGAATTTAAAACTTTGACATTATCTAGAGAAAAAAATAATCTTGGAGAAATGGTTATAAGATTTCTCGTGTTATTCATCCAATATTGTTATTTGAACAAAAAAAATCCAATATTGTTAAGAAGTGAGAATTACAGTTTAGCACATCTTACAAAGTCTAATTCTAATTAAGATCTTTAGCAATACTAACGTATTCCACAGTTCCAAGAGATCACAAGTCAAATAAATCTTTTTTTAACAATACATATGAGAGCGACTTTGGACTCAAAATAATTTTGACTTCAATAAAATTCGATCTCAAGAGTAGTCTAACCAGTAGACCAACTATCGATCTTAGTCAAATAAATCTTAGACGTTAGATGTAATAAGAATATTCAATTATAATTTTAGTGTATTAATACAATATCTTAGGGAAAGCAAGACCGGCTCTAGGAAAAAAGTCTAGTGCATAAAGTGATTTTTAGGTTTTTTTCACTATGTTTTACTTTGATGATAAAATAGGTGGGGGTTTTAAATAAAAAGTAATGGTATTTGCCATCCAACATACCATTCACGATCATGACATGATTTGATTTGAAGTAAATCGTTAATTTATTTATTTACTTGATTTGATTCACGATTTACTTCCAACCAAATCACACCACGTCACCAGATACGTGCCTCTGGAAAAAAGCACTTAAAACAATTTTATATTTCAAACTTATTTTTAATAATTTTTTTATTTTTTATTTTTTAAAAATTATTCTAAAAATGCTTTTTTATTTTAAAATAAGCATTTCAAACATATCCTTTTACTCTTTACATGTTTTAGTAATTTTTTTTGTTAGATAGGTTATTTTTTTAGCTGCGTATCTTAGAAGTTAAACATGGTAACATGTTTACTGGCCTTATAATGCATCAGGAGGGTGATATAGTAGAATCTATCAACTAAATAAAATAAATATGAAAAAAAGCCGTGTTGTTATATATTTGACGTATAAATCTTTATATGCCAAATGTTTGAGATTCTTGTCTTTTACAAGATAATTATGTTTATAAATCTATAGAACTATTATAGCTAGGTTCTCTAAATTGGTCTATAATGTAAAATTTGTCTTTGTAACGGTTTAGGATTGCCACAAGTCTGAGGTTATCGTTGATGATGACACATATGGCGGCAGTGCTCAAAAGATACAATTAAAATAATTATATTATCTCCATAGGGGAATCATTCGAGCTTCCAACAATTGACGTTTTTTTCTTACTCGACGTAACCCCGCTAGGTTTGGATACCCAATCCTCAAAAATACGAGACCACGAGTATTTTTCCTTATCAAATACCCCTTTAAATCCTACTATGTTATTTTGGTAAGATTAGTATTTACGAAAGAATGCCTCTCTTTTTCATGGTACTTCATTATATTAACTCTTTTGACTTCGGATGTATTAAAATT
The DNA here is from genome assembly GCA_029959085.1 of Nemophila menziesii. Taxonomy (NCBI): domain Eukaryota; kingdom Viridiplantae; phylum Streptophyta; class Magnoliopsida; order Boraginales; family Hydrophyllaceae; genus Nemophila; species Nemophila menziesii. The sequence goes on along the minus strand of JARWIR010000004.1, from coordinate 41,460,235 downwards.
TCAAATAATTCTGATAGGACTGAGATCTTAATTTTTGATGGGAGGCGAAATTATCTAAGCAATAGTTGTCACGTCTCTTTTTATTATCAAATAACCAAGATTTTTGTTCATAATGGCAGTAGGATAATCATCACAACTATTTATGAATTTCAAGATCTTTCTTTCATGTAAAGACGTTTTCTTTATATGCACATACATTTATATACTTATATATTTTTTTGTGAAATATCACAACAACCTTTTCACTTTCTTCTTCATTGTATCTTCTGTAGGTCATACTATCGTCTCCAACAAGTTTATCCGTTAAACTTCTAAACTTCTCCATTCCAAACGTAAACCATTCAATGCTTTGTCTTTACATTGATTTTTTGAAAGATCGACATCTTTATATGTATCTTTCGTTTTTAGTCATAATGACCATATGCATAGCCTTATCTAGTTACGACTGAGCATTTTATAAGAGAAGAAGTAGAGTCCTATTAAAAGAACAACTCTTCAACCGTGGAAATTCATGTTCTTATTGGCATATGGTACTTATTTATACTGAGATATAGGTGATGACCCTTCTTTGAAACTTTTATGTCTAAAGATAACATTTATTGTTTTTTAAAAAGACGTGATAAAGTAATCATGCTTATAACCTTAAGTTTGGAGCCAATTGGGTATAATTCTCTTTAACAGAAAAAACGATATACCTCTTGCTTACTTTGGGTGATATTGCCTAAGGTGTAGAAGTTAGGATTTCTGGTGAGACAAAAACTCTTGTGAGGTATTCGAAGAGAAATAAATTTATACCTTTGATGCTTTGACATGGAGATGAAATTCCCCTTTGGTTCTTTCATATATGTCCTTTTAGGGTTTCATTCTTTAAATCCTGGTTAATTATCACCAAATGCATGGGTAGAATTTCTATCTTTTATGCTTATGGATATATACCTTCTAGGGCTTAGAAAATCTCACGTGGCAACATAGAAATTTTTTAACGAACTCAACAAATAAAAGGGGAAACTCATTTAGGATTTGGACGTGATTAAATATTTAAAAAACCAATATGGATAAAATGGATGTTAAGTAGTTTTGTAATCTCAACTGAATTCGGAGAAACATGCTCGTGAGGAGGCGGAGAAAATCTGAAGGTGTGTACTTCCAAAAATATTGGAGATGCGAGCTATCAACCTCAATTTCTTGAGGATGTTATATCCAAAGCTGACAACAACTTTAAATTTTTTGAGGAATTCAAGAAAGTTATAAGGGATGGGTCCCTTTTTTCGTGTACTCTAGTAAATGAACTGTTATGGTCAACATAAGAAGTTGGGTTCAACCATTTTTCTACTCTTACACGGTTCCCCAATAACCATGTGTAGTAGCCCTTTTTACGAGTCAATTGATGAAGAAACGACTTAATTAGTGTAGTTTATTACTCATTTTGTAACCTCACCTAAAATTTTGTAGCCTCATATGACTTGTTGCATTTGTTTTATTTTGTAATGCCTCCTTGTGATCTACATGGATCCCGTGGATTTATTAACGACTGCTTTTCTCGTTAAGACTTATCGTGTATTTGTATTTTGAGGAGGCATCACAATATTTTGTGCAAAAGCTGTTTATACAAATTCCACTTTGTACCCTGTAACCGTAAAACCCATGTCTTCCTTAATTTTATACCATGATCTCTTATCTTTTGATTTTGAAATTTCAAATTAGTTTCATCGCGCTTTGCTAAATGCACCTTTTTTGAAGATAAGATGTGCTAAGTCATGAAGCAATTGAAGAAGGAATAATCTCATAGAGAGAATACAATTCATCGAGAATGCAAGAAATTTGTTAAAGCATCAAATCATCATGCAATATCCTCGTTTTAATTCGACTGTTGATTGGTATAACCTAGGTTTTGTAGGGGTCAATAGCCCGAGCTCGTATGCTCCAGCATCGTCCCACACCCCTGCTCATAGTCAAGTGTAAATTGTATTACTCCTTTCCTTATTTATAAAGAGGGATCCTAGATCGTGGAAGTAGGATTATGTAACTTGTCATAAAGTTAATCATGAAATCATAATTTATTCTCTTTATATTTGTGTAAGCACACATATGCATATTGCTTTATATTTTTCCAAGACACGTTATGATTACCCTTGGTTCCAAGTAATCCAAATGTACTATCTTATATTGGTGGTTGATGTTTCCTTTTTTCAAGTACCTTTATATAAACACCCCTTTATAGTTTCAATTTACTCAAAGAAAGGCATCAATAGTTTACATAAGTATCCATGGCTAATATATTGCAAGATGACAAAAGTAAAACTTCTTCATATCTTCATGCCTCAGAAGCTCATGTTTATTCACACCCCGGGAGTCCTAACGTATTCTTTTCTCTTGGAATTACTAACATTAGCACTCTGATAATCTTGTTCAATTCCCTAGAAAGAATTCATGTCTTTGAAATTTTTAGGAAGGTTATTCATTTTTAATCTTCTTGCAAAATTTACATAGTAGAAAATAATTGTGGACTCTTTTTAGAAGCTCGTGTGTCACCACTAACTTTTTCTTTCAAGCTTTTTGATGTGATTGTGGTTCATATTTCAAGTGATAGTAGACTCAATATTCTCCTTTTATGGTGTAGGTCTTAATTTATATTTTATTTTGTAATCGATAAGGGAGATATATATTTCCTTAATATCTTGTATGAGCCCAAGGATTCAAATCCTTACAAAAAATCTTGCATTTTTACTACTTATTTGTTGGATTTATTTCCTCTTTTATTTTACATTTTCGGTGAGCACTATTTGTCTCCCCTAGGGATGAATATTATTTGTCATGTCTCATTCATCTCATTGGGTTTTACTACGTGGAAACATGTCCCTTGATTGACTTATGCTCTCGTGAATAAATATGTTTGATTTGATTGAGTATCTCACTTTTGAGGTTTAGTAAGGCAATTATGTTAATCTCTTTATATACAATCAATTTAGTCTTGTTTACTTTATAATCTCAATATAATCTCAATTAGTTTGTTGGGTGAATCATGTGGAAATTTTTACATTCTGCATTAATAATCCCGAGCAGGACTCATGTTTGCTAGTAACTCTAAGTTTATCCAGTTTAGGTTTAGCTTCGATAATCTAGTATAGAGATTTGATCGAGTGTGTTGGTAATCATGTAAATCTAACCAAATTAGAATTTGTCTTCGATAACCTCGCGTAGATATTTATTTGAGAATGTTGGTAATTATGTTTATTCAACTAACCTAGATGTTAGCTACTAATGTCGTGTTTTGCTATTGAAGTCATGCTTTGATTCTAAGTTGTGTTTTTGTATTTTTTTTATTAATTGTAACAATTTTTAATAATTGTTTGTAAAGTAAAAAAAATTCATTAATTACTTAGTTAAATATTTAATTGTATTTTATTGGCTATAAGTTGGTTTTGAATTTTCTTATTGTATTTTACTTAGTTTTAATAATCGTATTTATTAATAATTATTAAAGTTTTTGTTCATCATTTTTTTTATCAGTGTCGAGTTTAGATTTTCAATGTATTTTGCACAGTATCATATGAAAATACTCAGTATTTTGTGCATGAATGTTCACAGTATTTCTGTGTATGAATGTGCTCGGTGTTTTGTATGAATGTGCTCGGTGTTTTGTACGAATGTGCTCGGTGTTTTGTACGAATATGCTCACTGCGTTGTGTATAAATCCGCCTAATATTTTTTTTGTCAGTGTTAGATGAATGTAATTAGTATTATGTGCATGAATGTGATCGGTATTTCGTTGACAAGGTGCTTAGTGGATTGTGTACAAATGTGCTCATTGTGCTGTGTACGAATGCACACAATATTTTCTGGTTAGAAGAGTGTGTTTAGTGTCACCATCGATCGTGCTTAGTGAAATTCAATTGTGCATTTTGTTTTGTCTTTATTTGAGGGTATTTTGGATCTTTTTCGCCCCAATGCCTTTAAGAATAATATCAATCTATCTTAGTCCTTTTAGACAAAAAAATGCTTATCAAGTCCCTTTAAGTCGAAGAACCATAAAGAATGGTATTCCAACTCGTTATAACCTCTTCAAGCGTAATTCTGTCAAGGAACCAAAATGATTTAGTTATCTCGACTAGAATGAGAATATCACTCACATGTCCTTTTGACTTATAGTTCTAGGACCAGTCTATTCTCTAGTTCAAAATTATATCCAACATGTTATTCTTTCTTTCTCTATGAAATCTAGACATAAAGAGGCTTGTAAGGGAACTAGATGGTGAAACATATTAACTAACCAATGCAAACACACATACAATAGAATTATAATGATTTACTAGAATGCTGATCTAGCTGAATTTGTATTTTGCCAAGCCTGGTGACCTAAAACCCAAGTAAATTCAAGACCATAGAGAGGTGTGTCTCTCTATGACGCTTAATGATCAAGTTAGTATTAGGACCGAGGATCAAGTACCGATGAGAATATTTATGTATTAGGTCTGATTGTAATATAAAAAATATAAATAAATAAGTGATTGCGCTTGTCGTTATGTAATGAAATGGGCTGCCACTTTTACTTGCAAACACGCGTGGGCTTCACACATGGGAAGTATGGACTTGAAATGTTAGTGAAGTGGGTTGCACCTCTTGAAAAAAGTTATTTGGGTGATGGCCCTTTTGAGTTAAAAATCCAAATTACAATAGTAAATTCTCAATTATTAGGTTTTGTATTATTCTAAACTAAATAAATAGTGGTAAAAATTATTTAAAAAAATTCTTGTTATTTTTATAGATAATTATATATAGACAAATAAATTATAAAGATGAATAATTAAAGAATGATAAAGCATATATTTTTTAACATATATTTTTTCATTAATGAACGTAAAAATATTAAAATAAATAAATAGTTATCAAGACTCTAGAATGAGATAGATATATAGTAATATATGCTTAAATAGTTATCCAACTCTAGAATGAGATAGTTATATAGTAATATATAGTATAGGGTGGTATATATTATTACTTTATATATACTACTAAGTAAAGCTCGTGTCTGGAGATATTTGAGAAAAATTTGGTCCGTTGACGGGAATTAGCCCTAGGTTTCCTTGGTGAAAGTCAGAGTTAAGGGTAAGTTTAAGGTTTTTCTTTTGATGCTCGACAAGAGGAAGGTTAAGGTTAAGGTTAATGTTAAGTTTAAGGTTAAAGTTAAGTTTAAGTTTAAGGTTAAGGTTAAGCTTAAAGTTAAGGTTAAGTTGAAGGTTTAGTTTAAGGTTTAGTTTAAGGTTAAGGTTTAGTCAAGGTTAAGGTTAAGGTTTAAGATTTAACATTTAAGGTTTAAGGTTTAGGTTTAATAAGATTTAAGGTTTAAGCTCAAATATCAGCACAATGAACCTTCATCTGGTTAAGGTAACGTTATGGTTAAGATGAAAGTTAAGGTTAAGCTTTAAAGTTTAAGTTAATTTTAATTGTTAAGGGTTACTATTTATGGTTAAAGTTGAGGTTAAGGTTTAAGGTTTAAGGTTTAAGTTTAAAGGTTTAATGTTTAAGGTTCAAGGTTTAAGGTTCAAGGTTCAAGGTTCAAGGTTAAGGTTAAGGTTAAAGTTAAAGTTAAGATGAAGGTGAAGGTGAGAGTTAAGTTCAAGGTTTAAATTTTAATGTTTAAGTTTGAAGTTAAGGTTAAGGTTATGGTGAAGATTAACGTAAAAGAGTTAAGGTTTAAGGTTTATGGTTAAGTTTAAGTTTAAAGTTTAAGGTTAAGTTTAAAGTTAAGATTAAGGTTAATGTTAAGGTTAAGGTTAAGGATAAGGTTAAGTTTAATAGTTAAGGGGTTAAGGTTAAGGGGATAAGGTTAAGGGTTTAAGGGTTATGGTTAAGGTTAAGGATAAGTTTAAGTTTAAGGGTAAGGTTAAGGTTAATGTGAAGGTTAAGGTTAAGGTTAATGCTAGGGTTAAGGTGAAGGTTAAGGTTAATGTTAATGTTAAGGTTAAGGTTAAGGTTAAGGTTAAGGTTAAGGTTAAGGTTAAGGTTAAGGTTAAGGTTAAGGTTAAGGTTAAGGTTAAGTTAAAGGCTAAGGATATATAAGGCTAAGGCTAAGGCTAATGCTAAGGCCAAGGCTAAGGCTAAGGATAAGACTAAGACTAAGGATAAGGATAATGATAAGGATAAGGATAAGGCTAAGGCTGAGGCTAAAGCTAAGGATAAGGTTAAGGTTAAGAATAAGTTTATGGTTAAGGTTAAGGTTAAGACAAAGGTTAAGTTCTAGGTTGATGTTAAGGTTAAGGTTTAGCTCAAGGTTAAGGCTTAGTTTAAGGTTAATGTTAAGGTTAAGGTTTAGTTTAAGGTTAATGTTAAGGTTAAGGTTAAGACTAAGGTTAAGTTCAAGGTTGATGTTAAGGTTAAGGTTTAGCTCAAGGTTAAGGCTTGGTTTAAGGTTAATGTTAAGGTTAAGGTTAATATTAACTCTAAGGGTTAAGGTTAAGGGTTAAGGTTAACGATTAAGGTTAAGGTTTAGGTTAAAGTTTAGTTTAAGGTTAATTTTAAGGGTAAGGTTTAAGATTTAACGTTTAAGGTTTAAGGTTAAGGCTTAAAAAAATTTAAGGTTTAGGTCGATTTTGATGTTTAAGGTTTAAGTTTACTGTTTAAGGTTTAAGTTTAAGGTTTAATAATATATATGGTTTAGCTCGAATGTCAGCATTATGAATTTTCATCTAGTTAAGATTAGAATTATAGTTTAAACCGTAGGTTTAAGGTTACAGTTAGGGTTAAGGTTAAGGTTAAGGTTAAGGTTAAGGTTAAGGTTAAGATTTAAATGTTGCTTGTTTGGATCAAACACATGACCTTTAGATATATAGTGGAGTGATTTAAGGGTAGTAGAGCGATCTGAATCGTCTTTCATGTAAAGAATATAGGTCAATTCAAAAAGTGTGGTATGTATTATAAATTTAGTTTGCATGCATTTTCTTTAAAACAAATTAGTTCATGGTTAAAAGTTAATGGTTCAAACTTCATGGTTCATGGTTCAAGATTTAAGATTCAAGGTTCATAATTTATGGTCACAGTAAATGAGAAAAAGTTGATTCCATTGATGTATATCGAACCCAGGTAGATATACTAACCATTGGGACGACAAAAAATGATAGGAATATAGTTTGCGTGGATCGAACACGGGACCTTTAGATCTAAAGTGGGAGTGATTTTTTAGGGGTATTAGAGCGATCTGGACCGTCTTTTATGTAGAGGATCCGAATTGTTGAAAAAAGTGTGATATGTATTATAGATTTTTAAACAAATTAGTTCATTGTTAAAAGTTCAAGATTCAAAATTCATGGTTCATGATGCAAGATTTAAGAATCAGGGTTCATGATTTATGGTTCATAGATAAAACATTTTTTCCATTAACGGTAATTGATTTCAGGTCCCTGGGTGAAAGTTAGATATTCTAACCTTTGGGACGACAAAAATTTAGAGAAATGTATTTAGCGTGGATCAAAGACGGAACTTTTAGATCAATAGTGGAACTTCTAGATTAACGAATTCGAGTTTATAATATAGATAACTAATTAATATTAAGAATTTTGACTAAGTAGATGATTAACGTGACTCAGACTCGACCACCAATAACTAATCATAACTTGGTGGGGTTAGCTCAACTGGCTAGAGTCTTGGTTATTCTTCTAAGCGGTACAGGTTCAAACCGTGTCAACGACACCGAGTCCAAAAGTGGCTCTCTCATATAACAAAATAACATAAAATAAGTAATATCATTAATGTATTGTTTGTATTCAATTTTTTTTAGGAAAAGAAAGGAAATGATAGGAATAAATTTTCCTTTCCTTTGTTTGAATTCGGTTTTTAATTAAAGGAAAGTAATACAATGGATTGCACAATCATTTCTTTTCCTTTAAAAATGTCAGTTATATAATTCTTTATTTTCCTTTAAAAATGTCAATTATGTAATCCTTTCATTTTGGAGTCATTTCAAAGGAAAAGAAATGATTACTTTTTAAAATGTCACAAATAACCTTATAATTTTAATATAATATTTTACATTACACAAAAAGGGTATAAAAGTATTTTTATGTAAAATAATTCTTTCTTTTCTTATAATAATGTGAATCTAAACAAGTACTTCCTTAATCATTTACTTTCTTTTTCTTTATTAATATTTTTATAATCTAAAAACGATTATCACTTTCTTTTCAATTCCTTTAATATTTTTATATTCCTATAATTTTTTATTTTTTTGGTAATGAATCCAAACAATGCATAAGAGCATTGTTATATATTATTCTTATTTGTTTCACCCTTATTTCACTTTCTATGTGTCATTTTATGTGGCGTTAAACAAAAAAGAGAGAAAATAATTATTTAGAAGAGAGAATCTATTAGATTGGTTTTTAAAACATCCACATAAAAGGTAATATAAAGGTGAAGGAAATAAGGAATAATATAATCTTCCCTTTATCATTAATAGTTTCTCTTCATAATTTTTTTTTGGACAGATTTCTCTTCATAATTAAATTAAGCAATGTGTATGCTATCTGACCCAATCGTTTAAACATGATTTGGAGGGCTCAGCTTGACTTGGATAAAATCAAAGAAATTAAAAATGGATTTTCCTCTTTTGTGTTGAATATAAAGGACTGGAATTTGATTTGGCAAATTTCAGTGATGCCTAAAGAGAAGAACTTTGTATGGAGGTGTTGTAATAATGTCATTACAACAAATGAAAACAGATTTAAAAGGAGAGTTATTGAAACTCCCTTGCGTGATATTTGTGGTGAAACAACTGAAACAGTTGAACATCTTTTGTTCCATTGCTCCTGGGCTAGAGCTGTTTGGTTAGCTAGCCACCTTTGTTTTAATTCACATACAGAACTCTCCTTTAATATTCAGAAATCGATACAATTTACGAGGTTAGATAATTCTGAATATAAAGATTATGATCGTGATCTTACTGAGATCAGATTTATGATTGACTGGTTTATCTGGAAGGCAAGGAATGAATTTATTTTTAAAGGCAAAGTCCCAGACCCTGTACTTGTTTGCAAAATGCAATTAAAGCCAATGATGAATACAACTTAGTGAATAAGTATACTTCTGAGGCTAGAAATAGAAATCATAATTATGATATGGAGGAATTAAATCTTATACATTCTGAAATGAATGTAGTGTCAGGTATACATAGTGGTAACCAAATTAAGTGGATACCACCAAATGAGGGTTGCTTTAAGATTAATTGTGATGCTTCTGTCAATTTAAAATCTAACTTAGCTGCTTTTGCATGTGTCTTGAGGGACTCAACAGGTAAAATTGTTGAAGGAATGGCTAAGAAGGTTACAGTCAACTCAATAGCTGAAGCTGAAAGGATGGGCATTCTAGCAGCTTGTGAAATGGCTTCTAAATATCCTACTGGAAGTGTAGTTATTGAGAATGATAGTTTTTGATTTATAAATCAAGTCAACACTAAGTTTAAAATTTCTAGTGTAACTAAAGTACTTGTTAGGAATATCATTTTTTGTAAAGTCTAAACTTAGTATCTCTTTTGTGAAGAGATTAAGAAATAATCACTACAAGAAATAGTATCTTTAGCGGCAAAAAATTTAACACTAAAAATCTTAATTTTACCGCTAATAGTTCGTTATTTGTCGCCTCTATAAGTATTAAGGAAAATAAATCAACAAAAGATCACTAAATATATTCTTGATTTATCCTTGATTTATTCTTGATTTATCTTGTCTAGTTGACTTACTTTGTTTAAATTATACTGTAATATTAGTAATCAATCACTAGGCATTATATTAGGCATTAACTTAGGATCCTTGTCTTTTCATATGATAGGAGTTGTATATATAAAGCCATGTAAACATATGAATAAATTACAGCCTTCTTTTATAATTTCTCTATTCCTCTTCATGGTATCAGAGCCATTAGCTTAACTAGCCTTTGATCCTCTTCCTTATACTCTGATTTTTTTTTTCCTTCATCTTTTGTTCTCATCAATATGGCTGACGAAAACTCCTCCACTAACACACCAATCACAAATACTCCAATCACTGGTCCTACCATCTCCACCTCTGACAAAAATTTAATCTCTATCAATTCCTCAGCTCAAGCACCTCTTAAACTAACCTCTGAAAATTACATCTCTTGGCACACTCAATGGTACTCCCTTCTGATTGGTTACAATCTATACAGGTACATTGATGGCTCTATTCCTATCCCTCCTAAACAAATCAGAGAAAATAATACTACCATCCCAAACCCCTTGTACAACTTTTGGCTACGTCAAGATCACCTTCTCCGAAGTGCCTTAATAGCCTCACTCTCCCCATCTATAATTTCATATGTTGCCCGAACCACCAACTCACGTGAAGTATGGTCCAAACTTGAGACCATGTATGCCAAACCAACACGTGGTAGAAAAATGGGGCTTCGTGAGGCCCTTAGCAAAACTGTCAAAGGCGACGACACGATATCCATATATCTGCAAAAAATAAAAACATTAGCAGACTCTTTAGCTCTCGCTGGTGCACCTCTTGACCAAGATGACATTGTATTCCATGCTCTAAATGGTCTTGGTCCGGATTACAAAGAAATTGATGCAGCAATTCGTGCCCGTGATAGTGCTGTCTCGTTTGAAGAATTGCATGAAAAACTTGCTGATTATGAAGTCTACCTAAACCGTACAAAGCCTGATTCATTTCCTGTTACCGCAAATTTCGCCAACAAATCTACCTCCAAACAATCTGTAAGGTCCACCAAAACAAACTCCGCCGCCGATCAGAACAATCCATTTTCTCAACGTCCTTGGCAGAATTCAAACTCCAACCGCAATCCACATAAATACAACCCCAACCCAACCAAAATTGTTTGTCAAATATGAAATATTCCAGGCCATGGTGCTATGAAATGTCGTCGCTTGCAAGGATTAATTCCTCAACCGCTTCCGCAATCTTACAACTCTTCATCTCCTCGCCAACAACCAAGCATTCCTTTTCCTAGAGCACATTTTGCCACTCAGTCCACACCCTCATCAACTCAAAATTGGCTTATTGATTCAGGTGCGTCTCATCACGTGACAACAGATCTGAATAATTTATCTCTCCACTCTGAGTATGATGGGACAGACGAAATTTTAATCGGTGATGGTAAGGGTCTTCAAATAACTCATACGGGTACCACACACCTTCCCTCTTCCTCTCGACCATTTATTCTCTCAAATGTCTTGTGTGTTCCAAGCATGAGCAAAAATCTTGTCTCAGTTTCTAAGTTTTGTTCTACAAATAATGTTTCTATTGAATTTTTACCTTCCTACTTTGTGGTGAAGGATCTTCTCACGGGGGCACATCTCGCGAAAGGTCTGAATAAAGACGGAGTGTATGAATGGCCCAAATCCACTGTCTCTTTCTCTTCCAAGTCATCCTCCTACATACTTGCACTTGCCTCTACCAAAGCTCCGTCGCAAGATTGGCACAACCGATTAGGACATCCATCACAAAAGATTCTCAATCATGTTCTTCGTCATTTTAATCTTCCTATGTCGTCGTCTATTAATCATGAGTTTTCTTGTAACTCGTGCAAATGCAATAAAATGCAAAAGTTACCGTTTTCTACATCAACTCTTACCAGTAATTCTCCGCTTGAACTTATTTATTCAGATGTTTGGGGTCCTTCTCCAATCCCATCCAATGAAGGTTATCGCTATTATCGATTATTTGTTGATCACTACACCAAGTATATGTGGTTCTTTCCCTTGAAACAAAAATCCGAGGTATCTCTTATATTTCCAAAATTTAAAGCGGTAGTTGAAAAGTTTTTCCAAAAACCTATCATCTCTTTCTATTCTGACAATGGAGGGGAATTCGTCAAACTTCGAAATTTCTTTGAAACTAATGGAATCTCACATTTTCTAACACCTCCACACACACCTGAACATAACGGTACAACATAACGCCGTCATAGACATATTGTCCAAACAGGTCTCACACTCCTCCACCTTGCCTCTATCCCACCCAAATTCTGGTCACATGCCTTCATGACAGCTACGTACCTTATTAACAGAATGGCTACCCCGGTCCTAAACATGCAATCCCCTTTCCAGAAATTGTTTTGTGCTACACCAAATTATGAAAAATTAAGAGTTTTTGGGTGTCTGTGTTATCCGTGGCTGAAACCTTATGCTCCGAATAAACTTGAACCTCGCTCGCGTGCATGTACATTCCTTGGTTACTCCCCAAATCAAAGTGCTTATAAGTGTCTTGATCCACTCACTAATCGCATATTTATCTCGCGTCATGTCGATTTCGTTGAATCTGTTTTTCCGTTCAAAAATTTTGATATTACCACCTCAAAAGATAATGTCAATGATTGGATCTCTAATGATACTACGGAAAAATCCCATTACATCATTCCTTTCATGCCTTCATCCACACGTTCTTCAATTTCTCCCATTGAGTCTCATGCACACCAAGTTGTCGACCCATCTCTTTCTCACTCTGAATCATCACCTACACAAACAGAACCCTCTATCCAGTCATCTGATCATCTAGAACAATGTCCTCGTCCTCTAGAGTCCAACACTAATATTCCTACAAACACCTCCAACAATCTAGTGTCACGTCACCCAATGCAAACACGATCCAAAAACCATGTCTTCAAACCGCTCAAACGCACCTTTGTCTCGGTAAATTCAACAACATGTTGTACAGAACCTACCACTGCCTCCCAAGCTTTAAAAATTCCTGAATGGAGGGCTGCAATGTCCGAAGAATATAATGCGCTTCTCAGAAATGGAACTTGGGAACTCGTTCCGAGGAAGTCCGAACAAAATATACTAGGTTGCAAGTGGGTTTTTCGCATAAAAAAGAATTCTGATGGCTCAATCAACAAGTACAAAGCTCGTCTTGTCGCAAAGGGATTTCACCAACGTCCAGGGCTTGATTTTCATGACACATTTAGTCCCGTCGTGAAGTCAACCACTGTAAGAGTTGTTCTTTGTCTTGCACTTTCTAATAATTGGTCTCTTCGACAACTTGATGTCAACAATGCATTTCTTCAAGGACACTTATCTGAAGATGTTTTCATGGATCAACCCCCTGGTTTCACTCATCCACATCTTTCTTCTCATGTGTGCAAGCTTCACAAGGCCATATATGGACTCAAACAGGCCCCACGCGCTTGGTATAATGAACTGCGAAATTATATTATTTCAGTTGGGTTTGCAATGGCAGAATCTGATAATTCTCTCTTTATCTACAACGATGGAAATATTACATTGTATCTTCTTGTTTATGTTGATGATCTCATCATTACAGGCAATAATGATCCCATGCTCGCTCAATTCATCCATGAGCTTGGGGAAAGGTTTTCAATTAAGGATCTTGGCGCTCTACATTATTTCCTTGGCGTTGAAGTCAGTCACACCCCTCAAGGACTTTTTCTGTGCCAAAAGAAATACATTAATGATATACTCCATCGAACAAACATGGTCGATGCTAAATCAGTAGCTACTCCACTCTCCTCCAGTTCATCTTTATCTCTCAATGATAGTCCAAAGCACAAAAATCCGGTTGAATATCTTCAAGTTGTTGGCAGCCTGCTATATTTGTCACTCACCCGTCCGGATGTAGCTTTTGCGATTAATCGCCTCTCTCAATTCATGCACCAACCTTCTGAAAATCATTGGTCTGCTGTGAAACGCGTCTTGCGATATCTCAAGGGTACAATTAATCATGGTCTCTTTCTTCGCAAGAACTCTCCTTTATGTCTCCACGCCTTCTCTGATGCAGATTGGGCAGGCGACAAGGATGATAGAAGTTCAACAAGTGCTTATGTTGTATTCTTGGGTAATAATCCAATTTCTTGGAGCTCCAAAAAACAACGAGCAATAGCACGATCTTCCACTGAAGCAGAGTATCGTGCTGTCGCATCAACAACTACCGAAATATGTTGGCTTATGTCTTTGCTTCAAGAACTAAACGTCAAAATGGGTGACAAACCAGTTGTATATTGTGATAATATAGGAACTACCTATCTGTGTTCCAACCCTGTCTTTCATTCAAAAATGAAGCATATCGAGATTGACTTCCATTTCGTTCGCCAAAAAGTTCAAAATGGCCACATTCGAATTGCTCATGTTGCCTCTGCAGATCAGCTAGCGGATGCACTTACAAAGTCACTCTCGCGGCCTCAGTTTCTTCTTTTCCGGTCCAAGATTGGTGTCGCCGATGGGACTACCATCTTGCGGGGGCATATTAAGGAAAATAAATCAACAAAAGATCACTAAATATATTCTTGATTTATCCTTGATTTATTCTTGATTTATCTTGTCTAGTTGACTTACTTTGTTTAAATTATACTGTAATATTAGTAATCAATCACTAGGCATTATATTAGGCATTAACTTAGGATCCTTGTCTTTTCATATGATAGGAGTTGTATATATAAAGCCATGTAAACATATGAATAAATTACAGCCTTCTTTTATAATTTCTCTATTCCTCTTCAAGTTCCTCGCTAAAAATACCTTTAGTAGCAAATTATTTATTTTTGCCTCTATTAACTTTATCTTTAGCGGCAAATATTGCCACTAAAAATATAATTAGAGGCCATTTTGGTTTTTAAAAATATCATTAGAGGTCATTTTAGTTGTTGCCGCAATAACTTCCCCGTTAATACTACTATTTCTTGTAGTGAATGTTACGGATTGGGTAGCTAAACAAAAGTTTTAGGGAGTTTTGTTTAATTTTTGGGATGTTTTTCTTCCTTCCTAATTAACTAGACTTTGACCAGCTTAGAATAAGTTGAGGACTATGTTGTAATTTTTGGAACTTGTTTTAATTTATCATTCTGATTTAAAAAAAAAAATCGTTTAAACATTAAATATTATTAGTTAGACCATCATGTTTAAGTGTTTTTACGTGCTTGAAGGTACCGACAATCTGAGAATTTCTTTTTCGACCAAGCTTTTACCAAACAAATAGATTACCGACGCAAAATATTCTTAATTTTATTTTCTCATGATATCTTCATATTACTCGCAAAGACAACTAAATTTCGAAAAACGATAATTTGTGATTGGCGAAATTGACGTCAAAACATAACTATAAACCAATAATAATGGTTGGAAAAAAAAAACACAATGATAATGGTGTGTGCAATCCACATTCATTCTAGGACAACAACCAAGTAGCTCTCTACTTTCTACATCAACTGAGTGAGAAATCTATGCTGTGTACAGCGAGGTTTTTGACCCCTAAAGGAAAATGATATTTTAGCCGACAAAAGAGAAATTAACTTCTAGTGATTATAAATTTTAAACGGAATGCAGAAATTAAATTTTATCTCAAATAAATAATTTTTGAGTTTAAGTTTATCACATCCGTGCAGTGGCAGAAATTGGCTACATGTATTGACGAAGTAGAAGCTGGGTCAAGAGATGAGTCCCTCCATCTCTTCTTGCTCTCTTCTTTCCCTCTCTTATTTCCTTTCGAATGTAAGCAATTTTTCAGGATTCGAGAATATACACCAAATTTAAAAAATTGTAAAAAAGAAAAACAAAGAAACCAAGCGTTAAACAGAAAAAATTAAACTTCAACTACACTAATGCAATGATTAATGAAATAATTTTCGACAACGGCGCTAAAAACTTGTTGTTTTCCGAGACGTGATATATGTTAGATTAAAGTTATACAATTATTAATTTAAGAGTATAAACTATAATCCGATCATGTTCTTTTAGGAAAAGTTGAAGAGAGACTTAGATTAATATAGAGGATTAACTAAGACTCTTCCTATTCCCTTTGGTAAGTGGAAAAGACAAATTTTGTGAAAGATTTAGTCCCAAATAGGAGGTGAGTATGAAATTTTATCTATATAAAATAACTTACCTATGTATTCATATCAAAATAACTAGTCACTATGGAAGCTAACAGGGAATAATGAAGCCCCACACGCGCGCACCACCACCACCACCACCACCACCCCCCCCCCCCCCCCCCCCCCCCCCCCCCCGCGCTCGGCCCGGCACCGGCGACGGCGTGAGTCATAGGGCGTGGGGGAGTTGGGGAGTTGGGGGAGTCAAAAAATAAAAAATGAAATGGGTTTTCCTATTAGCTCTTTTAGTGGTAGTTGACAATTCAAACTCAACCAGGAGATAAACATAAAGACAAGTCTCCAGTTGTTACAAGAAGATAGTCAACACGTAGGAATATCAAGTCAACCAGCTATTGCAGAATATAAAAAACGTGGTGATTAAGAGTCAATCAAAACCGTCAACCCAATCAAGTCAATTACGGGAGGTAATCAAGGGACTACCAATTTTCCGTGTAATTGTTTCATTTTTTTCAATTCTTGTAATAGTTAGAGTTTACTTTTATTGAAATCATTTTTTTGTTTTCTGGAAGTCCATTTCTGTTTTGTCAAAACCGGTGATTTCTTTAATCACAATTTAAAAGATATTCATTTTCTTTTCTCACCGGTTATTTTTCTGAAATGGCTTTTCCTATTTCGGCCGTTGGTTCTACTTTGAACACAAAGCCACTTCTCGACGTGAACAAGTTGGAACCCCTTAATGATTCTAACTACAAGCGTTGGACACAAAAGATTATGATTAGTCTTGAACAGTATGAACTCGACTTTGCTATAGTCGAGGCTCCTCCACTTATGGAAATTGGATCTCATACTGAACAAGAGCTAGCTAGACATCTTGTCCTCGAATCCAGGTTCAAGAGAGCTAATACCATGGCTCGGGGCTGGATGTTGAACAATGTTACTAATCCCATCTTTGATGTCCTTGCCAAAGAGAAATCTGCAAAGGTCATATGGGAAACTCTCGAGAAGAAATATAGGGCTGATGTTTCTAGTAAGAAAAAGTACGTCACTGGGAACTGGTACAATTTTAGACTCACGGATCAGAAACCTATGACTGAACAACTTCATGTGTAAGAGAACCTACGCGCGGAGGTAATCGCCGAAGGCATGAAGATGTGCGAAGTTTTTCAAGCCAACATTTTGCTTGAGAAATTTCCCCCATCTTGGAGTGAATACATCAACCACCTCAAACACCAAAAGAAGGAAATAACCCTCCAAGAACTCATCAGCCACATACAAGTCTAAGAAGCCAATCGACTCAAGGATAAGTCAATCTCTTTCTCTTCTCATTCCTCGAAAGCTAATCTCGTTGAAGGTTCTAGCCAAGGTAACAAAGACAGGTTCAAAGGGAAGGGAAAGCAAAAAGGCTCCAATAAGCCTAAGTCTGAGGGAAACAATAACCACGGCAACTCCAGCAAACAAGATTCAAAACTTCTGGTAAGATTCAAAAACCTAAAGGGGCCTGTTATTGTTGTGGTAAAAGAGAACATAGAGCTTTCGAATGTCCCCTTAGGGCTGGCCAGGGTCCCAAAGCTGACGTTAATCTGACTGAGACCGAAGAAATAATTGTCGCGGTAATGTTCGAGGTAAACTTGGTGGGGAACAAGAGTGAGTGGATCCTTGACACTAGAGCTTCTCGACACTTCTACGCAAATAAAGCCTTGTTCAAGAAATTCAAAAAAGCAACTGATGGTGAGTGTGTGTACTTGGGTGACTCTTCCACCGCTACAGTTCTCGGGAAAGGACAGGTTCCCCTCAAACTCACCTCTGGTAAGATTCTTAAACTGAATGATGTTTTCTTCGTCTTCTCTCTTTGTAGGAACTTAGTATCCGGGGTGCTTCTTAACAAAGTGGGTCTCAAACTTGTTTTTGAGGGGGGGGGGGGGGGAAGTCATTATCATAAAAAATGACGAGTTTGTGGGGAAAGGGTACTTAGAAAATGGCTTGTTTGTTTTAAACACCGTAACCCTTAATGAGAATGCATCTAATTCTGCTTATATCGTCGAGTCTGTTCAAACGTGGCATGGTAGACTAGGTCGTTTAAATGTTGCGTCTATTAAAAGGCTTAAAAATCTTGGACTAATACCCTTTCACAATGTGGATGACTTTGAAAAATGTCAAATATGTGTAGAGTCCAAACTTGCGAAGAAACCTTTTAAATCCATTACCACGAGACAAACTAAATTGCTTGAATTAGTTCATTCGGACTTAGCTGATTTTAAAAACTCACGCTAGTAAAGGAGGAAAACTTTATTACATAACCTTCGTAGATGACTACTCTAGGTTTACTAAAGTGTATCTTCTTAAAACTAAAGATGAAGCAGAAAATGCGTTATTAAAATATAAAGCCGAAGTTGAAAACCAACTAGACTGTAAAATCAAACGACTTAGGTCAGATAGAGGAGGCGAGTATAATTCTAATTCCCTTAAAGAGTTTTGTGAAACCAATGAGATTATCCACGAACTTAGTGCCCCTTATACACCCCAACAAAATGGCATAGTAGAAAGAAAGAATAGGTCCCTTAAGGAGACCATGAATGCCATGTTAATAAGTTCAGGTTTACCAACCAACATGTGGGGGGAAGCTGTTTTATCATCCTGTTATGTACTTAATAGGGTACCACATAAATCCCTAGAAAAGACCCCTTATGAGATGTGGAAGGGTTTTCCACCAAACCTGAAATTTTTAAAAGTGTGGGGGGTGCCTAGACAAAGTCAAACTACCTGATTTTAACACTGTCACCGTTGGACCCAAAACCGTTGACTCAATTTTCATAGGGTACGCTCAGAATAGTGCGGCATACAGATTCTTGTCCTTGGATGATAACTCTATTTGTGAATCTAGAGATGTTGGGTTCTTTGAACACATTTTCCCTTTGAAAAATTTAAATGCTTTCAATGCTTCTTAACCTGTTGATAACTTACTTACTAATGACGTTTTCCCAGACCCCTCCACTTCCATGGAGCCTAGTAGTATTCCCAAGGAATAACCTAGGAGAAGTAAGAGGCGTAGGATCGAGTCCAGCTTCAACTCAGACTTTATAACAACCTTTATGACCGAAGGTTTTCACATTAACCTATTAAACAAACAGGTAGTCAACTGCCTCCTCATGGAGGAAGACCCAAAAACTTATGATGATGCTTTAAAATCTATAGATGCTAGTTTTTGGAAAGAGTCCATTCATAGTGAAAGAGTCTATTAATAGTAACCATACATGGGAATTAACCGACTTACCTAGGGGTAGCAAACCTATTAGTAGCAAATGGATTTTTAAGAAAAAGTTGAGACCTGATGGCTCAATAGAAAAATTCAAAGAGAGACTTGTTATTAAGGGATTTACCCAAAAGAAAGGTTTAGACTACTTTGACACTTACTCCCCAGTGACCAAAATTGCCACGATAAGAACCCTTATTGCTCTAGCTGTCATTCACGAACTTATAATACATCAAATGGATGTCAAAACCGCGTTCCTAAAAGGAGATCTAGCTGAAGAGATCTACATGGCTCAACCTAAAGGGTGTGTGGTCCCTGGTAAAGGGGACAAAGTGTGTAAGTTGAAAAAATACTTGTATGGTTTGAAACAGCCACCGAAAAAATGGTATGAAAAACTAGATAGTACTCTTATTTCAGATGGTTTTGTAGCTAACACTTCTGATTCATGTGTTTACTCCAAGGTAACAAATTCAGAGTGTGTTATCATCTGACTCTATGTAGATGACATACTCATCTTTGGTACTACTATTCCTATTATAAATGAGACTAAACGCTTCTTGTCTTCCAGATTCGACATGAAAGATATGGGAGAAGCTGATGTAATACTTGGGGTAAAAATTATTAGGAGCAGTAATGATATTACCCTGAATCAGTCTCATTACGTAGAAAGGATGCTGAAGAAGTTCAATTCCTTTGAGGTAACGCCTGTAAATACTCCTTATGATTCCAGCATTCATTTATCCAAACACGCTAGAGATGATGTATCCCAAAATGAATATGCTAAGATTATAAGGAGTGTGATGTTCTTGATGAACTATACTCGACCTGATATTACCTATGTCGTGAGTAGACTTAGTCGTTGTACTCATAACCCGAGTAGTGACCACTGGGTTGCATTTCGCTATCTATTGAAGTACTTAAGGGGTACCATTGATCTAGGCTTGCACTATAACAAATTCCCTGTAGTCCTTGAGGGATTTTATGATGCAAACTGAATCTCTGACAACGATGAAGTAAACTCCACCAGTGGCTATGTGTTCTCTTTAGGGGGAGGTGTTGTATCGTGGAAGTCTTCCAAACATACTTGTATAGCACGCTCCACCATGGAGTCTGAGTTCATAGCACTAGAGTTAGCTGGGCAAGAAGCTGAGTGGTTGAGGAGTCTCCTATCAGATGTGCCACTTTAGGAAGGAAGTGTCACACCTGTGTGTATCAACTATGATTCACAAGCTTCCATTAGAGTCGCTCATAATAGTGCCTATAATGGGAAGAAGAGACATATTCACATCAGACATGGGTCAGTTGAACAGTTACTGAAAAATGGTGTGATAGCCTTGGAATATGTACAATCAGAGAACAACCTAGCTAATCCATTTACCAAAGGCTTAACCAGGAGAGTAGTCCTGGAGACGTCGAGGGGGGTGGGATTGAAACCCATTAATGAGGAACATGTGACTAATGAGTCAATGTGATTCTCTCCATCCCTATGGCTCAAAACAAAACCGTCTTAAAATTCATAGTCACTTGTGGTGGTCCTGTTGAGAAGGACTTGATGAATAAGACGTACTGAGTGTTTAAACTCATAGAGAATTCATAGCCTAAATGGTGGTCATTTTGAGAAGGACTTGATGAATTCACGGGTAATCGCGAGACCCAAACTTCATAATAGAATGTTAAAAGGAGACGTCCTTAAACAATCTTAAAGTGAAGAAATCCACAAAGTTCATAGCCCATATAGGGTGGTCCTTGGAAAAGGACTTGATGAACTGAAAGGTGATGTTCGAGGGAACTATAACTTTCAGCAGGGTAGAGTATGTGCTGTGAGGGTCTCGATAAAAAACCGTTAAGTTCAAGAGTAAGTTCACTTAAACGGAATTCGGTGGTTGCCTCACTTCACTACGTGTCAATTCAAATTGAAAGATATTACCACTTAAGTACAATTCACCCAAATGCTGATAGTTATGGAAACCTGATCACAGCCTCTCCAAAAGACCCTGAGTGGGGGATTGTTGGATTAAAGTTATACAATTATTAATTTAAGAGTATAAACTATAATCTGATCATGTTCTTTTAGGAGAAGCGGAAGAGACTTTGATTAATATAGAGGGTTAACTAAGACTCTACCTATTCCCTTTGTTAAGTGGAAAAGACAAATTTTGTGAAGGATTTTGTCCCACATAGGAGGTGAGTAAGAAATTTTATCAATATAAAATAACTTACCTATGTATTCCTATCAAAATAACTAGTCACTATGGAAGCTAAAAGGGAATAATAAATCCCCACACGCGCGCACCACCACTACCACCACCCACCTGCCCGGCCCGGCGACGGCGTAGGGCGTGGGGTGCGGGGCGTGGGGCGTGGGGGAGTTGGGGAGTTGGGGGAGTCAAAAAATGAAAAATGGATTGGTTTTTCCTATCAGCTCTTATAGTGGTCGTTGACAACTCAAACTCAACCAGAAGATAAACGTAAAGACAAGTCTCCACCAATAACGCATGCATTATGGAGAATATTTCACCAGCTGTTACAAGAAGATTGTCAACACGTGGGAATATCAAGTCAACCAGCTGTTACAGAATATAAAAAACGTGGTGATTAAGAGCCAATCAAAACCATCAACCCAATCAAGTCAATTACGGGAGGTAATCAATGGACTTAATGGGGACGTTTCTGCTGGCAAAGGATTGACTCCTCACCTCTCCCTTATATAAATAGCTCCCACTCTACCAATACTTTTTACAAAACATATACGAAAAGAAAACTCTACCTCTCTTATTCTCTGAAACATTATAATAGACGTAGTCTCTCCGTTAGAGGTAACCGGTACGCCGGAATATCTTTTTAACAATATTTTCTGTGTAATTGTTTTCTTTTCTAATTTTCCGTGTAATTGTTTCGTATTTTTAATTCTTGTAATAGTTAGAGTTTACTTTTATTGAAATCATTTTTTTTTTGGAAGTCCATTTCTGTTTTGTCAAAACCGGTGATTTCTTTAATCACAATATAAAAATCGACACTTAAGGGAGAGAGACTCACAAGTGTACAAATCATTGACAAGTAATAAGTAGGTAATCCAAGATTGTTATACACATGAACTATGAGGATAATTATGATTGTGTTTTCTAAATTATGGCGGGGTTAAGTTGTGATTACGAAAAGTAAAAAGTAAAAGATGTTTCACTACTAGAAAGATTATCTTTAGCGGGAAAAGATTTACCATTAAAAGTCTTAATTTTGCCGCTATTTGTTCGCCGCAATAAGTTCGTCTCTAAAGACACCTTTTGTAGCAAATTATTTGTTTTTGCCTCTATTGATTTTATCTTTAGCGGTAAATATTGCCGCTAAAAGTATAATTAAAAGCCATTTTGGTGTTTAAAAATATGATTAGAGGCCATTTTACGGTTGCCGAAATCTACCTCGTCTCTAATGATACTATTTCTTGTAGTGTTTGTTTTGTTTTGAAGATGAAGGACTAAAGTGCAATAAAATAAATTGCTAATTATAATTAAGATAAAGAAGCAAATTGAAATTATAGGAAGAAGATATGGATGAGAAGTTAGTTTGAGTCTTGTTAGTTTTCCTTGATAGTGTTGCTTAAGATGATTCTAGTTATGGATGATTTGGTCTTTCGTTTTAGTCAGGATTCTAAATTCTCCCTACAAATCTTCCGGGTAGATAGGGGATTGTGGTGTTGCCTAAGGTGTGATATAATGAATAAAATAAGTGCAATTAAACACCCTAGGCTTAGCACGGTTCTGCAAGTATTACAGGACGTATGCAAGTTTTAATAATAAGAAGATTTGTTCCTCAGAGATTACGAAAGTTAGAGAGAACTTATGCAATTTATCAAGTGTAGATATGAGAGCTAGAACAGATAATACGCAAGAGTAAAGAAAAGAAATATAGATATTTATTTGGTTTTTAAATATAAAATTAAACTACTAAATTAAAAGACAGAAAATTAAATAAGCTAAGAACAAATAGTATGATAGTTCAGCCTGAGTAATTAGCAAGTAATCTCCACCAGTTTTTCCGTTCTAAACATGTAAGGGTGAATTATGTAGTATTTCAATAATCGGTTTCAATTGTGCTAGGTAGTTTTAAATAAGGTTTACCTGTGTCAATAAGGAGTCCTAAGCAAACTTCTCCTGCAATTGATTAAATAGCAATACACTAAACCATACTGATTATCTAGTTAGGCTGATTTGTCAGATCTATACCTTATACTAGACGTTATGTGCTAATCCTATAGTTACATATACCGTGGCCAATGGTTATCTAACTACTACCATAGTAATCCTATACGGCTGCAGTCCGCGAAGAAAACAAAATATAAATCCAACACATAAACAGAGAAATAAAACATGAATTCAATTTAGAACATATAATTTCCAAATTAGATATATGTCAATCAAAATATGATTCATACATGTATGCTAAAACTCAAGCTAAATATAATTTAGTTCATACTAAGAAAAGAAAAGAAAATAATTACAGATTTGAAGGTTGAAGAAGACATGATCGATGCACAGCTCCTTCCAGACTTCTCTTCTTGTGTTGTAGCTTCTTCCTGGCCTAAGGTTTAGCCAAGGATGATTTTCTTATGATAAGAGGTTGTATTTATAGGGTATAGGAAGACCTAATTCGTTTTCTTGGAGGAGAAGGTAAATAATGGACTCCTAGCCCAACTCAAATTCGTAACCCTAAAATATGAAATCAGCCCCGTTTTTGTTTTAGTCCTTACAACTTCGATACTTATCCATTTGACGCGTATGAGTAGTTGAAATTCATCATCTCGGAAAGATCTTTAACTTTGCTCTTGACCGTTCTTCTAAATTCCTCACCGATTTTGAGATTTAAGCCCATTTGTGGTCGTGGGTGGTGAAATTTAGTTTTATTTGACAGCTTTATCTTTCCATACTTTAGCTTTTGTTTCCTTATCTCCAATTTCCATGTTTATCCTCTTTCCTTTAGCTCTTAGAATTAACTTGGACTCTAATTAATTACCATATATCTTTAAAGTTTCACACTAAATAAATAATTAAACCCAATATGCTCTAAAAATAATAAATAATTAATTCAAGACACAAAATAAGAAAGTGTACTAAATCATGAGAAAATCGACCTATACTCTAATAAATACACCTAAAATGATGTCTCCAACTAATAATAAATCATCACAAATGGGAAGACATCAGATTGTCCTACAATGCTAGAGACTTCTTCAAAACGATCCTAAAACACATTCAAATGCAATAACCCAAACCCAATATATTTTCCGATTAGTCAAGACCTTCTGATTAAATAATTAACACGTAACTTAGATGAACTAGTTATGTATCCTGACCCCTTTTTCAGGCGGTTATCAAGAACACTAACCCAACCTGCTACTTGATAAATGTAAGGGGTGAAAAATGCATACGTTGATACACAACCCAATTCAGTTAAACATAATTAATCCTAAATAACATTAAATCATTCAATAACAACTAAAGTTCATACATTAAGCAATCCTCAAGTTATGACGGTTTTAGTTCATACTTAAAGAAATGGAAACAATAGATGATACTATTGGAATCATGTTTAGAACAAGAAAATAATACTAATTATCGTAAGGGTGGATGGAATGCAGTGAAGGATTGAGGTGGAATGGTGAAGAAAGGACTTCTTCTTCTTCTTCTTCTTCTTCTTCTTCTTCTTCTTCTTCTTCTTCTTCTCCTCCTCCTCCTCCTCCTCCTCCTCCTCCTCCTCCTCCTCCTCCTCCTCCTCCTCCTCTTCTTCTTCTTCTTCTTCTTCTTCTTCTTCTTCTTCTTCTTCTTCTTCTTCTTCTTCTTCTTCTTCTTCTTCTTCTTCTACAACCGTGTAAAGACTCTTCCTAATTGTGTAACTCCCCTTTTGATTCTCAAAAATTTTATATATAAAAGTTTAAAACATTTTTCGGGGAGTAAGGGGCCCATATAGGTGGTCAAAGTCAACCCAAAAGCATTTTCAGAAAATCTGCTCTGGTTCAAACCACGGTAGAAGCAATATCATTAACTTTATCATCTTAACTCTAAATTTCAAACTGTCACTTCTCACGTGCTCCTAACTTCAAAAGTATTATCTTTAAACCGAAGGGTTTTCTCAGAATCCTAGCCGAACACATGTGGTTACTCTCTTAAGTTGACTTCAAAGTTTTGCCGGTTAACGCTCGTGATATTTGAAAGTGGTTTTTTCTCCTTCTACACCGTGACTTGGGGTTTATATTTGAATTCTTGAATTTTCCTCGTCGACATGGTGGTGGTGGTGGTAGAGGAGTATGTACTCTATTATTTATTTAATATTTAAAAATTAATATTGTACTAAAAAATATTTAATAATAAACGTAGTAGATGTAAAAAAAAATATACAGAATATGTTTTCTATAAATAATTATTTTATTAAATATTTTTTTTATAAAATAAATTATTAAATGTTTAATTTAACAATTATATATTTTTATTAGTCTTTTTTAATAAATAGCCTAATTAAAATCTGAAAATGCTCGTCACGGAAATTATGGGCCTGTTTGGATGTGCTTATTTTAGAGTAAAAAAACGCTTTTAGAATAAAATTCAAAGATTTAGAAAATTATTAAAAACATTTTTTAAATCTAAAATTATTTTAAGTGTTTTTTTTAAAAAGCACCTATTTGATACTTTTCAAACAAGTGTTTTTCAAAAAAAGTGTTTTTCAAAATCAAAAAAACTTTTAAAATACTAAAAACACTTTTAAATATTTCTCTAAAAAAGCATTTCCAAACGAAAACTATATTTGCCATATATATCATTTCAATTTGCAAAAAGCAGTATACCTTTGGTGATAAATTTCTTCTTTGTTAAGTAAAAAGGAAAAGTAAAAATAATTCAATAAACGTTACAATTATCAATTGGACCATATCTAGTAAAGACGCGTAAGCCTTGCTGGGTACAATGAAATAAATACATATTAAGTAATAAAGGCAAAAAAGAAAAAAAGAAAAAGAAAAGCAAAAGATAAAAGGTAACGTAATAATATTACTTTAATATATTTTCCCACTTTCAAATCTAGAAATCCGTGACAAAAACATAAATACATCCAAATATTCACATGGATATTCACATGTTAACACATGTACATACATACATGTACAGTATTATTATGTTTATTATTATTATTAACATAACTGAATTTGACTAGAAACCTTTTTTTAGGGGAAAGAACCATAATATTAAGAAAAAACGATTACAAACAAGATAGTTGCGAGTTAAGTCCTGACAAACTTAAAATTTAACGGGTTTTAAAATAAAAACAATAAAACATACACAAATAATATTGAGAAGAACAAACTCATAAGACGAACATTTTTCCAAAAAGTATCAAAATCTGAGAAAACTAATTGAGGACTGACCAGGGTCGGCCCTTTGCTAAGGCCATCAAGGCGGCCGTTTTAGGTCCTATATCTTTTTTTTTAATAAAAAATGGGTCCCAATTTCATCAAAATAATTTTTTATAGTTACAAAAGGCCCCGAAAATATATCTTACTTTAGGTAACTAACCATATTTTAGTTTCTCGGGCCGTCCGTGGAACTGACCGAGAGACTGAGTCAAGCACTACAAGAATTAGCACAAGGATTAATCTCTTAAGTGTTTAGTAATATATTATATAAAAGGGATATTAAATTAAAAAATTATTATATGAAAATAGATTTTTCAAAAAATATATATATAATTGATTATTCATTCAAAATCTTCGAAATATCGTATTAGCTGACATGAACTACTTATTCTACCCTATAATTTCTTACAAACAAACATTTCATATCTTTCTCACACACCTACACACAAGATGCAACTTATTCTCTTCTCTCCTTAAAGTACAACCACACAAGCCAGTTGGGTTAGCTCAACTTATTAGAGTTTTACTATTTCTTTAGCACTTAATGGGTGTAAAGTAAGGGGTACAAGGTTCGAATTTCCTCTTTAAATAAGGGCAACCTAGTTTTGATTTACCTGAGGTATGCATAAGGAGGATCGCATATTTCCCATATGATTAGTTGTGGTGTGCGCAAACTGGCTCGGCCACTCACGTACCAAAAAGGGAGTACCACAATACGTCCTTCATCACCACAACACACAGACTAATAACCCATATCCTAACCACACCACCTCTCCCTCTCTTTCTCCTTCACACACATACACACACACATAAAACATGCAACCCATTCCTATCTCTCTCTGCAGTACTCCTTCCCCCACCACACACAAAATGATAACATATCTCCTAACCACACCACCTTCCACCCACCCTCCTTTTCTCTCTCTCTCTCTCTCTCTCACACACACACACACACACATACACACACTACACAAACAATATTCAACCTATTTCATTCTCTTCTTGTGGTACCACCATGCAACCCCCACTAACACACAAGCTAATGTAACATCTCCTGACCACATCACCACCTTGCTGCTTTCAGCTTGTTTATACCTGAACTACCACTTTCCACACACCTTAATCACCACACAACCACTGCACCATCGTCTTCTACACCTTCTTTGTTCAAAATCTTCTCTAGCCTCCATTAATAGAACTTCCAACCTTCAAAAGCAACACCACCAGATTTGAGCTTACAAGTCTAATATGGCATGTATGCGAGCTTTAAGGACTCAAGCATGGTAAGGCGAGGTGGTGACTAGGTTGTGTCTAGGTGACGAGGTGGGTTGTGCATTATTTTTAAATGGGTTGTGCGTATTTTCAAACGGTTATGCGTTGGTTTAACGGATACTTCGTTTTATTGAATGTTATGTGGGCCTTTGATGCATGGGTTGCTCTGTGTGCGAAAGGGTTGTGCGCTTTTATGAATGGGTTAATGATGAGAATAATTCTAGATTTTGTCGTTACGAATGGAATATGTATCCTTATGAATGGGCTGTGAGATGAACCTCAATGAAGTTTGTCGAGTTGGAATTCAATGAGATTTTTTACATTAATGGATTATTTGAATAATGCTCTACTTTTTTGTTTCTTTTTGTCGCCTCAATAACACTTCCTTATTTTATTTAAATGTTGTTAGATTTGATCGTAATTTTTTTCTAAATATCTGCGATTCTTAGTGTAATTATGGCATACAATGTATGTTACATGAGAGACAAAATGTCATGTTTGTCGTGATAGAGCGCGTGGGGCGGGAATGATTAGGGTTTTGAATTGTAGTTAACAGCGTGTGTTGCACAACCTAGAAGTATATTGGTCTTCTTTTCCATTAATAATGTGGTGGACTTTTTGAGGCAAACTTTTTGGATGTGGACTTTTTGAGTCAACTACCCTATATTTAATATACACTCAACTTAGTGAATAAGTTTGAAACTGACCAGATGTACATAAATAGAAATAAATCAACCACTAAATTTTATGCGACTTATGGAAATCTAATTGGAAAAGAATTAAAATGGTAAGGATTAGAAGGGTTTCGCTTTTAGTTAGGTAACTAAATCAACACAAACTCTGGTTTTAAACAGAAACTAAACTCACAAGTTTAGATATTAAGTCAAACATAAATCATTTTTTGTGATTATAGGCGATGCCGTTTAGTTTTCCTAAAACCAAGAGGCAAGTTGAGTTAGACGTACAAATTTAGAAAAAGTATCCCAATATAAGGATGCAAAACTTATTCCCGTACTAAAATATTATATACAAGCGCGTCCATAGACAATATATAACCACCGTTTAAATTTATATGATTTTAGAAAATCTAAATGGGAAAAGGTCAAAACGGTTAATGATAAAAGGATTTTGATGTTGATCAGGTGATTAAGTAAGTATAATCTCAAATCTGAACCTAAAGTAAAGTCATAATCTAATAATCTATGATTTTATACCGAACAGAACTCGATATGCGTGGTTTTAGCCACTGCCATATATATTTAATTAAACCTAAAAGGCAAGTTCAACTAGACCTACATATTTAGAAAATCTAATACAAGGACACAAAACTTATTCATGCAATTCAAAACTATGCACAAACGTGTTCGTAAACCGTAAATGGAATATACGTAAAGAAATTACCGCAAAACTATATGATCTTTGATCTTTTTAAGGTTACTATTTTTCATTTTATTTTCATGATTAGGCGAATATAACCATTTTTAACCATCGTATCTTTACATGATTGCACACGTATTGATAGTAAAAAATCATACATGAATTACATTTTTAGTGGCCAGCTGGAAAATCAAACCTTTGTTCAATAAAATCAGGTATTTAGTGGAAGAGGTTGGTGATGTGAATTTCAACCACATTTTTAGTCATCTGAACTCCAGAAGACATAGGGCTACAATATCAACATCAATTTAATGACGATTTAGGAATCATTTGACAAACTAGGAATCAGATAATACTCAGGAAAAGATAAGTAGATTGTTTTTTCCATCTAAAAAAGATTACATTATGATACCATGATAAGAATAGAATTATGGATAATAACCTTAAAGATAAAACTAAAAGTATTTGGACAAATATGAAAAAAGAAATGGAACTATAAAATCATATATCCATAAAATTTGAAAAAAATCCAAAAAACAAAACAATCAAATTAAAAGCAAAGAGCGGTGGAAGATGGAGGTGGGGTTATAAACAATAGGTTGTGTATGGTGGGACCCACATACGTATTGAAGAAGACTTAAACACCACGACAATGAAGTATGCGAGTGAGTAAAAGACAGCTAGCAATGAAGCAAGAAACTTCACCTACCATTTACATTATTTACATACACACCCCTTTTTAGCTCATTTCTTTAACACCATTTCTAAAACCATTCACCCTTTTCTCTCAAATACTTATAATATATATTTCTCTATTACAGAAAATATTCTCACTCTCCACTGTGGAATTTGAGGTATTAGTTTTTTCTTTGTTTAGTTGTTTATGTTTGTATCCTGTTCTAGAACTTGGTATTTTAATATTATACTAAATTTTTACCATTTTTCTTCTTCTTCTTCTGCAAAAGTGAGAACCTGGGGTTGAGTTTTTCTCGAAAGTTGAGCCAAAAAAGGGAGTTTTGACATTTTTCTTTAATATCTCACAACACAAACAAACATTGTTTATGTTTTTGCTTTTGGGTATTTTACCCTTTTGCATTCAACATCTTTCATGTGTTTTTTCTCTCAAAATTTGAAATTGTTTTAGTAAATCTTCTTAAAACTCAAGGAATATTTTGCTTAAAAGGTGATTTTTTTTTGTTTGAGAGTTAATTCCACTTGTTTGAGTGACAGTCACATCATCAAATTTTACCATGAGTAATGTTACTCTACGGTAAAAAAAAAAAATACAAAATGTGAAAAAGTTGGGTTTTGGTAAAGTTAAAGTTCCAAATTTTGAATGTTTTATTTACCTTTTTACCTCAAAATTGAGTCTTTTTAACATTTCATGAGCTATTATTTGATTCTGGAAAAATTTAAACCTAAAACTTGAATATTATGTTAAAGTTTGAGTCTTTTTGCATTTTATGTTTCAATTACGTGAAAAAGATTAAATTTTGTCAATAACCCGACTCGAATGAGAATTTGATTTTGTAACTGATAAATTTCTTGTATATTGCAGGTATAATTTCTCGAAATTAAGTTAAAGTTCTCTCTTTTAGGGTTTACGCGTAAGTAATGATTCATAGTTTCCGTTTTGACTTTTGGTTAATTAATTTAATTAAATATCACATTTATTTTCATAAATATTTGCTTCTTTTTCCATTTAGTAAAGTTTAAATTTCATCCTTATCTTTATATCGATATGGTCTAAGAACAGTCACAGATTTTTTACCATAAATGTTTTCAACATTTACTAATTTGTAAAATTTGCAAAATATTCTGGATTTTCTAATTCATATATATATATTTGTGATTTCAGTTAAATAATTCGAAACCGAAGAAGAAAAGATTATTAATGGGGTCCAACATTATCGATGAAATTGACTGCTCAAGCTTCTTTGACCACTTTGACGACTTGATTGACTTTCCGGCGGACACTGAGTGTGGCGGTGACGGACTTAACTCCGGCGACCTCACTGATTTTTCAAGCCTTTGGGACAATACCTTGCCGGAAACCACCCCTCTGTTCCCGGAGAACAAGAATTCCGCTTCGGACCTCTCCACTGAAATAGCCGTGCCGGTAAGTAATTTTTTAATTGCATTATAAGTCCTTATATTATGTTAAATAACATAATTGCACTATCGGTCCCTAATTTTTGTCGGTTAACTTCAATTACACTTCAAACGGTGGGACACGTCCCTTTATTTGTCATGTTATGTGAGTTATGATGACTAAGGGCCCATGGGCCCCACGGGCCCTACGGGCCCATTATGTTTTGGAATAAAAATTGACCCCAGAATATATTATTAAAATTCTTTATCTTCCCCTGTTTTTGAAAATTTTCATTTTTCCCTCCAATGTTTTTTAAACTTTTTGTTATTATTTTATAATATAGGGACCTGTAGTGCAATAAAATACAGGTGGCATTAATGTCTCGGTGTTATTTGTTTGCTTTGCGTTACTTTTTGATGTAATAGTGTAAATTCGTCATAACTTGGGGTCCATTTATTTGGATTTGTTATACAATTATATGTCATATATGTAGGGAATAGAATTTTGTTGTCATATATGATTTGTGTCGGTTTGTTCTTTCTTTTGTTAATTACCAATTTGTTTTTTTTTATTTAACTTATTAACAAATTAGTCCTTGTGTTTGTAAAATGTAACATTTTAGTACCTTATTTTATTTTATGAAGGCCGGAATCCATTTTTTATATCCATTAGGGTTTTAATTCCACGTGTCACCATACATGATAAAAGACTAAAATACCCTTGTCTTATTTTCAGTACGAGGACATAGTCCAACTCGAGTGGCTTTCAACCTTCGTGGAGGAGTCATTTGCCGATGGTGGTTTGACTATTCCGGTCGAAAACTCGGTGGTGGTCAAGAATGAGCCGACCGAGCCACCACCTGCCGCCCAGTTCCAAACTTCGAGCCCAATTTCCGTCTTGGAAAGCAGCGCTAGTAGCGGCAGTTCATGCTCAGTCACTTTGGGCTCGGGCCCAGCAAAACGCGGGCCTCAACGTGCTCGAAGCAAGCGTCCTAGGCCCGCTACCTTCAACCCTAGGGCCGCTATGATTCATCTCGTTAACCCCGAGACTCAAGGTGTCGAGAATTTCGCTGAGTCAAAACCGATCAAGAAGCCCAAGACCGAGAAAAAGAAGAAGACCCCACTCGAGGTTACCAATCCGACAGGCACGTTAAGGAAATGTTTGCATTGCGAAATTACCAAAACGCCACAATGGAGGGCCGGGCCGATGGGTCCGAAGACACTATGCAATGCTTGTGGGGTCCGCTACAAATCTGGTAGGCTATTCCCGGAGTATCGTCCGGCTGCTAGTCCTACGTTTGTTCCTACTTTGCATTCCAATTCTCACAAGAAGGTTATCGAGATGCGTGTCAAAGTTACCGAAATACCCTCCCCAACTCCAAAAGTTACCGAAATACCCTCCCCAACTCCAAAAGTTGCCGAGCCAGAGCTTGTTGTTCCTGTTACCAGCGCTGCTCCACCAGCATTAGCCCCAGCATTAGAGTAAAAGTGAGAGTAGTTTGAAGGAGTAAAATGTCTTTTACTCTTGTGTTAGAGTATTTCTTCGTTCGTTGGTTCATTGTACAGAAGATGTAATGAAGGGTTAGAGCGATAGATCAAAAACCATATTTAGTGTCAGGTCAGGAGTTTGGAGTTTAGTCTAGGGATGATGAGTTATAGTAGGGGTACCCCTAAAGAGAGTCCGTATTTCCTTTAATTTATCTGCCTTTATGGATATTCTTTTTGCAGTTTATTTCTTTTTAGAACATCATGAAATGAATATTGGGTTTTGAGTCATGGCTTATTTTTCCATCTTTTCTATGTTGTCTTGTTATATAGCTTTCTCGTTGTTTCGATATATCTAAGGCTTAGTATCTAGAGAAACATGCCCATAATCACCATGGTGATGTAGCCTAAACCATGTTGAAAATAGCCTTATGTATATGTATCTTGTGTGCCTTACCATACATGCCCATCATCATCACCATAGTGGTGATGTTACATGTAGCATGGTAAGAATGCCACTACTTGAAACCACGTTCTTAACAAACAAATTATGGGGAGCAATATATAGATAATTTATAAGCATTTAAGCTTTCAAATCAAATCTCATTTAAAAAAAAGTCTTAACAGGAAACTATTATGTCTAAGACGTCACTAAAATTACCCTGATATTTTCACGTTTTCTATTTATACCATTTTCCATTATCATCTTCCATTTTAATCACACCCTTTTTCAAGATCTTTCCTCCCTACATAATATTCTTACACATTTTTGTATTCCATGCATTTGGTTCAAAATGTATAAGCTCATTATAATTACTTTTGTTTCATTTGTGAAATTGATTTTCCTCCTTATAATTGATAGTTTGACCCGTTAAAGTTAAAACTTTATATAATAAAATTTTCAAGATGTCTGTCTAAAATGTGTCGAGAATGTAGATATTTTCCACATTCGTTTTGAAGATATTATTATTTATTAAATATTATGAGAATATATGTGCAGATAACTTTCATATTTATTTAGTCATTACATATAAATAAATGTCCAAATTTAATTTAATGGAATGTAATAATTTTGGACAATTATCTGAACTTTTCTAATATTTTAAACAATATAAAAACTAGCAGATACTTTGGGTTTTCTGCAAAAAAGAAAAATCGAAAGGTTTGAAAAAATATTATCAATGAGCTTTAATCATATGGATCAGTAGGGCTGCAAATGAACCAAGCCGCTCGCGAGCAGCTCGAGCTCGGCTCGGAGAAAAGCTCGTTCGAGATCGGCTCGAATGTAAACAAGCTCAAGCTCAAGCCCCATTTTAAGCTCGATACGTAAACGAGCCTGCTCGAGCTCGGCTCGTGAGCTCATTTAAAATTATAAATTATATATTAATATATTATCTACTTATAAATATGTTATTAAACCTTTAATATCAAATTGGATATTTTTAATTTCTTTACACATTTACTTTTTCATTAATGTTACGTCTCATATTTTCATATCACACACTCACAAAAGTCCAATTTCAACCATAAAAAACAAATTGTTCATGAGCAACTTGAACTCGACTCTAGAAAATATTGTTCTATAAGTTAAACAAACAATTTCTAACATTTCTGATTTAGATCACTAGAAGCTCGGGCTCGGCTCGTTTAAATTTGAGCTCGGCTCGGCTCGGCTCGGCTCGGCTCGAGAAATTAAACAAACAAGCCTGTACATCTAGTATTCGGCTCGGCTCGGCTCGTTTGCAGCCCTATGGATCAGTTAGTTAATGAAATCTTTTTCGATAACTTAACTGGTCCTACTTCAAAGAATGAGTATGAATCTACTTCAAAGAATGAGTACGGTGGCCTTAGATCTGACAACGAAAAAGGTTCATCACTCATTTGGGATGAAACTATGCCAAAATCATACAAGTTTTCTGCTGGTACCAATAACAATTCTGCTTACGAACTCTCTGCCGAGTCAGACCTTTCCGTAAGCACTATTACTTTTTCTTCGGATAACATCTATATAGTAGATAGTCAATAAATGCATGATTAAATTGATTTGCGAAAAAAAAACGAATTCTCTCTTCTCTCTCTAGAATTAGGCCTATTTCTTTTTCTCTCTCTTAGGGTTACGCTTGATTTCAGATCGGATCTTGGCTTCTGTTTCACCTTTCTTCTTCACCAATTGACGGCTCTTGCACATCTGTTACGCCAGTGATGAATCCATCATCTGATGGCGATGATATCTGTTATCGAAAAGGTCTGCAGAACCCTCGCTATATAGTTCCTACAACTCCTCATGAAACCACATCTCTCAATCTCTTGATCAACCCATCACACAAGGCTCCGATTGGCTTGGTTGGCAACTGGGTCTTCTTCAATCCAAAGGCGACGATGATTTTTAACCCTAAAATCCATAACAAGCCTCACTACAGGCATCGCGAGCACCATTGTTTGTCTGATAAGGTATGGCTTCCACATATCTTCGATCCTACTTCCTTGATTTTGGTGTGCGACTCCAGACAATATATTAACTGGGGGACGGATTTGGCATCGATGATACTGATTAAAAGAGAATCTAACACGAGTAAAGATGAGAAATCAATGGTAACCAAATCTCATCGATTTAGGACAGAGGAATTATTCATTACAGTTAGTAATAACAGTTACAAATACTTGGATGCTCTCGAACACGGTAATCGGATATACGAACCCTCTTATGGTTGCGGAATGGGTAAGGGAAAAATGAAGAATCTTTCCAGTGTTATCTTATCTACCATGGTTACTTGCAGGTTAGTTGTGATTTCCCCTTTCTTAAAGGCAGGTAAAGAACACTATCCCTCCCAGACAACTACTGATGTTATTTTTATCACTGTTTCCCTTTGCTTTTTTACCCACTTTTACTGGTTTATTGAAGTTTCTGACTTTATTTTGTCCCATTTAGGTTACAGTAACCTTTTCCTTCTTGAGGTTTTTTGTAACAGACAGGCAAAATTAATTGTAACGAGAGATGAAACTAAAGGTTGGAGGAAGAGCGGAAATAAGAAGAATTTAACTAAGATCATATATGAATTTGATCCAACGTTCGAGCCGGAAGAGGAGAAGGAGGAAAACGGAGGCGGCTACTCCAAAAAAGCCGCGAAGTTCAAATGACTACACTATTTTGGAATGTTCAGGGAATACGAGCGCCCTTAACATTATCAAGAATCAGCTCGATGATAGCTCAATTTCGTCCTGGGGTGGTTGCATTTTGCGAAACAATGATGAGAGAGATGGACTCCCAAGATGTTGTGGCACGATTTGGTTTTAGCAATTCTTTTTTTGTTGAACCCTCTGGAACTTCTTCCCACTCCGGGGGGTTCTTACTTCTGTGGCATTCTAATGTGCATCTTAGTGTCGTTTTTAGTTGCAAATTTTTTATTATCGCTTTAGTTAAAGAAATTTCCTTCTCATACTATATGATTTTCTTACATGCCCCTAATGACTTTAATCAAAGAGTTGAGATTTGGGATGAAATAACTAAATGGAGTGAAAATATTGAGGAACCTTGGATGATTTTAGGTGATTTTAATGAGATACTCAACATAACGGAGAAACAGAGTAGAAATCAAGCAAATATAAATCATATTAATTCTTTCATAGACTTTACCCATAAGAATTCTTTAGCAGAAATAAATTCTAACGGGTGTTACTTTACTTGGTCTAACAGGATGGAAGGGGAAAAGAATGTCAAAACAAGGATAGATCGAGGAATGGCAACCTACGAATGGATAGAGAAGTTCCCAAGAGCACATATTTTCATACCTCCTGCGATAGGGTCGGATCACTCCCCCCTACTTCTACATTATGATATAAATA
The DNA here is from genome assembly GCA_029959085.1 of Nemophila menziesii. Taxonomy (NCBI): domain Eukaryota; kingdom Viridiplantae; phylum Streptophyta; class Magnoliopsida; order Boraginales; family Hydrophyllaceae; genus Nemophila; species Nemophila menziesii. Next base: position 41,423,705 of record JARWIR010000004.1, on the reverse strand, counting down.
TGAAAATAGGGGAAAAATACTTTAAATTTGAGAGTAGGTGGTTAGATAATAATAATTGCAAAGATATAATTGATAAAGACTGGAAAATTCCTTATGACATAATCCCCATTCCAAACTTTATAAAAAAGAGAGAGTACACTAAAAAAGAATTAACCAAATGGAGTTCAAAAAACTTTAGGAATCATGAAAAAACCATTAAGGCCCTTCAAGATAGACTCATAAAAATTAATAGTACTAAAGAAAATACGGATACCTCCAAAGAAGAAAATGATATTAAAGAACGAATTAAAAAAGAATATGAAAAAGAAGAGAAATACTGGAGTGATAGGGCTAGACAGAACTGGCTCGTTTACGGGGACAAGAATACAAAATTTTTCCACCTAGCTACTATAAAGCGTAGAAAACAGAACCGAATAACTAGGATAAAAAACACAAACGGAGATTGGACCGATGATTCAGAGGACATTAAAAATTGCTTTCAGAATTATTATAAGGACTTGTTTAAAGAAAACATAGGTATAGAAGAAGATATGGGAAAAGCAATCGAATTTATTAAACCCCGAGTTACAAGTAACATGAATGAGGAATTAACAAAGAAACCAACGATGGAAGAAGTAGAAAGAGCTATTACGGAATTATCAGCTTCAAAAGCACCTGGACCAGACGGACTCAACGGTAAGTTTTACAAAGAATTTTGGGATATTATTAAGGTAGATGTGCTACAGATTATTGAGGATTTTTTTGAAAATAACTGTTCGGTTGAAACAATTAACGATACATTGATTACATTGATCCCGAAAGGAATAATACAAGAAAATTTAGGAGACTTTAGACCGATATCTTGTGTTAACTTTATCTATAAAATCATTACCAAAATTCTATCAAATCGCTTAAGAGAGATTATGAATAGTATAATATCCCCTACGCAATCGGCTTTCATTAAAGGTCGGGCGATTCAGGATAACATTATTATAGCGCAAGAGATATCGTTTTTTATGAGCAGGAAACGGAAAAACAAAAAACATATGGCAGCAATAAAAATTGATATGGCAAAGGCTTACGATCAAGTAAGATGGGACTTTCTTTTTAAAGTATTGGATAAATTAGGTTTTAGCGAAACTTGGATTAACTGGATTAGGAATTGTATCACCTCAGTTTCTTTTAATATAAATTTGAATGGAGAAAGACTCGAAAACTTTAAACCTGGTAGGGGTCTTAGACAAGGTGACCCCCTTTCACCCTTTCTTTTCTCTATTATGACCGAATCCCTTATTTGTATTATCGACCACTACATAGACAACAATTTGATCAAAGGTATAAAAATTAATAGGAATTGCCCGACGATTTCTCACCTTCTATTTGCAGATGATTCCCTTTTCTTTCTTGAACTGGAGGACATGAATATGAACCATTTCAAAGAATGTTTAGATATATATTGTTCGGGTTCTGGACAACAAATTAATTTGCATAAATCAGCCATTCTTTTCAGCAAAGAAACACCAGATGATATTAAGAATGAAATAACTACAATAATGGACATTTCAGAAACAGAGGATCTGGGATACTATCTAGGGATTCCACTGTGCCATAAAAGATCGAAGGTAGAATCTCTGGAATGGATAGCAAAGAGAGTGTTTCAAAATACGGAAGGATGGAAAGCGAAACTACTTTCAGAAGGCGGCAAAGAAGTACTTATTAAAGCCATACTTCAAGCCATACCTAATTATTACATGTCTATTTTCTCTTTTCCTATTAATTTTTGTAATAAACTAGTTTCAGCCATCTCTAATTTCTGGTGGAGTTCAGGTGAAAGAAACAGGATACATTGGGTTGCTTGGGAAAAGATTGCAGTAAGCAAACTCATAGGAGGATTGGGATTCAAAGATTTCAAAAAAATGAATACGGTCCTACTAGCAGCTCAAGCATGGAGACTAATGAACAACCCAGATAATTTAGCAGCAAAATTACTTAAAGGTATTTATTTCAATAAGTCTAACTTTATGAATTGTAGACTCAGACAAAGTAGGACATGGAGTTGGGCAAGTATTATAGAAGGTAGAGACTTTATTAAGAAACACGGAATAAAGATGATAGGGAATGGAAAGGATACAAGCATATGGAATGAAAGGTGGATAGATACAAAATGGGAATTAGAGAAACCGACAGGATCATGTATTATGAAAGTCAATGAACTAATGAAGAAAGATAAAGATGAATGGGATATGGAAACACTGGATAACCTTTTTCCAGCACCTATAATTCACCTCATCTAGAAAACAAAAATTAAAGAACATGGTATATATGACAAGTTTATTTGGCCTTTCTCCAAAGATGGAAATTACGATACGAAAACAGGTTACAAAGTAATGATAGAGGAGCAAAACAATAATAAAGCCACGACAATAGAAACTAGAGCAATGCAAGAATCGGAAATATGGAAAACTATATGGAAATCAAACATTCCAAAGAAAATAAAATTATTTATGTGGCGACTAATTAACAACGCAATCCCGACCAGAGTTAATTTGTATAAAAGAAAATGCGCGGATGCTACAAACTGCCTATGGTGTAATCACGAGAAAGAAGATGTTGAACATATTCTTCTTCATTGTACGATGTGCAAAGACATTTGGGCAGGATCTATTCTACAGATTAAAATACTGGATAAACAGGACGATAAGATTGAAGATTGGTTTCTGAAGGTCATTAAATCGTACACAAAAGGGGGATGGGATGAGAATGTGGTACGAGATTTTTTAATGATAAATATGTGGAATATATGGAAGGCAAAGATGAAAGCTATACACGAGGGAATTGCAGTTGACGGAATGGGGATTAATATTGCATCAAAGAAACTTATGCAAGAAATTCACGGGATTAGCTGGCTCAGAGAAGGTTATAAAGGACTCAATAACAGAGAAGAACCAAATAGGAACACAATTAATGATGAACAGGAGCAGGATATTATTTTTTTCTGTGATGCATCTTTTTCAAACAAATGGGAACCTACGGGAATTGCAGTTGTTGGATTTCAAAAGGAACAAAGAATGCCCATCAAACAAAGCACTAGCATTGATTGCAATGCGGCCCTGGAAGGAGAAGCAGAGGCAGTTCTTAAAGCAACACAGATTGGAGCTTACTTCCCGGGGGAAAGAATAACTATCTACTCAGATAACCTTGAGATTATTCAAGGTATAAAGCAGGTGTCAGCAGCTCGTTGGAATATCCAACCCATCCTACAAAAAATTATCCACAACGCTGAAGAGCTTGGGCAAGTTTCTTTCAAACACATCAGTAGAAAGCTCAACAGAAATGCGGATAAATTGGCGAAGGAGGCTGTACACGCGGCAACTTTTGTCAATCGAAATACATTTAGTATTTTCGATTTGTCTTCGGCTTTTAGTAAGATAGGGATAGGATGATTGGTCTGTTTATTTTGGGTGCTTAGGCACCCTCCCAATGTCCAAAAAAAAAAAAAAATTGATTTGCGAGTTTAGAATTTTTGTTATTTTTTTGTCGTATTATGCTAGTCGTGACGAAATCCTTGAGTGTTTTTTAAAAATTGATCAAGTTGATAGTGAGATATTGACCTTTAAGGAAAATGACAAAGTGGTTTATTATTATGTTTGTTACTTTGTTATTTTGTAATATTCATTATATTTTTATTGAATTATTGAATAAAAGGTAAAAATAACCCTATGGTTTGGGAAAAATAAAAATTTGACCGTTTATAAAACTCACAACTATATTATATGCTTTTACTCAAATTTCACAAAATTTTCATTCACTAACTTATATTAATATATTATCAAAATTATTGAATTTACTATTTTACATTATTATTGTTTAGAATCCTTAAAATCATATTTTAGTTCTAATGAATTTTAATTGTAATTTTGATACCAAAACAATAAGATCCAATCCAAATCATGTTTCCATGCATAAATGACATTGAATTTGTCAAGAATGCCAATTTTACCTCCCATTACTTAGAATATTTTTCAAAAGTGACTCAAAATATATAAAAAATATTGATCATTCATCTAATTATTTATTTTATATACTACTTCAGCCTGAGGATATTGAGTGGATTTCAATGCTTTTGGAGGACCCATACTCGAATTGCGGGTCCCTAACTTCAAAGGAAAACTCATTTGTTTTCAACAACGAGTTATCACCTAACAACCAAGCCCCAACTCCCATTCCACTTTCTGTCACGGAAAGTAGGGACTCAGGCTCCAATTCCAGCTCAACACCTACACAACTTGTTGGGAGCAAGCGTCCCATACCTGAAACTTTGATTCCTAACTCTGAATTTCAACTAAAGCCTCTTTCATTATCATTCACCAAATCCCCACAAGATTTTAAATCTGATCCTCCTAAAGATTCTTCAGAAATCAAGAAAAAGGATAAATCTTTAGAAGCTGGAAAATATAAAAGGAAGAAAAATAAGTTAATGTTTACTTCAGTTTCACCTGGACATGGTGTTATGAAATGTACCCATTGCGAAGTTACTAAATCGCCCCAATGGAGGACAGGTCCAATGGGAAAAAATACTCTCTGCAATGCATGTGGCGTTCGTTACAAATCAGGAAGGCTATTCCCCGAGTATCGCCCTATCGCAAGTCCTTCGTTTGTTCCTGAGTTGCACTCTAATTGTCATAGGAAGGTTCTCGAGAAGCGAATCAAAGTTGAGATACTTGATGTAGTTACTACTCCAGTAACTTTCCAGTTAGAGCCCATTATTCATGATAATCCAGAATAGTTTTGTTACCGTTAGAGTTACTTATATCTTTATTGGTTTGGTTGTTTTTTCATATATTTTTTCATATACTATCTTTAGGAATTCTTTCACAATTGATTTGTTTTAATGATATTTTGAAATTGATACTTGGATTTAGAAATTGTTTTCTATACTTAACCGATGGCTATATATTGGATTTTTTTATTATTTCATGTAGTTTCATTTATTTGGTAATGTATTATATTCATTTGAATAATAGTTTTTTCTTGTATGGCTATTTATTGCTAGAACTAAACTATCCCTACAAAATTGGTTCTTCCATTCATGGACTATCGTCTCCTTTTACCATATTCAAGAGAAACAAGATATTTCATCTATGTGAGCCATTAACATTGGTGTTTTGGTTGAAAGTTGGGTGGATTGTGTGTAAACTGTATTAAAATGTGGTAAAGTTTCACTATTATGATAGAGTGATAGAGTTTCCAGGAAGAAAAGGGATATTGTCGAGTTACTTCCTATACATCGTGGGATGTGCATATGTTGAATTGAATGGTGGTAAAGGTATACTGAATATTTAATATGATATCTAGATGAGTGGAACCTCAATGAATAAGGGCTAGTGTTGGTCAAACAATATCCCAACATGGGCATCAGGGTCATTAAAGAAAGATCGAATTACCAATGTCTCATAAAGAAAAATACTTGTCGTTTCCTTGAGTGTGATAATAAATCGACACAATAGAAAAGATTTACTACCCGCAAATGTACGACGCGTTGACAAGTAATAATAGGTAAGTAAGGGGGTTATCGTCTCCACATGGATTATGAAGGTTAAGACGACTGTGTTTTCGCGTATGGTAGAGTAGTTGCAAAAGTAATTAAATTTAAGATATTTGTTGTGTTTTGGATTAATAAGAGTAAAGTGCAGTAACTAAAGATTAACTAAGAGTATTGATAAAAACCGAAAGGTATTAACTAAAACAGAAAGCAAAATAAACTATAAAAAATGGGTGAAATATTTGAGAGAAATGCTTAAGTCTTGCTAGTAATCCCCAAAAATTGTTAACTTAATGCTTCTAGATACAAGGGCGAAATGGTGTTTCAGAATAGTCAGGATTCAATATTCTTCCTAAATACCTCCAGGTAGATAAAAAGTTATTCTACAACACTAGAGACCTCTCCCAAGTGACCTTACAATGATTTCAAACGTGAGATAATTTAAACCCTATTGAATACTTGGCTAGTCAAGAGCTTTTAGTTCACTAACAAATGCCAAACGTCTATATGTTATGTCCATAATCTGTCACCCTCTTAAGAAATAGTATAAACTACTAACACTACTCAATACATGATCAAAGAACAAGCATTAAATAATCACAAGCATATAGTAAATGTAATAAGTTTCACTTTAATAAAATATAAATATTCCAAACTCATGAAAACATCAAAATTAACCTCTAAGGTTCATTCATTAAGAAATACTCAAGCATTGAGGGTTTAATTCTTAATTAAATAAAGAAAATAAATTATTAAAAAATGTTTGAATCATGTCAAGAATGAAAAGTTTATGAAATTTCACTAAGAATTGAAGGAAAATTGTATGGGATGGCAAAGAATGGTGGAACCCTTTTTCTCCTCTTCCGCTCCTTGCTCCGAGGCATTTCCTAGCTCTCAAAATAGTGTAGTGTACTGTTATAAATTTTTAAAATCCTTATATAGATACCGAAAATATTTTGGGTCCACTTGGGCCTACGTAGGTAGGTTAAAATAGTCCAACCCTATTTTTACTTATTGTTGGTTTGAGCCACAATGAAAATATTAGCATAACTTATTTATCTTAACTCCGAATTGTCTTCTATTACCTCTCGCGCATCAATGAATTCAAACTCTATATGAATCAAAAGGAAAACTTCCTAAAATCCTGACCAATAATTCATGGTCACTGAACCGAGTGACTTCAAGATTTCAACAATAAACGCTCTAACTTCTCCAAAGTGACTTTTTGCTCTTATGATGCCTTGGCTTGGGTTTTGACTCGACTTTTTGAATTATCTTCATCATCTTGGTATATCATATCATCCGTGTACCTAAGAGATACACATACAATTAACACACATAAACTCTAAAATTAACCATATATCCAAAATAAGACAAAAATTCAAGTTATGTCAAATAATAGAGTATAATCCCTTAAATAGGTCCAATAGACCCTAAAAAGATATCTCGTGATATGATTATTCTATCATAAAAGATGAGACATCACTACTCCCACAAAAAGTACTTTTTATGTTCATATGTTATCTGACCAAACTACTCTTTTAAGACAACTAAGATTCCCAAATTTAAACGAGTTGTTCTATGAACCTGAATGCAATTTATGGTAATAACAAGGCAAGAAAATGACTACAAAATTTATAATTTAGATGGAAAGAGGTCAAGATTTAAATAATTACAAAATAGCCCCTAAACTTTCCATAAATGTCTAAGGCCCTGATTGTTTGTATTTAACATTATTTTAATCTGATTTGGCAAGACACTGGGCCAATAAGACTGTTTTTTTTAACAATTCAGATATGAAAGGCTCTTAATTGGTCTATTTACTTAAGAATCCAAGTAAATTTTATTTTGGTAAGCAATTTTCTCTTAACATAATAAGTTTAATTCAGTTGTTTATTTCGTAAACAACACTTATCACTTAGAAAAACAAACATGGCCTAAATCTACCTAGAAAATGCAGAGAAAATATGTATCACAAAAAATATAACCATACTATAATATGCATAAGAACATGTTCTTGCGAAACAACGCCTATGACATTTCTAAAGGCCAGATAGACCCCAAAGAACAACACCGTACACCTTTAAAACATCACTCAACCCCTAATTCTTACGCATAGATTTTAATGCAAAATTACCCATAAAATTGTATGTTTTCAAGCACATGATTCACATGTTACTTTTAATCCTCTACAATATCTACTCCCCAATGAGAAAACTACCTTCTAAACTATCTACCAGACCTATCTTACAAGATTAAGTAAAGGATGCATGTGAATCTTGAAGTTATCACATATTCCCCAAGTTCTTGGCATACACACCTAGACACAAGCCATTCTGTCAAACACTTTGAAGTATTGTAATCACATATACTACCTTTTTTTTCTTACAATATTCCATCCAAACCCTTCTAGAGAAATGACATTACACAAACAAGTTCTTACTAGTCTTTAAAGCAACGTTGTAGAAGAGACAAGTACCCCTTAACTGTCATCCTCATGCAAGAATCATGCCCATACTAGTAATTCTAATAAAAACACAAGCCAAACACAACAATCGTGCCTTGGCATATTGTATTTTCTCCAGAATATAGGAAACCACCGAAGATGCATCTTTTCAAAAATCAAAGCCTGAAATGTCTCTTTAGTAACAAAATATTTCTTATTGGCTATCCACTAGATCATCCTTAACTTCTTGTATATCTACTCCTTGAAAAACTTTACAAGTTTCATGTGATTTAAGTGGAATGACCCATCTAACCCTACTTAACAATTATAAATAGTTACATGTGTGTAAAATTCATACTTCCTATAAAAACTACAAGAAGACTTTGACCATATCTTTACCTTGAATGCAATTATCCCAACAGATAAAGAAGAACTCACATCACCTATCTTATGATCAATACAATATTTATCGCATTCTATAAGTTTAAGTAATTTCCTCACAACCTATGGTTCATTAAAAGGAGCACTTTTACCCCACACCTACCTACCCTTCAACTAATTAACCGAGACCATTGCCTCTAAAAGTATCATTATTAATGTAAAACCTCAAAATAAAAATTAACATGGACACCTTGTTGATAATTCTCAAATAACAAAATTCCTAACCTCATTTTTTATCTTACAAAGGGGACTCCAATCCATTTTTGCACCCCTTGATGGATCAGTGGTAACATGCCACCCAAATATAGCAATCTTTCTCTCGATTTCATATTATACATTATTTGGAAGCCCAAAAACACCACATCAACACCTAATTTTTCTTAAAGCAAACACTTGAAAAGATACGCTCTAGCTGAATTTGATACGAATATATGTTACCAACCCACAATCTCCCTATACATTATTGAAACAAGCATATCATAGTCCCCCTTACTTTAAATTATCATAGTATGAGGTACTCAACTGCACCTAACATGCAAATTTCCAACCATAAATCCCAAAAATACCACTTAATCAAGCAATACGTCCAAATCACAGTCTCCCATATTAATTTCACTCTTATACATGCTAAATTTTAAACCAAGAAGCTTGGGAAAAAGAGCAAGCTATCATGAATAGTAAAGGACACATCGTATTTGAATAACCACAAGCAATAATATACAAAAATCAGATAAGACAAATTGATACTTTTACGCTTAGGATGACTAATAAAACCCTTTTTCTTAGCTACGTGATTAACCAAACTAGAGAAATCTAATATACTAGAAACAAATAAATTAGAGGGTTAGGGTTATATAGTGCATTCTTCATCCTATTAGACAAAAGGTTATTAATTTCCCTTGTATGAGACATTACAACATGAAATTGGCCTAAAATTCCTTACATTAGAAGAAGATACCACTTTAGGAATCATGATGAGGTTAGTAGCACTAAGTAATTTCAAAATAACAACTTCAGAAGATAATCTTTTCTTCTTGACTCAAAAGGATATCCTTGACGCATTGGTGCTACCATATTTTTTAATGAAGGTTCAAATGTTCATGAAATTCACTATTTCTAATACTATTATATCCTACTCCAGTTTTCATGATTTCAACTAATACTATATCGCAGGTTCATCTTCCAATTCTATAACACCCTTTTCAAGACCTTCTCTCACTCCATAATATTCCTACACAAATTTGGATTCAACGCCATTTCTTTTTCGAATAAAATCATCACACGATTATTTTTGGTTCAATACATTAACTTATAATATGCGTTGGTGCATCTTTTAGCATAATTTCGCAAGCAACACTCTATTAAAAAATATGTGCATCCCTCGGTCCTAGTCCTACACAATTTTTATACCAATACATCCAATGTATTTTCCAAAATTTCTCTAATGAAACCTACAATGAAATCCCAAATAATGCGATTCTCATCGTTACACAAGTTAGCAAATAAATTCATGGTTTGAATAATGCATATTGGGAGAGCACTCAAGATAAGTTGTGCAAGTGTGATCCACCCTACGAAAGTCTTACTTTGGGCCTTTCATTTAAGTAATTTTTTTCCACCTTATCAATAACCTTCTGAAAAAATACCCTTAATGAAAACCCACTGGAAATATCCTACTCAGTTCATGAACATTTTTGGAAATGTAAATAAGAAACTTTTCCTATTTGACTTTTGACATGTAAATTCATAAAATATAAACATGTAATCCTTTCTTTTTTCAATTTATCCCTCTATGCCTTCTACGAACATTATCACATCCTCGACAAAGTAAGTATGAGTTATAGGAGACTTCTACCAGTGGATAAAAACTGGCTTTGATATCCTATTGCACTCAACTTTTAGATATATAGTGAAAGGTATTACATGAATACTAAACATATATGAGTAATAAAGGGGTTTCGTTGAGAGATTCTGTAGAAGAAAGTGAATGATGTCAGTAACTCCCCATTTCAAAACACTTTTATAGTAGCAGTCTCCATAACTGGCATAATAAGGGACACCTAATATATGGGCACTTAGAAGTGTATTACAATATAACCTATGAACACCTAGTGAAAATTTTCATATACATACCTATGCAGTATTTGGGTTAATCAAGTCTATCAAGGTTTAAAATCTGGTGTCCACTCTCTCACAAGTAGTTATATATATTACTATCCATGGTCCCCTTAATATTAAAACGTCAAAATACCCACTCTAGCCAAACTTAACCATGAAATAACGATAAACACAATCTCAAATAAACCCTTAGGATTCCAAAATTCAAAAATCTTAGTATTTAAGTAGTGTTAACTTATCTCGTCGCCTAGGAGACCAATTATAATAGTGTTACTACTAACCTTTAGTACTTTGAGTATCCCATCCTTCTTCCTCACAACTTGAAGGATCACTCCATCTTTAAAGTCCTAGAAGGGGCAAATAGGACTTTAATCTAATCAATGCCTACTTAAAAAACAATTACACCTTAATACTAGGTTTAGTATAACTAGTTAAATAAGATTAAGCAAGGAAAATTCTAAGGAAGGATATAAGATGTTCTTAAAAGTTTGTTAACAAGGCAATAATGTGTTAGGAGAGCTAAAATTCTATCCATAGATATAAAAAATTTAAGGCTCAAGGTAGCATAGGAAATGGATAATGAAACTAAAGCTAGAGGGTAAGGTCTACTAAGGGGGTATCCACCTAAGATATATAGGGACATATCCAAACTACTAACTTAACTATATTTGATATTAAAAACATGCATCTAAGTATGATAGGAAGAAAACAAGGGTTCTAAATTATTATGTACAGTTCAAGGATAGAGAACCTTTTATGCTTTCTAACCTATGTAATCATATAATGGGGATAATATGTGATTAGATAAGTTTAAGCATTATAGGGAGTGCGTATAATTTCTAGCTAAGATGAGAAAACTATATTTGAGGAAACTCTTAGAATTTCTATAAAACATTTAGAGGATCTTGCAATTGGTCATTAGTGGTTCGATATAATCTAATACAAGTAATGCAAGTGATAAGTAAAGAGATAAAGGAAAGAGGTCATGCATGAATTTATAGTGGTTCACACTCGTGAGAGACTACTTCACTCCCTAAGGTTTCTACTTTAGTATTTCAAGATTTTCTACTTGCTTCTTGGTATATCTTAAGGGTGAGATATAAACCAAATACAATTGATATTTTTCTCAGATAAATTATAACCTGATAGCAAGATATTTGATGGGTGTAGTCGCAATCTAAATGATGATTTTTGACGGGTCAATCACTAAACCTTAACGTGATTTTGTACAGGCTCAATCACAAAACCTAGTGTGAGACTTTTATCGGTTAAGTCACAATCCGAACTCGAATACCTCGAGTGAAAACTCCATTATGTAATCACCTACACGAGTAACCACTTCTGAAAGACTTCTCCTCGAAATTCTTCTTCAATCATGTACGACTCTTCTCTTGATTTGGATATTCGATCCTATTCTAAAGCAAGAGCTACTATCTTGTGTATGATAAGTGTTTGTGTAAAAGAATATTAAATAAATCCTAATCATTAGTTATTAAAATAAATAAAAACAAGCCTATAATTATAATATAAAAATAAAAATTATGGCTTGTGGACTCTTCTTGAAGTGTATAATGATATAGTAATGAAGTGTGCCTTCAAGAGGTATGTAATTTGATGCACAAGAGCTCAATATATATATATATATATATAGAGAGAGAGAGAGAGAGAGAGAGAGAGAGAGAGAGAGAGAGAGAGAGAGAGAGAGAGTATATGTGTGTGTGTGTGTGTGAGTGAGAGAGAGAGAGAGAGAGAGAGAGAGAGAGAGAGAGAGAGAGAGGTTCCAACGACTCTATTGAAATGTGCATAAAATTGTTGTAAAACAGGTTCCTGTTTTTAGTTACCAACGACTCTATCGCAGGGCAGATGCTTAGTGACAGTAGGAAAATGAGTTATCAGTTTGAACGACGTCATATGTGCTGATAATGGGATTCCAGTTATTTTTTGAAAATTGGTTCGCGTTTCTATACAGGTTTACAGTTTTGGAAAAAATTGGGAGCCTGTTTTGCTTATGTCTTTTTGGTTGATATTTTGCTACGATTCTTGGATGGAACAAGTTTCTTCACCAAAGTTATTCAAAATGAAATTCTAAGAGTTTTTTTAGTTCAACATGAATTCTATGACAAGGATATTATTTAAGAATATAGTCACAAAAATACTCAAATAAGTTCATGTTGTGATCTTTAGATGAGAATGATTTAGTAGTTAGGTTCATCCTTAAGATATGTGTTTTTCTCATCCTTAAGATTATTAGGTTCATCACAAAATAATAGATTATTCTTTTGTTATTTTCAAGCCTTCAATGCTTTATTAAGTGTACTCATAGGATCAAGCTTAAGGACCTTGTAGTAACATCATTCCATACTTTTTCAAATCTACCATGTTATATAGCCACCACCTCAGGAATCGTTTCCTTATTATCAAATCATACACATAATTTTTTTTAAAGTTTCCAAAAACAAATTATCCAGTCTTATTAATATACGACTTACAAGTATGGATATTTAAAAGACATTGGTACCATACATCTCCGGCCCACATACACACAAATAGTAGATGCTCATTGGTTTCAGTTCCATTCTTACAAATTTTGCATTAATAAGATTTGATAACTCTTTTTTAATAAATTATCCTTAGTTGGTAGGTAATTCTTAGTAATTTCCATTAGAAATTCCTAATTTTAGAAGAAACTTTCATATTCCACACATATTTCCAATAATCATTCGAAAGGGCGTGGAAGGAAGAAGGCTTAGGAACTACCTTCCTTTGATCCTTCTCTTCCTCCCCTTTCTTAAGCTCATGATAAGTCACTTTAACCGAGAAATTACCATCTTTAGAAAGTTTCCAATACAAAGAGTCTTTATATGAAACTACGGGTATAAACGTGAGACAATTTTTTTAACAATATAATTAGGGAAGTGTTTTCTTATCAACTCTATGTTCCAATATCTCTCTCCATTATTAAACAACTGATTTAAAGTTAATAAGGATGCATACCTTGGTTTATGAACCTTGCTAGTCCCAAAGATCCAAACATGTTTATGAAGGTATATATTTTTAACATTTTCTCAGCCACGTTATTAAAAAAAAATGTCTCTAGTAGATATTATTCTACTCCAGCCCCAAGACCTCTTTGCACTAAGCACGCACAAAATACTTGCTAAGATCAAAATTTAAGATTTACTTTGTCGTTGTGGGTGTAAACTCAAGTATTTTTTGCATTCCTTTATACCCATCCCATCCATATGGAACCAGAGAATAAGATTTGTCATTCAATCGTTCAATCACATTGTAACGTGAGATATTAAAGTTTCACTAGCCTGTGTTTTCCAGATCAATATGATACATCACATTGTTGTCCCTATAGTCTATGCCACCAAACAGAACAGTCCCCTCGGGTCCAATAATAACAATATGCATTTTCCACTAACCGGCAGTGTTGTCAGTGATCTCCTCAAAGGAAGTTTGCCACATTTGCCACATGTATGTAGTGCATTTGTAGTCCTTGAAAGATAGATTACAATCTTTGAATCAGAGACTGGTCTAATGCACTCCAGGTATATCATTATCAGCCCATAAAATAGTATTTTGGTAGTAGGTAGCCAATCATGTAAATAACGTCAGAGCAATATACAAACCTTTTGCAGATATGTTGAATTCTAAATAAATTCCCATATAAAAAAAATGTTAGGGGTGTGTATATTATTATATCTAGACTCTACTAAAAATATCATGAATTGTTCATGATTTTCATTAATACTATTTCCTAATTTCATCTTCCATTTCTATCATACCCTTTTGCAAGACCTTTTCCTCTCCATGATATCCTTACACGTTTTTGAATGCCGGAAATTTGTTATAATTGTATAAGCTTATTACAAAATTACTTGTTTTATTTGAGAAAATAAATTTGTTTTCCTTATAATTCATAGTTTGACCTGTTAAAGTTCCTAATTTTCGACAATCTTGAATAAAATTCTAAAATTGTCGGTCTAAAGCGCATCAAGAATGTAGATATTTTCCATATTTATTTTAAAGATGTTAATATTTATTAAATATTATGAGAATAAAAATTAGCTAACTTTCATATTTTTAGTTATTACATATAAATAAATATCCAAATTTAATTTAATGTAATGAAATATTTTGGAAAATTATGTAAAATGTTCTTATACTTTTAACTATATAAACCATGTCATATATAGTTTTCTGCACAAAAGAATTGAAAGGATTCAGAGAAGAAAATATTAACAATGAACTTCAATGATATGACTCAGACTGTGAAGGAAACTTGTTTCGATGTCTTAATTGAATCTCCTCCAAAGAATGAATGTGGTGGCCTTGACTCCGGTAACGACAAATATTCGTCAATCATTCGAGATGAAAATATGCCAGAAACAGACAAGTTGCATGTCGGCACCAATAGCAATTCTGCTTCCGACCTCTCTGTTGAATTATCCATTTCAGTAAGAACGGTCACTTTTCTTTCTAGATTTATTGATAGAATCTATGTTGTAGATAGCGGATTAATTGATTAAATTGACTTGCGAGTTTAGGGTTTTTTTTATAAATTTGCATGCTCTGTTTAAAATTGATCGATGTATGTTGTCTAATTAATTTTGAAAGTTGAGATACGTCATTCCATTTGTCTTATTATATTAGTATTGACAATATTCTTGAAGATTTCTTAAAAATCGGTCATGTTGATAATGGGTGATTGGCCTAAATGAATGTGGCGGCATTGTTTGTTTGTTAAGATTCAGATGTAATAAGGTAAAAGTGTCATAATTTGTGTAATATTTCATATATTGATATAAAAATATAGGATAAATTATTGGGTAAAGGTGTAAAATCCCTATTGGTTTAGAAAAAGTGCATGAATTGCCTATTTATTAAAAGTCACAACTATATTACTATCGTATGTGGTTTTACTCAATTTGCACACGTTTCCTGTTTACTGAATTATATTAATATTTTAACAAAATTACTGAAATGATTATTTAACCTTAATCATTATTTATAATTGAAGCAAACAGATTTTAATTACAATTTTGATCCCCAAAGCAATGAAATCCGGCCAAATCATGTTTTACATGCATAAATGACATTGCATTTTAGTCCAAAAAAATGATGTTACATCTGTAAAAATGCATATGTGGCTTAAATTATGTGACCTTATTTCTTGATTTGTTCATAAGGTTGCTTCTATGCATAAACAACGTCTAATTAATCAACTGCACCAAATTTATTGCCTTGGGACAATCATTTTTGTAAAAAACTTATGATAGTTCTTCTAATTATTCTTTTTTCTATATTTCTTATACTATTATAGCCTGAGGACATTGAATGGATTTCAACGATTTTGGAGGATCCGTACTCTGATTGTGGGTCCCAAAATATGAAGGAATACTCGTCTATTGTCAACCACGGGTTGTCATCCAACAACCAAGTCCCAACTCCCTGTTTGGTTTCCGTCATGGAGAGTAGAGGTTCAAGTTCAAATTATGGCTCAGCACTTCCTCAACTTGCTGGGAGCAAGATTTCTGTTGCCGAAACTCTAAGTCCTGACCTAGAAATCCAACTCAAGTCTCCTTCATTATCATTTACCGATCCTCCTGTAAATTCTTCACGGCACAAGAAGAAAGCTAAGACTCCAGGACCTGGAAAATACAAAAGGAAGAAAAACAAGTTGACCTTCTCTTCAGTTTCACCAGGTCATGGTGATAGGAAATGCACCCATTGTGAAGTTACTGAGAGTCCCCAGTGGAGGACTGGTCCGATGGGAAGAAATACACTTTGCAATGCATGTGGTATTCGCTACAAATCAGGAAGGCTCTTCCCCGAGTATCGCCCTATTGCAAGTCCTTCATTTGTTCCTGAATTGCACTCCAATATTCACAGAAAGGTTCTCAAGAAGCAGATCAAAGATGAGATTCTTGATGTGTTTGAGACTCCAGTGACTTTCCAGCCAGAGCTCATTCTCCATGGCAATCCTAAATAGTTTTCTTATTGTTAGAGTACTTGGTCATTCATTGATTTTCTCCATAACTGTTTTCCGCTTAATGACTTTAAGAATTATCTTCATATTTAATTGTTTTTATGAGAAATTATTACTTGGATTTTGAAATTTTTGTATTTCTTTTACCGATGCCTATAATTTTTTTTCATTATTTCATGTAGTTTTATTAATTTGGTGATATATTGTGTTTATCACAATATATTGTTTTAGTACTATCTACATGCTTGATCTCCTCAGGTAGGATTCCACAAAATGGTGTAAAAGCTACTTACATAGAGAATTGTTCTTAAGTTCATGTTCTATCTCCTCTTATCATTTTAAGAGAAATGGATTTTTCATGGGTTTGTATCATTAAATTTTTTTTCCATTAAAAATGGGATGGGATATGGTTACTTGGCTTCCAACACATCCAATCATCATAAGCTCATCTTTACCATAATTATGAAAGATGTTCCAATTTTTTAGAAATATTTTTTAGATGACTTTACTTTTGTGCTCTTTTATTTAGTTTCAAGAAAGTGTCCTAATTTATTTACATTCATTAAAAATTTAAGTTGCTTAAAGGTTTTATTCTCACATTATGCATACAAATCATTTGATATTAGGATCAAGAGGCTCTTCTTGCACATCCTTCTATGTCTCAGTATTAACTAATTTAGATACCATCTCTTCCAGACTTATATAATAATAATTTTTTTAGAGTTGACTACTTAAAATCTATTTTTCTGAGTAGCAACATTTTGAATAGACTAAATTTTTATGTTGATTTTTCCTTGTAACTTCAAGCCAGTTCTCGTTTTTTGTAATTGTTGTAGTTGCAGGTATGATAAGTTTTTTGTAACTTCAAGCTTATTACCTTCCCCTTGATCAACTGTGCTTCATTTATCAAATTTTGCAACCAAATTGCGTCCTTTACAGAATAAGTGATAGTAACATGTTCAGACTCAGTTGTAGACGATTCTACTAATGGTTGCAATTAATATTTCCAAGAAATAAAATTACTTCCTAAGGTAAAGCAATAAGATGTAGTTGACATTCTAGAATATCTATCACCTACAAAGTTAGAGTCAACATATCCAACTACCTCAAAGCGAACATTATGATATCCATAACATAAAGCAATGTTCAGTGTACACTAATATATGTGAATACATGATTAAAAGCATTTTGATGTCTCGTGTTTTGTGATTTAATTTAATACTTCTGAGACATCATTTTTAGTTTTTTGGACTGAAAAGATGAATCCCTTGATTTATCATATATTAAATTCTTATTATATGATATTATTCGTGTTTTAGAGAAATTTGAGGTAACTTTGTGTTTTATGGTGTAGCTTTTAGAACCTGGAGGATCCAAGGATGAAAAGGCGAAGCTAAAATATTCAAGAATATAAGGTAACACCCGAGATGAGTGGAAACAAGATTGATACAAGCTAAGGAGTCAAGAAGATCAGTATGAGTCAAAGCACCAAATTTGGAAAAATAGATTTGTCAACTTGCAAAAATCACAACAAATAATTGGTAATGAATCTGATCATGATATTTTGGGTCAAGGTAACTCTTATTATCTAGTAAGTGTGAGAAGAAATAGAGATTAATTTTGAGTTTAAACGAAGATGTTATGAACATTTTGGTAGTCTAACTAGAGTAGTCCACATTTAACAAATAAGTCAACGAGACACTTTTGAGGTATTTTCTGGGTCCATGACTTAAACCTTCAAATTTACTAGTATATATTAGTACTTTTTAGCTTTTAGACACACTTCATCATATCTTATCATTCATTGACTTACGGAGCAAGTTGGAAGCTTGGAGAGTGAGAGAAAAAAAAACACCATAATTCCTTAAACTCCATATTATGTATTTTTTTAGTTTTTTATTTATTTTATTTTTTATTTTATTATGAGCTTAATACCCTATTATTTTGGTATGTCTAAATTGTGAACACTAAATATAACTTTTTAGTTATTTATGATTATTGGGATATTTTTAGTTTGAAATCATTTATGTTTATTTTTCATTGAATATTATCTTGATTTGATGTGAATTTATTTATAAGGGCCACATAAATTGAATTTATTAATTTATTAGTTATACCCTCATAAGGCATTAATAGGTGAACCTAGATAATAATCGTGTGAATCAATCTTATGAACTGAGAGACCTAGATAAATCACATAGTCAAATTAGGTTTCTTAATCTTAAAGGGATCTATAAATAGTATGATCGCTCGAGAGAGATTTCTAAATTTAGAAAGTAGTCCCTTTTTTACCCCGAAGGTACTTAGGAGACTTTAGAATCCCGGTTAACATGAAAATACCAAATTGCCTTTTACTTTAGTTGTTGATTCGTGGAGCATAGACATTCCAAGCTAACATACAGTTTAACCCCTTATAATTTAATTTACTTTTATTCTTGTTCTTTGTTTCAATTTTATTTAGTTTTAGTCATAAAAACCTAATCTTTCATATTTTATTTTTAGCACAATAATTATCTTATCTCTATTTAAAAGCATATAGTTAACCATCCAATCCTTGTGGAGGCGATTTTACTTACTTTCTATGTTACTTGGCAACCCATACACTTGCATGGCTTATTCTCCTAAGTGTTAATTTTATATCACACTCTGGGAGCTACCACATTCCAATTATCAAGTCCATTATTAGACATATATCTACTTAATAGTGAAATAAAAAAAGATAAGTCTAGCCTAGTGATTATCATAACATACATGAGAGATCCGATCACATTAGCATATGGGACATAATTCATTTAAAATAATTAAAATTGAGTCTTGGGGCATTGTTGTTTAGACAAAACAAAGTGGCCAGCCAAAGTAGTCAAACCTTGTTTAAAATAACCTTTTTCAAGTATGTTTCTTGGTGAAATGTTAATGTTCATGATTAATTTGTCTATTAACAACCATACCTAGAAATGTTTCAGCATTTCCTAAGTCTTTCCTGTCAAAATTATTTTTAAGGCCTCTTTAGGTTCATTAATCATATGCAAAGACTTACATATTAGGAGCATCTCATAAACATAAAGTAACACAAAAATACTGTCATGTTTAGTAGCACAACAGAAACAAGAATCATATTCATGCCTTTTAAAGTCAATTTTCCTCATAAAAGAGTCAACCATTTTGTATTACTACTAGGTGATTGATTTAAGCCATGTAGAGATTTATGTAATAAACACACATGATCAAGCAGTTTTTTATTATAACCCCCTTAGGCTGCCTCATATATGTTTTATCTAAATCACCATGTAACAAGACGGATTTTACGTCTAACCGTTCAATTTTAAGGTCAAAACATGAAGCTTAGGCAAGGATGAAACTTATCGTTTTTAATTTCATTACAGATGAAAAACTTAGATTAAGTCTATGCCTTCTCTCTAAGTATAACCATTAGAAACTAATCTAACTTTATTCCTAGGTGGAACACTATCAGGTGAAACTTCTTTTTAAGTTTATAAAGTCATCTACGTCCAACAATATTCAAATCACTAGGTTTCTTAACGGAATCCAAGTTTTATTCCGCATAAGACACTGCATTTCATCATTCATATCGTTAACCCATAATTCACTATATTTTTATTCTAAAGAATCGAGATAAGTAAAAGACCCAAAATTTTATTGCCTCAATAGATTCAATTAGTGCATTATACACAAGATTATCATATGAGTGCCTAGAAGGGGATTTTACTTCCCTTCTTTGTCTATCTCTTGCAAGTTGAAAATTTTGTAGCTCCCCTTGTGATGACTCGTCCAAATTATCATCCAAGTCTTGAGGTTTAGATTTTTGACCTTTATCATTTTACTGTTTGGGATAATCATCTTAAAGGTCTATGGCTGGATAAGTTGCAATTAAATGATCCACGTCAAACTCAGTTCATATAGTGTTTTGCTCAAGTGATAGTTTAGCAATAGCATCATCAGTTGTACTCAAGACAATATTGCAAGGAAATGTTAGCTCAACAAAGATAACATATCTACTAATAATGATATCGATTCCTCTAGCCTCTTTTCCCCCATAATTTATACCTTTTAACCCCATGTTGTTGTTGATAACCAATTCTAATACATATTAGGAACCCAAGATCAAGTTTACAATCTTTGTTATGAGTATAAGTTGCATAGACAAAGACTCTAAGGTAAGATAAATCAATCTTCTTACATTTATAGACTTCCATATGCAATTTGTAGTCAATTGATCTATTGATAATTCTATTTGTACGATAGCTAGAATTATATAACACTCTACCCCAAAAAGATTTAGGCAAAACAGAAGTAAATAACAGCTTCTAATTTTTTCTAAAAAAGTTTTATTCATTCTCCCATCAATACTATTTTATTTATTTGTTTTTCCAACTGTCATATACCTTAGAATACCATGTTATTTACAAAATGAATTAAATTCCTCATTGCAAAATTCTAAGTCATTATCAGTTGTCAACACTTATAAAACCAAATCAGGTTGTTTTTTCTCTAAAACTTTCCTTTTATCTCAAGAAAAGTTCTATCTTTAGTTTTCAACAAAAAAATTCAAACTCTTTTACTAAAATCATCAACTATAGAAAGAAAGAATATAAAATTACCATGATCATCATACCTTTCAGGCCCACATAGATCATATTGCACATATTCAAGTCAATCTTGAGACATATGAGTCACAACCTTGAAACATAACATGTGTTTCTTAGGAAGTACACATAATTCATAAAATTTAAGATCACAAATAACATCTTTACACAACATACCTTGCTTGTTTAGAAAAGTGAGCCCTTGTTAACAATCCTAAGATTTCACTTAGGGGTAGCAAATTGTTTAGAGTCATTAGTAATATTTTTCACATAAGCAGATAAGTGACAACCATCTAACTCATATAAACCGGCATGCTTAGTACCAGTAAATAAGAGTTTAGAGTCCTTATAGAAATGCATACTACCATTTGAAACCTTTGAAACACAACTAAGATCATATAATACACCTAATGAAATCACGTTTTCTAAGTTAGGTATATATCTTAGATTGGTTAAGATCATTTTTTGACAATTATTCATTCTCAAACTCACCCTACCTACTCCTTTAACATGACATGTTTGGTCATTTTCATATGACTAGTTTGAATACTAGTCTCAACAAAATCATGAAATAATACATGTATGGGACACATGTGAAAGGTGCAACCAGATTCAAGTATCCAATTAGCATGACGAGCTATATTAATGACATTCAGTGCCTCACATACATCATCATCATTTCTAGGCATACACGCTACAATAGGCTCATTATTACCATCATTTGACTTATTTTTAAGTTTGAAATAATTCTTTTTCAAATGAGAACTTTTCCCACAATGAAAACACTTTTTAGTGTTTTAAGGCTTAGTTTTTTTTATGTTAATTTTTGTAATTAGAAGGATCATTAATCAAGGTAGCATATGCTCTTATAAACATATTAGCACCCGCTCTATTAAAAGACTTCAATTTATTTTCTCTAATTTTTAAATCATTCACAACTTGATCAAAATTAATAAAAGTAGCATCCTATTGAAAGATATCTTTAATTGCTTTATATGTTCCGGGAATAGAATTCAAGAATGTCATGCATTTACTAGTATAAGATAAGGCCATGGTAATACCATTTAACAAAAGTTTTGTTTTAGTAAACTCATCAAGGTTATCTTCTATAGAATTAGTAAAATCCATGTTATAATTAAACAAATAACCTTTCAAGAAAGCTAAATTAGACACAAACTGAGATACATTAAAGGATTCAAACTTACCACATTACTCAAGAGCAATATCAGCACCATCAATCTTTCCAATAGCTAAGTCAGATAAGTTGAGAAACAATATAGGGTAAGCCACTTCATTAATAGTATTTGCTTTATTTAACCATTCTTTAGTCCATTGTTTGATATCCTCAATCGAAGCATAAACAACTTTATGGTGAGAAAATAAGATTATCATTTTTTTCTACCAAACACCAAAGTTAATTTTCCATCATAGACAGTCACCTCAATACGAGTTGTTGTCATCAAATTAGTGCAAGCAAATAGAAACATATAATCAAGTACAATCTATTAAGAACTTTAAAGTAGTTAAAACTTTTTAAATCACTACTTGTAAAATTCTCAAGATATTTCAAAAACACAAAAGGTTTCCAAGAAATCAAGATTTTCAAAAAACCCTAATTTTTTAAATAAATCAAAAGAAATCCAAAAAATTAAATCTACCAAGAACTTTTAAAGATCTATCAAATATGAAAAGATAAATTCTATAAACTTTAAAACCTCATATTAAAATAGATAAATAGTTCTAATTCCACTATTGTGAAAAATTACTCAAGATACAATGGAGATACTAGAGTTTACTAGAAATTTAAGAGCAAAAATTAAAGGGTGGAAACGTAACAAGCACAAATAACTTTTTATCATGGTTTGGCAAGTTTACGTTCATATTGAACTCCGGTGAGAGTAACTTTTTTGCTATAATATGATTTGTATTACATATTACAATCGTATCTGAAAGTACCATTGCTCGAATAAAACTAGAACTCACAAATCGTGCCACATATCTCAAAACTCTAACCAATTTCGTTAGCTTAACTAATATTTGAATCAAGATGATTTAGTATATAACACAATATTTACTAAGCTATTACAATTACTCTAATATATTCAAGTTAATCTATGTGAAACTTAGAGTTTCACATTTTCTAGGGTTTAAAAAGAAAGAGAAAGAGAGGTTCCGCTAAAATTGAGAATAAACAATTATGTCAAACAGTGAAATTGAACCTTTCAAATGAGACAAACCACAAAAAGATCTCAGCCTTTTATTATTACCACCATTAAGTGTTAGCCTCCACTACCATATTAAGACAACAAAGTTTTAAAAGGTGTCCAAATAACATCTCAAAAATTAGCTTAGCCAACTAATCAAAACATACACCAACATTTCCTCTATAAAGAAAAATTAATAATCATACTTAACTACTTTACCTACATAGCTAAAGTATGATTTCAAAAGAAAAAAATACTATATTTAAAACGTATTATAATGGAGGAAGAAATGTTCCTATCCAAATAAAGAGCTACGTGTATCTCTGTTAAATTATTAAGTAAATAGTAACCCGCTATTGTTTAGATTGTTTCTTTCTTTCACTACAGGATGCGGCATCTTTAGCGAGGACCGCGGTCCTCGCTAAAGACCCTGTTTGGTCTTTTGCGACGACAGGTCCTCGCTAAAGGTTCCTCGCTAAAAATTCGTCGAGAAAGACCCCCTTTTGCGACGGTGTCACGTGTCGTCGCGTGAGCCACAGTCTTTAGCGACAACCTAATGTCCTCGCAAAAGACCCCCCCTTTTGCGAGGACTAGGTTCTCGCTAAAGGGCGGGTCTTTTGCAAGGACAGCATGTCGTCGCGATTGCTAGTCAACTCTTTAGCGAGGACTAGTCAACTCTCGCTAAAGACCTTTTTTTTTATTTTTTTTTTATTTTTTTTAATTTCAATTATATATATTTTTTTTAATTAATTGTTTTTATTTTTTTTATTTTTTTAAAATTATATAATTTATTTATTTTTGCTTTTGTTTTAAATTTGTGTTTCCTTTTATTTTATTTGAATTTAAATTTTTTAATTCTATATGAAAAGAGACAAAATAATACTATACGAAAACTAAATTATCCGATAGTCAAAGTCAAAGTCATAAAAGTCAAACAGTACAAACGATAAACCGAAATAATAAAACTCATAAGAAGTCAACATAACTTCAAAATAAACACAAACTCCTAACAAATTAAACAAAACACCATTTTAAGGAATAAATATATCTTCCTCACCATCTTCTTCTTCTTCATCATGGAGTCGTGAGCTTGAAGGACCTAATGTACTGGGTCGGGGTCGGGCTCGGGGTCGGGCTCGGGAGGGGCCAGCAGCGGATTGATTGCCGGATGGAGGGACTAGACTTTCCTCGTGACCACGTTCCTCTCGGCTACTGTTGAGCAAGGTGATGGCTGTACTCATCCGTGCGTCCATCGCCTCCTTAGTCGGTCTCGTACTAGCAGTGGAAGCCGAGGATCGTGAAATATCGTCTGGCACCGGGTCCTTGCCTATGGAGACAAGGAACTCGTTCAAGGACTTCATCAGCCACTCGTAGTCCCGAAGCATGCTCTCGCTTACCGGATCCCAAGCATTACAAGAACTCCTTTTCTCCGGAAGCGGGTGGCCCACTCCCTGGATCCAGTAGCGGGTCCCAACTCCTAACACTTGTCGAGCTGTTTCCATCACGGCGTCTACCTGTTCCTGCTCTGTCATGGGAGGTGTACAAGATAAGTCTCCGCTTTGGCTTTGAGATTCCCGAACTCTATTCTCGAGAATCTCCTTCAACGCTCTCTGTAAAATAAAATAAATATATTAAAATATAATAAATTGTATGATATATGAAAATAAAATTAAATACTTACGTCTGCTCTCTCGTACTCGAGACTCCTCCACCCGTTATTCTTTCTGCTCCACCCGATCTTGAAGAAGAACTCGTTCATTTTTGGAAGAGGCACCGATTCCATGTTATCCCCGGCCCCTTGAGAGGGTTGACTACTCCCCTGTCCCTGTAAAAAGTCAAACAATCAAAAATAGTTATTTAAATAAAAAAAATTAAAATATTTATTACCTCCTCCATTAGATTATCCCTCCACCTTGTATAGGTCCTAGAACCGGCCCCGCTTTGATTTTGAAGCATCTCCCTATTATCCTTATTCTGTTGCGCTTGGTTCTAATTTATAAAACAACGAATGAAAAAAAATGTTAGTCAATAATTAAGATAATAGTTTAATTGATACATATTAAAACATTACAATCACCTGAACCCGTTCCGAGTCCCACATCTCCAAGGCGAGCTCCCAGTTTTCGGGAGTTTGGTCATCCGGTTTTACTCTGGACTTGTAGTACTCTTTCTTCACTCGATTATTGTAGTCGCTATACCCCTTCCCACATTTGTTGGTTATCATTCGTTGGATATCCTTCCAATCTGATCGGCCTGCCAATTCTCCACCTCAAAAAAATCCTGTTTAAAAATAAATGAAGTTAATTATATTTTTTTAGATAAGTAAAAAAAAATTAGTCACTTACTCTTAATCGAGTCAAAACATTCGTATGCTCTTCTTCCGGGACATCTGACCAGTACCTGTAATGTGGTGGAACATTCGCTCGAATTGTGTGATTAATTACTTGAGGCACGTGGTGGGAGTATTTTCCAGTGGGATTCCAAGTCTTATCATACGAGCAAAACTCCATTGGTAGCCTACCACCATACTTCCTCTTTGACTCTTGGACCGAGGCAAGAGTCGTCTTCCCTCTCACATTTCTCGGGGTATTACCTGTTTAATTTTACGATTAAAATAATAATTCATTTAAAAGTAGGCGTAAAATGAAATATTACCCTGTGCGTTGCAACCCCCTATGGGATTGCTTCGATTGTGTGTGGGCTCCCGTCCATCTCCATCTCCGTCGTGGCCTCGTGGCGGCATTATATCGGCCATCTAATATTTTCAAAATTACTGACCGGAAGTGAGGACTTGTGTTCCCTAATATCAAGACATATTGTTAATAAACGTTAAATAAGATTTTAATTAAATATACGGTAAATAACCCTGGAATACTAGCCACGAATAGAAACTGCATAAGAATATGACAGTCATGGGATTTCATACCGATAATCTTCCCTGTGTCACTCTGAATGTTGTTCCGCAAGCTAGACGCGAAACCATCTGGAAACTTTTGCACCTTCAACCACTCTAGAAACTCGCGTCGCTTATCAACTGTCATCGCATACTATGCTTGTGGCATAATCGTCTTACCACGTGAATTGACAGATAACCACAAATCAGATCTGATGTTCATGGCTTGCAGATCTTTCCTCGACTTCACATTATCTTTGTTAGTTTTCCCATCTAAACCCACAACTGTTCCTAGAAGAGCATCACAAACATTTTTCTCACAATGCATCACATCGATGTTATGTTTCAACAAGTTTTCCGACCAATACGGTAAACGGTAGAATATACTCTTTTTCTTCCAGTTCGACTCTCGCGGCCTTGTTCTATTTACCACTTTACCACCAAAGTCCTTGTGTTTTCCAGGAAACACAATCGGCAACCCATCTAACTGCGTCTGAATATCTGCAGGAGTAATTTTCCGAGGGGGGGCCTATTCTCAGCTGTAGTGTACACGTATCGTTTGTCCGAAACCGATGGTTCAGAGGCAACCACCGTCTGTGATCAAAAAAACAATTCCTTTATTAACCGACACGGAAGGGGTATATTCCATGCATTCAGGACAAGCTAAGTATCCTTGACCCGACCATTCTGAAGTATATGATCTAGCCGGAAAATCATTTGTCGTGAACAACAAACCAACCTTCATCACAAATACCTCCTTCTTATGTGCATCCCATGTAACTATCCCTGTACCCCACAACGTTTCCAACTCATCTATAACCGGACGGAGAAATACATCCATATCTTTTCCAGGTGATCGAGGACCCGGAATCAAGAGGGTAAGCATAAACGTGGACTCTTTCATGCATAACCAAGGCGGCAAGTTGTATATCGTCAATATAACCGGCCACATGCTGTATGAGTTGTTTTGCATGGAGAAAGGACAATACCCATCGATACCCAAACCAAGACGTACGTTACGTGGTTCACTAGCAAACTCGGGATTCCTCCTGTCAAATGTTTTCCAACTATGACCATCAACAGGATGACTCAACACGTCTTCGTCAGTACTCTTTCCTGTATGGTGCCAAATCATATCTTTCGCGGTATGGCTCGAAGAATACATTCTCTGTAACCTAGGCGCAATCGGGAAATACCGCAACTTCTTATGTGCCACTTTCTTCCCCTTCTTCGGGTCCATCCTTGATTCTCCACAAACTGGACATTTCTCAAGATCCTCATCCTCTTTGTAAAACAATGCACAATCCTTCACACACACCTCGATCGTGGTGTATCCCATGCCCAAACTTTTCAACTTTTTGTTACACTCCGCATAAGAAGCAGGTAAGTTATGAGGTTCAGGCAAAACACGACCCAACAACTGAAGAAGTTCGGTAAACGAGGTGTTCGTCCACTTGTTCCTCACTTTCACGTGCATTAGTTTTGCTATGAAATCCAAAGAACTCATTTTAGTACAAACGGGGTACAAATCTGTCTCCATGCCTTGAACAACGCGTCGAAAGACCCACGATCACTTTCATTGGCATTCTCATCAAGCATCTCGGTGTCACCGGAATTCCCACCAGTTTCGAACGTGGATCCCAAATCATGAATTACATTACCCATTACATTATCTTCGTTTGGTTGATCCACGGGAATTGCTATTTCCCCATGTTTCGTCCAAACCTCATACTCTGACCAAATTCCCCATTTAAATAGATGCCCTTGAACATTGGCTAGTGTAAACTTTCGATTATTGTAGCAATGACTACGCGGACAATGTATTTTACCAGCGTGATCCAAACTATTGGAGGCAAACTCAATAAACTGTATTATACCATTTATATATTCTCGCGTAACCTTATTCTTTGATTTAATCCAACTCTTGACCATTCTCTAAAGTAAATTAAAACACTAATTATTATTTCAAATGGTTTAATTTATATACTACTAAAATCATACGATTACGAATTTCTTTATATGTCACTAATGCACCTAAACTTTAAATAATTTCATGAGATAATGACACTAGGGGTCTTGAAGACACACCCCTCTTCGAGTTAGCACCCCCACCTAGAGCCTCTTCTTACTAAAGACCTCAGGAACTTTTTAACACATGAACCCCAAAACCCCAATTACTAGACTACCCTTCTTTTGTTTTTTCTACACCTATATATACTTATTGTTATTTCTAATTTCATTCACGTTCTAATTTCCCTCACCTCCCCTCCTCCCCTCTCTCTCTTTCCTCCCCCATATACCAAACCGCCACCACCACTATCATCCTCCATGAGAACAACCACCACCACCACCATCTCCCTCCTCCCCTATCTCTCTCTTCTCCCCCCATCCCCCAAACCGCCTCGCGTGTCCCCTATCTCTGAGATCCACCGTACGAAGCTGTGTTCGTGACCACCTTGCTCCTGCTGTGTTGGATCTCGCGATTCCATGGCTACTCCATGGTGGTGGTGGTGCGATTCCATGGCTACTCCATGGTGGTGGTGCTGCAGGTTCGAAGCTCCTGCTGTGTTCGAAGCTCCGGCTGTGTTCGAAGTTCCTGCTGTGTTCAAAGCTCGCCGGAGATTTCCTGCAGGTTCGAAGCTCCCTCGTACAGATCCAGATTCGCGAGGTCGCCGGCGATTTGCTGCAGATTCGAAGCACTCCATCGGAGACGCGACGGTTACTGCTGCATTCCACCATTGTTGCGAGCTTCATCTTCTTCACAGCATCGATGGTGGTTATGGTGGTGGATTGGTTTTCTGTGGCGGTGGCTTGTGATGGTGGTGGATTGGTTTTCTGTGGCGGTGGCTTGTGATGGTGGTTCCTAGTTGTGATGGTGGTGCGCTGTGATGGCGGTAACAATGGCCACCGCCGAGGTCCTCGCCGGAGCAGCAGCAGCGGTCGTTTCAGAGTTTTTTTTTTTTTTTTACACGCGTTTTAGTTTAGGTTTTTTTTCTTCTTTTTTTCAGATCTGGTCAACCATGTAATAGTTTAGGTTTATTTATTTATTTTATCTATTGTAAATGTTTTTAAATTTTGAATAATGAAATGTTATTAAATACACAAATTTTTATAGAATATTCATTTAAGTTTAAAGAGTACTCTTAATATTTCATAGAGTACTCTTAATATTTTATAGAGTACTCCGACTATTTCATAGAGTACTCTGACTATTTTTATAGAGTATTCGTTTAATTCTCGGAGTACTCAGCAAATTCTCGGAGTACTCTATGTTTTTCTCGGAGTACTCTATGTTTTTTCTGGTGACCGGTGACTGGTACTCTATGTTTTTCTCGGAGTACTCTATGTTTTTTCCGGTGACTGGTGGTCGGAGGTCGGAGGTCGGTGGTCGGAGGTCAGTGGTTGGTGGCCGGAGGTCGGAGATGGGTGGTAGGTGGGTAGTGGTAGAGGAGAGAGAAACAGTGACATCATACTTTTTTGTCTTTTAGTGCTAGTAAGGGTAGAAAAGACTATTGTAAAAAATGAGGTCCCTAAGAATAACAACTTTCAAGACACTACTCTATAGAGAAAAAATAGTGCTCCTAAGACCCTATAGATAATTCACCCTAATTTCATTAAGGCACCTAAAGTTCAACAAATATCCAGTTTTACCTCTAAAGTTTATTAATTTTCACTATGGCACCTAAAACTCAATAAATATACAATTTTACCACTAAAGTTTAATAATAATACACTTTAACAACTAAACTATATTAAATTTCTATAAGGCACCTAAAGTTTAATAAAATTACATTATATACAACTAAATTTTATAAAAATTACAATTTAACCCCCATATTTAATGAAAAATATACTAGAGCACTTAAAGATTAATAAAATTACAATTTTATCCCTAAGGTTATTAAAAATTATAAAAAGGCTAATAAAGTTTATTAAACTATTATTAAAATAACAATAATCATATACAATTATAAAGATACCCCTAAAAAATCTAAGTAGTTCCTAAACACCCTTAGATTAATTTTCAACTAAAAATATTCATCCAAAATTATTTTAAATCAATAACCAAATTAAAATTGAAACATAAAATTATAAAATAATAAAAACACATAAATCAATAAACACAAATACTTTCACTTATATAATACAATGTATAACAATAATTTTACAATATAAACAGATAAAATAAAAAAATAAGAGAAAATACCTTTTTTTTGGAGTAATTGATGAAAAAATATTGCTTGAAAAAGGGACCAAAAATAGCTAGATGAATCGTAGAAGCTTCTTTATTGTTTGATCCGGAATTTTTGTGGGGATTAGGGAAAAAAATTGGGAGAATTTTGGAATTTTTTTTGGATTTTTTGAAGCTTTTGTTCGCAATAATGGCCAACTGCCGAGTGGCTGTATATAACACGGCGGACCCTTTAGCGAGGACACAATGTCCTCGCAAAAGTCCATAAATGTCCTCGCTAAAAGGGGTCTTTAGCGAGGACCTTTAAGTCCTCGCTAAAGAACCCCCCCTTTTGCGACGACTTATAACGGATACATTCTTTTTATATTATTTTTGATTGCGTAAGTATTCCGCGACTTATTAGCGACGACTTTGTCGTCGCAAAAAAGCGTCCTCGCTAAAGGGGGGTCTTTAGCGAGGACAGGCGTGTCCTCGCTAAAGACCCCGCATGTAGTAGTGTTTTCACGCTCCTAAAAATCTTAGTCTTAAACTCTTCTTAACCAGTTGGAATTAGTTCAACAGATCTTGGTTTTCTTTTTAACTGATATATATATATATATATATATATATATATATATATATATATATATATATATATATATATATATATATATTCTAGCCAATTAATAACGTCTCGAGTCTAAAGTGTCTTTCAAATATATTAAAAAATAAAATCTTAGTTTTCCTGAAAAAATCTTTAAGAAAACAAAAATCCTCCTATAAATATTAGTCTTCCAAAAGAAATGTTTACAAAAAGCAAAAACCCTTCTCAAGTTTGATCAACTTTCGAACGTTTTTAGTAGGGCTGAGCAAGAATTTGGGTTTGGGTAATTTGGTTAAAAAAGGGGATTTTGGGTATTTTTAACATTGGCCCAATGTTAACTTGGGCCTAACATTAAAAACCTGGACCCGTCCAAATTACCATGGGCCTCTCTTTGGACACTTAACACTCAGGTTGGACCCGTTCAACCCGACACTGTTCATCAATTAAAAAAAAATACATAACGCGTTTTATCAGATAATCGATTCATTTCTTTCCCTTCTCAGCTTGTCTCCTACGCTGCTTTTATCCTTCTCTCTTCTGAAACACGAAAAAGGCGAACCCTACCATCAAATCTCTATCTTCTCTGCCGATTTATGTATGCTAGATGCCTATATCTTGTACTATATTATTATTCTTCTTCTCGTCTCTGCCGATTAGTACCCTAACCCTGGGTCAACATTTAATGAAGCCGCGTTTGGCTGTTGGATTCGAGAGCTTTCATTTAATGTGGCCTGAAAAAACCCTCTTTGAGGTCTGATGTAGCCGTTGTTGATAGTTTCAATAACGTGTTGCCTTATTCTCATTTGATTAGTCATGGGTTTTTGGCTATATATTGGGGCTTTTTCAGATCGAGAAAAGCCACACCATTTCAAAGGTATTTCTAATCTTTCTTCTCAATCTATTTCTATTTCAGTTTATGGTAATTATTTTACCCGTATTAATTTGTTTCAGTTTTTTTTGTCACAGATACGAATCACTTTAGGTAATAATTTAATCAATTTCATGGTGTTTGTATTTTCTATTAGTGTTCTTGTGTTGTTAATTAATTTTTTGGCTTTGTTTTTGTTCACAGGCTATACGCATTTTATTTTCTAAAGCCTTCTTAAGTTTCTGAGGTGGGTAATTTAATTTCTTGGATAAAATAGTTAAGTAACAAAAAGTTTCATCTGTTGGACAAGTAATTTCTCTATATATTCGGTCAAACCATGAGGATGGAGAAAAAACACATGGTACATTTCTTTATTACAACAAATTTGTATCAAAAATAAATTGTATTAATTGTTGTGTACAGAAGAAGGTGAAATGGGCTATGTGAAAATATTAAATGCAGTTCTTCCCAATGATATTAGAGTATTGGGTTGGTCTCCTGCTCCAATAAATTTCAGCGCAAGGTTTATATATACATTTTATTTTATTACTGCATAAATGCTTCATTTTTTCCTTATTATTTCTACTAAAAAAATGCAGGTTTAGTTGTACGAGTAGAGTGTACAAGTACTTTTTTTGGAGAGAAGACCTAAATATAACGGTAAACGTATTTATATGACAAAGTGGGAAATTACTTGGATAAAATAGTCAAGTAACAAAATATTTTGGGTAAGCTAAACCCTTACCTTATTATTATTGTGTTATACATAAACATGTAATGGTAGCCGCCTTTTGTAGTGAGTTGCCTACTTGTTTAAAACACAATCAGGTGATGAGGTGTAGTTGGTTTTCCGGGAATCCCGTGCTATTTCCAACTATATCTGAGGCCGATGAAAGTGTTTATAATACGAGGCCTATGATGATCTACTCAATTATAAGCTATCTGCTATTACAAGCCTATGATGACACTGTTCTGAGGCTTAAGGGTTAAGCCTTAATATGTTTAACTTATATAACTTACTGATATATTTGAGAATGCTTTTAAGTAACGGGAAATTGGAATTGGAATGCTCCAGGAAGTGATTGTGATGAATTTGAAGTTGAAACTTTTGAGTGTTGATTATGATTGAATGTGTTGTAATATTTTTAATGAATTTGATTGTGTTGTAATATTTTGGAAGAATTTCATTTAGTTGTACCTTTTATTTTGTGAATTTGAGTAATTCAAGGGATTAAATTGCAATTTGTAATAGTTAAGTTGTAAGATTTTATGAATCAGAGGGTATTTTGTGATTTAAGTCAATTATATGGGAGAAATTTCAATTTGAATTAATTTTTTAGCTTTATATTATAATTGCATTTCATATTTACAGGTTTAATTACCCTTGGGTAAACCCGGGTAAACCCGAGGGTAACCCGTGTTTGGGTAACCCGAGGGTAGGGTAAAATTTAACCTTACCCTTCACAAAACTTAGACCCGGCTTTCTTACCCTAGACCCCAACCCGGGGTAAACCCGGCCCGTGCTCACCCCTAGTTTTTAGTCCATAGCCTCGTAAAATAACTAATGATGGAAAATGAGATCATAGAGCCTCAATTATGGCATGATTTAGCTTGTAGTGTTCAAATTCCATCTGTTGTTTCGTTAGTGTTTTATCTTCCTAAAGTCCATGCTAATGAAAATATCGATCATGTCAACACATGTCAAGAATCTATATTGTGTAGAGCTTTCTCCATTAGGTATGTAGCTTATATTCTTACGGATCGATGAAGTTTACCTAAAGATTAGGCTAATTGTGTTAGACAACCAATTCTCCCAAAAGCTTAAGCTATCTGGAGGGTCATCTTATATATTATATTTGAATATTACATGCTCATTACGCCCCCTCACGTGCAAGCTAGATTCATGTCATTTTTTTGCATGTCTAGTCTTTGATACGTGAATATTTAAATTGGGTGACGACGGCAAGACTCGGACCCGCGACCGCTTATGGATCTAGGCTCTGATACCAGATACCATGTTAGACAACCGATTTTCCCAAAAGCTTAAGCTATCAGGAGGGTATCTTATATATTATATTTGAGTATTACATGCTCATTAAATTGAATTGGTTAATACATTCGAGAAAGTATATCTTGGTGTGATGTGAACGATAGATTTAGTTCTCATCATATTGTTCATTACTATTTATTATCACGGCAAGGTTTTTAGTTCTCGGATGTTTATAGGGGGAACCCTAGGCGTCATTATTATCATCGCATAGTTGGAATTACTTTGTAAAGGAGAAGAAGCTTTTTGCTGGTGATATGATAGTACTGTTCGTGAAGAATGAGAATGGAGAGATTTTCGTGGGGATTCGAAGGGAGAAAACTGTAATAATGATGATCTTAAAACATCGCCTGGATTGAAGATTAATGGTGATCTTAAAGCATCGCCTGGACTGAAGATTAATGGTAGTATTAAAGCATCACCTGGATGTGATATTAGGGAGTTTAATCGCGATTTCGAAATTCAAAAGGCGAAAAACAGTATTAATGGTGATCTAAAACCTTCGCCTGGATTGGATATTAATGATAAACCTAATGTGTTGACCAGGGCCGGTCCTGGGGAGAGGCCAAGGAGGCCATGGCCTTGGGCCCCTCCCCAACTTATATAATTTTAGGGCCTCTTTTGAAGCATAATTTTTTTTTATTAAAAAGGCTCGGTTTTACTCATAGCTTTGGGTTTTTTCCCAATTCATATAATTTTAGGCCTTTTTCTGAAGCGTAAATTTTTTTATTACAAAGGCCCAGTTTTAACCCACCTGAAATAAAAATATTAGATTATATTTTTAGTTACAAAAATATTTAATAAGTTACCTTTTTTTTAATTTTTTTTTAATATTACCTGTTAACTTAAAAGAGACTTAGATATTTTTTTCCTTTAAAATTTATTTGATTATTTTTTTATTATATTTTGAATTTTTTATTTAATTTTATATAACTTGTAAGTTTTTAGGGGCCCATTTTTTAAAGTTTGCCTTAGGCCCCCGAAATGTCAGGACCGGCCCTGGTGTTGACTAAATGGAATTATTTTGAAGATTTTCCAGAGTTTTCTTTTGAATGGGATTTCAATGGTGATTTTGATTTGTAGTCTCCATGGGATTTTAATGGAGATTCCAAAGGTTTGTTTAAATTGGATAATAATGACCTTAAAGCGTATTTAGCTGATCATATAGCGATGAATTATGATATTTATCAGAAAAGCACAAGGGAACCTAGTAAATTGGAGGCTGAATTGGTAACTGAAGCACCTATCCATTCGAATATTCCTCAGGAGATCACAAGTGAACCTGGTCAATTGAAGGCTAAATCGGTAATCTTTGCATGCGAAGCCTTCACGACAAAAGGCAGTGTAGTTTCGTGATAATTTGTGTTTAATTGTTTTCTTGCTAAGTACAATACAGATTGTTTTTTATTGTCTATCTTCTTGTTAGATTGTTCTGCAGAATGCTTAACTCAATAATTGGCTACTTTTAGTGTTAATTGTAAAGAATATTATCGTGATAAAACGTTTGAGACGCCAAAGTATAGCTTCGTTACAATCAGGTAGATCATTACAAGCTTGTACATGATCATTCCGTTAAGTGAAGGAGAATAAGCGCTTGAAGTCACATTGTCCTAGGCATGTGTCATAACAGTTTATTTTGAATACATCGAGTATAGTATATTTTAAGACATTAGGTGTGAAAAAAATTATCCACAGGATTATCTAAGTTTAAAAATTGAGTCTCATTTGCAAAAAATATGGGTCTTATAATCTCCTATAGATTCGCTTATAGTACTAAGTTAGATAAAAATTATTTAATTTAGATGTTGAACACTTCCTTTCTGAATAAGTGGCATATTATGTTCAAAATAAAACAAATTACCTAATTCTAAGGAAAAAGGTTATCAAGTAAAACATAAAGACAGTATAAATTGTTTGTCTAATTATAACTCGTTAAAGTGTGATAAGGGAAAGACACTGTTGCTTAAAATTCAGATTCATTATTTAT
Source organism: Nemophila menziesii (assembly GCA_029959085.1). Classification (NCBI taxonomy): domain Eukaryota; kingdom Viridiplantae; phylum Streptophyta; class Magnoliopsida; order Boraginales; family Hydrophyllaceae; genus Nemophila; species Nemophila menziesii. Next base: position 41,387,806 of record JARWIR010000004.1, on the reverse strand, counting down.
TTAATTATTGGTTTTATGGATGAGAAGCAGAGGGGTCATGAGCTTGCACTAATGAATTAATGATATGACACTTCTAAGGAGTAATTATGTAAGGTTCAGTTGCTCAATTAAAGATTATGGGTTAAAGCAACACTTTAAATTGAGATAAGGAAGAGGGGGTTTGGAGGACAATTCAATTTAATATATTTATATTTTCAAGAAAAAAATTGTATTATATTCATGTTCTATCGGACAATGACAAGAACTAAAAGAAAAAAACTCGACATATTATTTTAGTTTAAGATAAATAGTTAATTTAATGGTTAGACTATTTCATAGACAAACAAATCATGTAACAAATTTTATTAAAATTAAAATTATTCAAAATTTAAAATGGTTCTCATATGTATTAAAAAAAAAAAAATTTAAATGGACTTGTTGGAAAATGTGTTTGGACATTAAACTTTTTGAGTCGTTCATTTTTAAATAAACTTATAAAAATTATCGAACGTAAATAAAAAACAGATAAAAATACAAAACATTAAATTATAATATATAAGATAATATGATTTTAAAAATATTTTTGGAATACATTGAGAATTATTTTCATTCTTAGATCTCATAATAATATTTTAGTAAGTATGTTTAAGTTCCACCTAGCACAAAATAAATAAATTTAAGGAATCTTAGTTTAAGCTAACTAAGATATACGGAAAAAACATGTTGTCGATAATTGTAAAATCAGTGATACTCTATGATAGGTTGGCATTAGCATAAATTTTTTGAACCACATATTATGTGAGAAGATAAATTTTAGTATCATTATTGAGTTGATTGGTCGACCTGTCCAACATAATGGTCATGGGTGTTACATATAAAGGCATACCGGGAATGTTAAACAGAAATTCAAGATTTGAGATAGTCAAGATATCATATCGAGAGATTAATGAAAGTGTGGACTTAATGGCTAAATTTCATATACCTCGTAAATAATTATGTGCGTGTATATATATATATATATATATATCATTCGAGGCGCATTTAACTAAGTAATATTCTATCCAGAATATTTTAGTAGTTGAAAAGTATTCTAACTATTTGAATAACTATCAATCAAATATACATATTAAAAAGATAAAATTTATTTTTTGAATAAAGAGCAATTACAAAAAAACGGATTTAAAACAACCTTTATAGAACATGTCTCATAATAAATTAAATTTTTAAATATCATTAAAGTATAAATGACCTTTCATTACACTTGTGGAATCTATCATATTACAAATTCAATGCACATTAGTTATGGTTATAACTATTGATTAGAAATAGTTATGGTTCTAACCCTTTTCACACATAATATACTAGTTTAGTTATAAATTTAATGTCTGGTTGATGAAAGGTTAAAACGTTTAATTTTTTAATTATTTTAAATAATAATTTTATCTACACTTATGCGATGATAAAATTAGAAAATTATGATAGAGACATTTTAAACGTGAAAATTACTTCTTTCAAACTACGTAACATTTTTAGCTACTCAAAACATATATAATATATTGGTATGATTGAGAAATATTGTGCTCACAAGTTTGGATATCCAAAAAATAAATATAACTCTTGCACACATACACCTTCTTATTTCATTCCATGTAAAATAGACATGGGATCAATTACTCTAAGTCGTAACCATATTGTCTTTTATCCGAGTTTTAAAACCATAGGAACTTCTTACACTTTAATAAACTACAAGGACTAAAAATGCAATTTACCATTATACATAGTGTATCATTTTAAATTAACAAAACAAACGCGTATGTCCCACGAACTTATGACATGAGAATGGGTATCACTACCACGTGTGGTCAATGAAAAGATGCAGATCCTAAGAATTAAGAAACCACTTACACCTTATATTCAGGTCTCCACCTTTTCATACTCCTATAAATCTTGAACTTCTCCCCACACTTTCATGTGTGAAAAAAAAAAAACCTTCAAGAAAACCAAAAACCCTTTTCACATTTTGATCTTTCTACATGTTTGCAGTCCGAGATCTCTCCAAATTCTTTCGTCTTTAATATAAACCCTTTTCCACATTTTTCCACATATGATCTTTTTATCTGTTTGTAGTCGTTTTATTGGCTTTTTTTTACTCCTTCAGCACAAAAATCTTTAAGAAAACGAAAACCCTTTTCTAGTTTTGATCTTTGTACGTAAAACTTTGTATCATTTTTCGCTAACTGTAGAATTTTCTTACTTTTGAATTTTGAAAATGATTAACATCATGAACTCGGGGAAAACCCCTATGAATGAAAAGAAAAGAGAGTTAGAGCCTCAGTTATGGCATGCTTGTGCAGGTGGCATGGTTCAGATTCCAAATGTGGATTCATTAGTGTTTTATTTCCCTCAAGGCCATGCTGAACATGCTAATACTAACGTGGATTTTGGTAATCTTCGCGAAATTCCACCATATATTTTGTGTAGAGTTTTATCTATTAAATATCTTGCTGATACTGAAACTGATGAAGTTTACACAAAAGTTGGATTAATTCCTGTATCGAAGGGATTTGAATCTACCTTCGATGTTGAAGAGTTTAGTGATTTTCGTGGATTTGGATCGTCTGAGGGGAAAGATAAAGCTAATAATTCATTCTCGAAAACGTTAACTCAATCCGATGCTAATAATGGTGGTGGTTTTTCTGTCCCAAGGTACTGTGCAGAGACTATTTTTCCACTGTTGGATCATAAGGCAGATCCGCCATTACAAACGATTTTCGCTAAAGATGTTCATGGCGAGGTTTTCAAGTTTCGCCATATTTATAGAGGTACACCAAGGAGGCATTTATTGACAACGGGTTGGAGTTTCTTCGTGAATAAGAAGAAGCTTATTGCTGGTGATTCGATCGTGTTCTCGAAAGGTGAGAATGGTGAGCTTTCGATGGGGATTCGTAGAGCGAAGAGGGGTATTTATGGTAATTCCGAAGCATCGGGATGGAATCCTCCGGGATTTTCCGGGTTTTTGAAGGATTCGAAGAAGGGTGAGAGGGAGAGTGGTGGTAGATTGGAGGGCGAATCGGTAATTGAAGCGGTGAATCGTGCGGTGAATGGTGAACCGTTTGAGGTTATTTACTATCCGTGTTCTAGCGCGCCGGAGTTTGTTGTGAAGGCTTCGGCTGTCAAGGCGGCTATGAGAGTTCCGTGGTGTTCTCCGATGAGGTTTAAAATGCCTTTCGAGACCGAAGAGTCGTCGAGGATTAGTTGGTTCATGGGTACTATTTCTTCGGTTCAAGTTGATGACCCGATCCGTTGGCCTAACTCTCCTTGGCGCCTTCTTCAGGTAACGATCACGTATATATACGTGGGTCCGTTTGGATCATCTGATCGAAACGGGGCCATTATATTCTCTTTTGAGATATTTATACTAATTACTTATTTACCCTTGTGTAGGTAGTGTGGGATGAGCCGGAGCTACTCCAAAACGTGAAGCGAGTAAGCCCATGGTTAGTCGAGATAGTATCAAACATACCCGCTATACATCTCTCGCCTTTTACACAACCCCGTAAGAAAATGCGCCTTACACAAACCCCTGAATTTCCCGTTTTTGAGCAATTTCAAATGCCTAGATTCATCGGCAACCCTATAAACCCTAGTAGTCCGTTTTGTTATTTATCGAACAACAACATCCCTACCGGAGTACAGGGAGCCAGGCATGCTCAGTTCACATTACCGTCACCGGAAGTTCACTTCAACAATCTCCGGGCAGGGCAAGTTCCGTTATCATTTAAGCAGATTGACCGTCCTGCCCAACCTACTAGTTCAAAGACGGGAAAGGAAATGACAGATACGCCCTTGTTCTATTTATTCGGGAAGCCGATTTTAACTGAAAAGCAGATCTCACAATGTCGTGGGGAAAATTCATCCGACGGTTCAGGATCAACATCAACGGTTCATCAAAATGTGCCTTCGGATAACTCTTCAGATGAAGTGATTCCTTGGTACAAACAAGCTAGGAGATAATGAGGAATCATAATTCAACTTTACTTTAAATGTACAGTTGCAGGATTACTTTAAACAAGCATTGAATAACTCTTTTTTAGTTTTCAATCGTTTAGGCATAGCATGGAAAAAGTTTCCGTAACTACTTGCAAAAGCTTTAGTTTGTTTTTCGTATAAAGTCTTGTACTGTTCAACAATTCAAGAGTGCAATTTTATTAGTTATGCTTCGGATCAATACATATTCTACAGTTTATCTCTTTTTATCTATTCTAAGAACTTGATAGACTTATCTAATAACCCTTGAATTGAATGTTCCACATGGAACATTAGTATAAACATAATCAACGTGTCGTTTAAAAAACGATTACCCTTAATTATATTTGCTTCCAAAGCTTAATTATAAGACTTTAATGATACTGGAAAGACTCTTAATCATTTAAGCCAACTCTAGGAAAACGGACGATAGTTAACTACTAATCTTCAATGTGACAACTAAAAGTCATGAATTTTCACGCCCACATTAAGTGGAAATTAATTAAAACACATGGACGTAATTACACAATTCCAAAGCTATGGTCCATGTGAGTATTTATGAAATTGTTGTGACCAAGTAGAGCTTTTCACACAAAACAATATTTTATTAATAAATATTAATGGTGAATTAAGTGCATTTGACCATATAACAAGAACCCATACGTTAACTAATTTAGACTATGTGATTTTAACACTATGGGCGTACCAAAAATTTACAACAAATTTTAAACAATTTGCGGTACTAATAACAAGAACGGTCTTATGAACTTATGTTTCAAAACTTTTTTTTTAAACGCTTATACTAAATAACCAAAAACATTTCAAAGTTTGTTAGCCTAATTCTATAGGGATGGTACAAGACTTAACAAAGCACCTAATTTAATAGGGATTGGATTTGCGTAAAAGTCATAAAACTCGCGAGGAGGCATATTTTTGTAAACCTAATTCGCTATCAAGTTTCCACTTCTTCTAATATAAGAGAAAATTGGATTACAAATTTCAGAAATAAAGTAAATGCTCCTAATAATATTCGAAATACAAGGAGAATTAAAAAACAAAATTGCTAACTAATGGCTCCATAAGCTGAAGGCAATATTTTTCCACAATACAATGGTAATTCTAGAGCTCTCTTGCCCAAAGACAAGCCTCGAGAACACCCAAACCTTCCGCTTCTAGTGCATTATCAACTTTTATTCTCCATGCCTTACATTTAAGTAATCTTCCTTTGCGATCCCTAGCAACACAAGCAATAGTAGACCTGTTTTTAGTAAAAGAGGCATCATTATTTATTTTAACAGAATTTTCAAATAGGGGTTGCCACTTACTATTTTTGGTTATGACTTTGTTAAGATTCATTCGTAAATGTGTTTCAAAACTTCATTTTTGAACTAAAATGTCATTTAAAAACTGTATATTTGTGTAGTAATAAAAAAACCCACAACCATGCAAGGTTTTTTGTTAGAGAGGACCAAGAAGGTTCGAGGGAAATATCTTTTATTTTTTTCGAGTTAATTACAACACAAGTCTATATATTATACAAATATTGTAATATAAGTACTTATATTATGCAAAACTGTAAAATATGTCCTTATATTATGTAAAATTGCACTATAGGTCTCTATATTAGGTAAAAATAATACTATAAGTCTCAGTATTAATTATTCTATAAAACATAATTATAAGATTATTAAAATAAAAATTTAAAAGTTAAGCAAATTTTTAAAAAAATAAAAAATTTAGGAAAAATAAATAACTATTATTAATTTTTCTTAAAGATAGTAATTCTTTTTGGAATATCAGGGGGTCATGAACCCCTACGGGAAGGCTAGCTCCGCAATGCAACCATGCGTCATGATCTTTGAAACACATTACGCATATTCGTTAATGTCTAAGAACCATTACAAATCAGTCCAAGCATGCTTTAATTAGTATACATTCACACCTTTCTCCATTGAATGGTGGATCCGTCAATAACATATATAATATGTCTTGATATGCATCTTTATGAACTAGGTCACCTATAAAAACCACAAGTTGATGTATGATTAATTAATAATTCTTTCGATCATACTACTCATATTCATAAATAACCTTCTTAAAATCTCTTCCTCGTCGGAAAGATCTCTTCCTTGCCGGAAAGATCTCATGGATTAGTATTCTTTTATTTTATGAGTCCACTCCTCGTCGATCATTACATGATTGTTTGATACATACTAATTATTGGTGTCCGAATGAATTGCTCAAAAAGACTCTTAACTAAGACCAATATAGTAGCAAACCACTTTCATAGTTTTGTACTCAATTTATGAAAGAGAAATATTTTTCACTCCATTGCTATATATTACTCCTATTTGCTTCACCCTTATATCACCTTCTATATGTCACCTATGTGGCATTAAACAAAATAGATAAAAAATAATTAAGTAGAAGAGAGAAAAACAATTTGATTAGTTTTTAAAACCTCAACTTAAAAAGTGATATAAAGTAAAAGAAAAAGGGATGATATATATATATATATATATATATATATATATAATATTGGAGAAGGGCCAACGGCCTGAAATGTCTCTCATTTTTCTCCATATTTTTTAGCCTTTGGATCAAATTTCAATCACTTTCGGCCTTTAGATCGATTTCAATTAATGGTCCAGATTGTCTAAATTCAATCTACGATTTAAAATGTCTTGATGTCTCTTCTATATTTTTCAGCCCTTGAATTACTTATTTTTAAAATTTAAAATTAATAACAAAAAACTAAAAGAAATCACTTCACCGTGGATTCCCAATCCAAATCGAAAACAAAAAACAAAAAATCCAGCTCCGATCTGTTGCCAATACAAACCTCCAAGCCGCTCTCCTACACGGTTGCACAAGAAAACCTCCTCCACTCGGCAGGGACCATTCTTTACCATCATCAACGCTTGGGGAAAACCCAAAATTAAGGTAAAAACTTGAAATTACTTTTAACCTAATCTCATCGCTTACAATCGAAAAACCCATATCAATTTGGCCGCCGTTGTATTTCTATTTTCTTTGAAGATCATAGCTTGCAGGCTTCGCTACGCCACCATCGACGACTACCGAAGAACCTCATCTTCGCATCACCTTGCCGGCTTGGCTACGCCACCATTGATAATCGAAGAACTCAACTCACCTTCCAACACCAAGCCGAAATGGCGAAGAACCCTAAGGTAAAAACTTGAATTATTTTTAACCTAATCTCATTAGTTTAATTTTTTTTAGAATTATTTAATTTAATTATATTTATTATGTGCTGCGAATAATTTTTGTTTGTTGGAGGGAGGGATTTCGTCTTATAGCATTTCATCATCAATCGGCTTCGCTAAAACCCAAATTAAGGTAAAAAATTGAATTATCTTTGACCAATTCTCATCACTTTTACAATTTTCATAATTTTCAGAATTAAGTATAATTGCAGTAGTTTATTGTTTAATTACAGAAATCCTACAATGGCCATTTGATGACCATTGAAGCCTTTTTACCATATTTTTACCGTATGAGAAGTGATGCTGCGTACGGGTAAGTTCTCTTCTTCCTTTTCTACTATTATTTTTTTAATTAATATATCTTTTGTTTATAATTTTTTAATACAAATCAATGGCCATTTTATGACCAGAAAGACTTTTATGACCCGTATGAGAAGTGATGCTGCAGGGGATGCTATGGCCATTTTATGACCACTGGGATTGGAAGCCTGGCCGAGAAGCTACATGGCTTTGAGTTTTCTTTTCTTTTCAATACTATTTCATTTACTTAGTTTAACTATTTTATTTATTATTCTTTTTAACTACAGGATATGTTGGTGAAGATGCGGAGTCTGTGTTGTTCAATTTGTTCAAGGTACACATATTTTAATCCATATGAACATTTTATTCGTATTCTTAGCTCTTCCATTTCCATTAAGAATCATCATTTATTTTGCAGGCTTTTTGGGCATAATCGGGTGCTTTTCAAGGACTACCGGAAAGAAAAAAAAGTAAGTATCGAGACTAATATCATGTCTATGTTTGAGGATCTTACTCAAGATGGTATGTAATTTTTTTTAATTTTTAATTTTATATAATTAAATACATTACTGATCTTTCTAATTTTAATTTTCTAGAACAAGATTCTGTTCGTTTGTTAGCTGTGGAGGGTTGTGCAGCTTTGGGGAAACTCTTAGAGCCACAAGATTGTGTTGCACAAATAATCCCTATAAATGGATCCCAAGTGGTTCCCATGATTTGATGTGGTTGTTGGAGTAAGCAATTTTGACTTATAATGCATATTTTCAATTGTTTTGCAGTAAATATCCATTTGGCCCAACAATGGTGAGAAATGCTATATGAGTCACTGATAAAAATGAGAAATGCTATATGAAAGCTGCTTTTAATCTCAAATTTTCTCATTACTCACTTTTGTTTTCTTACCCAACTAATATAATACTATTTACTTTCTTTTTCTTTATGAGTCACTGGATGGTAATTATATGTACCCATTTGAATTTTTGTTGTTTAAGCTTAAAAAGATTTGATTTTTATGCCGATTCGAGCTAATAATGATTTTTTTCCATATTGTAAAGAATTTCAGTTAAAAGTTTTTCTGGAAGCTCTTAACTTTCTCAGGTACGTTCTATTTCGTTGAGTTTCAATGTTTATTTATATGTATATATTTTTTTTAAATTTATCAGGCTCTTATATGAAGTGTGGAGAAGAGAGTGCAGCCGCTATAAGAGGTGCATTCATGAAGTTTTGTAGCGGCTTGGGTAAATAACATTTTTTGAGATCTGTTTGATTTTTATTGATTACATTCTAGCCTAGAGTTTTGTATAATCTTAGTTTTATCAATCTCTTGCATCTCATAAATTTGACAGAAAATGAAAACAAGTGTTTTTCAGTTGGTGATGTAGTGCTGGATATTGATAAATCTCACTCCAGCAATGGATTAATGTAAGTATATATCGTAATTAAATATTAGATTGTAAATGTTGAGAATAAATCTCACCCCAAAAGTAGACTGGACTTTATTTTTCAGGAACAAATAGTCAGGACTATGCAAGACTGACTTGGCAAAGAACCCAAATTAAGGTAAAAAAATAATTTTTACCATGGAAACTTTAAAAAATTGATTCAGCTATTAACCTAATTTCATCACTTTTACAATTATTCAGAATAATATGATTTAAGTACATTACAGTCAAGTGAAAAAATATAGTATAATTACAGTCGTGTTGTTTATTATATTTTTATACAAATAATTTATTGAGATTTTCAATCTTTATTTTAAAATTCCACACTTTCAAAAACTGCAGATGTTGTTTCTTTGGATTTGGATTTGGAGATTGAAGGTGATCTTATGCCGTCTCAGATGTGTAGGTTTATTTTCCTGTTTCACTTAAAAACGTTTTTAGAAAAAATTTACAAATATTAATTTATAATATATGATCTCTCAGTGGGTATGTAATGCGCCTAGGAAAAGACAGAGTAAGTCAAATTCTTTTAGTGCCTATTTTATTTCATTTTATTGTATTTTGACAATTGCAAAAATATGTTTTTTCAGGGCCTTTTCTGAGTCATTATATAGATAGTTAGCTAGGGGGTGCAAGAGCAGTTGTACAGGTATATCCTGAGAATAATGCTCAACTTGAATTAATACAAGGTTCTTTTATAAAATCTGGATTTGCTGGTAGTATAGTTGTTGAATTCTTGGGTATTTTAAGTTGAATATACTTTCTACTACTTAACACCATGAATTAATATGATTGCAGGAGGATGGATCTGACCCAGATTTAATCATTACTATTTTTACAGTATTAATTAGATAGTCGTTATCTATTGTTGTTCCTCGCTTGCTTGACATTCTTCTTTGCCCTGACACTTGAGATTCTGCTTTGCCCATTGTTACCTTTAAAGAAAAATGTTAAGTGCTAGGTCTCATTCAATATGAAAGTACTATGTTGTTCAACATCAATTTAGTTGAGATTATTGATAAAAAATAGGGTGATTTGTGATCTTTCGTGGCCTGCTCTTGATGATTGTTGGTGAAAGGGGTATCAATCTGTTGTGCTGAAAACACTTTAGTTCAGGTAAAAACCTTTCTTCTAACATTCTGACAAGAGCACTTACATGTTTTCACTTACATACAAACACGTGAATTTTCAGGTTCAAGATAACGTGGGCAAAGCCTCTTCATTGGACTTCATGTTTAAAATAGGAAAGAGAAGATTTTGAGAGAAGAAGATAGGAAAGACATCTCACAGTTTTAAATAGTTTGAAATGGTTTTCTGATTTTTATTCTATTAATTTGTATTATTTTCTACGTACCGAGAGAAATCTGTATTTCAAGATTCAATCCGTTAGCACTGTATCATTAGTGAACTGAATTATAAATCTATGTTTTGTATACTTATTTAGGTGTTTATGAAATCTGGCAATTGAAGATGCTATAAGAGTCTCCATGAGAATATGAATAATGCTCAAGAAAGTGTTGTTGTATACTGATCTACTAATCTCTAGCCTAGGTTAGTGGAAGCAACAATAGCTGCTTGATGTAATTTAAAGAGTAAGAAGCTAGACTGTGTGCAAATTTCAAAATCCCAACAAACAATGAAATTTTTTAAATGAACCAAAATTCCAATTTGAAGCCAAAATGCTTGATCTTCTCTGGGTGGACTTGGAAACGAAACCTTTTTTCATCAAAATTTGGACATGGTTCCTTTTCATGAACTTTATGGTTTTATTCCTACGCTATATTATATCATTCTATCATTCGCTCAATTTCACCATTTTACACTAAAATTCTATCATATATTTGTTCCAATAAATCAGAGACAAGCAATTATATTATAGTGGAAAGTAAGGGTTAGCTACTAAATTACAAAATAGCAAGTATCCTTTTGAGTAATGATATTTGTCACCCCTTTTTGGTTCACCCTTATTTCACCTCCTACATGGATGTTTAAAACACCAATCAGAATGATTCTCTTTCCTAATTACTTTTTTTCTCTCTTTTATTTATTGACACATAAGGTGACACATAAGGGGTGATACAAGGGTGATCCAAAAAGGGGTGACAAATATCATTACTCTATTCTTTTTCTTGCGCCAACGAATTTTTAATATTTTTTGTTTTTCGCGCATTATTTTTTATTTAAGAGCCACCTTGGATTCACAATTATTGACTCTATTGTTTCTTTTTTCGGTGCCACCAATCATTTACTTTGCGATACTCAATTATCACTAATGCACAACGTGAGAGATTATCACTAAATCATATCTATTATTTAATATATTAATATCTATTATATTTTATATGTGTTTTGGATATATTTCACAATATATAGTTCAACTATGAATTTCAAAACAATAAAAATGTTTTTTCTTTTATTTATTTCAAATATGATTTATTTATGGTATAATATTGAATTTCTCTTTTAAATTTAGAGTGAACTATATATAGTGTAATTTTATATTTCATTAAACATGGTATGTCGTCTCAATTATTTGAGATTTTTATTTTTTATTACAGAAGAGTATATTTTGGTTGATTGATTTATAGTTTATGATATTTGTGCAAAATGCATCCAACTTTTTTGTGTTTGGTTGGATATTTTTATCTCAATAATTGTTTGATTATTTTGTGTTAAATTTATTTTTCTAAATTAATATTGTTAGAGTGCCTTCAGGCACGGGTTCATACCTAGTATATATATATATATATATATATATATATATATATATATATATATATATATATATATATATATATATATATATATATATATATATATATACTCTTTTCTAAATTACCTTTAAAGATAATACTCCATTCTTTTCAAATTAAGTGTTATTTTCTCATATTATCAAATACTTTATGTTTTCAAACTTAATATTTCCTCTATTGTCTTTCTATCTTTTATATTTCTAAAACTATTAATTGTTTTTATAAAAGAAGTTTTAGGACATCGTGCAAAATATTAAGGATTAAAATGTCATTTTTAAATATAATAAGTTTTTAGATTATTTTTATAAAAGAAGTTTTAGGAAATCGTGCAAATTATTAGAGATTGAAATGTCATTTTTAAATATAATAATTGTTTTCATTAAAAATTATAGAAAAAAAAAACTAACAACAACGCCTAATTTGGGAAGGAGGGAGTGATTTGTTTTTGTTTGTCTTTCGTTCCTATCATACTCTATCCCAACCTTAAACTCCACCAACTAACCCCCACGCCACCCTAACCAGATCTCAAAACATGCTCTAGAACGAATGACCCGTTAATTCTTTGTTTCGAATACGTAGCAGTATTTTAGACCGTAAAATTTTACGATTTAAAACATAACGTAACTGATTCGGTGCATGGAGCATGTTGGTAAAAAAAAATAAGACGGTTTTCTATATATATATAATGTAAGGATTTAAATCTCTTTAACATCTAAATGAAGTTTAGAACAATGCAAAATATAAAGAAACAATTAATTTTATTAAAATTAAATTACAAATTATTTTCCACCAAAAGTTACTAAAACCCTTTAATTTCTCTCAAAATAGAGGGATATATTTGCTACTTCAACTTAACACGAGGACTAATAAGCTATTATGTCAATGTGAATGCGTAATTCGTACGATATTACAATAATTAAATAATATACATAAAAGTGCTACAATTACAATTATTTCAACATGGTGCACTTAATTAAATTATAATCCCAAGTGTACTTTTGCTCTAATCCCAAGATCAATGTTTCAGATTTTCAACTACCAAACATGAAAAACCAACTCTAGTGCCGCAAGAATTGGGTCATCAAAATTGGGATTTGAAACAGATCAAATAATTAATTAATTAAGCTAAATTAAAGGATTAACAAGAACAAGGCAGGGTTTTTAAGAGTTTGTCGGTCAAACAGGAAAAATTATCAAGTTTTTCAGAACCCATGGCGCATTGGTGGGTGGGGAAACGGCTCCATAGACCTGCCAACAGACCCACAAAGATTATACTCCCTCTATCCGAGTATAATATTTGGCCATTTCATTTTACACCTAAATTAAAAAAGTTTTATTATTAATAATTTTCATAAATATTTAGATATATCAAAAATTTATTATTATATTTGATTAAGAGCATCATAGATATACATTATAAAAAAAATGTCTTTTTTTTTAATTAGACATCTATTACGAGATAACTATTTTCAGTTTTGTGGATACGTATTATGGGATTGAGGAAGTAGGATAGTAGACATCCATACAAGTAGTCCTATGTATGGTAAAAAACACTATATTTGATTAATTGTTGGTTCAATTTTAATTCGATTCGTGTTGTACATAGATGGAAATTGAATACTGGTAGGAGTATGGATAATAGGTGTGAGTTGGAAGAACGGGTGGAGTGATACGTGACACAAAAGAAAATTGATTACCTCAATGAAGATACATTGTTCATCGCTAGGGATAACAATGGTTACTGTTGATATTTGGTAAAGTCAAAGTGTTTGGTCAAAGGGTCCAGTTGGTATTATACGTGGCATTCCATTTTAGCTTCGGGTTGGTCTATTACTCGGGTTATATCTTGCACCGACTTACTTATGAGATTTAATCTCACGCGTTGATCAAAAGGCACGTTGGACGGCTCAGATTAAAACCCTCGTACGGGCCATATAAAAGACCCAAGTCTTCAGACTTGGTCTTATTCTCATTCTCTCGTCTTTGACTCTTCGCTCTCTTCTCTCTCTTGTTCTTCAGATATTGTTAGGGTTTTGTAATATTAACAATCTAATCTATAAAGATTGTTAATTAGAATAGTGTAGATCAAGCGTATTGCTTGAAGATTGAGTAGTTGTTCTCGATTGATCTTAGGGTTTCACGCTGAAACTCTTGTGGTGTTCTATTCTTATAAACCTGTGTAATCTGAAGTTGTAACCGTGTTCATATAGTAAGCGAAGCATCATCTGAGGGTGGCTTCAACGTGGATGTAGGCATATTGCTGAACCACGATATATCCTTGTGTTCTTTAATTTCTGCATTTATCTTTTTCTGGGTTTGATTTGTTTTTCAACCATAGATCTATTTGATCTATTTTCGCCAAAGATTTATTACGTTTTCTAAGTGTATTTACAACAGTGGTATCAGAGCTTTGTTTAATCGATCTTTAAAAACGTTTTAAGAAAAGATTTGTTGCTAATCTTTACAGATCTGTGTTTTGGCGTGTTAAAATTTTCTGAAAATCTTTTCTCAACAATACAATTTCATTATCTTGTATTGTAACTCACAGATCTAAAATCTTTGGGGTTTTCCGAAAACTTAAAATCCTTGAATAATCTTTTCTAGGGTTTTTCGGTTTTAATTAACCCTAATAGTGTGTTGCATGTGTTGTTTCTCTTTGTTTCTTATATACAGAAGTTAAGGAATGGCAACAACACGGCTTGAAATATCTGTGTTCGATGGTAAGGGTGATTTCAGTGTATGGAAGAAGAAAATGCGAGTGTTACTTTCACATAACAAGGTCATAAATGCCCTTGAGCCTGATCTTGAAAAATGGTCCGAAGAATCTCTGAAAAGAACAAATGAAATACGAGAAGAAGCTTACAATTTGCTGTTCTTAAATCTTTCTGATAACGTGATACGAAAAGTAGATGGAGCAGATACTGCACTTGAACTATGGGGTAAGCTTGAATCTCTTTACTCTTCTCAATCTGCTCCTAATCTTGCCTTCTTGAAAGGAAATTTGTTTTCGTATAAAATGGATTCTTCTAAAACAATTGATGAAAATGTTGATGAGTTTTTAAAACTTAATCTTGTCCTTAAAGGTTCTGATATGGCTTTAGATGAGACCTCTAAATGCATGATCCTTTTGAATGCTATTCCTGATTCTTATCAAGTTGTAAAAGATGCGTTTCAATATTCTACTGTTATACCTACATTTGATCAAATTGTTGCCTCTCTGAAAACTAGGGAACTTGAATTAAAGAATATTAAACGTGTTGGAAATAATTTGTTTGTGAACCATAAAACTGATAATCATGAGCATGCTAAGAACAATAAGAATAAGAAAAAATTTAAGGGGAATAAGAATAAGGAAACTCGTAAATGTTATCATTGTGGGAAACCTGGCCATATTAAGAAGAATTGTTATGCGCTTAAGAACAAAAATAACAATAATAACATTGAAACCAATATTGCATGTATGCCCCATAAGATTGATGATACTTGTGAGGTATTAAATGTTTCAGACATTGCCTGTAAGTCTAATTGGATTTTAGATTCTGGATGTACATTTCACATGAGCCCCAATAAGGACTGGTTTGTGGATTTAGTTGAATCAAATGTTGAAACTGTGTATATGGGTAATAATAATACATGTCAGGTAGCTGGTATTGGTAAAATAAATTTGAAACTGAATAATGGTAAAAATGTGATCCTTACTGATGTTAGATGGATTCCTGATCTAAAAAGAAACCTTATATCTTTAGGTGTTTTAGATGATTTAGGTTGTGTTTATAAAGTTTCAAATGGTGTGATAAATGTATTTAAAAATGACAAACTTGTTCTATGTGGGAAGAAAGTGTCTGGCCTATACATTCTTGATGGTATGTGTATTGAAAATGATATGAATTCTGTTAGTACTAATCTTGATAATGCAGCTACTGTTAAGTGGCACTTAAGGCTTGGCCATATGAGCCAATTAGGCTTGAATGTGCTAAGTAAGGATGGAATGTTTGGTAAGGATACTATCTCTAATCTTTCTTTTTGCGAGCCTTGTGTGTTAGCTAAGCAACATAGAATGAAATTCAATGTGGGTGTTCATATGTCTAAATCAATACTTGAATATATACATGCTGATTTGTGGGGTCCTGATAAGTATGAAACACATGGGGGTAGAAAATATTTCTTGTCCCTTGTAGATGATTATTCTAGGCGTGTTTGGACTTTTTTGTTGAAAAATAAAAGTGATACTTTTGGAACAATAAAAGATTGGCTTATCTTGTATGAAAACCAAACTGGAAAGCATGTTAAAACTTTTAGAACTGATAATGGCCTTGAATTTTGTAATGAAGAATTTGATAATTTTTGTAAATTGCGAGGCATATTAAGACATAGAACTGTTAGAAAAACACCACAACAAAATGGTGTTGCTGAAAGAATGAATAGAACTTTATTAGAAAAAGTTAGATGCCTCTTATTCACATCTGGTATGCCTAAATCTTTTTGGGGTGAAGCATTATATACTGCTACCTATTTGATAAATAGAAGTCCCAATAGATCCCTTAATATGAAATGTCCCATGGAATTATGGAATAATAAGAAACCTGATTTGTCTAATTTGCGCATTTTTGGTTGTGCTGCATATGCCCATAATAGGGAAGGAAAATTAGACCCTAGATCTCTTAAATGTGTTTTCTTGGGTTATCAAACTATGCATGGAACTAAAGGCTATAGATTGTGGGATAAAAGTGTTAGGGGCATTAAAGTTATCATTAGTAGGGATGTAATATTTGATGAATCTAACTTTCCTTGCAAGAATGAATCTGTGATTTCAGGTATTGACTCAAATAAGGCAGATACTACACCTGAACAGGTCACCACTGATAGAACAGAGTTTGAGGTGGAGCCTTTGCAAGCTGGAAGTGATGAGAGCAATCCTGATCCAGCTACTGAAGAAGAAGATTCAGAGCCTCAGCCATCTGAGCAGCCAGGTAACTCTGAGCCACACTCAGGAACTGAGGATCTTCAAGAATCACTTCAACAAAGCCTCTCAAACTATCAGTTAACTAGGGATAGAGAAAAGAGGGATCCAAAACCCTCTACAAGGTATTCTTATGCTGAGTTAGTCTATACTGCCTTAATTGCAGCTTCTGAGGTAATACATTCTGAACCTGAAACTTATAGTGAGGTGCTTAAGTCTAGTGATAAACATGAATGGTTAAATGCTATGAAAGAAGAGATGAAATCTTTGCATGATAATAAAACTTGGGTTCTTGTTAAAAAACCACCAGAACAAAAACTTGTTGATTGTAGATGGTTGTTTAAAATAAAAGAGGGTGTAAATGATTCTGATCCCCCTAGATTTAAGGCTAGACTTGTAGCAAAAGGTTATACACAAAGAGAAGGTGTTGATTTTCATGAAATATTTGCTCCTGTTGTAAAATTTAAAACTATAAGAGTTATGCTTTCTTATGTTGCCTGTTATAATTTGGAACTTGAACAACTTGATGTTAAAACTGCCTTTTTACATGGTGAACTTGAGGAGAAAATTTATATGAAACAACCTGAGGGTTTTCTTGATATTAAACATCCTGATTATGTATGTTTGCTCCAAAAATCTTTGTATGGTCTTAAGCAGTCCCCTAGGCAATGGTATAAAAAGTTTGATAACTTTGTTTTGAGCCTTGGTTTTAAAAGAAGTGCTTATGACAATTGTTTATACTTTAACATTGATTCAAAGAATATGGTATTTTTGCTATTATATGTTGATGATATGCTACTGATTAGCAATTCTTTGCAGAGTATAAATGTTTTAAAAGCAAATCTAAATTCTGAATTTGAAATGAAGGATTTAGGTAAAGCAAAAAGAATTTTGGGCATGATCATAGAAAGAGATAGAAATAAATGTAGCCTCAAGTTACATCAAAAACCTTATCTGATAAAATTAGTTGAAAAGTTTGGGAATCTGAATTGTAAGAAGGTAGAAATGCCATTAGCAGGTCACTTCATCTTGAGTAAGAATCAATGCCCTCAGAATGAGTCTGAGAAAATCAAAATGAGTTACATACCTTACTCAAATGTTATTGGTTCTATTATGTATGCAATGATAAGTACAAGGCCTGACCTATCATACTCAATATCATTACTTAGCAGATTCATGTCCAATCCTGGTCCTGATCATTGGACAGCTTTAAAATGGGTAATTTCCTACATTAGTAGTACTCTGAATGTTGGATTACAGTATGGTAAGTATGATGTACCTTTTGAATTATGTGGATTTGTGGATGCTGATTATGCTGGTGATAGAGATAGTAGAAAGTCTACTACATCTTACTGTTTTGTACTTGGGAATAATTGTGTTACATGGAAATCTCAGTTACAGCCTTTAGTGGCTTTATCAACCACTGAATCTGAATACGTAGCTATTTGTGACTGTTTCAAAGAAGCTATTTGGTTACAAGGTTTGTCTAGGGAATTACAGTTGACTAAGTCAACTGCCACTATATTTAGTGACAGTCAAAGTGCTATACAATTAAGTAAAAACCCTGTGTACCATGAGAGAACAAAACATGTAGATGTGAAGTTCCATTTTATCAGATTTTGGCTTGTTACTGAAGGAATAAAGTTATTGAAAATAAAGACAGAGGAAAATCCAGCAGATATGGGAACAAAAATTGTTACAGTTAGCAAATTTAAGCATTGCTTAAAGCTGCTGAACATTCTCTAATTCTTTTATTTTCTGACTTTTTTAATTATTAATTATTAACTTGTGGTTTTAATAATTATTGCAGATTTAATTATTTTTGAAGCAACCAGATGGTGCTGAGCTTATTTGAACACGTGGAGGACAACTAATGATGAAGAGGTGTGAAGTTTGACTTTAAGGTGGAGATTGTTGATATTTGGTAAAGTCAAAGTGTTTGGTCAAAGGGTCCAGTTGGTATTATACGTGGCATTCCATTTTAGCTTCGGGTTGGTCTATTACTCGGGTTATATCTTGCACCGACTTACTTATGAGATTTAATCTCACGCGTTGATCAAAAGGCACGTTGGACGGCTCAGATTAAAACCCTCGTACGGGCCATATAAAAGACCCAAGTCTTCAGACTTGGTCTTATTCTCATTCTCTCGTCTTTGACTCTTCGCTCTCTTCTCTCTCTTGTTCTTCAGATATTGTTAGGGTTTTGTAATATTAACAATCTAATCTATAAAGATTGTTAATTAGAATAGTGTAGATCAAGCGTATTGCTTGAAGATTGAGTAGTTGTTCTCGATTGATCTTAGGGTTTCACGCTGAAACTCTTGTGGTGTTCTATTCTTATAAACCTGTGTAATCTGAAGTTGTAACCGTGTTCATATAGTAAGCGAAGCATCATCTGAGGGTGGCTTCAACGTGGATGTAGGCATATTGCTGAACCACGATATATCCTTGTGTTCTTTAATTTCTGCATTTATCTTTTTCTGGGTTTGATTTGTTTTTCAACCATAGATCTATTTGATCTATTTTCGCCAAAGATTTATTACGTTTTCTAAGTGTATTTACAACAGTTACTATTAAAAACTGGAATCGATGGTAAGTGACCGATTATATAAATGTGGTTAAAATCATTAGATTATGGATTTGAAAAATGTAAATTCAAAGACTAGATTTAACCAACTAAATAACAAATGTACAACTTAAATCATTGACCAATACAATGGAGAACTAATTAGAGAATTATTACCAATTATCGGTAAGATGTGGAAATAGATGACGAACTTCCTAAATTGGAAAGTCTTACATATTAAACGCATCATAAATGGTGCGAATCGAGTTGCGAAGTGTGCCAGAATGAATATTGATATTTCTGATTAGAAGTGTAGTTTGATACTAAACAGTCTTAACTATTTGAAAATTTTATGTAAAAATAAAAAAGTATGATAGATTGTTTTTTATATTTTGGTATGTATTAAAATGACAAAAAAAATAAATAAAAATAGATACATAAATAGTTGTTTATCTTATTATGCTAAAGGCGACTCATATATTACTATATTTTTTCTTCTTTTTTTTCCAAATATATATTACTAGAGATCAATAGTTGGCCTAGTGGTTAGGTTACTCCGCAGAGATCAAGAGGTCCTGGGATCGAATCTCATTGGAGTCATATATTCTGAGTCCAAAGTGGCTCTCTCATGTATTAAAAAAAATATATATATTACTATCTTTTACATTATAATTCTACTAGAAGTACCTTTTATCCTAACGTTCTCACTATCTTTTATATGAAAAATTTATATATATATAATTCTCAATTAACTTGAGTGTTGCCATATATTAATTAGAAAATCCTACTTCCATCTATATTGATGTTCTTGTTGCGTTTCATTGGCACCATTACAATAACATATTGCGGAAAAAATGAGCTCCAACACTACAAAACATGTCATTCAGACAAGAGTGTTCATTTCACCGTATTAATCATAATTTACTAAATCACGCTTGATTAGTTTCATGATTCTATATATAAACTGAAGCGCGTGAATGGAAAGTAGGATTGCTAGGTAGAGACATAGATAAGACACATTCTCCGGCCAAATTTCTGCAAATGGGGCCCACATGATACAAGAAAAAGATTTACAGCTAACAAACAAACGATAGAATAGGATAGGATGGGAGGTCACGTGTGGATTTATCGGTGGTCAACGGTTGCGCCGCCTTGATGGTTGTGCCCTCTCTCCTTTGTTTCTGGATCACACTATTGGTTTTTTGTTTACAAAGTCAATATCTAGAGACTATATTTATTTTAATATATAGCTGTATTAGTACTACTATATAATAATTTATGTTGTTTCTGTAATTTATTATGTGCTGAGCATATATACTAGGAAATGGTTGAGAACCTTCTCACCCTATTGATTATAAAATTAAATTTTATATTTTATTATCTAATATTAACAAATATTTTTTATATTTAACTTTTCATTCCATTTCAAACCCATCTTTCACTAAAATATGTATGGTTGGGTGATAATGGTTTATCTCAACTTAAGTATTACATTGCCTATTTTTCACTTTTATTTAGCAATTCTAGTGTTTGATATTTCTTTAAGTTATTTGATTTTGTTATGGTCGTTGATAATGGAGTCTTGTTCATTTTATCATCGGGTTAATTTTTATCATAATTTAATTTTTACTTCAATGTGTATGGTTGGTTTTGGTCGGAATGAGATGTAATCAAAATGGTGAGATGCATATTTTTTGAAATAGGGGTTGTAGGTACAGGGTTATATCTAGTGCAACAACTATGAGATTTCGTCAGCTCATTTTTTGTTTTGAAGGCACGATCTCCTCTTCATGTTTGTGTTCTTTCGGGATCCAAACTCGTACTTATGAGTATGATGGGGGAATAATAAATTTTACCATCATACGTTGTAGAAAATGTTGGTTTGTTTATAAAATTAGGATCTTCCGTTTTAGGTCTGCACGCTTAATTTGCACTCCGTCGAGTGATTTCACCCCTTGATCTTAGCCTTGTTTTTGTTGTAATTATTCTCGAGGTTGAAAATAGTGTGTTGGTTTAAATGCTTTCCCTTCAACAAAAAAAGGGTTACACTTGGAAATTATTTTTAACAATATATATTATACTTAGTGCTTGTTTTGAAGTAATTTTTTTTAAACACTTAAAATGTTTCTAGATGTTTAAAAATATTTTAGACCTCAAAAATATTTTAGGATAAGTACCAAATATGTGTTTCTTAAAAAAAATATGTAAAGTGATCTTAAATTTCAAAATATTTTGAATATATTTAATATAATTTTAAAAGTATTTCATACTTTAAAATAAGGGAAAATGACCCAAACAATCAAAATAATATTATTTTCAGCCCAATAACATCAATGACAAAATTTCTGCCCAATAACATCATCAATTGAATTATTTTATACATTATTTGACTATACTATCCTTACTTATGTTATACATTATTCGTCGCGTTGACGGGATTCGTCGGGTGATGGGAATCGTCGGTGATGGGAATCGTCCGTGACGGGAATCGTCTGTGACGGGAATCGTCGGTGACGGGAATCGTCGGTGACGGGAATCGTCCGTGACGGGAATCGTCCGTGACGGGAATCGTCCGTGACGGGAATCGTCCGTGACGGGAATCGTCGTGTGACGAGAATCGTCGTGTGACGGGAATCGTCGTGTGACGGGAATCGTCCGTGACGGGAATAATTCTTATGGTGTAAGGGTAAATATGTAATCTTTTAATAGTAAATTAATGGATGATTCTTTGGGGCAAGTATAATATTATTTTGATTTTTTGGGGCATTGACCCTTAAAATAATCCCTTCTAAAATAATTTAAAGTATATTTGATTAATTATATATAACACTTTTATCTAAAATTACATATAAATCATGCAAATTAATTACTGCAACAAAATTATAGTATAGATTAGTTAGATAGTTATTATTATAATTATTTAATGTAAAGTTATTACATGAATATACTAGGTAAAACCCGTGTCTGAAGACACTAAAGCAAGAATGAATTCCGTTGATAGCAATCGAACCCAGGTTAAAAAAAAAACCCCGTGTCTGAAGACACTAAAGCAAAAATCAATTCTGTTGACAGGTATCAAACCCAGGTTCAAAAAAAAAATTAATAAGTGGGGCCAGAATCAATCCTGGCCACCACTTATGTTTAGCCAGATTAAATTCTGGCCACCACTTATGTTTAGCCAGATTTAATCCTGGTCACCACTTATGCGGGTAAATCTGGACCGTAGAAAAAACTCTAAAATATAATATAGACACTAAAGCAAAAATCAATTCTGTTGACAGGTATCAAACCCAGGTTCAAAAAAAAATTAATAAGTGGGGCCAGAATCAATCCTGGCCACCATTTATGTTTAGCCAGATTAAATTCTGGCCACCACTTATGTTTAGTCAGATTTAATCCTGGTCACCACTTATGCTGGTAAATCTGGACCGTAGAAAAACTCTAAAATATAATATAGATATTAATATATAATTTGTTAATAATAAGATATGATCACTTAATTTTGAATGGAAGATTTTTTTTCCTTAAATAAATATTAAAATAAAAATGGTATCATCTATTACATGAAAGTGAACTAGGACCGGTTGGAGTTAGCTCAACTGGCCAGAGTCTTGGTTATCCTTCTAGGAGGTACATGTTTGAACCGAGTCAATGGCACCAAATCCAAAAATGGCTCTCCCATGTAATAAAAACAAGTAAACTAGTACTTTATCATCTTATATAAGACGAGTATATGGTACTTCTTCAAATGTGATAACGTAAGTGAAAACGTAATTTGAAATAAATAATAATCATGTTTCGCTAAAAAAACATCAAATCGTACTTCTCAAATTTAAATACAATTTACTTTGATTTTAGGTAAAACCCATAAAATCTAGATATGACTAAATGATAAATTTTACACATTACTCCTTTCGTCCATCAATGTTTGTCACTCTTTTTTTGTTTTACACGGAATAAGGAAAGCAATTAATTTTTTCTATTTTTACTAAATTACCCTCAACCAACTAAAGTAAATAAATTTAATGATGATAAGCTTATGAATATTAAATAAGGACAAATTTGGTAGAAAAGGTAAAAAAGTTCCTTGGTATCTTAAATAGATAACTTTTTGTGGACATTTACTTTTAGAAATTGTGACAAACATTGATGGCGAAGGGAGTACATGAAATATTTCCAATTATAGGTCAAAAATTTAAAAATTATAGGGACTAGGGGCTATATTACGTGATGAGTCTTTCTATGCTTGTACTAGGACATTAATGACACGATGTTTTATGTTTGGGAGTCACACAGTGCGGAAGTTATAAAAGTATGTGAAAATACTATACCGTAATGTGAAATTTGATTTATTCATATATATATCGAGACGAAAACAAATAAGTATATAGATTCTTGGGTAAAATATAATGGTGATATATTGGAGATTGATTTAGTATAGTTTATAGATGATTTAGGATAGTAGTAGAATTGAAATCAACGTCTTTAAAAATAATTAATAAATTTATTTTATTAGATTCAATTTTAAATGTGTTTAAAAATAAAAGGAAGGATCTATGTCCAAATATATTTTTTAAATGAAAGAGTAGCTCTAATGTTGTCTTAGAGGATCTACTAAAGGACCATGACTTCGAGCAAATACGATAATATATATTTATTTTTAGTTTATACTTCTCCGACCAAAAAAAATAAAAAAAGTTTATACTCATAATTAATAATAAAAAAAAAAGCATCTTTACGATAAAAATAGGATTAAGTTTGTTGACTATTTTCACGTTAGTCGTTACACATTGGGATCATAAAAATGACAGAACGTGATCTTAATATTCAAACACCATTTGAACAATACTTCTCTCCACCAGCATGAATCATTGATCAATGTCTGAAGCATTTTTTTTGGATCAAGGGATGATCCATGGCAGATCTTGACTCTTATTTGTTGGAAATAATACATCATGTTTGAATCAATCGTATCCATGTCCATTTTCAAATTATATCAATAGACAATACTTGTTCTAACGATTAAAAGATAACGCATAGCTATGCAAAAAGAATACTGAAAACATAAATATTTGAAAGAATAAACTAGTAACTTTTATATATTATTTATACATACGATTATCGGACGAAATTTGAAAGTGAAAAGCTTAGTGGTATTATATAAAAAAAATTAAAAAATATAGTTTGAACAAATTTGAAATGAAATTACAATAACTGAACTTAAAATTAATTTTCAAATCAAGAAGGTATAACTACAGTTTAACTTATTTGACTCGACTATCATTTATAAACTAATTAGAGATAATATAACAATATAAACCATATCACTCAATTTGGTTACAAGCTTTCTGATCCTAATATTATTTTTCAACAAATTGGATTCACATTCATCCTTAGATTGATGATAGATGAGTTCAACTTCGATCATATTTGTTCTTTTTAGGCATCTGCCTATCTTATAAAAATTCTTATGATTTTATCGATGAGGATTTCCTATACTCGTTCTTCAAAAGAGTGTTGTTTATTTTATGAGGTAGGATAATTTTTTTATTTTTTTTGTCAAAAGTAAAATCATTTTATTCAAAATACAAAATGGTTACAAGTTACAATAAATGAATAACTAGAACGAAATAAACTAGTTGGGTTAGCTTAACTGGCCAGAGTTTTGTTATTTCTTTATCATTCAAAGGGGAGGTCTAGAGTACGAATTCCCTCCCTAACGGGTGTAAATTAAAAGATACAAGACTCGAACCTCTCCCTAAACATGGGTAATCTAGTTCTGATTTACCTGAGAATATACATGGAGAGACATGTGTATATCCCCGTGGGATTAGTCATGGTACGCGCAAGCAATTTTGGATCATTCATGTACAAAAAAAAAAAAAAAAAACTAGAACGAAATATACAAGTCCAACATATAGATTATAATAGCAATCCCAACTTTATCTTTTATATTCAATTATATACCTAAATAATTAAAGGACGATTGATTTATAAAGTCTTAATAATTACTACGTACCTCTGCCTACTTTTATTTGTTCTTCTCTTTAAAAGAAGATGTCCAATAATATTTGTCTTTTTACAATTTCAATATTCTTCCCCAATATTACCCTTATTTAATTAACAAAAAGCAATGGTGCAATAAATGACCTTATACCTGATAAATAAGGATAATATAGTAAAAATGGAGTGTATTTAATATTTTTTTTAAATTCTTGTGCCACAAAAAGTAGGACAAATAAAAGTGGACGGAGGGAGTACTATTGTAGCTCAAAGGAACTTTGGCTCTACACTTTTCTACTAAAAGACCATCAAAATATTATGGGTCAAAAATATCCATAAGGGTATATTTGTATTCAGGAGGAAAAAAAATAGTAAAAGAAAAGAAGAGAAAAATTATAAAAGAAAAGAAAGGGAAAGAAAAATCTTGTTTGGATTAGAAAATTTAGATAAGAAAAAATTCATAAAAGATTTTTGGATATTTTTTGTTTGAATTGTAAAAAAATAAGGAAAGAAAAATAAATATAATTATATATTTCTATTTTTATCATTGTTTGTAATATGCTAAAGTTATTTTTTGCCTGTTAGTTTTTTTTTTTAAATTCTTTCCTTCCATTTGACCCCGATTTGGAGTGATTATAAAATGTGACTTATAAGTGATTTTTATAATCACCCAAATTACTTTCCTTTAAAAAATTCTCCAATACAAACGATGTAAAATATTAGAAATCAGTTCCTTTACTTTCTTTTCTTCTCAATACCATCAATCCAAACAGACCCTAAAGTATTTATAAGGGAATCAACCCTCTATTTCAATTTTTTTAGATTTCTATGTCTTTTTTTTCTTTTCTCTTTAAACAATTTTTTTTAGTTTCAGATCTCTCTCTCTTAGCAATTTTAGCAATTTTTCGAACTTCTTTTTTTAAGCATTTTGAGTTCCATTTTTGCAACATTTTGAAGTTCATTTTCAAAGCATTAGGATCTCCATTTTTGCGCAACTCAATGATTTTTCAGAATACTCGGTGATTTTGTGTTATAATCAACGATACTCAACGATTTTGCATTAATACTCAGTGATTTATGTTATAATCAGTGATATTCAGTGATTTTGCATATACTCAGTGATTTTGTGGTATAGTTAGTGATACTCAATGATTTTTCATTAATACTAAGTGATTTTGTATTATAATCAATTATGCTTAGCGATTTTGCATCAATACTCATGGATTTTGTATTATACACAGTGATTTCAAAAAATACTCAAAGAATTAACCAACAAAAAAACTAATCAAAGAATTAACGAGCAAAGATTACAATTTAAGGAATTCACTAAGTATTCAAAAAATTCACTAAGTACTCAGAAAATTGAACTAATAATTTAGACGTTCTAAAATGCAAAAGGTAAAATTTAGACATTTTTACTATATTGAATGAGTAATGTTGGGTATTACACAAAAAGTGATCACCCAAATATCACTTTCTTAGGTGGTCAAATTAAACTGTTTCTCTTTCCTGGTTACTTTTTTTTTTCTCTCTTATATGAAACAGTTTAATTGGACCACCTATGAAGGTGATATTTGGGTGATACCTAGCATTACTTATATTGAATAAAACTGTAAAATATTTCTTCCATTCACAAAAAATTGTCACTTTTTTATTATTCCTAGACTAAAAGAATATTATTATTTGATTTTATGTTTACTAACACGTTTTCATATACTATTATTTGATTTTATGTTTGCTAAAATATATTTCGTATAATATCTTGAATATTCATAATACTTGGATAAAGATACAAGTGTTATAAAGAATTACTCATGCAACTCACAAAGAGTAATATTTACTTTTTGTAGATCACTTTGATAACTATTATTAAATTAGTGACAATTTTTTAAAAGGAAGTGACAAATATTTTAAAGCTTGGGGGATGGGCGGATGGCTCTTTAGTTGGTCTGTGGCTCCAGAAGGCTAACTCTTTCCAACTTATGATCCGGCCCACTTTATCTTTGCAACTCACATCTAATATGTACTCCATATACATCACTCGGTGGCCCAAACCCATAAACTGTGGTAAAAGTTGATTAATCAAAACCTTTCTCAAACCCAAACAAATATATGGCCCAATAAATTTGAGGCTGTACAAATTGCACTTTTGAAACATAGAAGTCAGCTAAAAAAAGCTTAGGTAATGTTGGCCCATAAAAAGCTAAAGAAAAAGAATATAAAAAGTTATTTACCCCAACTAAGGTGTCGTTTGTTTTTTAATTGATAAGTACTGAAGGCTGAATAGACAACTGAATCTGTTAAGAGGCAGCATCTGAATGAATCAGACTTGGTCTGAAATCTTAATGAAACAGACTAATTAAGAGTCATTCAGATCTGAATTGGTAAAAACAAACAAACTGTCTTATTAATCCAATGTCTTAATGAACCAGATTAAGATCTCATTAAGTGCAAACAAACACCCCCTTAGTTTGAAATCTTAATGAAACAGACCCGTTAAGAGCCATTCAGATCTGAATTGGATAGGAAAAACAAACAGTCTTATTGATCCAGTGTCTTAATGAACCAGATTAAGATCTCATTAAGTGCAAACAAACACCCCCTAAACTAAAAAGATATTATTCACCAACGGGAAACCGGTCTTTTAAATCCCAAACATCGAAATTGAACTTTTTTTTTGTAAGTTTAAACTATTAAAAAAAATTAAAATCTATATTTTTTAGGGTTAAGTCCAATAGACCCTGCCCCATAAAATGCACCGTCTTTAAACTCAAAATCCGGGTTTTAGAAAGCTTCCCACAACTCAAAATTTGAGTTTCGGGAAGCTTCCTATAACTCAAACGACTCTTTTTATGGGAAAGAAAAGGAAAAAAAGCAAAATGTATGTGCCCTTTTGAGGGCAAAAAAATAATGGTTAGAGTGAGGTGAATTAATTCTAACTTGAGGTGTTTCTTGGGCACTAATCCTATTATTTTATCCCCAAATACTTTTGTTTATATCTATATATATTCTTTTACCTACACATTCTACAAATCCTCTCAAAACCCTCCCCTCTTCCCACCCACCAGAATTCTTTTTCACGACGGCAACATTACAGACCCATAGCGGCACATGGCGGAATTTTAGGGAAAATCCGATCCGTGTCGCGTCAATGGAACATTCAAATCACCACACCTAAAAGGGCTGAGGAAGGCCATAGACAATGGACACGGAAGAACAACTCGGCGGCGTCCATCGAATCTCTTCCAGTAACTTGAGATATGTGTTTGTGTTTTGAGATCTCGTTTAACAACCCGTTTTTTAAGATCGTGATTTGAGATTGTGTTTTGAGATCTTGTCTAGTGGCCATGGAAGGCATTTAACTGTTTTTCATGGAGCCTCCCAGTGGTGTTCGCAACCATGGTAGGGTTCATTGAAGCCTTTTGTGTTCAAGGTCTGATTCACGGCTTCCGTGGACGAGTTCTCTCAAATCCATGACAGTGTTTTGTTTGGTTCCCAACCACAACAGCCTCACATAAGCTTTTCCGAACCAGATCTGCGGCTATGTTTGTCATCAATATAATATCTTCGTGTTCGAAGGCTTAACCGTGATGAAGATAACCATGGCACTGTTAAAAAAAATTAGCTGAGGAAGATGATGATGCCAGCTGACGCCATCCTACGAACATCAACGACATTAGGATATTTTTTTAAATTTTTTTGTAATATAACTTTAGTAATAGATTTTTTAGTTTTTTTAGATATAATATATTCCTTTTATTATTAATTGATGATTTTTTTTCTATCATAAAAATAAATTTTGTACAATTACTCTCTAATTTTCTGCTAATTCTTAGTTTTTGAGCATACTCAGTGATTTTAGCTAATACCTAGAGAATTCCTCGAGCATACTCAGAAAAATTTCGTATTCAGTGACTTAGTACTCAAAGACTTGTACTTTGTGACTTGGTACTTAGTGAATCTCTAAGTACGCCCCAGGCGGTAGTACCAACGGTGGACGGTAGTCAATGGTCAGATCTTAACAGTGCTGATCCTTAGTGACTCGCCCAGTGACTCACTAAATTGGCAGTCCATGTTTATTACAACTTGTTTTTTTTGTTTTTATGTGATTTTGTGTTAATTGAGGGTATTTTAATATTTGGTCATCCAGAAAATTGCGTTGTGTCCTCTTTTGAAAAAAAACCAGTCTCCAAAACCTCTAGATCAATACCTAGCTAACAACGGGATTCATTTTGAAATATTGTGATCTCGATTAATATATGCACCTTCGCATATGATCTTATTCAAACACACTCTCTGAATCACAATTTGAACTGTATTATTTTCATATTTCCACGGTTTTTCATACTTTATTGATCCATCGACTTGATAGTTAATTCTTATATCATTTATCCTTCTCAACTTGTAAACTTAATCTTGATATAGGTCGTAGCAACACATCCCCAACAAAAAAGAACATGTCCAAAAGAAAATGTGTGTCTATACTCGTCTATGTTTAATGACTTTAATAATGCTATGGTATCCCACATATTTCTCAGTTGGTACATCGCGATTTTGATAATGCAGTGGTGAACTACCTATGTCTCAAATGTCCCTGATATGAATCTATTAATTCATCTCCCATTCCCATATATTGTTTTTCCTCCTATAAGGCATCTCTTCCCCCTTCTCTGTATTTGAAATTAAGCGTATAACACTTAAGATCAATTATCTAGTCGTAAGAACTTAGATCTATCCACGTCTCGTTTAAGAATGATGGTTTATCAATCATTTAAGTCATTAGTCACTTAGCAGTACAACAAGTCGACAAAAGTGATTCATCGTACACAAACCCCGTTGACCTTTCATAAATTAATAAATTCTCACAAAAAGAATGAGGAGTGAATCCATATAATCCTTGAATAAACTGTATTTTCTTTGTATTTGTTAACTTAATCCACACCCTGACCAATAGGGCTAGGCTCGAATCGTAAACCGTATGTCGAACAATCTTTATGTCTTATACCGCCGAAGAATAAGGGAAGTTTAAGATCAAATTCTCGTTTCTACGATCCAATTGATAAAAAAAAATCTACAAAGTCTATTCGAGAAAATTATATATCATATATAATTCCTACAGCTACCACCCTCTCCAACTCAACCTAGCCAACAGACCAAATCCGATTTGAAGTCGACCCGGTCCGATCAGAATCAAATTTGTATATGACTCATACTGAGTAACTCCAGACCAAATCAAAATATTTCCGTTTTGAAAAATTTCGACCTGAAAAAATCCCGTCCAACCCAATTTTCTTTGTATTTTCAATATATCGAACCATTACAAACCGAAAAATCGATTCCGAATTTGCTTTTTAAATTTTTTGATCCGATTCGAAAACAACATGATAAAATATTGATACTTTCTTATCATTCAATTTTTTTTTTCTTTTTAAAAAGAAAACCGATTCGATCCACCAACTCACAAATCAGACACGCACGTGCGATAACCACCAACTCACATCTCATACACCAAATCATCGTCAGAGTCTTTCACTCATCTTCTTCCCTTACTCTTTCTCTTTGAACTCAACTGAATTTCCAATTAATGGCAGGTAATATAAACTTATATATTCTCTAATCATATTAAATTACATTTTATCCTCTTAATTATATTAAATTCCTTCTTTCAATAGCTCTTATACAATGCATGCTTAATTGACTTTCTTTTCAGTTTATAACTCTTGAGGTTTTCTCATTTTCCAACATTTCTAAATGAAACAAGCATAATTTAATCATCGTACTTTTCATAAATTGAATTACAATTAACATTAAATTTTTAATCTGTGGAATTTCGTGTAAGATGATTAAGAAAGCATATTATATTTTGTAATTTACATCCCTATGGTTTGATATAATGACAAAATGGACTAGGGGCTGAGTTTTGCAAAAACACGGCTTTGATTTATTATATTTGTATGAAATAACTATGTATATATGTTAGTTTGTATAATATAGGGACTTATAGCGCAAATATCTCAAAAAGAAACAATATAGGGACTTTTTAGTAACTTTAAGGGGTTAAAGTGCAATTTTAGCAAAATTCGTTTGCGCAAAACCGAAGAAAGTAGAAGGAAATTAATTATTTAAGCAATTTTAAAAGTTAATGATAAATTTTTTAATGCAGCAATATCAGGGAAGATAGTTCAACATGTGTTATTCAGCAACCGAAACAAAGATGACTATTTTACCCCTATTAATAGGCGTAATAACAATAATGCCCTTCCCTTTGTAAATGGGAAATTATCCTCTGTGGCGGCGCTATGTGGTGGCAACTCCACCATGAATGTGCGCCTAGTCAAACTGGTCAAAGTTAACCGAGGAATTGTTTCTTGCAATGGTCTGTTCTTTTAGTCTTGAAATGTCCATTTTACCCCTCTTGAAATTTATCGGATTTTATCTTGTTTGGTTTTGTTGATTCTCTGATGCACACCATTTTTAGTTAATTGTACTCTAGGTCCCTATATTATGCAAAAACTACATTCAGGGGCAAAAAAGTCAGAATGGGGGGATTTTTTTCCAAAGTTAATTGCAATATAGGTCCCTATATTATGATAAAAATTGCATGATAGGTCCCTATGCAAAAATTGCACTATAGGCTTTATAGTATATTTTTTTTGAATTAATTACACTATAAATCCCTATAGTGTACAAAATAACATGTATCTAGTTAGAGAAAAAACAGAAAATCAATACAAACAAAAGTTGCATTATAGGTCCCTATTTATGCAAAAATTGCATTATACGCCTTGATACTAATTATTTTTTCTATTTCATTATATAAAAACAAAAATCTCATACAAATATATTACAAAGAAGCTTTGGAGCATTTTGTTAAACTTTTGGGGGTCTAATATGAATATTTATAAATTAAAGGGGTTATTTTGTAATTTATTACTTTTCTTGCAGCTACTTCATCCACTACTAAAGTTCCATCTCTCGAAAAACCCAATTTTCTCAAGCTTCAAAATGGAAGGTAATGAATTTTCTTTACTTTGTGCGTAAAAGAGACCCTTTCAAATTTATCGAGGACTAATTAGCAATTTTCTCGATTTATTACAGTGATATTCGAGGTGTAGCTATTGATGGTGTAGAGGGTGAGTTAATTAACTTAACCGAACCAGTTACAGAAGCTATAGCATCAGCTTTTGCTTTATGGTTAAGAGAAAAAAAGAAAATTAATATAGATACACGTATAAGTGTATCTATAGGTCATGATTCTCGTATTACCGCACAAAAGTTACAGGTATTAAAATTCTCGTTTTTTTTTAATTTTATGTCTTGATTTATAGTATAAAATTATATAATTTTTTTGATGTGTTAAAAGACTAAAATACCCTTTATATTTCAGGATGCAGTATCTCGAGGACTTGCTAATGCAGGAGCTGATGCTGTTTTATACGGGTAAGTGGTGTTCCCCTAAGTTTTTAGAAATTACTATTTGACCCCATAAAAGAAAATTATACTAATACTTATATTTTCAGATTTTAAAAAAATTAATTAATTTTATGTACTTGTTAATTGCGAAACTGTGTCAAAATAATTATCTATAATGTGCATTGTTGATTTGTTAAGTTGTTTCTACACTTTTGCAAATGAAAATTTATAAACTCAAAAGAGAATGAATACAGGGACTTATAGTGTAATTAATTCAAAAATTTGATATAGGGACCTATATTGCAAGTGACTCAAAAGTTAAATTTAAGGATCAGGTTGAAGGTAAAGGGGCAAAATTGACCTTTAGGATATAGGTCCCTACATTAAGCCAAAATTGCACCGTAGGTCCCTAAATTATGCCAAAATTGCACCATAGGTCCCTAAATTATGCTAAAGTTGCACCACAGGTCCCTGAATTATGCCAGAATTGCACCATAGGTCCCTAAATTATGACAAAATTGCACCATAAGTCCTAAATTCTGATAAAATTGCACCACAGGTCCTTAAATTATGTCAAAATTGCATGCTATGTCCCTAAATTATGCCAAATTGCATTATATATCTCTAAATTATGCCAAAATTGAACAATAGGTCCCAATATTAATTTTTAAATTTATTACACTATAAGTACCTATATTATACAAAATAACATATATATATATTAATAGAAAAAACAAAATATTATAAAAGTAAGGGGGAGGGAGGGCTAAGGGAAGATTCTAAAAACTTTAGGGGGCTTTATAGGGACCTATAGTGCAATTAATGAATAATATAAGTTTTTTTGTAATTGTAGATTAGCATCTACACCAGCTATGTTCAATAGCACACTTACTAAAAACGAAGAAATATTATGTCCAGTAGATGGATCAATTATGATAACAGGTAATAAATATACATTTTTATTTATATTATACAAAATATAATTATAAAATAATAACTTAATGAATTTTTTATTTTTTATATTCCAGCAAGTCATCTACCTTATAATAGGAATGGATTTAAATTCTTTACAAGTGAAGGAGGACTTGGAAAATCTGATATTAAAGATATTTTGGAGCGTGCGATAAATTTATATAAGAACGAAGGGGTAAATTTGGAAAGAAAAAGTGATGTTACTGTGAAAAGAGTGGATTATATGAGTGTTTATGCGTCTAATCTTGTGGAAGCTGTTCGTAAAGCTGCTGGAAATATTGGTAATTTCATTATAGGTCCTTTATTATGTAAAAATTGCACTATTGGTCCCTATTATGTAAAAATTGCACTATAGGTCCTTTATTGTTCAAAAATTGCACTATGGGTCCCTTATTATGCAGAGATTGCACTTTAGGTCCCTAGATACTTTTTCTTCAAATTGCACTATAGGTCCCTTATTATGCAAAAATAGCCATATAGGTCCCTTAATATGCAAAAATTGCACTATAGGTCCCTAGATATTTTTTTCTTGAAATTACACTATAGGTCCTATATTATGCAAAAATTGCAATATGGGTCTCTTATTATGCAAAAATTGCACGATAGATCCCTAGAGATTTTTCTTGAAATTGCACTATAGGTCCCTTATTATGCAAAAATCGCAATATGGGTACCTTATTATGCAAAAATTGCACAATTGGTCCCTAGATTTTTTTTTCTTGAAATTGCACTATGGGTACTTTATTATGCAAATATTGCACAATTGGTCCCTAGAGTTTTTTTCTTGAAATTGCACTATAGGTCCCTTATTATGCAAAAAATTGCAATATAGGTCCCTAGATATTTTTTTTTGAAATTGCACTATAGGTCCCTTATTATGCAAAAACTGCACTATAGGTTCCTATATTAATTGCATATAAGTCCTTATAAAGTTCTTAATTTTCAGAAAAGCCCCTAGAAGGGTTCCATATAATTGTTGATGCAGGAAATGGAGCTGGAGGTTTTTTTGCTGTAAGTATTTCGATTCAAACAATATTTACCACTTGGTCCTTTATCTTTGATTTTGTCAAATTTAGTCCCTTATATTGCAAACTTAACAATTTAATCCCTTATCTATCGTTTTTATAACAACTTCAATCCTTTTTTGTATATCGATTACATCATAGGTTTTAAATCCACGTATCACCATATCAGTTATGTGATAAAAGACTAAAATACCCTTAAACATATTATTTATGCTATAACATTGTCACAAAATCAAAAGATAAGGGACTAAAGGACTAACGTATATACATAATTGCAAAACAAGGGATTAAAGTGGTATTTTCGTAAGATAAGGGACTAAACTGTCAAAATATGCAAAGATAAAGGACCAAAAATGTAATTATTTATATCTCATTATTTTATTTATTTAGGGAAAAGTGCTCGAGCCCTTGGGTGCAAATACTTCCGGAAGCCAATTTCTAGAGCCAGATGGTAATGTCAAATCTGATTAAGGACTAAACTGTAAATTTACAAAGATAAAGGACTAAATGGTAAATATTAACAAATTTTTTAGGTATGTTTCCAAATCATATTCCTAACCCTGAAGATAAAGCAGCTATGAAAGCTATTACACAAGCAGTTCTTAATAATAAGGCTGATTTGGGTATTATATTCGATACAGATGTTGATAGGTAATAGTTTGATTGGTTAATCTTTCCCTTAACTTTTGTTATTTGCAATTTAGCCCCTATGGTTTAGTATTGACACATTACCCCCCTTGTGGTTATATAAAGTGCGCATAGTATCGTTTGTTAATATTTTTTACTTGTAGAGTGAAATTTATAAAATGGACTTGTTTTGAAACAAAAGGGGTGTAGGGTGCAATTTACCAAACTGTAGGGACTAAATTGCAAAAGAACAAATTAGGCTAATAACTGTTTTTGGGTGGTTGTTAATATTTTCTACACGAAGAGTGAGAAATTTGAAATGGACTTGTTTTTAAATGAAAGGGGGGTGGGGTACAATATTACGAAACTATAGGGACTAAATTGCAAAAGAATAATTGAGCCATTAAGTTTTTTCTGGATAGATCTGCTGCTGTGGATTCTACAGGGAGAGAGTTTAATAGGAATCGTCTTATTGCTCTAATATCTGCCATTGCTCTTGAGGAAGTAAGTTTTTCTTTATTTGCAATTTAACCCCCATGGTTTTTGCATTTTTCATTTTACCCCCTATGGTTTTTAACTTGCATTTTACCCCTCATGTGAACACATGCTCTGTTTGTCTATTTTACTGTTGAAGTTAACGGAAAATTAGATTTCTGTTAGTTTTTTTTGCATTCACCACCCCAAAGTTTATAAAATTCTGATTTCTACCCTAAAGTTCACAAAATCTTTTAAATTAATATAATTTTGATTTCCATCCTAAAGTTTATAAAGTTAAGGGTGGAAATCAGAATTTTATAAATATTGAGGGTAGTAAATGCAAAAAAAACTAACAGAACTTTAATTTTCTGTTAACTTTAACAGAAAATTAAACTCTGTTATTTTCCTGTTAATCTGTTTATTCTGTTAAAAGTGAACAGAAAATTAGATTTCTGTTGGTTTTTTTGCTTTTACCACCCCCTAATGTTTATAAAATTCTGATTTCCACCCTATAGTTTATTAAGGTCACCCTAAGGTTTAAAATTTGGGGTGAAAAACAGAATTTTGTGAACTTTGGGGTTGTAAACGCAAAAAATTGGAAATTTAATTTTCTGTTAACTTTAAAAGAAAATTAGACAAATTTCACAAATCTTTCAAATATATATGAAATTCGTATTTCCACCCTAAAATTTAAAATTCAGGGTAAATATCAGAATTTTATAAACTCTGGGGGTGGTAAATGCAAAAAAACTAAGGGAAATTTGATTTTCTATCAACTTTAACAGAAAAATACACAGACGAAGCAAATAGTCACATGAAAATTAACCATAGGGGTAAAATGCAAAATAAAAAAAGCAAAAAACCATAAGGACTAAAACGCAAAAAACTTATAGTTTCAAATTCAAGTCTAATTTTCAACTTTGTGAGTAGCATCCAGGTACTACAATAGTCACAGATAGTGTGACTTCAGATGGTTTAACAACGTTCATTGAAACAAAACTAGGTAAATACAATATCTTTTACTTAATTGCACTATAGGTCCCTATATTATATACTAATGACTTATTTACCCTTTCTTTTGTAGGAGGGAAACACCACCGATTTAAAAGAGGCTACAAGAATGTTATTGATGAAGCTATTCGTCTTGTAAGTTGTTATTTATGCAAAATTGCACTTTAGGTCCCTATATATATTTTTCTTGAGTTTAACACTGTTATTCAATATTTTTTTGAGTTAATTTCACTATAGGTCCCTTTATAGTTTTTTCTTAAGTCTAACACTGTAATTCAAATTTTTTTTGAGTTAATTGCACTTTAGATCCTTATATAAATTTTTCTTGAGTTTAACACTGTTATTCAATATTTTTTTTGAGTTAATTGCACGTTTGGTCCCTATATAATTTTTTTATGAGTTTAACACTGTAATTCAATTTTTATTGAGTTAATTGCACTTCAGGTCCCTATAATTTCTTTTTTATATTATTACCTTATTCACCCCCAAAATTTTGCAGAATCTTTCACTTGGCCCCCTCAACTTTTAAAATTAAATTTAATGGCTGAATTTTAAATTTTTTTTGACCATTATTAAAAAAAATTCACTATAGCTCCCTAAATAAAATTTCTTTAGCTTAACACTATAAGTCAATATTTTTTTTCCTCAGTTAATTGCACTATAGGTCCCTATATATATAAATTTTTTTCCCACGGGAAAATTCCTAATCTTTGAAAAAAAAATTGACCTCTATAAAAGTAATATATTTATTATTACCTTATGACCCCCCGAATTTTCAGAAATTTTATTAGGTGTAAATCAATTTTATTTGTAAGAATAATTTGTATTTCTATAATAAAATATAGGTTTATTTTGTATAATATAGTTACTCTTATAATGTAACTAATTAAAATGAATCAAGCCTATAGTGCATTTTTTTCATAGTGTAGGGACTTATAGTGCAAATTTTTAATTTACAGAACACTATTGGTGTTGAATCACACGTGGCTATAGAAACAAGTGGTCATGGAGCTCTTAAAGAGAATCATTGGCTTGATGATGGTGCATATCTTATGGTAAGTTTAAGGGTCAAAGTGAAAATACAGAAAATTTGAGGGACCATAATGTAAATAATATATTTCAGGTGAAACTTTTGAATAAACTTGCATCAGCTAAAAAATCTGGAGTTCTTAAAGGAAGTAAAGTTTTGAATGATTTAGTGGATGGTTTAGAAGAAGCAGCTATAGCTGTTGAATTGAGACTTAAAATTGAACAAGATAATTCTGATCTTAAAGGAGGGTATGAGTGTAATTTTTGTATCATATAGGGACTTATATTGTAATTTTTGTTAATTGGTGTTTGTGTGTATATACAGGTCTTTTAGAGAATATGGAGAGGCGATAATTAAACATTTGGAAAATGTTATTGATTCTGATCCTAAGCTTCATAAAGCTCCTGTGAATTATGAAGGAGTAAGTTTCTTTAATTTCTTTTTGGTCCTTGAACTATAGGATATTTCCCGGAATGGTCCTTGAATATTTTTTACCCTATTTAGTCCCTGCATCAAATTCCATCCCTTTTTACCGTTTAGTCCGTGTGGCAATGGGTATTATTGTTACTCAAATGGTCCTCAAAGTTTAAATTTCCCAAAATGGTCCCTGATCTATCCACTTGTTATGGATTCGGTCCTCGAATATCTTTGCCATGTGGCACTTAACTGTCAAAATCTGTCAGATTTACACGCAAAGTTCAGTTTTTGCATAATATAGGGACCTGTAGTGCAATTTTTTGCATCATAAGGGACTTGTAGTGCAGTTTGTAATAATTTAGGGGCTTATATTGCATTAGTTTAACAATATAGGGATCTGTAGTGCTATTAACGGTCAAAATTGCTAGTTGGTCCTCGAAGTTCAGAATTTACCTATATAGTCCCTAAACTTTAGAAGTTGGAGGACAAAAAGAGGACTATTCAGTTAACTTTAAAAGTTCAAGGACCATTTGGATAACTAGCCTATAATTCAGGGACCTTTTGGAGATTGATGTGAATTTTTATTGATTTTGTTTCTGTTACACTTTTGCAAAATAAAAAACGGAAAATTTCCCCAATAGTCCCTAAACTATACCCATATTACCTAGTTGGTCTTCGAAGTTCAAAAGTTACCTATATAGTCCCCTAAACTTTAAAATTCGAGGACAAAAAAGGAAATATTCATAGCTCCTAAAAACTTGCTATATTATGTAAATATCTTGTCCTAATTTTTTTTTTGTCTTTGGTAAAATAATATTTACAACATAAATAGATTAGAGTTTCTGGTTATGGAGGATGGTTTCTTCTAAGACTTTCACTTCACGATCCAGTTCTTCCCTTAAATATCGAGGTATACAAAATAATTATTATTTCGAATCTTAAAAATATATTTCAAAAATAAAAAAATAAATAATAAAATGTCGAATTTTGATTGTTTAGGCATCAAGTAAAGAAGATGCTGTAAAGCTTGGTTCAGTTGTACTTGGTGCAGTGCAAGAATTTGTTGCTCTTAATACCTCTGCGTTGAACAAATTTATTCAAGAATGATGAGTTGTCTTAATACTATGTTGTTTGGTTTTGTAGCTGCTTATGTATGGGTTACTATGTATGTAATGATTTGTATTTATATAAATGATTTGTTAATGTAACTTAGGGGGAGATATAGTTGTGGTTTTTTGGAATGTTTTGAGCTTTTTGTGAAATTATAGATGCTGTGATTTTTTAATTTTTTTTTGGCTGGAGTATTTTACTTTTTGTATGGCATAAAGTGCTATTTACAAATTGTTATACATGTATAAGGAGAGAAAATCAAGAGCATTTGAGAGAGATAAGTTGCAAAAAGATAAATACGATCCTAGGCTAGTCTAAAGGAAAATATTTTTCATAAAATGATAAACAAACATTTTATATATAAGTTCATCTAAAAGTAAACTGTTCATATAATCACTCACATTTTTGTTTTCACTTCGAATTCCGTCCT
This sequence comes from Nemophila menziesii, assembly GCA_029959085.1. Lineage (NCBI taxonomy): Eukaryota > Viridiplantae > Streptophyta > Magnoliopsida > Boraginales > Hydrophyllaceae > Nemophila > Nemophila menziesii. The sequence continues at coordinate 41,348,038 of JARWIR010000004.1, read as the reverse complement.
TCCTGTTCTTCTCCTTATATCAAATTCACATGAGCTTGTATTGAAAATTGCAGTTTTTTCATATAAAAATTAAAGATATTCTACTATTTTATTTTTAATAAAGATGTACAAGGATAGAAGTAGGATTTTTTTTTTTTCGTATAATTTTAAATTCTAAAGTTTTTGAGTATAAATAGAGTACACGTGTATCTAATGCACGACAATAATTTCGTTTTGTATGTGCATATCTATATATATTACGAAAGTTTTAACTCTAGACCATACGCGTATATATAGATTAAATCCACATGGTTAAAAGTATATATAGATTAAATCCACATGGTTAAAAGTCAGCGTTTGAGTCAAAAAAGTTTTAAAACATTTATTAGTATTTGTCAAGATATTTTCTAAAAATGTATAATTTTAATGGATAATATAAATTTTTCTAGTAAAAATGCCAATTAAGCCCTCCTCTCATCTCATAAGTAGTGTAATGATCCTGTTCACAACTTCTATATATAGAAATATAGATATTTACAGTTTGATCCCCCTCCATCACAAATTCTTGGTGTGTGTAGACATCATAAAAATCCAAGTCAAATAATCCAAATAAACACTTGTCTTGAGGACAAACCGTCAATGGAGACACAAAACCTTAACATGTTTATTGATCATTCATTCCAATAAATAATGGCATTATTGGGTAAAAAGACCAATAGTGATGGACCTATGTGGTAAATTTCTACTCAGATTATTGTGTTTGAAATGAATTGACCGTTTTAAATTGGCAGGGCATGCTCCTACATGGTAGGGGAAAGTGTATTATCCTTTTTTTTTTTTTTTTTAGTACATGAGAGAGCCACTTTGGGTTCGGAGTCATTTTGACTCCAATGAGATTCGATCCCAGGACTTCTTGGTCTCTACGGAGTAACCTAACCACTAGGCCAACTATCTATCTCTGGAAAGTGTATTATCCGTATAAACTACATCTCTCATGAAAAAAAAAACCACATTCCTTTGAGACTTGTCTATGTTCCCATTCACATTAATTAAATAAATCCCCCTATAATTTATCCTAAGATTATTGTAACTAAATAAATTGACAGTTTTAAGTGGCAGGGCATGGCCCTACATTATATGAAAAAAGTTTATCATTAGTATAAAACAAGGGGTGTTTTTGTTATGACAATTTAGTCACTTCCTTAGTATGGCCCTAAGAAAGTGACTAAGGAAAATAACCTATTTAGTCTTTTTATCTATGATTGTTATGACAATTTAGTTTCATATCTTTTGATATTTTGACAACATTAGTTTTTTTGCAAGAAGATAAGGGACTAACACTGTCACAAAATAAAAAAACAAGGGATCAAATTGTCACTTTTGTAAAATAAAAAGTTAAACTATCAAAATGTACAAAGATAAGAGACCAAATGAGTTACTTATTCTAAACAAAACTAACTATTAATTAAACTGATCATTTATATATACATACTCATGTATCTTAACAATTTACCCCTTGATTGTTCACAAAAGCTTCATCATGAAGTTAAAATCAACATTCCGTAAAGTTTTTGGTTGGACTTGGGGTCATTTTACAATTTACGGAACTTTAATACTTTTGAAGCCTGCACTTTATACAAAGTTGTAGGGTCCACATTGTTTAAGGTAAACCAATGGCACGGCATCCCCGGCCAGCTTGTAGCTTGAGACTCGACTTTAGTTACAAGCCTCTTTGTTATTCCTTTGCTACAGGAGCTATTTCGTACGACCACTTTTGATATGTATGTAAGTTCTTTCCTATAAAGGACGATCACTTGTCCTAAATAACATATATGGTCCTATATATTTGACCTTTTGACAATTTAGTCCCATAATGTGTAAATGCAGCGTTTGATCCAAGTGTAACCATATGGTCCATATCCATGATGTGATAAAAGACTAAAATGCCCTTAAACTGTTAGTTTGCTATTGCCATTGTGTTGTCGCCCCTAACCTTTGTTAACTGGCATTTGTACATGCAATTCTTTTAAAGAACATGGAGAGGCCGTAGTAAAACATTTGGAAAACTTTATAGAAGCTGATCAAGCTTTAGAAGGTTGTTATTAATTATGAAGGAGTGAGTATGTTTAACCGTCTTTTTTAACTTGTTTAAATAGAGCTCCCAATAAGCTAATTTCGTTTCATAAACAATTAGAGTTTCCGGTATGGAGGATGGTTCATTTTAAGACTATCATTTCACGATCCGGTCCTTCCCTTAAATATCGAGGTACACATAGTTTTAATCTCGAATCTTCTATGATACTGTTTAGACAAATTGCGCCATATAATTGGGTGGTAGAAAAAAAGGCGGCATATTGCATTACTCGAAATAATATGTGCTGCAATTTTGGTTTTTTTGACTGAAGAGTTCTTTTGATTTTATTTTTCTTCACCTTACTTTATATATATATATATATATGTGTGTGTGTGTGGGGCACAATTAGCTACAAGTTATTATCTTATATAATGGTCCAGGTGTGCTTCCATTTATATAATGAATCAAAATCGAGAAATTTGTAGGTAAGAATGAAAGAATATCCAAACAACCAAGCAACAAAACGGTTTTTAGGATTATAAATTCTTGAGTTAAACTATATATAAGACAAATGATCATAAGCGGGTAAAAATATTTTAAAAAATGAAAACAAGGAGTTCTATATGGCAAGTGGATATTTGTAAGGGGATAGCTTGTGGGTGATTCAAACTTATGAAATTTAGTTGTTATTCACCCACAGGTTATAGAAATTTTGATGTTATTTCATCTTAAGATAGGATAGATCACCATATTCATCCACAAATTTATAGAATTTAGTTGTTAAATCATCATATGATGCATAGTTGAAAATAGTAAAAATTAAAAAATATAGAAAATGAAATCAAATAACGACAAAAGTTAGAATGATGAAAACTAAATGATCAATTGATTACATTACATAGCGTGGATTGATATCTAAATATGAAAAAAAATTAAAAAATATAAAACATAAAGACAAACAGTGGGAATAAGAATGTAGAATGTAGTTAAGATGGTTAATCTGACTGTCAATTGTCAGAATGTGACAAATATAAGTGAAAATTAGAAAAGTTCTATTATTTTATTTTTAATAAGATTATAAATAAAATTGAAATCATAACTTTTTTATCAAATAATTTTGAATTATATAGTTTTTGTTATAGAAAGAGAACATGTTTATCGAAATCACAATAATATTAGTATTTTGTATGTCTATGTATATATATTATAATTATGAAAGTCTATTCTAAGTTTTGGACCATACACATGCATGGTTAAAACTTAAATGTAGGAGCTTTGAGCCAAGAAATTTTTTAAAACATTTACAAGTTTTCTAAATCTTTTCAAAGAAAACATGTATAATTGTAGTGATAGAATAATTTATTCTACTAAAATTATTAACATACATCTCGTTATAAAATATTGAAGATAGATTTTATGTAAAATTAAACCCTTCATAATTTGATACAATATTTGATGAAGTATTGGAATATATCAGGGTCTAAGAAATTGCACAACTAAACTTTATGAAATTAAAATCTTGGATAATATTTACAAAACATGGGAAAACCAAAAGTCACAAAATCAAAGATATGGTATTAAATTTAAAAGGTTACATTTGCAAGATAAAGGACCAACCTGTCAGAAAATTGAATTATAAATGATTAAATATTACTTTTAAAGGATAAAAGACAAAATAGCAAAGATAAAGGAACAAATGAGTTATTTACCCGTAAAAATATTAGCACATTGTAGTATACTTTGGCAAACATGAATAAAAATAGGGTAAGTGAGCTTCACTCATGTTTTTGGCTTGAAGCCTTAAGTACTATAAATATTTTGATATATAGATTACCTAAGCCTTTACTTCAAAACAGGTCTCGTTTGAAGTTCTTTATAATACTTCACCTTACTATTCTGATTTCAGGGTGTTTGGAATTTGGATAATTGTGTAATTTATAGATTAGACCTTACAACTCCAACAAATTATGAAATAAGTTCTTGCCTTGTGTATTTTTGAGTTACTGCACAGATACAAAAGGTTTTAAGTGCATTCATTATCCTACAATTAAGTTACAACTTATCAAGTACAAATAGCTATGGCTTTTAAATAAAGATTCTCTTGGTGATTTGATAGTTAGTTAAAACAACTAACAAAGTTACTGCATTCATGTAATAGCTATATATACAAATATACTATAATCATTCCACAATAAATAAAATCATAATTCTCTCTATCTTTTCTCTTCTTCTATTTCTTCTTTAAATGACTTAGTGGAAGGTTTATAGGAAACAGATGTGGCTGCTGAACTGAGACTAAAAATAGTTCAAGATCATTCTGATCTTAAAGGGGGTATGATTTACACCATTTCCTTGATCTTTGTTTATTGAAAACAAGACTTATAGAGCAATTTTTGCATCATATAGGGACCTATAGTGCAATGCCCCCGATCTTTATAAACTGGCATTTTGTGAATGCAGGTCTTTTAGAGAATATGGAGTGGTGACAATAAAACATTTGAAAAAATTTATTGATGCCGATTCAAAGATTCAAAAGGGCCCTGTTTATTACGAAAGAGTGAATATAATTAAGTATTCATAGATTCCAAGAAAATCACTAAATAATTTTCTTGTCCCCGAATTTCTAGTTAATTAATTTTGGTAAATAATACTGTTTTTTAACAAATTAGAGCTTCCGCTTACGGGGCATGGTTTCTTCTAAGACTTTCGTTTCACGATCCGATCCTTTCACTAAATATCGAGGTACACAAATAGTTATTACCTTGAATTTTCTAAAATACTGTTATGGTTATTATGTCTGTAATGATGTGAATGTATATAATTATACAAATGATTCAATGTAACGTAGGAGTAGATATAGTAGTGGTTTGGTGGAAGGTCTTAGTTTTTTGTGAAACTGTATATGCTGCAATTAATTTTGGTTATTTTGGCTAGAGTTTTAGACTTTTTGTGGTCTCAAGTGTCTTTCTCTAGCCTTCCTCTAATGTGTGTGGCACAATGAGCTAGCACAACGTGCAATATACAAGTTGTTATCCATTTAAAGAGAAAGATCAGTTGCAAGATAGCCAAATACGATCATAGCAGGGTCTAAAAGATCATATTTTTGATAAATTCACAAGAAGAATAATTTCGATGTTACAAGTGAATGTTTGTCTTGTGTGTTCAAAGTCATCGAAGATAAAATTATAGGGTAAAGCCCTCGTCTGGCCCTCTAACTATGCCCAAAGTGCGCGGTCCGCCCCTGATCTTCAAAATTACCCTTTTACGCCCCATATCTTCACCTTTTGTGACACCGTTAGCCCTTTTTTTATTTTTCTGTCAGTTGACCATTAGTCAACGCCACATGGCGCCACCTCACCGCCACCTCACCGCCTCTGTCTTCGTCAGCATTGTCCCTAACTTAAAAAAAAAACCTTTGAAGGTTTGAAGTTTGAAGGCTTCAAACCTTCATCAATGGAGGATTCCGAAAAATAAAAAAAGCATTCTACTTCTTTATTATTAATCTGAACACTTAAAACTTGGATTAAGAACCCATTAATCAATTAATACACCATGAGATCAAAACACTTAAGGAAGCGGAAGAAATATCATTTAGCTTGCCTGCATAAAAGGCAGCTCGTCTGAGCCTTGTTCTGACCAGTGATGAACTCGATTCTGACTCCTCATGGGATTCTTTAGAGTGCTGGTCAGGTCACATCCTAGATCAAATCTTATGTTGTTTCTAGAAAGAAGCATAGTACCGCCTTAAAAGAAGACCTTTTCTATTCCAAAAGATCGAATCTCTCCCGAAGAAGGTCCCGCTCATGGAGAACCATTCAGGGTTTCACATGACTTGAGGATTGAGAGTCATTATTGTTATTATAATAATTATTATTATTATTATAAACCCCATTCTAGTATCCCCATGGCTAAACGATACAGCTCGAAAGAACCAGATACTTTATATCCCAAAATCTGCTTTTGGAAAACAAAAAATTGCGGAAGGGCCAATATCAAAATCTCCATCCAGGATAGCTGAATAAGGCGAAGTTGGGTCCATAGGAGGAAGCTCACATTTAGAAAATTCCATCAGAATAGATTTTTCCAGAAATTGTTGTTTCGTCCCTGATGAGTTTAGAAACTTTTTATTTAGCGGACAAGCCCCGAAGATGGGATATATTTGAACCAAGGGGTTGCTTTAAAGGTGAGCGAAGGGGATCGAGCAGCGAGTTCCAAAACTTATTATTCAATGGAACTAAATTAATTAACCATTGAATCGTGCTATTGGATCTCATGGTGTATTAATTGATTAATGGGTTCTTAAAGAAGAAGAATGTTTTTTTGATTTTTCGAAATCCTCCATTGATGAAGGTTTGAAGCCTTCAAACCTTCAAACCTTTAAAAGTTTTTTTTAGTTAGGGACGATGCTGACGAAGACAGAGGCGGTGAGGTGGTGCTGAGGTGGCGCCATGTGGCGTTGACTAACGGTCAACTGACAGAAAAATGAAAAAAGGGCTAACGGTGTCACAAAAGGTGAAGATATGGGGCGTAAAAGGGTAAATTTTGAAGATCAGGGGCGGATCGCGCACTTTGGGCATAGTTAAAGGGCCAGACGAATGCTTTACCCAAAATTATATGCAAGTTCTTTTTCCATTCCGGAATCCTCATATTATAACATATTCGACAATGATTTTGAAATTTATCAGCTACATGCAGGGCTAATCCAAACTTCTCGCGTACCTAAAAGTAAGTGCTAGAAAAAATTGGATCTTTTATAATTACTCCCATTTTGACCAACCATATGGTATATAAATAATTTAATAACATTCACAAACTAATCGTTATAATTTTTTTTTATATTTTTTATATTTGAATGTTCTGATGTTTTTTTGGTTTAAATTTTTTGTATGAGTATCTCATTTTGAGAACTAATTAGTTCATCTATTTCTTTTTTTTAGTATTCAAAATTCTTGTTTGCTAACCTTGATAAAATAGTAAAATATAATTAAACATGTTTATTGATGATTCTTTCGTAATATTTTTTTGTTTTGAATTTGTTTTTAAAATTTACTTATTTAAAGTGGAGCAAATTAAACATGTGATAAATGAGTAATGTTGGATATCATCCAAATCATATCACTCTTTTATTACCTATAGATGAATTTCAAATTAACCAATCATATGATTAATCTTTTCTGATTTATCATTTTTTCTCTTTTTTACGATTGGTCCACATAAAAGGCGATAAAAAGGTAATGTGATTTGAGGTGATATCCAACATTACTCGTGATAATTATATTTAAAAACATAATATAATAAAAAATAAATAATAAAGATTAAATATAATAACTTAACCAGGTGAGCTAGCTCATCTGGCCAGGGCTCTGACTCTCAAGTGAGAGGTACAGGGTTTGAATCCCGCAGGTGGAAGAAAGTTATTAAAGTTTGGAAAGTTTCCAAGGTTCGAGACCCTCCTAGAATCTCCCGTGGAACTAGTCGGGTGTAAGCCCAGAACCCTCGTACGAAAAAAAAATATAATAACTTATTTTATAAGAGATACAAAAAATTATATGAGTAGGTCTTTAATAATTAAATTCTCTTTTCTTTTAGGATACCGTAATGGTATTAACTTTAAAACAAGAAAAGAACTTAAAAGAAGATAAAACTTGTTTGCCAAGTTTCGAACTTGAAATATATGAAAAATAAAAGGTGATTAATTCAAAAGTTTCACAACCCAACAAACTTTTTTCATAAAGTTTGGTCTATTTCACTAACAATTTAAATCAATAATACCTTTCACTGGGTTACAACTGCGACACAATTCATTAGACTTGTGCTACACTATTCACTAGGCTGTGCGACACAGTTCTCTGGGTTGTGCGACATAAATCGCTGTGTTGTGTTCACTGAATGTGCGAAACATCTTCATCAATTATGCCAAATGAATATTTTCTGCAAAACAATTCAAAAAATGCAGATACGCACTACACTGTCGCCACTCGTGGACCATATTTAACCATATTTAACCATCTTCAACCCACCTTGGCTACGCCATCAACAATCGAAAAATTCAAATTAAGGTAAAAATAATCTTTACCCCTGAATCTCTAAAAAATTGAATTATTTTTAACCTAATCTCATTAATTTTACAATTTTTCTAAATTATCTGATTTAAGTATAATTACATACGTGATGTTTATTATATTTTTATACAAATTCTATGATGGCCATTTTATGATCGATCTAAGCCTTTTAAAGTATGAAAAGTGATACGTTGATACTAGCGTATATGGGGAGTGGGTTGAAAAGCAATAAAATGACCATTGTAGGATTTGTATAAAAATATAATAACATCACGATTGTAATTATATTTAAATCAAATAATTTTAAAATATTGAAAAAGGGATGAGATTAGGTTAAAAATAATTCTGTTTTTTAGAGTTTTAATGGTAAAGATTATTTTTTTACCTTAATTTGGGTTCTTCGATTGTTGATGGAATAGCCAAGCCGGATTGAAGATGGTGGATAATGGCCGACGAGTGGTGGCGGTTTCTTGTGTAAGAGAGCGGCTTGGTGGAAAGAGATTTTATTTTTATTTTTGTTCAAATACGAGTGTAAGGAGATGATTTTAGATTTTTTATGTTTCATTATTTTTCAATGTTAAGTTGTGTATTTTTTTAATCTTAAATTTTATTATTTTATTTTATAAGGTTTTAATAGGTATATTTTTAATCTTAAATTTTATTATATTATTTTATAAGGTTTTAATAGGTATATTATAAATATAAATTAATATTTTAGACCTTACTTATTCAAATTTTTGGACTGAGCTTCTTAAAACATAATCTGTTAGGTTACAAACCTAATTAACATTTATCCCAAAATAAAAAAAAACTTCACTGTTACTAAGTTAGGGTGTCTTATACTTTATTCTAATAAGAAAATATCTATATACTAATACTATATATTATGTATAATTTTTTGTAGAGTCCTAAAAAATTTGGAGTCCAAAGTCCAAAGTGCAACGATAGCATTCATTAATATTCATTGAGTCCATTCCTTGTTACATATTTGAAAATTTAAAGTATTCTACTATTTTATTTTCAATAAAGATTAGAAGGATAGATTTAGTAGTTTTATTTTTTATAGACAATTTTGAATTTTAAAGTTTTTCATTATAAACAAAACATTTGTATCTAGAGCATGATAAGAATTTCATTTATATATATATTTATGAGAGTTTTGTTCTTAATTTTAGACCCTACACGTATATATTTTAGAGTATATCACATTGTTATAACTTATTAGTAGTGGTGTGAGTCAAAAAAGTTTGAAAATATTTGTAAATATTAGTATATATTTGTTAGATATTTTAGTTTTAAAATATATAATTTTAGTGGATAATATATTATTCTAGTAAGGATTTTTTTAATTTTTTTTGTCTTTCTCTCGCCTTCCTATCTTATATAGTTTTGGGTAGAATGAGCCCGCCACAACTTCTATTTATAAAAATATGGATTTACAATTTGATCCCTTCCAATCGAAAATCCTCACTCTACCTTCGTGTGTAAACATCATGAAAATTCTAGTCAAATAATCCAAACAAACACTTGTATCGAGGACAAATTGAATAGAAACTAAAAACCTTAATATGATCATATATTCCGATACATAATGGCATTATTGTGTAAACCAATACTGATGGACCTATGTGGTAATTTATCCTAACAATATTGTATTTGAAATAAAATGATAGTTTTGAAATGGCAGGAATGACCCTGAGGGAAAAAGTGTATTATCCATATAAAATAAAAGGTGCTTTCGTCGTTTCACCTTATTGGATATTTCGTCTTTTTTACTAACAACACAATGTTATGACGTAGTTCTTGTGTATCATTAAAAAAAAAGTTAACAAGTTCAACAAGCCATATGGGAAGTAAGTCAAGTAACTAAAAAAAAAACCTATTTGGTCTTTTTATCTCGTTATGACAATTTAGCCCTTGTAAGCAAGCGTTTTAATTTTGTGACAACATTAATCTTTTTTTAAGATAAACACTAAAATCTTACGTTTGCAAGATAAAATATTAACATTGCAACAAAATAAAAAGTCAAAATACCACTTATGTAAAATAAAAGACTAAATTGTCAAAATATAAAAAAAAAAGTGACCAAACGATTTATTTACTATAAACACAACTAACTAAAAACTAATCATTTATATACATATACGGATTTAACTTTACAATTTTGCGTTGCATTGTTCACAAAAGCTTCATCATGAAGTTAAAATTAACATCCGGTGAAGTGTTCGGGTGGGACCATATTGCACTTTCCGGAACTTTGACACTTTTGAAGCCTTGCCCCTTTATACAAACTTGTAACGACAAAATTGTTAAGGTCAGAGTGTAGTGCAATGGCATTGCATCCCCAGCTTCTAGCTTGAGACTCGGCTTTAATTACGAGTCTCTTTGTTATTCTTTTCCTATGGAAGGTATTCCGTATTGCCACATTTGATATGTATGTAATTTCTCTTGAGTAATGTTCATTGGATTAATACAATAAGTGCATGAACATGCCTTTCAACTATCTCTTGAGAGAAGAATAAAAGTTATCTTAGAATACAATGCACTAGACTCTTTTGGTAGGTAGTTCACGTATTTTAATATTAAATTCATGTATTAGCAATTAATATAAGAAGACTAGAATGATTATCCAATATTTGGAGTAGTTTGCATCATTTGAAATCATTCACAAAACAAGAAACAATATTAAACTTTAATAGAACAAAAGTGAGGGCAAACGTATAATTTTTCGTGCAAATTAGTAAACCCCCGAAAACAATGGTGCAAGTATACACTAAAAAGTTAAACGGACTTCTTCAAAATAACACACTATCTCCATGGTTGATCGAATTAACATCACATATCCCTATGGTTTAAAAATAATGCCAAATCCTCCCTTGACGGTATAACAACAAATTAAGCACAGGGACTTCCAAAATAACACCACAAGTCCCTAAGGTTTAACAACAACACAATACCCCCTAAGTCTAAACTAAAGATTGATTGGAAGAGTATTTAAGAAAGATAAAGTGTGTGGAGATGTTGATTTTCCGAATAAAGAACACCAAGGGGGAAGTTTTTCAAGGACACTTTCAACCGGTGGGGTCACTAGGGGTAAATCTGTCCGTAATTTCAAAAGGGGCGGCTCTTTCTTGTTCTTATCTTCCTTGAGCGTGTAGTTTTTAGCCCAGAAAAGAGTGAGAATAAATTTTGTGGACGATTTTCTCCCTCCGGAAAATTGTATGATATGCCAACCATCTACACTGGTCTTTTCACCACTTGAAATTATCTCGTCTATATCATCTGCTTAAACACAAAGGGTAAAATTAAATGAGTAAATAGTAATCTTTACAACCACTAATAGTACGAGAAATAACTTATTTGGTTCCTTTTTTTTGTATATTTTGACAGTTTAGTCCGCAAAACTAACATTTTATTTTAGTCCCCAATTCTTCAACATCAGTCTGTAACATTTAAATCTCTTATGTTTTGAGTTAATTGCACTATGGGTCCCAATATTATACACAAAATACACTATAAGTCCCTGTATTATGCAAAAATTGAACCATGGGCCTTGCTATTATTTTGTTTTGAGTTATTTATACTACAAGACCCTGTATTATACAAAATAACCTATATTTTACTCAAGAAAAATTATATATATTCAAACAAGTACAATAAATCAAAGCTTGATAAAAGAAAAATTTATAAATTCAGGGACCAAGTGAAGATGTTAAAAATTTTGGCGGGCCATAAGATAAACGATATTTTAGTCTATTAATAGGAAAGTCCGTGAATTTAATGCCTAAAAAGAAATGGGAACACAAAAAATAACAAATATTGACACAAAATAAAAAGAAAAGGGACTAAATTGTCAAAAAGGTCAAAGATAAAGTAACAATTATTTAACCTTCTAAAAATATTTTAGCCTTTTATCACATTAATAATACGACAGCAAGCCTGTGATGAAATTGAAATACAATAAAGAGAAATGTCACAGAATCAAAAGAAAAGGGGCTAAAATGTTACATTCACAAAACAAGGGACTAAATCGCAATATAACAAACATTACCTTTTAATTGAAAATCCTCAACCGCCTCAGTATTAATCCCAAGAACCCATCTAATAGAATCTTTAGTATCAATCAACACTTTTGTAACTCTCTCATCTTCTTTTACATCACTTTCAACACTTACAACTGGGATATCCGATCTGGTCCATCCATTTTCAGCCCCTTTTTCCATCCAACAGCCATAATTCATCGAAAAAGTTACGAAATCAAGAGACTTGTTTTTACTGCAGGTAAATTCTTGTTCTATGTGTTTAACCTCATTTAGTAAGGTTCCTGGAGTTGGTGAGAATAGTAAAATATTTGCGACTGGTTCTTCATTTCCTGTCGCATCTATAACATGTACAACCTGGAAAAAGGTTTTTTAGTTAATTGCATTATAAGTCCCTATATTATGCGGAAAGTGCACTATAGGTCTCTCTTTTATTTTTGTGAGTTAATTGCACTATAGGTTCATATATTATACAACTATAGGTACCTATTTTGATTTTTGTAGTTAATTGCACTATGATAGCCTTATTAAGCAAACATTGCATTATTTAAATTGATTGCACTATAACTTCCTGTATTAAGCCAAAATTGCACTATAGGTCCTATGTTATTTTTTGTGAGATAATAGCACTATAAGTTCCTAAGTATATGCAAAATTTGCACTATAGAGTATAGATCCCTAATTTAATATTTTTGAGTTAATTGCACTATAAGACCCTATAATATGCAAAAATTGCACTATAGGTCCCTATTTTAATTTTTCTGAGTTAATTGCACTATAAGTCCCTATATAATGCAAACATTGCACTATAGGTCTCTATTTTATTTTTTGTAGTTAATTGCACTATAAGTCCCTATATAATGCAAAAATTGCACTGGAAGTCCCCATTTAAACTTTTTTGAGTTAATTGTACTATAATTTCTAATAGTAATTAATAGAAATTAGGGTTTAGGGTACTTGCATTTACGGCTCGTGAAGTATCTTCAGTAAATGGTGGGACCATACCAGTGTACACTAAACCAAGTGAGATAAGCAACAGAATACAGGAAACACCAATAATTGGCACTTTTGCCCCTGCAAATTAAAAAAATTATATTTAGTTTTTCTTAGTGTCACACACTCTAAATATACCATCTTTTGGGGGTTATATATCATGTTTCTATTGGACCTTCTTCTTTTCATACATTAAAGTCCTTTTTTTTAGACTAAAATAATAAGCAAATTCCAAACGGACCACCTATTAAAAATATTTTTAACTTTATTTAAAAAGTATTATTGTCCATTTAAAAGTGTATGAAGAAGGTTTTTGAGTATAGACTAGTTCAGGGGTATTATATATGCAATCAAGAAAAGTACTTGTAGTAAAAAGTACCTGAAATGTGTATATACGAGAGGAGATACACCATTGTTAGACATATTATAGCAGCTACATATATAGCAACTACTAGATTGCTTAACCACTCAGGACTAGTACCAGGGCTCCTGTAAAAAATATCAAGGAAAAACTTACAGCTGAAAAAAAGGGTAAAAGTGTAACTCTTGAAGAATTATAGGGACCTAAAGTGCAAAATTACCTTTCGAAACGAACTGAATTTCCAATTATAGTGTTAGCTAAACGAATGGCCATACCAGCAGTGATTGTGAAGGGAAGAGCTAACCCTAAAAGCAATGTTTCCGTTTTGAGTGGCTTTGGTAATTTTGCTGGTGCTAAAGTTGCTTCGAGTAAACCATCTAGGAATTGAAGAATTTAGATTAGATAACTGGAAAATATTTTGCATGGGGGCATGTAGTGCATTTTCTTGAATAATATAGGGTCTTAAGTGCAATTTTTTCTTAATCTAGAGGCATATTGTGCAATTTTCTAGAAAGACGGTAAAACTTACATGCAAACGCAGGCGAAACGAGCCATAACACAGTCAAATAAGTAGAACCAACTTTAAAATAGTTCCCAATCACCAACAAAACAAACCATTGCACTAATCCCCCTTTAAAAACCCATCTTTCCGCCTCCAATTTCGCCCATACAATATTACCTGGGCCCACATTTCCTCTTTTCAGAAAAACATGTTCCGACCACATCTTTAACAAAACAAACCCCACGTGTTGTCCAATAAACGCTCCGATTAAACCGGGCCCACCGAATAAACCAATCACTAACCATGGACTTGAGATATACGGTATTGGATATGAGGATATGAGGGGAAGAATATACGCTATAGTGGAAGCAAAACTAATGGAGAATAACCATGTTAAAACTATAGTTAATAATGTAAGAAGTAGGGATATTATAGCGGGATAACCACCCATGAAGAGTGATACTGCAAATATTACAAGTGATTGCACGATTACTGAGTTGTATAACATTGTGCCAAAATTTTGGCGATAGACAATCATGTACATTCCCTGAAAAAAAAAAGAGTTAATTTGCATATAGGTCCCTATACTATGCGAAAATTGTGAGAAATGTTGTTATCAATTTTTCTGAATCAATTGCATTATTATTAGTCTCTATATTATACTTTATAATAGAAAAAAATTTAATATTTCATATTAAGAATAAATCAAAGCTTAGTAAAATTGAATCTAAAAATTGAGGATTCTGAAATTTTGAGAGGTATAATTTATTTTTTACATGGTCAAAATACCAGTTTTGCAAAGGGATGAAACCAGTATATTTTTGGCCTCAATTTTTTTTTTTTTAAAAGTAGATTCCTATATTTTGGATTAATTACACTATAAATTTCAAACTAAATTATATCATAAAATTAATTACACTACGAATAAGTAACATCAATAATAACATAATACATATTATTGGATCTATATAGAAATTTTCTCATAACTAAAAAAGTTTAAATAATATAAGATGAATTCTTCCAAATCTTAGCAATAAATCTGTCTCTATATAATTCCTAGATGAACAAAAAAATACCATTATACGTCTTGAAAATTTAAAAGTTCTAGACAAAAATTTACTTTGTACTTTTATTTCAATATAAATAACTATATTTTTCTTTCATTTAAGTTGTATAGAATATTTATGAAATAGATATAGAGTGATGTCTCAGGAAGGTTCGAGAATCACTTTCTCAATATTTTCTTTAATATTTAGATTTTTTTTATATAAAAGATAACTAAATAAAATTTAAATATTTTTTTAACATGTCACCTCATTCATACTTAAAATAAGTTAAATTTTGTCACAAATTCATAACTTATAAATAACTTAAATCAAATAATATAATATTGTAGAATATCACTATACCTATTATTATTCAATTGATATTCAAAAAACACAAAAAAAACATTACAATTTGTTAATTTACTTTATTATATGAAATTATATATACTAAAATATCAATATTATTTGAATATTTCTTTCAAAATTTGATATTTTAAATTTACTTTTTAAAGTTTTAAGGATTAACGTGTCTATTAGTACCAGAATGTCGAAATATGTAGCGGGATCATGCTCAGATGTGCCACCTGGCACCACCTCATTGGATTTTGGAAGATCAGCTGAAGCACCAGCTTTAAGTAAAAACTCTAACATATTATCTCCAAGATGTTGAAAAGAACCAGGTTTCAAAAGACTCAATTTATCATTCTGCACGTCAAATTTTTTACTGTAGGTCCTTATATTATGCAAAAATTGCACTATAGCATCATACCTTCGTGTGATACACAGCTGTAAGATCTGAATATGCAAAGTCAAGTCCAGATAATCCAGCAACTTCTGTGTATACTTGGAAATCAGTTGCAGAATTTATTAATCCAGAATTAAAGAGATCCTGCAAATTAGTTGCTTTTAGTAAATAGAATTATAGGGACCTATAGTGCAATTAATTAAATAGAAGATAGATGTTGACATGACCTGTGCAATGATTTGGCCAGATGGATGCTTTGCTACCGCAGCAAAGATCTCGATCGCCCATGGATGTGGGCCCGCCTATTACACAAAGGAGTATATTAAATTACATTATACGTGAAAATAAAGGTTAGTTTGTATAATATAAGGACTTATAGTATATTTAATTTGAGAAAAATTATCGGGCCTACAGTGCAAATTTCGCAAAATATAGGGTTATCCAGTGCAATTTTTGAATAATATAGGGACTTATAGTGCAATTTTCAAACAATATAGGGACTTGTAGTGCAATATCCGAATAATACACTGCATCTTTTGATTAATATAACGACCTATTGTGCAATTTTTGAATGATCTAGGGGACCTATAGTGCAATTTTTGAATGACCTAGGGACATATATTGAAATTTTTTATATAAGGGACCTATAATTTAATTTTCAAAAAATATAGGGACTTGTAGTGCAATTTCTTATGATATACCTATAGAGCAGTGTTCTAATGAAATTGGGACCCAGAGTGCAATTTTTGAATGATGTAAGGACCTGTGATGCAATTTTTTAAATAATATAGGGACTATATTGCAATTAAGTAAAAAACATCACTTCATAGGAGGGAAGAGCATACCTGGAAGATAGCAGATTTTCCACCAAGGCCCATAGCTTCCAAATCGATAGCCATTTGGATTGTATCACTCCAAGGATGCTGCACAAAATATATAAAAATTGTTTATTATTTTCACAAATGGTCCCTAAACTATCTAAACTATAGGCCATTTGAATTGTATCGTGCAATTAACTCAAACAATTTAATACAAAACTGAAGTGTAATTGACTCAAAAAATTTAATACAGGGACCTATAATGCAATAAACATAAAAGATGAATATAAGGACCTATAGTGCAATTAATGAATTACACATACCTGAGTTATAAAGCCATGAGCACCCATTAAACCTTCCTCTTCACCAGTATTAAACAAAAATATAACCGAGTTTTTAAATCCGTGGGCCCACTGAGAAACACCTCGAGCAAGCTCAAGCATAACAGCTATACATGAGCTACAATCACCCGCTCCTTCCCTAAAATATAATTGCACTTTAGTCCCTATACTTTATGTACTAGAAAATTGAGATTTTCTTACGTGGGAAAAACTGTATCAATATGTGAAGAAACTAGTATAGCTTTTTCTTTTCCTTCAGATCCATATTTTGGTGAGATTCTTAACACAACATGGGTCAAATCGGAATGAACCAGGGTTTTTCCGTTAAATAATCCTCCTTTCATTTGATTTGCACCAGACTTTGAGTGAAAAAGGTCCACTTCTACATCAACTTCCGAAAATGCCCCTTTCTTTATAGCTTGTGATGCTTCATACACATACTGAAACAAAAAGACAACATAAAACTGTTAACATATTATACTGAAACAAATCCCTTTTTTATAGTTTGTGCAATTTTTGCTTAATCTAGGGGTCTAAAGTGCAAATTTTGCATATATAGGGACATATGCGATTTTTGCATAATATAAGGACCTATAGTGAAATTAACCAATAAAAACCACAACCCCCCTTCATCCCTATAGTACAACTTTTACGTAATATAGAGACATCAGTATCATTTTGCATAATGTAGGGGCCTATATTGCAATTTCCGCACAATATAGAAACCTATAGTACATTTAAATTATAAAATCACAAACCCCTTTCCCCCTTAAGTACATTTTTGGCAAAATTTAGGGGCATGTGTGCAAAATTTTTGTATAATATAAGGGCCTAAAGTACAATTTTTGCATAATATATGGGCATATAGGACATTTTTTCATAATATAGATCTATAGTGCAAGTAAGTTAAAATATCACAAACACCCTTCCCTCTATAATACATTTTTTTTCCATAATTTAGGGGCATGTACATTTTTTGCATAATGTAGGGGCCTAAAGTGCAAATTTTCTAATAAATGGACCTATAGTGCAATCAACTAAAAAAATACCCCTTACCCCAATAGTACAATTATTGCATAATATAGGGTCATATAGTGCAATTTTTGCGTAACATAGAGACCTATAGTGCAGTTTTTCAAACAATTTACAGACTTATAGTGCAACTCATGAATGATATAGGGACATATATTTCAATTTAAGAAAAAAAATATAATACCGTTAAATAAGGTAATAATATATTTAGTCCTTTATCTTTGACCTTTTTTACAATTCAGTCCCTCAATTTACAACAATCACGAAAATACATACCTCCAAAGCAGAATCAAGAGCCTCAGAACCAACAGTGTGGGGCCCAAAATCAGTCAAAGCTTTAACATGTTTGAAACTTTCATGTTCAGAAAACCTCGTTTTCCGACATGTTCAAGCGAAAGTGGGCCCGCAAATTATTAAACTGATAATGATAAACACCCAAGCTCCGCACAAAGCAAGTACAAACAACAATAGCACTACATGTGTTGGTCTTTTAGCAACTATTTCACTTTTGGTCCCTTATCTTTATCATAATTGCTTGATAGGTTTAGTTCTTCAGATGAATTCTTACTCCTCTGCTTCATTTTGCTGTGGGGTTATTTTTTTCGTCCAATAATTAACACCTGTTCAGCATTAAATTTACACACTTAACAAAAACCCATATATTTAAGATTTATAAATAGAAAAAAAATCTAAAAAATTCAACTTATGAAAAAAGAGACTAACTTCTGAACTATAAGGCGGGAAATATATGAATTATGAATTAAAAACTGAATGTTGATAGTATATGGAAAAACGTACCTTATGATATGATAGGATATGGTAGTTTAATTTTGAGGACAATATTTATAGTTATAAAGATAAGGTATATAAAGTACTTCAATGCTGAGACAATAATTTAGGTCCCCTCTTCAGAGATGGATAGTAAGATGAGAACACAATAAATGTAATATCACTAAACAAACACCCCATTCTGAGAACGAGAAAAACAAGATATTCTTTCTGAGAGCCAGAGTATCGAGAAGGATATACCAAGAGAAAGATTATGAACAAAGCAAACATAATATAAACGTGATATAGATAGAAAATCTCTAGGAAAAATGATAAAAGAAGGAACATGATTATGCATGCATATGATTGATTAGATAAACGTGAGAATAATATAAAGACTGATATATGATCCCATGGTTAGATATAAAAAAGCTAAAGGATGATGAAAAATACTTTATAGCAATATCACTATATATATTTTTTTTAAATAAACAGTTTTAGATAAAACTAACAAAGTTAACCAATACCGGATCGGTTGGTTAATACTACCAAAATCTTGGTCATATCGTTAATAAGAAATGATAACCAGTTATTTGATAGTGTGTTACATCTGAAATGGCTAGCCAAAAGTTTGGTTTATGAAAACATTTTTTGTTTTTGTTTTTAGAATATATTTTTAGAAAATGAATTTCGTTTTCAGTTTCAATATTTTTAGAGTAAATGACACTTTTGCCCCCTGGGTTTATACGCGATTGACAGGTTGCCCCCTAACTCTTAAAATGCGCCTCGTTGCCCCCTAAGATTTGTTTTTGTGACCCGTTACCCCCTACTGCGTGTTCCGTCCATTTTTTCCGTTAAAAGTGACGTGGCATTTCCATGTCACAATTTTTTTTTTTTTTTTAATCCAGATGTCAATTAATTATTTAATTAATTTATATCCAAGGGCAAAAAAGAAATTTCATTAATAGGTTTATAATATTAAATATAATTAATATAATAACCACCCCCCACCCCACCCACCGCACCCCCTACCCCCCCCCCCCCCTCTTCCCCTTCTTCTTCCCCACTCTTCTTCTTCTTCCCGTTCTTCTTCCCCGACCTGGTTATTTTTTTTAAAAAAAAAAAAAAAAAAAACAGCAAACTGCAATGCAATGGAAATCATGATTGAAATAGGCTGAGGGAGTAATTAGTCCTGACTTTGTTACATATGGAATAATGTTAAACGGATTGTGTAATAATGGACGTGAAATAAGCATATATAATATCAATTAATTAAGAGCATATTTTTCATCTTCACAACAGTACCCAATAGCTTAGTGTAGTCTATAACAGTAAGCTTGGGTCGCGTACGGATCATTTGATTCACAGTAAAACGAGCATCTTTCCATGGAGTCTAAAGGCCACGCGTTTTAACTTTGTCCAAGCAAGCAAAAGCCTTTTCTTATTATACTTAATCCCACCTTGAAGAACCATTTTGTATAGACGATTAGGGTGAAATAATGGAAACCAAGAACAAGTTGTATATATTATATAATATATATATATATATATATCCGATCTTGCATATTGTTCCATTGTTTTTTTTTTTTTTTTTAAAAGTTGCAGGTGTCGGGAAGAAGAAGAAGAAGAGTGTCGGGAAGAAGAAGAAGAAGAGTGGGGAAGAAGAAGGGGAAGAGGGGGGGGGGGGGGGGGGGGGGGGGTAGGGGGGTGCGGTGGGTGGGGTGGGGGTAGTTATTATATTAATTATATTTAATATTATAAAACCTATTAATGAAATTTCTTTTTTGCCCTTGGATATAAATTAATTAAATAATTAATTGACATCTGGATTTAAAAAAAAAAAAAATTGTGACATGGAAATGCCACGTCACTTTTAACGGAAAAAATGGACGGAACACGCAGTAGGGGGTAACGGGTCACAAAAACAAATCTTAGGGGGCAACGAGGCGCATTTTAAGAGTTAGGGGGCAACCTGTCAATCGCGTATAAACCCAGGGGGCAAAAGTGTTATTTACTCATATTTTTAAAAAATATGGAAACGTCGATTTCACGTTCTCTAATATAGCACTGTTTTCATTTTATTTTCCAGGAAACTGTTTTCATTTTCTTTAGCCAAACACGTTTTCATTAGCATTTTAGAAAATATAGAAAATGAAAACAGAAAATAGCTGTTGTGGGGTCTTAGTTTTTTTATTTTTATTCCTGAAAACATACTTAATACAAATTAAGAGTCTATTACAAATAAACTTTTTAATTCAATCGTATATAAAGTTTGGTTTTCCAATTAAATACATATACAAATTCTAGGCCTTGGAGAATTCTAAGTCAATTAATTTTTTTTCTAGGACAAAAATAATTTTTTTTTTTTTTACATTTTTGTGGGGAACCCGATAGGCAAATTTTTTTTTTCTTTATTTTTTTTACTTTACTAGTAAGGATCGGGCTGAATTTTTTTCTTCGATGTTTTTACTTTTCTCGATGAGGGTTGGGGAAAATTTGTCGATTTTTTCACTTTCCTATAGGGGACGGGGGCAAATTTATTTAATTTTTCTAGCGGGTAGTAAATTTTATTTTTCTTATTTTTTTATTGTGGGTCCCAAGAATAATATTTTATCTTTAGATTTTTTTACTTTTTTTTTTCAGGACCCTTCGGCCAAATTTTTTAATTTTAGATTTTTTTTTCTTCCAACAGGGTCTGAGGGGAAAACCTTTTGGTTTTAGATTTTTTTTCTAGTAGTAGGAGGGGCCCGATGGGGCAAAAAAAGTTTAGGTTTATTTTTCTTTTCAAGACAAGGGGCCCGAGATGTGGGTGGATTTGTCCCTTTTTCATTTTATTTTTTGCATATATGTGAGACTTTTAAACAAAGCCGAAGTTGATAAAACTCAACTAATCCCTCATAGAGGGTCTAGAACTAGTCTAGGAAACATACAACCACTCTTATCACTAGTAATGTTATGCCATAAATAATCCGGAGGATCCACAAATATTAATGGTTCTCCACGCAATTCCGCTCCTCTTTTAGCCAGAAGGTCCGCACATTTATTCGCCTCTCTATAAATATGATCTATCTCAAAACCCGGGTGATTCCTTAACATTGTTGCGCAGTCACGTCCGATATGACAATTCCACTTCGTAGAACTACCACCGCCCTTCACTAGCGCGTGAAGTTCTCTTGAATCAGTTTCGACACACAATTCCGTGACACCTCGATTAATTGCCCATCTCAATCCATAATGTAGAGCTAGAGTTTCAGAAAATCCTGGAGATTCAATGATACACGGTCCCGAAAAACCAGCAATGAAAGTACCTTCTGCATCTCTTATGAGACCACCTATTCCAGCTATCCCCCTTAACGCATCAAAACACCCATCGACATTTAGTTTCAATTTATTCTTGGGTTTTACCCACTTTACTAGCTCGCTCCTTGCGATCTTTGTTATCCCACCGTCAAGTTCTCTTCCCCATGCAGATACAAACCCACAGGCCAAGTTTAATGTGTCTTGTTTTAGCCCCGCTATTCTCGGGATTGCCCTCACATTCTCAAATATCGCTTCGTTTCTCCTAGTCCAAATGATGTTTATAGCTGCAATAAATATTAATTTCCACTCCAACCCGCCATACATATGTTTCGAGTCAAGATTAGCCTCAATCCAGCGCCTAATATTCATGTCAGGAGTTGCAACATTTTGCTGCAGAAAATCTGCTGAAGACCGGTCCATACTAACAGCTTCTCAATGGACTGTAATCAATTTATTAAGTTCATTTTCCCTTCTCCTAACTGCTACTGACCTGCGCACCAAGTCAGTCTCATACCCGAGACCTTCCCCAGCAGTTGGCGCCAATTCTGCAGCGCGATTCGCGGTGATGTTCAGAGAAGCTGCAGCTGCAGCAGAATCATTATAAGCGCACAGCAGGCCCAATTCCAGCCACAATTTTTCTGCAGGTTTGCATCTCAGGAAGGTGTGTTGCAGGTTCTCCA
This sequence comes from Nemophila menziesii, assembly GCA_029959085.1. Lineage (NCBI taxonomy): Eukaryota > Viridiplantae > Streptophyta > Magnoliopsida > Boraginales > Hydrophyllaceae > Nemophila > Nemophila menziesii. The sequence goes on along the minus strand of JARWIR010000004.1, from coordinate 41,325,297 downwards.
CACCTGTTCCACATAATTTACAAGTCGGTTCTTCAATCACCTTCCTCCGGTGTAGATTCGCTGCAGTAGGAAGCCGATCAAGAACCAATCTTTATAATAAATTTTTTCCAGCAAAAGGGCCTAAAGGGACAAGAATACTTAGATTTTTTTCTTTTCTAACGAAGGACTCAAAAAATGGGTGAAAGAGATTGTCTTATCTCCATTTTAAAATTGAAATGAAATTTTACTACAAAATACAAAAACTATGTGACCTCCCTTTTCTAGAGATGTAATTTGTTTCATCTCCATTTTTTCTAGCAGAGTCCTCGGAAAATTTTTGTTTTTACTTTTCTTTTTCTTGTCAAGAGCTAAAAAATTTATTTTTACATTATTCTTTTCCAGAGGCTAAATTATTTGTTTTTAAGGAAAAAAAAATTTCCAACAAGTGAGCCAAAAGGGGGAGAAAATTAGATTTTTTTCTTACGAGGGATCCGGAAAAGGAGGATTTATCCCATCTCCGTTCTAATATCGAGATGGAATTTATCACATCTGCATTCTAAGAATATGTTCCATCTCTATTTTACTGAGATAATATTTGTCTTATTTCTAATTAAATACCTTCCATTTTAGTCATATGCCCCAGTTAACTCAAATAAATTAGTTTACTCAAAAGATGTGTCTTTTGACACAGAGACCAATAGTGCAATAAACTTAATTAATATAGTAAACCTATAATGCAATTATCTCAAACAAATTTATTATACATACTTATAGTGCAATTAACTCAAAAGATATAACACAGGGACCTAAAGTGCAATAAACATGATAAATCGATATAGGGACCTATATTGCAATATGTACAGCAGTGTCTAGCAGTGAAAAGCACTCTTCAGTTCAAGAGCTGCTACTTCTGTTTCACCCATTATCTGAACATCGTTTTTTATTCTGCTTTCTTTTTATTATTATTTTCTGATAGTAATTTTATTTTTATATATAGTTGTTTGTTTCGTTACAGAAAAAAAAATACCACCCTTGAATCATTGTATTGATGCTCTTTATATTTCCAGTTTTATCTCGCATGTTTTCACGTTATTCTTTACAGAAATTTCCAGTTTATTTTAGTTTGATTTGATTGTTACTTCCATTGAAACATTTACATATATGGGTCGGAATATTATAGGGACCAACTGCAATTTTAAAAGAAATTAAAAAGTAGGGGCTACTTTGTAACTGTTTTGAACTTATAAGAGTTATTCTGTTATTTTATATATGAATTATATATATGGGTCGTTTTGTAAATTCTATAAAATATAGGGCTTGTTTTGTAACTTTTGTAAAATATATGATTAATTTGAAATATTTATATATTAATTAATTATTTAGTCTAGTGGTAAGAGTTACTCTATTATTTTTATGAATTATAGGTTTTTTTTTTAAATATTTGCTAGCTAAAGGAGTTGACTTTAAATGTTCTTACATTTTTATATGATTAGTCCCCATGGTCACAAAAGACTACCAGATGTCCGTACGGTTGTAAAGAGGCAAATACAATTTGAAGCATACTTTCCCCTAACTTTATAAAATAAATCCTAGTTATGAAAACTTAATTTTTAAGGCCTCTTTCTAAATTTTTGGTTAGAGTTTTGACCTTTTTACCCTTGTTCTTTATGAGTATGGACCCATAACGTGGTTTTTTTCATTACTTTGTTTTTTTGGTCCAGAAGCTCTGTTTGTTTGTTTTTTGTTTACTTACACTTTTGTCTATCTGGGTACGGACCTATCTCGAACATTAACTACATGGGTCCGCACCCATGTCGAGTATTATCACACAAACCACATGAAAAAAAGCAGTGGGGCTGTACCTATTATAAACAAAAACAGCATTTAACAAATTCAAACTTAACTGCCAATAATAATAACTACATGGGGTTGGACCCATTACATTCACAACACATAATGGGGTTGGACCCATTAGATTCACAAAACAAATAGTAACAGAGGCAGAGGCCCAAACTAATGAACAAACAAGCCCTGATGTGATGGGCTGGCCCCAATAAGCAGTAAACACACACGGGGTTGACCCCTTTACGTATAAAAAAACCCATCGCGATACAGTGAGGCGGCGAAGATGGCGGTTTGGGGCTGGCCCCATTTCGCACCAAAAGCAGATCGAGATCGAGATGGCCACCGTCGTGTTCTTGGTGATGAACGACATTGGTGGAGATGGCTTCGATGGTCAAGCAGCGGGGATGGTGGGGGTGAGTGGTGAGGAAGAGCAACGCCGAACTGGAGATGGAACAGTGAAGATCCATTACCCCACGAACAGCGACGGTGGTTCTGACGCCGATGTGGTGCGACGGAGGAGAATGGTGCTCTATGGCGGTGTCCTTCTTGTCCACGCACGGTGCTCGACGGCGGCGCTGGTGGATCTGAGCGTTGCTTGGTGATGGTGAAGCTGCAGCAGCAGGGGGGTTGATGGATCTCGACGGCAGCAGGAGGGGATTGGTGGATCTCGACGGCAGCAGCAGGGGGTTGGTGAATCTCGAACCTGGAGGCGATAATGGTGGTGGGGTTGTGCAGGAGCGGTGATAATGGTGTTGTTCGCAGTGATGACGAAGGCGGCGCTGCATCACCAAAAACGCAGTGATGATGAAAGCGGCCTACAGCAGTGGTGGTTGGGTTGGGGGGGAGGGTAGTGGTGGTGAGTGGTTTGGTGGGGTGGGAACTCGCGCTCCATATTAGAGAAAGCGCAGAGAGCAGAGAGAACAGAGTATGGGGGTGGGAAGCGTGATACGTTTCTTGAATGTGTTGGGGGGATTGGATTTTTGTTTTTCAGTGTGGGAAAGGGGTTCGGGGTATTTTGGTACTATCCTTATCCTAGTTGAACTAGTTAGGAGGTTAGTTGGGGTTGGGATTTAAAATATGAAGTGGGGTGTTCTTTGGGCCTTATAAACTGATTTCCCCAGTTGTAAAATACCCGGACGGGTTATAATTTACTTATAAAGGTCATTTTGTAATTTTTGCAAACTATAGGGACTAATTTGAAATGTTCTTATATTCTTAATTGATTTGCAATCTATAGGCAGTATTTTAGTCATTTAGTAGAATTGTTTCCAATACTTTGTATTAAGATTTTTTTTTATATAAATTGGTTAGTTATTCAAATAATAAATTAATTAAAAATTTAGAACACTTCAAATCAACCCTTAATAGTTTATAAAAATTACAAAACAGAGGAAGACTAAGCATATCGGGAAGACTAATCAATTCATCTGATATCCTCCTGAGGATGTGATAATGAGCCTAAAGAAGATCCATACAAGTGAGCATCCAGCAAACATGTAACTAAGATGGTTATGATTGAGAAACTGAACTATTATTCATTTCAATTGGGCTTCAAGAACAGAAGGTGGTTTGAGGTTCATACCGTATTCATATGTTTGTCAACCGCATACGGTTATTGGATAAGTCTGCAAGTGGGAGAATGTTATATCTGTTGAGACTTATTGAGTAGGGATAAAATAATTTTGGTTACAAGAAACTTTATTATTTAATATAGCGTCTCTTATGCTTTAGGGCCCGTTTGAATGTGCTTTTTTTTGTTCCAAGTTTGGAAGTGCTTATTTTAGAATAAAAAAGTGTTTTTAGAATAAAATTATAAATTTTAAAATATTATTAAAAATAATTTTGAAATCTAGAATCACTTTAGGTGTTTTTTTTTTAAGAAGCACCAATTTGGTGCTTCTCCAAAAAGTGCTTTTCAAGGTCTAAAACGCTATTAAAATTATAGAAACACTTTTAAGTGCTTCTAAAAAAAATCAAACGGGCACTTAGACACCACGTTATCTTGGACACCAAGTTATCTTTGACTACAAGTTTTCTCTCCTATATATATATGTAGTATATGTATAGAAAATATAGAGAGGTATGAGACCAACAAAGTAAGTGTGAGTAATAAACTTGTGAGAAACCATAAGAGTGGTCTTGTAAAACATAGGAGGATTATTATTCTTGTTCAAGGTTTTTTACATTATATTTAGACGGTGTGAACCTCCGTCAACATTGGTAATTTGCCGATCCATATAAATACTATGTCTCCCTTTTTTTTTAATCATTTTTTTTTCTTCTATCTCTATGTTTTCTTTTCCAACATCAGCGAATGTATAAGCAATGATTTAGTTGTATTGTAGTCTCTATATTACACAAAACTTACATTATATGTTTCTATATATTGAGAAAAGCATACTTTAGCCACACGTCTATGGTTAAAGACAAAGAGTGAGTGCTCAGTCAATTCTGTAAATTTGAAAATTCTAAGCAAAAATTTATTTTTTTAACTCCTTATTTTCTATATTTTAGTATAAAGAACATGTACTAAAAATTAACAAAAATTACAAAAAAATTTTTAATTATTTTTACAGTGATATCTATGGAAGGTTTGAAAGCCCATTTTTATAATATTTCTTTAACATTTGAATCCTTCTTATTTATAAGGTAATTGACTTTTTTTAAATATTTCTTAACACGTTATTTACTTCGAATAAAATGCTAGATCAATCTCAAATTCATAATTTATTAAAACCTTACTTTAATAAATATAATATTATAGAAATTCAAAATATTTTATTTAATCCCTATAATTACATATACTATAGAAAAATATTTCAGCAACATATATAATTTAATATTTAATTACTAACCGTTATATTATAGAGATAATTTCCACTTTAAAAATAAATCAACAACTTCTCATTTAATAACATAATATTTACATGTTACCAATATACCTTTATTAATGTTTTTTTTTTGGTACGTGGTCCGTGCACACACACCACGACTAATTCTCCATATATACATGTTTCCCATTATATTCCAAAGTAATTTCAGAAATAGGTTACTTGGTATAGAAACATCAAGATTTTGGCTAGTTGAGCTAACTCAAATGGTTAACCCTCATATTAATGTTGTAGTTTAATGAGTTAATTTTGTTCTAACAAATTTGTAATTACATCAGTGATTATTTATTAAACAAAATCAAATTTTCTTTTAAGACCCAGGAGAATTTTTTATTTATAGATTTTTTTACTTTTCCAGACGTTTTTTTAAGTCTTTTAATTTTGTACGGGTATCCGGGAACGAATTTATTTATTTTTTATATTTTTTTACTTTTCTAAGAAGGCTTAGGGGCAACTTTTTAAGATATTATTATTTTTCTAGGGAGGCTTAGAGAATTTCTTTTTATTAAAGAAAAGGGGGATTTTGGGGCAATTTTTTTTATTTATTTACTTTTCTCGTGCTGCAAATTTTTATAATTTTTTTTATATTTCTAGAGGGTTCCGAGGGTAAAAAAAATTACTTTTTTATTATTCTAGAGGGGGACCGGGAACAAATTATTGTTTAGTTTTCTAGCGGAGGACTCGATGGACCCATTTTTATTTTAGTCTTTTTTTACCTTTCTAGTTTGGGTCTGGGGTGAAAAAAAATCTTTGTTTTTTTTACTTTTCTCGCTAGGGTTGGGGGAATTTTTTATAGATTTTTTTACTTTTCTAGAGGGGGTCTCGGGGAAAATATTTTTCAATAAAAGTGTTTTTTTTTTTACCTTTCTAGCGGGGATCCTATGGAAAATTTTTTTCTTTAGATTTTTTTTTACTTTTCTAGCGGGTGGTAATTTTTTTTCTATCGTGGGTCTCGAGGACAATTTGTTTTCTTTAGATTTTTTACTTTTCTTGCGGGGGGGCTTAGGCGAAGTCGTCTACTTCTAGATTTTGTTCTTTTCCAGCGAGAGATCAGGGCAGAAATCTTTTGTTAGATTTTTTCTTTTCCAACAGGAGGGGCCCGATGAGGTCAAGAAAAGTTTAGATTTTTTTCTTCTTCTGACGAGGGGCCCGAGAGGTAAGACGATTTGTCCCTTTTTCATTCTTTGACTGAGACAAGATTTGTCTCACTTTCGTTATACAATTGAGATGCGATTTTCTTGCAAGGCAAAAAATTATTTGCCCCTCCGCAAATGCGTGTTTTGTCCCATCTCCATTTCTAGATTTTTTTTATTTGTCTAGCGTGGGTCCGAGGACAATTTTATTTTTAGGTTTTTTACATTTCTAGTAGAGGATTTGGGGGGTAAAATTTTAATTTTTAGATTTTTTCAATCGGAGACCTAGGGGGCAAAATCTTTTATTTTCAGATTTTTGTTTTTCTTTTCCAACAAAAGAGTCCAACGGAGCAAAAAAATAATAGATTTTTTCCTTTTCGGACGAAAGGCTCGAGAGGAGGGAGAAGGGGGAAGATTGTCAAATCTCTATTCTAAAATTGAGATGGAATTTTCTTGCAAAACACAAACATTATTTGACCCCCCCCCCCCCCCCCCCCTTTCCAGAGATGGGATTTGTCTCATATCTACTTTTAGATATTTTTATGTTTTTTTATATGTAGTGTGGGTCCCTGAGGAATTTTTTTTAAAAATATTTTTTTACTTTTCTTATCCGGCGCCAAATTTTTTAATTTTAGATTTTTTTCAGGTGGCAAAAATATTTGTTTTAAATTTTTTGTCTTTTCTAACAGGTTTGACCGAAAAGGCAAAAAAAATTGATTTCTTCCTTTTCCTACGAGGGGTCTGCAAGAGGGGAATTTGTCAATTTCCATTTTAAGATTAAGATGGGATTTTTTGTTCTATTTCTATTTAAAGACTGCGATCGAATTTTCTTGCAAGACACAAAAAGTATTTGATCTTTCTCCGGAGATGAGATTTGTCCCATCTCCATTTTAAAACTGAGATGAGATTTGTCTTATTTCTAATTAAAAACCTTCCATTATAGTCCATGTATACTGCAGTCACTTATTCCGCAATTAACTCATATAATTTACATAGGTAAATATATTGTAATTAACTTGAATAAAACAAGAGCGACCCTTCACGAGACTAGAATACCCACTAATTCTTTTTTTTAATTTGTCTTATGAACCATTAATTAAAAACATCTCATTGTAAAACTTATATATTAAAAACATTCTCCAATAAAATTATTTATTAATAACATCCCTTGACAAAACCCTTATATAATTTTTTTTAATTACTCTATTATTTATCATTTAAATTTAACCACCCTATTACAACTTCCCATACCACAACCACCACCGCCGCCCCCGCCGCCACCACCACCACTCCAACCACAACCACCACCACCACCCCACCATTACAACAACCCTATTACTACCACCACCACCCCCATCACGACTACAACCTCAACCACCACCACCACCATAACAACAACCACAACCACAACCACCACCACCTACTACTGATTCCATCACACACGTGCATCGAGATTTTTTTTTTAAATCGTCATAACTAATTCTAAAAAAATCTGAAAAATAAAAAAAGTTGCATTTTTGGACGAGACACATTAATATTTACGTCTATGTTTTTTTTTTGAATTTTTTCGCAGACGTGAAATCATTGTTTCGAACAGTGAATTTCATGTTTGCGAGAAAAAAACTTAATTTGCTTGCCCAAAAATGCAAATCTGATATTTTTAGAATTAGATATGCCGATTTTTTTTTTTAAAAATCTGGACGCACGCATGTAATAAAATTAGTAGTAGGTAGTGGTGGCTGTAAATGGTTTTACATGGTGAAGGTGGTGGTGGTGATGTTGGTTATGGTGGTAGTGGTAGAAGTGCCACATTATTTCTTTAATATAAAATAATAAAATAATATATTTAATAATAAAGATAGTAAATATATAAAAAATAAAAAGAATATTTTATATAAATAATTATTTTATTAGATAAATAAATATTAAAAACTACTTTTAACAATTTACTACTTTCCTTAAATATTTTTTTACAATAACCCTGGTCTCATCTCTATTCTAACAATCTGTTTTGATAAAAAAAAAAGAATAACTATTCTCACTTCCTTACTTCAAAATGAACAAATTAATCCTACACAAACAAACAACAAACATACAAACAAAATACATGATCCTAATAATTTTAATCCCCTCCCATACTCCTAGCTAAGATCTATTCTAAAATTGAGATTTATTCCATCTTTAATTAAAAAATCTTCTATTTTGGTGTCTCATCTCCGATTAAAATTTAAGCTAACATAAAACTATTTCAAACAATTCTTTTTCACCTGTTCCTAAGTTGGTTAACATAAGAATTATATATGGGTTAATGTCTAATAGATATCTACCACCTTACACCTTTACCCATAAAAGGCACCGTCGTTTTCAAAGAACAATGAGTAATGGGAAACTTCCCATTACTCAAAGTTTGAGTAGTGAGAAGTTTCCCATTACTCAAACGATTCTTTTTATAGGAAAGAAAATGAAAAGCAAAATATATGTGGCCTTTTATAGATAAAAAAATGATAGTTGAAGTGAGAGGAAATTAATTCTAAATTGAGGTGTTTCTTGGCAATAATCCTTATATATTATATGACCTAGATAAAATAGTTGCGAATTGAGGACATGACTCAGCACAAACTAAAAATGGTTCATCTCAAGCAACTGCCCATCATAGTAATTCAAACAAAATACCAAATCAAAAGTAGAAATCAATTTTCTTGCAACATAACAAACATTCTCAAGACAGGTATTGAATAGAAGAAACTAAGAAATCAAGTATCTCCAAAAATGGTCCTGAACTATTCACCTTAAACTAATTTGGTCCTTGAATGTCTTTGCCAGTTACCCGTCAAAATTTGAGAAAGTTACATGCGGGGACTAACCAAGGACAAAAATGAAGGTCGAGGACCATTTGGATAACTTTACAAATTCAAGGACCATTCAGGAGAATGGCTTATAGTTCAAGGACCAAAAAGAAAATTAGCTCAGAATTTTAATACAGTAAACCTATAGTGCAATCAACTAAAAAAAGTGCAACTAACTCAAAAGATTTAACACAGTGACCTTAACTGCAATAAACTTAAATAATTAATATAGTAAACCTATAGTGCAATTAACTCAAAAAGTTTTAATATACGTACTAATAGTGCAATTAAATAAAAAAATTCACATGGACCCATGGTGCAATAAACTTAAATCATTATTATAGTAAACCTATAGTGCAATAAACTTAAAAATAATTAATATATGAAACTAAAGATTTAACACAGGGAACATAGTGCAACAAAATTAATTAATTAATATAGTAAACCTATAGTGCAATTATCTCAAACAAATTTAATATACGTCCTTATAGTGCCATTAACTCAAAAAAATTAACACAGGGACCTAAAGTGCAACAAACTTAAAAAATCAATATAGGGACCTGCAATATGTACACCAAAGTGTCTAGCAGTAAAAAGAGCTCTTCATTTCAAGAGCTTCTGTTACACGCATTATTGGCACATCTTCTTTTTATTCTGCTTTCTCTTTATTATTATATTCGGATAGTAGTTTTATTTTTATATATAGTTACTTGTTATGATAAAGAAAAAAAAACTACGACACTTGAATCATTATATTGATGCTCTTTGTTCCAGTTTTATCTTTATAGAATTTTCCGGTTATTTTTAGTTTCATTTGATTGTTACTTCTTTTTAAACGTTTACATCCTTTGTATTCTTTTCATTACTTTAAATAAAAAAGAAAATTATATACTAAACAAACTATTATCCAAAAATAACTAAAAATCAACAACAATTTCTTTCCCATATTCAATTTTATAACTAGGTTCCACACATTTAAACATTTTATAACTTCGAAAGCTTTTTGATGATCGCCTTTTTTAAGCCATTTAGTGGCGGACATGACATAATCACTGACACTTTCTGGTAGTTCGGTGAAGGTGTGCCGCTAAATAACCTCCAAAAGTCGCCGGAAACTAAGACTTATGAGTCTCCGTTTTGGTTTGTGACTGTGTGAAGCCATGTTTGGCACTTCGATTAACATAGCACAGATTAAATGAACAGCTTCGAGTAATTCGAGGTTTATGTGCATGTGATAAGGCATTTCACGCATTCTTTCTTGTTGCTCCTGATACAATTAAAACAGTTATGACGGTTAAAATGGTTTACTTGTTTTTTCCGATGGTCCCACTTTTGGGGAGTCTATTGACGAGTCATCATCGTCTTTATCGTAATCACTTTCCTTTGTATCGGTTTCTCCATCCTGTAAATAATGATAATATAAGGGACTTATCGTGCAAATTTTGAACAATTCGATGCATTAGTATCAGACTTGATTCCAAAACTTCGACCTTTTCTCAGAAAGTTGCTGAAAATGCTCTAAAACTGCAAAAAATAAATTGAAATCAATCGTTAAGATCTAACTCCTCACTCCAATAACAATAGCCAAATCACACGGTAAGAAAAATTTATAGGAACAATCGGGAAAAATTGTGAAATTGAAAGGTAAAGTTACATTTATAAATAAAATATAATAAAAAAATGCTGTTTCTTAGGGATTTAATTGCGAAAAATTGACATTTTACCTTACGATTTGATTTTGGGGATGACGGAGTAGCAGTGTTGCAGTGTGAAGGTGGTGACAGACGCGTGACGTAGGACAAGAGGCGCGTGTTGGGGAAAGATTAATTTTTTGGGTTACTATTTTTAATCTTGGCCCAGGAAATATATCAAAAGGTTTAGTTTGAAACCCAAAAAGATCTAATATTTGAAAAATCATCTTATCAAGAGCGTCTAAAATAATCAAAAGGGGAAGGAACTTCTAGAAAAAAAAAAACTCTACATAAATAACAATGTTTTTTTTTTGTCAAAAAATAACAATGTTGAATATAGTGAAAAGATACATGAAAATGTAAGAAGATATATGTTTCCATGGAAGACTTTTCTCAATTGCTTGTCAGACCTAATCTTAACATACTATTTTACCTCGCAAAGAAAGAAACTTTGCGAGCTAATATATTTTGTAAGACATGGTTTAATCCATGAATTCATTGGACACACGCAAGTCAAAGATGGTAAAGTCGATTTTGAAAATTTAAAAGTTCTGGACAAAAATTTAAATTGTATCCCTATTTTAGTATAAATAACTTGTTTTGTATTAAATATTATAAAAAGGTCACAAAAGAATTTTTTCATTTAAGTTGTATAGAATATTTATGAGATGAAATTAAAGTGATATTTCGTGAAGGTTTGAGGACCACTTTTTAAATATATTTTTAACATGTAGATCTTTTTTATTAAATTAACTAAAAAAATTTAAATACACATTAACATGTCACCTCATTCTTACTTAAAATAGGTTAAATTTATCTCAAACTCATAACTTATTAAAAAATTAAATTAAGCAATATAATATTGTATAATTTTATGACATTTAAATTAATATACCTATAACAATTAAATAAAGCAATATAATATTGTAGAATTTCAAGACATTTAAATTAATATACTTATAATTATATTTACGATAAGGAAATATTATCATCAAATAATATAAAATAATATCCAATTAGTAATTGTTATATTTCCCTGATGCTTTCTTGACTTTTCATCACATTGCCCTTATACTCAATGGTTATTACAACGATGTAAGAATTTTGTACTGATAGGAAGAAAAAAATCAAGGCTACCACATTGAATATCACTCTACTGATTTTGAAATCAAGACTTTGTATCAGAAACAAATTGAAGTGAAGCTTCAAGTTTTTGATGGAACACAAAATAGTTCCCGGGAAGCAGAAAAGCATTGTTGGAATGTTTGTTTTACATTAGAATGGGAAAGCAAGCATATACAGTTGGGAAGCCTTTATTTGTTATGATCACTTGAATATTCATTAATGTCTCTAAAAGTTTGATTTTTTTCTTCGTATAGTTCAATATGCGGTCCATGCTAAAAACCTTGCTACTAGACTTAATTAGTGAATAAAATTTTAAAAAATCTTTTAGTTGATTTTCCTTCCTTGTAATAATCTGCACGTGTCAGGTTTATTTTATATTGACAAAAAAATGTAATGTATTTGCAGATTATGCATGGTGTCACTCTAAAGATGAAACAATTGTTCACCTGTTAATAACTTGTGGGTTGTGCCAGCCAATTTGGGTTAGGTCAGCCTCCCAAATCAAAATACAATACGACCTTTCAAAGACGCTAAAATAGTGGATTTTAAATATTATTCAGACATATGTGGAGGGTGGTTGGAAACTCATATTTATTACTGCTTATATGTTGCTAATGATCTGAAATATATAAAAGACAAAGATGAAGAGTATACATAAGAGAACTTATGTGATCACGAATGATATAATAAGGACAACCAACATCAACATCAAAGAATTTGTCTGCGAAAATTGTAGTACCCCTAACAATGTTCAACCAAACAACTATTTAGTATTGATGCCTATTGAGAGTAGTATGGATTTTCAAAAAGACATCGCCCTTACCTGTGATACGCCCTTTGATCATCCATATAGTCCTACATGCATCGGTATCGTCCAAATTGATAAACCTAGTGGGTTGAGGATTGAATACTCAAAGACATATATATGTGATACCTTATTGAAGGTGAAGCACAAGCCATCAGGAAACGCTTGAGATATTTAAGGAGTTCATACATGAAGATAAAACAATCTTTTCAGATAACCTTGAGCTAATTCAAGGTATTAAGCAAGTGTCGGCAGCTAGTTTGAAGATCAATCTGTTGCTGAGGAAAATCAAACGGATGGCGGAGGAAGCAAGAGTTGTTATCTTCATGCACATTCCTCGGCATCTAAACACAATGGCGGACAAGCTAGCAAAAAAGGCAAGACACAGGGCAACAACAATCACGACGAACATATATAACATGTCAGAATGTTGTGACAAGTTAGGAATCGGTTAATAGGCTAACATGGATAGGTAGATAGTATAGTTTCTTTTCCGTCCAAAATAAATATATGGTGAAAAAGTCATGATTAATGTTGATTCTAGCAACTAGTGTAAAGAAAGAAGAAGGATGATAAGATAAGGGGAAATATGTAAATTGGAGAAAATAACTGGGTGGCATACTGGCATTAATTTTGTAAAATAGGGAGGCAAAATTGGAAATCTGATAGTTTACAAGAGAGAACATAGAGAAAATAAATATAGTAGAAGTTATTTCTAAGATGACTAGTCTAGGTTCTCAACTTAATGTTATATTGAATTTAGGAGTTTGTGCGGCAGAAAATAAGCATTTGAAAGATTTTATTATCACAAAAAAGAAATGAGCTATATGTGAACATAGATAATGGAGTAAATTTTCAAGGTTTATAGACTATGGTGTGATTGTTTTAGGATGGGAGAAGCACGATTACAAACTTAAAGCAATGTTAAACAAGAAAAGAAAAAAAATGAGAATTTTCCATGAGAATTGAATATCTGACAAAAACTGGGGCTGATCATGGGAAGCAAGAAAAAAATGATGGTGAAAGAATTTAAGACGGGTTGGTTCAATTGAAGGAATTTTTAGAATGGTGGGTTCAAATAGTATGTATACAGAAATGTTGATAAAACTGGTTCCGGTGGAACCATCCTCTGATTATGAGTTGTCTTGGAAACTAACGTGCTTAAATTTTTTTGATGTTTTTACTTATTTCCCATCTAGAGTATATATATTTTTACTGACCACTCATTCATTAGTAGAAATTTTTGATTCGTGGATTAATAGATTATAGGTTGACCGAATACTAATATTAAAAGATTTATTAATTGATAAGTGTTTATTTCATGTATGTCATTATTTTATGACGTTATTGATTTTGTTTATTTGTTTTTTTTAAGTTAGTTATAAGATCCCTTCCTCTTGTGCTCTATTATTAGATCCATTAAATAATAGTCTCAATTTCAATATAGAATAAAATTTGGTTGTTTTTTCCAATTAAAAAAAAAATACAAGAAAAAGGGTTCTTTTGGAAAGAAAAAACTTAAAGGACTAAAGTATCAAAATACATAAAATTTGGGGACCTAAACATCTTTTTACATTATCAGTTATTGACTCCGCATAGAAGTACTCTACAGTGTCTACATAGATCATCATTATAATTTATAACTACATTAATATCATCAAAACTAAACTAACATATCATATTATCATGAGGTACGTTTCTCCATATACCATTTAGATTCAATTTTTATTTCATAATTCATATATTTTTCACCTTATAGTTCAAATTAAGTTTCCTTTTTCTCAATTTGGATCATAAATTTATGGGTTTTTGTTAAGTGCGTTGATCTAATATTGAACAGGTAATTATTCAACGGAAATAAAAAACCGATTTATCAAATATAATACTCAGCAAAATGAAGCAGAGAAGTAAGAAATCTTCTGAAGAATTAAACCCAGATAAAAATACGGCATCAAAAGTGAATAATAAAGCTAAATTACCAGTGAAATTAGTTGCTAAAAGGCCTACAAAAGTAGTACTTTTGTTCTTCGTACTTGCTTTTTATGGAGCTTGGGGTGTTTATTATTACCAGTTCGATAATTTGCCGGGCCCACTTTCACTTGAACATGTCGGAAAACGAGGTTTTTCTGAACATGAAAGTTTTAAACATGTTAAAGCTTTGACCGATCTTGGGCCCCACACTGTTGGTTCTGACGCTCTTGATTCTGCTTTGGAGGTATGTAGTTTTGTTATTTTTGTAAATCTGAGGGACTAAATTGCAAAAACGTCAAAGATGAAGGACTGAATATGTTATTTACCTTATTTAACCGTTTACGTTGTCTTTCTTAAATTGCAATATAGGTCCCTATGGTATGCAAAAAGTGCACTATATGAGCCCCTGTATTATGCAATAATTGTTATAAATCTATATTATGAAAAAATTGCACTATAGCCCCTATATTATGCAAAGGAAATTCACAGATTCCCCTACATTATGCAAAAAATGTACTTAAAGGGAAAGGTAGTTTGTGATTTTTTAATTTAATTGCACTATAGGTCTCTATATCATGCAAAAATTGCAATATAGGCCCTATATTATGCAAAAATTGCAATATAGGCCAATATATTATGCAAATATTGCACTTTAGGCCCCTACATTATGCAAACAAATGCACATGTCTCTATATTACGTAAAATTTGTACTATAGGAGAGGAAGGGTGTTTGTAGTCTTTTTGGTTAATTACATTATAGGTCCTTATATTACACAAAAACTGCAATATAGGTCCTTATATTATGCAAAAATTGCACTTTAGTCCCCTAGATTATGCAAAATTGCACTATATGCCCCTATATTAAGCAAAAAGTGCACTTTAGGCTCCCTAAGTTAAGCAAAAATCGCACTTTAGGTCCCTAGATTAAGCAAAAATTACACAAACTATTAAAAAGGGGCTTTATTTCAGTATAATATGTTATTTATTTACCCTACCTTTGTTACAGTATGTGTATGAAGCATCACAAGCTATAAAGAAAGGGGCATTTTGGGAAGTTGATGTAGAAGTAGACCTTTTTCACGCAAATTCAGGTGCAAATCAAATGAAAGGAGGATTATTTAACGGAAAAACTTTAGTTTATTCCGATTTAACCCATATAGTTTTAAGAATCTCACCAAAATATGGATCTGAAGGAAAAGAAAAAGCTATATTAGTTTCTTCACACATTGATACTGTTTTTTCCACGTAAGAAAATATCAATTTTGAAGTTTCTAAGAGTATAGGGACTAAATTGTAATTATATTTTAGGGAAGGAGCTGGTGATTGTAGCTCATGTGTAGCTGTTATGCTTGAACTTGCTCGAGGTGTTTCTCAGTGGGCCCACGGATTTAAAAATTCGATTATATTTTTATTTAATACTGGTGAAGAAGAAGGTTTAAATGGTGCTCATAGCTTTATAACTCAGGTATGTAAAAATTGCAGTATAGGTCCCTGTATTAATTATTCAACTTTATTGCAACTATAGGTCCTTTTGTCAAATCTTGTGAGTTAATCGCACTTTAGTTTCGTATATTAAATATTCTGAGTTAATTGCAATATAGGTTTGCTATATTAATTATTCAAGCTTATTGCACTATAGGTCCCTATATTAATTATGAGTTTATTGCACTATAGGTCCTTGTGTTAAATCTTTTGAGTTAATCGCACTTTAGTTTCATATATTAAATTTTTTTGGAGTTAATTGCATTATAGGTTTACTAAATTAATTATTTAAGTTTATTGCACTATAGGTCCTTGTGTGAAATCTTTTTGGGTTAATTGCACTTTAGGGGGACCAAGTGAAGTTTCTGAAACCTTGGGGGTTTATAATGTAATAGTATAATTTTTTGTATGGGGCAGATAAATAGATTTCTAAAAACTTAGGGGGACTTTGTATTATTCTTTTACTTCTCCAAAACTGTTCAAGGACCAACCAGTAAAAGGGCGAAAGTTCAGGGACCATTGGTGAAATTTTTACTATTAATAATTACAAAAATACCTACTGCCAAGTAGACTTAACGGTAGGAACTAAAAGAAAAAGTTCGAGGACTATTCCTGTAACTTTTGAAGGTTGATGACAAAATTGGAAAATGGCATATAGTTGAGGGACCACTTGTGTAAATAATAAACAATTTTATATATTTGGTGTAGCATCCTTGGAGTGATACAATTCAAGTGGCTATTGATTTGGAAGCTATGGGAATTGGAGGAAAATCTGGCATTTTCCAGGTATGAAGTGATTTTATTTTATTTAATTGCACTATAGATCCCTATATTATTTAAGAATTGCATTATAGGTCCCTATACTATTCAAAAATTTGCACCATAGGTCCTATAGTATTTGAAATTGCACTATAGGTTCCTAAACTATTAGAAAATTTCCCTATACGTCCCTATATCATTAGAAAATTGCACTATATGTCTCTTTTTCATTAAAAAAGTCCACTATATCTCTATGTCATTAGAAAATTGCACTATAAGTCCTTGTATCATTCAAAAAATGCACTAGAGATCCCTATCATTCAAAAGTTGCACTATAGTCCCCATATCATTGAAAAAAATTCACTACATGTCCGTATATTATTAAGAATTGCACTATGGGTCCCTTTATCATTCAAAAATTACACTATAGTCCCCCATATTTTTCAAAAATCGCACAATTGATCCCTATATCATTAAAAAAAATTCACTACATGTCCCGATATTATTCAAAAATTGCATTATAGGTCCCTATATATTTCAAAATTTTGCACTGTCTCTTTTTCATTCAAAAAGTTCACTATAGGTCCCTATGTCATTAGAAAAATTGCACTATAGATCCCTATATCATAAAAAAATTCACTACATGTCCCTATATTATTCAAAAATTGCACTATAGGTACCTATATCATTCAAAAATTGCAAAATAAGTCCCTATATCATTAAAAAATTGCAATATAAGTCCCTATATCATCCAAAAATTGCACTATAGGTCTCGACATTAATTTTTTTATAATTAATTACACTATAAGTCCTATATTATACGAATATAACCAATATTCTCCCTCATAATCTAATTTAATAAAATATATTGTGTAACAGGCGGGCCCACATCCATGGGCAATGGAGATTTATGGAGCTGTAGCAAAACATCCATCTGGACAAATAGTTGCACAGGTCATTTCAACATCTATATTTTATTTAATTGCACTATAGGTTCCTATAATTTCTATTTAATAAAAGTAACTGAGATGATATACAGGATCTTTTTAACTCTGGAGCAATAAAATCTGCAACTGATTTTCAAGTATATAAAGAAGTAGCTGGTTTATCTGGACTTGATTTCGCATATGCAGATCATACAGCTGTATATCACACAAAGGTATGATGATATAGTGCAATTTTAGCATAATATAGGGACTTAAAGTGCAATTTTTGCATAATTTTGGGACCTAAAATAATTTAATAAAATATAGGTTATTTTGTATATAGTATAGGGACTTATTATGTAATTAATTCAAAAAAAATTGATAACATGGCTTGTAGTACAATTTTTGCATAATAGAGGGACTTACAGTGTAATATAAGATAATAAAATTATTATGTATAGTATAGGGACCTACAGGCTTATGGTACAATTTTTACATAATATAGGGACATATAGTGCAATTAAATTAGAAAAACATAAACTCCCTTCCCCCTATAGTACAATTTTTATATAATATAGGGGCATGAAGTGGTTTTTTGCATAATATAGGGGACTAAAGTGCAATTTTTGCATTATAGGGACCTACATTGTTATATAATAAAATAAAATATAGGTTATTTTGCATAGTATAGGGACTTAAGTGTAACTAATTCAAAAAAATTGATAACAAGGTTTATTGTACAATTTTTGCATCATATAGGGACATATAGTGCAATTAACTTAATAAACCAGAGTGTTAATATATAGGGACATATAGGGACCAACAGTTTAATATAATATTATAAAGTATAGGTTATTTTGTATAGTATAGGGACGTATTGTAATTAATTAAATTTTTTTGGATAATAAGGCTTATTTATAGTATGATTTTTGCATAGTATAGGGACCTATAGTGCAATTAACTCAAAATATCACAAACTCCCTTCCCCCTATAGTACAATTTTTTCTTAATATAGGGGCATGTAGTGCATTTTTTTTTGCATAATCTAGGGTCCTAAAGTGCAATTTTTGCTTAATCTAGGGGCATATAGTACAGTTTTTGCTTAACATAGGGACCTATAGTGTAATTAACTTCAAAATGACAAATTCCCTTCCCCGTATAGTACAATTTTTACATAATATAGGGGTATGTAGTGCTTTTCTTTTGCACAACATAGGGACCTAAAGTGCAATTTTTTTGACGTGCAGAATGATAAATTGAGTCTTTTGAGACCTGGTTCTCTTCAACATCTTGGAGATAATATGTTAGCTTTTTTGCTTCAAGCTGGGGCTTCAGCTGATCTTCCCAAAGCCAATGAGGAGGCGCCAGGTGGCACATCTGAGCATGATCCTGCCACATATTTCGACATTCTGGTACTAATACATACCTTAATCCTTATTTTAGTGTGGGCTAAAGTGTTTAAAACATATTTACTTGGGACTAGTTTAATATATTATAAAATATCAAATTTTGAAAAGAATAATTTAAATAATATTGAATACTAATTAATATTCTAATATTCTTGATATAAATTATAACAATTACTAATTGAATACTAGATAATATTTCTTTATCGTAAATATAGTTATAGTTAAAGTGATTTAATGTCTTGAAATATAGAATATTATATTTGTTTGATATAAAATTTTAATAAGTTATGGATTTGAGATTAATCTAACCTTTTATTTTAAGTAATATTGTGGTGGCATAGTAAGTATTATTTAAAGATCTTTTAGTTTATCCTATAAATAAAAACTATCCAAATGCTAAACAAAATATTAAAAGAAAGAGTGTTTTTGAACCTTTATAACACATCACTTTGATTCCATTTCATAAAATATTATACACAACTTAAATGAAAAAAAAATTCTTTATATTTTTAATTTATACTAAAATAATGACTCAATTAAAATTTTTGTCTAGAGCTTTCAAATTTTTAGGACTCTATTATTTAGGAGAGATGTGTGGAATGGAATTATACCTACTGAAGTTGATTTTCGTCTCTTAATTGTCTTAAAGAAAGACTTAATAAAGTTGTTCCTTATTCCACTTTTTTTATTACTACCATCTTCATCACTCATTACCAATGGCTTTTTCCCAATACAATTCACTTTCTTCTTCATTCCATTAAAAATAAAAAATGGTGGTGAAGTAGGTACTCTTTCCTTTCCCTTCTCAATATTTCTCTTTTACTTTCCTTTATGACACATCACTTTATTTAAATTTCATAAATATTATAGAAAAAAATTCTTTAGTACTTTTAATTTATACTAAAATAATGACCCAATTTAAATTTTTGTCTAGAGCTTTCAAATTTTTAGGATTGGTTTGCCATCTATTATGTAGGGGAGATATGGTTAGATAGAACTAAGCTTACAATTAGGTTATCCTTCATAATGACGTTTGTAAGAAATGTAATAGTCATTTGTTTGTTTCTATTTTTTTTTTCTTTTTTTTTTGTTGTTATTAAAGTTACATTAATATATTACAAATTTTTATTGTGCAATTTAGTACAAAATATAGTGACTTCTTTTTTTTTCTTTGTGCCAAAAATAGGAATTTATAGTTCAAACATCTAAAAAAAAATTCCATAATACAAGGACTTATACGCAAATTAACTCATTTTTTTCCATTTTTTTAAATTTTTTCAGGGAATGTACATGATAGTGTATCGTCAAAACTTCGCTACAATATTATACAACTCAATAATAGCACAAACACTTCTAATACTCGCATTATCACTATTCATGGGTGGTTTTCCCGCCATAATATCATTATTACTCTCATTCGCAAGTGTATTATTAATGTGGATGTTTTCAATTAGTTTCGCTTCATCAATAGCGTGTATTTTACCCTTTATATCCTCAAATCCAGTACCTTATGTGGCACATCCATGGTTAGTTATTGGTTTATTTGGTGGGCCCGGTTTAATCGGAGCATTTATTGGACAACATGTTGGGTTTGTTTTGTTAGAGATGTATTGTGAACATGTTTTTGTTAAAAGAGGAAATGTGGGCCCGGGTGATATTGATGTGTTGGCGAAATTAGAAGCAGAAAGATGGGTTTTTAAAGGAGGGTTAATTCAATGGTTGGTTTTGTTAATTATTGGGAATTATTTTAGAGTTGGTTCGGTTTATTTAGCTGTGTTTTGGCTTGTTTCGCCTGCTTTTGCATGTAAGTTTTCTTATTGGTCCTTTTGTTATCTAATAATTGCATTTATGCCCTTGTATCATGTAAAAGATGTGCTATTAGAGAAAGAGGGTCTGCCAGTTTAGAGATAAATGCAGTATATGTCCCTATATTATGCAAATATTGCACTTTAGGCCCCTATACCATGTGAAAAATGTACTATTAGAGGAAGGGGGTTTGTCATTTTAGAGATTAATGCAGTATATGTCCCTATATTATGCAATAATTTCACTTTAGGCCCTTATATTATGTGTAAATGTACTATTAGAGAAAGGGGGTTTGTCCTTTAGAGTTAATTGCAATATATGTCCCTACATTATGCAAATATTGCACTTTGGGCCACTAATCATGTAAAAATTGTAGTATTAGAGGAAAGGGGTTTGTTGTTTTAGAGTTAATATGCAATATATGTCCCTATATTATGCAAATATTGCACTCCAAGCCCCATATTATGCAAACTTTGTACTATAATGGGAAAGGGGGTTTCTAGAGTTAATTGTGGTATAGGTCCATATATTATGCTACAAATGCATTATAGGCCCCCATATTATGCAAAAAATTGTACCATAAGGGGAATTGGGTTTGTGAGTTAATTGCACTATATAGGCCCCTTAGGTTTGTGATTTTTTTTTACTTGATTGCACGGTAGGTTCCTATATTATGCTAAAATTGCACTATAGGCCCCTATATTATGCAAAAATTGCACTATAAGGAGAAGGGGGTTTGTAATTTTTTGAGTTAATTGCACTATAGACCCCTATATTATGCAAAAAATTGTAATACAGGGGGAAAGAGGGTTGTGATTTTTAAAGTTAATTGCATTATAAGTCCCTATATGATGCAAAAAATGCACTACATACCCCTCCATTACACAAAAAGAAATACTATAAACCCATATATTACACAAAAATTAACTAATTTTAGCAAAATATTTTCCAATTATCTAATATAAATTGTTTTAATTTATAGATGGATTACTAGAAGCAACTTTATCACCAGCAAGATTACCAAAACCACTTAAAAGTATAACTTTACTTTTAGGTTTATCTCTTCCTTTTACTCTTACTTCTGGTATGGCTATTAGATTAGCTTCTACTATTATTGGTTCTTCAGTTCGTTTCGAAAGGTAATTTATTATTTGCATTATAGGTCCCTATATTTCTTATATAGAGTTTTTACTTGAGACATATATTTTGCAGGAGCCCTGGTACTATGCCTGAGTGGTTAAGCAATCTAATAGTTGCTATATATGTAGCTGCTGTTATATGTCTAACAATGGTCTATCTTCTCTCTTATATACACATCTCAGGTAACTTTTTGTTAATTGCAATAACACCCCTAAACTTTACCCAAAAATCTACTTTTACCCCTTGGATTATTTTAGCACGGCCTTTTTTTTGTTGATTTTTGCAAACATATCACATGACTTACTGTATTATTGTTAGTTTTGTTAATGTTTTGATAATCTGACAAGTTTGACTCTAAATTGACTTAAATACCCCTCATTTAAAAAAAAGTTATTTTCTGAACATTGTGAGTGAGAGAGAAGTATATATATATATATATATGTATATAGAGTATGTGACATTAAGAAAAAATTAATATATTTTTTTTTTGAATTTTGCAGGGGCAAAAGTGCCAATTATTGGAGTTTCGTGTATACTTTTGATTCTATCACTTGGTTTGGTGTACACTGGTATGGTCCCACCATTTACTGAAGATACTTCACGAGCCGTAAATGTAAGTACCCTAAACCCTAATTTCTATTATTACTATTTTGCCCCCATCCAAATTTCAGAATATTCACTTGGCCCCCCAAACTTATCAAAATTATCGTTTTGAGATTTGATTTATTTTGTTGTTTCTGTGATAAAATATAGGCTATGTTGCGTAATATAGGTTTTAGCGTGCAATTAACTCGAAAAAATTAAAATAGGGACCTATAGTGCAATTAATCATTATACAACGACCTATAGTGCAATAAACTCACAAAAATTAAAACAGTGACCTGTAGTGCAGTTTTATCATTATATAGGGACTTATAGTGCAATTAACTCACAAAAAATAAAACAATGACCTATAGTGCAATTTTTCATTATAAAGATATAAAATAGGGACCTATAGTGCAATTATTGCATATTATAGAAACTTTTAGTGCCATTAACTCACAAAAAATTAAATAGCAACCTATAGTGCAATCTCTGAATAATATAGGGACTTATAGTGCAATAAACTCACAAAAAGTAAAATAGGGACCTGTAGTGCAATTTCTGCATAATATAGGGACTTATAATGCAATTAACTAATATAAACTATTTCCAGGTTGTACATGTTATAGATGCGACAGAAAATCAAGAACCAGTCGCAAATATTTTACTATTTTCATCAACTCCAGGAGATTTATTAAAGGAAGTTAAACATATAGATGAAGATTTTTACTGTGGTAAAAATAAATCTCTTGATTTTGTAACTTTTACGATGAAATATGGCTGTTGGATGAATAAAGGAGCTGAAAATGGATGGTCCAGATCGAATATCCCGATTTTGAGTATCGAAAGTGATGTGAAAAGTGATGAAAGAGTTACTGAAGTGTTGATTAATACTAAAGAGTCTATTAGATGGGTTCTTGGAATTAATTTTGAAGCTATTGAAGATTTTACGTTAAGAGGTACGAATGTTTTGTTATTTTGCAGTTTAGTCCCCTGTTTTTGTGAATGTTGCGTTATAGTCCCTTTTCTTTTGATTTTGTGACTTTTTTGACTTTTCTGTGGTTAAATATAGGTTATATTGTATGCTATAGGGACTTATAGTGTAACTAATTTTAATTTTTTTTTAGCAAGGCATGGAGTTCAATTTTTGCGTAATACAGGGATCTATAGAGTAATTTTGGTATAATATAGAGACTTATAGTGCAATTAGGTCAGGAAAAAATACAGGGGAAAAGACATCTTATTTTGCAATTTTTGTGTATTTTGACAGTTTAGTCCTTTATCTTGCAAAAGTAACATTTTAGTCCCCTATCTTTTGCAAAAAAAACCAAAAGAAATTGGATGGAATATTTTCAATCCAAAAGGTTTTATTAGATGGGTTCTTGGGATTAATACTGAAGCAGTTTTATAAGTTAATATTTGTTATTTTACGATTTAGTCCCTCGACTTTTGCAAGATAAAGGACTAAACCTACAAAATATTCAAAAATAAAGGACTAAACTCTCAAAATATACAAAAATAAAGGACTAAATAAGTTATTTATGGTAATTACTCTTCTAATTTTTACCCTTTGCAGATGATATTGAAGAGTTAATTTCAAGTGGTGAAAAAAGCAGTGTAGATGGTTGGCATACTATACAATTTTCTGGAGGGAGAAAATCGTCCACAAAATTTATTCTCACTCTTTTCTGGGCTAAAAATTACACATTCAAAGGAGATAATAAGAAGAAAGAGCCACCACTTTTAAAATTACGGACAGATTTACCCCTAGTGACCCCACCAGTCGAAAATGTCCTTGAAAAACTTCCTCCTTGGTGTTCTTTATTCGGAAAATCAACATCTCCTCACACTTTATCTTTCTTAAATACTCTTCCTCTTAATCTTTAGTTTAGACTTAGGGGATTTTTTTTGTTTTCTCTAAACCATAGGGACTTGTGATGTTATTTTGGTAGTTCTTGTGTTCAATTTGTTCTTAGATCTTTAGTGTGTTTTTTTTTTTTAATTATAGGGACCTATGGTGTTATTTTGTTAGACCGAGCCAAGTGTGAGTTAGATTGATAAAGTTTGTTTAACTTTTTAGTGAATACTTGCATCATTGTTTTTTTGGGTTTTACTAAGTAATTTTTCAACAGTTTTTTGTAAAATTACTCTTGTCCTTATTTTTGTTTTAGTGGAATTTGATATTTTACTTGCCAAGTACCGGTTTTTCTATCCCATTACCCATTCTTCCATAAAGGACCATATCGTAAAAATTATTTTTGGATAAAAGTGTCCTTAATGTTAATTTATTTTTTAAAATAAATATATGTAAAATCAAATCTATCATGCTTTTAAAATATAAAATATATTGCATCGAATTATGTTAAATTATGACAAACTTGAAAGAGGTACAATTTGAGTGTAGGTAGCATGTGATTTGAATTTGGAACCTCATAAGTAAAGTGAACCGAACATAATTGTCGTGATCAATGAATTTCACGGTTGGTTTATCGCCAAAATTTGAAAGTTTTGAACGAATTTTTAAAATTTAATCCCAAATAATAGTAAAATTGTCATAGAAGTTGCGGAAAAATTTTGTATGAAATTTTTATATAAAATGTGAATCAATGGCGAAGTTTAAAAGTTCGAGTTAAGGTGACTTTATGTCTGTGAAAGTTTTAAGAAAATTACTTTTATATCTTGTTTAGCGTTTAAATTATTTTTATTTATAGGATAATAAAAAAGTATTTAAATATTATGTTAATATGACATGTTACTTTTAGTTAAGATATAACTAAGATTTGTTTGAACTCATAATTTATTAAAAACTTACGTAAAACATATACTATTATAAAATTTTATATCGTATTTAACTTATATTTAATTCCCCTATATCATTATATCTTTAAATTATGGGGCAACGCCCAATTAATTACGCGGAAAAGGTAAGTATTCCCTATTAATTACAATTTCAACTTAATTCCCAATTAAACACAAAATATTACCCAATTACCAAAATATCCTTCTACCTATTATTAATTACTTTAATTATATATTTTATTAATTATAGTTTAATGTTTATTTATTTTTTTCAGATTTGTTTTTAAATATTTTTTTGCGAAAAATATTTTTTTTTTTTTCGGAAATTTTTTTTTCGAAATTTTTTTTTTCGATTTTTTTTTTGTCGATTTATTCCCCCGGAATTTTTTTTCCCATGATAACATGATGTAAGTATGATAATTGTGTGTTAAAGTAACACAAAATCATATGTGTTGTGTGTTGCATGAACACCCAATATGTATAATATTGAGTTGCTTAAACACACATAAATAACAAATTGTGTGATACATGAACACAAAATCAGACAGACAGAATATTTGTACACAAAGGTATAGAATAATGTATATGTAGGCTGATTATGTGTTCATGCAACACGCAATTGCTGAAAGTATGTGTTACAGTAACACACAACAGTATGGGTTTTGTGTTGGTAAGACACACAATGCGTTTATCATTTACAGTTTTGCGTTGCTTAAACACACACAAATAACAATTGTGTGTTGCAGGAACACATAATACAATATACAGAATATTTGTACACAGTAATAGATAATAGTGTACAGATAGTCTGAACATCTGATTGTGTGTTAATGTAACACACAATTGCTTGATGTGTGAGTTACAGTAACACAAAACAGTATGGACTTGTGTGTCATTTACAGTTTTGTGTTGTTTAAACACACAACAAATAACAATTGTGTGTTGCAGGAACACAGAATAAGATATACATAATATTTGTATACAGAAATAGATAATATTGTACAGATAGTCTGAAAATCTGATTGTGTGTTAATGTAACACACAATCGCTTGATGTATGAGTTACAGTAACACAAAACAGTATGGACTTGTGTGTTAATGAAAAAATCTTCGAAAATATTTTTCGAAAAAAAAAAAAAAATTCGAAAAAAAAATATTTTTCAAAAAAAAAAAAATTTCAGAAAAAAAAAAAAAAAAATTTCGAAAAAAAAGAGTAATGATATTTGTCACCCCTTTTTGGTTCACTCTTATATCACCTCCTACATGGAGGTTTTAAAAACCAATCATAGTGTTTCTCTTTCCTAATTACTTTTTTTCTCTTTCCTTAATTTAATGCCACATAAGGTGACACATAAGGGGTGATACAAGGGTGAACCAAAAAGGGGTGACAAATATCATTACTCAAAAAAAAATTCAAATTTTTTTTTTTTCGAAAAAAAAAATTCGAAATTTTTTTTTTTAAAAATGAAAAAATAAATTCAGATATTAAATATAGAAATATAATATAAATATATAATAAAATAAAAAAACATATAAGGGCAATAATGGAAGGTAAATATGACCATGTGTTTATTTGAGAATTAAGTTGAAAATTTGTGAGTAAATAGGAAGTGATTCCCTCTTTCCTTTTTTTTGAGAATGAAAAATGAGGAAGTGTAATTAATTGGGAATTATCTCTTAAATTATAACAAAAATCATAAACATAAAATTATATTTATTAATAAAGAATTAATATCATTATACATATTTATTGGGTACCTCTCAAATATTCCACACAAAATTATTATTCTTTGAAAAACCTCGACTAATAAAAAGAATAAAAAACTAAATTTTCAATGAATACCTTCTTATATATGTGTGACCCAAAAGGTCTACTAGTGCGCCATTCTTAAGTTGGAGCAAAATTAACTCAACCCGAATTTAGGTCTTAACTCGGTAGAAAACCAACCCGGAAAAGACTATTTTAAATATTATTCCTAAAAACATGGCCAAGGTTGATATTATGGCCTAAATGTTAGGTTTTAACCCGGACAACGCGATCATATATATATAAGGAATACTTAGTAAAATTTATCTTTATATTTTGATTTGGGATAAGTTGAGTTTTGCCAAAGTTTCGCACACAAATAGGCAACAATGTATAATTTTCTCGTACCAATAGACAACAATGTCCAGGTTTTTTGTACAACACTCATATTTTTCATCTCACATCGAAATTTTACAAGCTTTTTGAGAAATTTGCCTATAAATACAAAGCCTTTCATTCTCTCAATTATATACTTAGACACATTATTTTTTTAGCCCCTGTATTAGGTTAATAGTGGTGGGTGAATTAGTTTGTCTTTTGATCCTTGGGTTAATACTATTTATTATTTGACCCTCCAAGTTTTTTTTTTCTTTTCAAACAAGGATTAATAATTATTATGTGACCCTTAAGTTTATTTCTTCATTTAAAATCCTCACTGATGTAAATGTGTTAGATGATTCGAGAGTTTTGTTTACCTTTCTGTTTTTTTAGTATGAAATTATTTATTAGTAGTGGTGCAAAATTTTGTATGAAATTTGTTAGACTAGTTAATGTTTATGTAGACGTATAGTTGTTGATAATTTTTTTTATAATCTGGGTTGTATGGAATCAAATGGGTTTTTTCCCATTTAAGTTAATATTACGCAGACACATTATATTGGTCAAGATACATTAAATATATGGATTAGGTATTTATGTGTTGTTCAAACTTTCAAAGGTACCTAACATAGTGTATATGATGTTTATTATCCATAGTTCTACCACCCGTATATGTTAAAGATCCAAAGACGCTACAAATATACCCAAAAGAGATGAAATGGCTTCATAACATGAAGTGAATTTACAAGTGATAACCAATGCATTGTTGGTATTGAATTAGACAAAGTACACTAATCTTCTGCAATTTTTAAGTTCATGCTAGTTTTTAAACATGACCGATGGTATGTAAAAACGAAACATATGGCGATGGGTGAAATCCCAGAAGTAGAAGTTACATAGTTAACATGCATGCCTGAAGGATCGAATGAGTAATGTGGCAAGATGAAAGAGATCGAATAGCTGAAAACTACAAAAACCAACATGTTGAGTTATGTATTAAAGGACAAAGGAAGTTGCATAAACGTTTCAAAATATTATCAAAAAAACTGTGGTGTGTAATGATAAACTTGTTGACCAACTAAAGAAGGCAACAAAAACCAGACACTAAAACCCTTCCCCTCTTGAAACCTCTCAAGTGAGATCGGAATACTCCGATCTGGTGATCTGTTTGTGGTTGGAAATGGAGGTTTGTGATCTTTGCTGATGTGTGGTGTCACTGCTGGCTAGGCATGGCGTGGTGGTTAGGCAAGGTTTTAGGTTTCTGAGGTGGCTGATTCAAAACTCAAGTCATGGTGGTGGCCGGAGGCTGAGAGAGTCATGGGTTGCTCGGTGGTGGTAAAGATTACTATTTACTCTGCACTATTAATGGTTGTAAATATTAGTATTTACTCTTCTAATTTTACCCTTTGTTGTTAACATGTAAAACAAATGATATTCATGAACTACTTCAAGTGGTGAAAAAAGCAGTTTATATATAGATGGTTAGCATACCATACAATTTTCCGGAGGGAGAAAATCATTTTTGTTATTTCTTGTGTAAAATTACTCTTTCGTCCTCATTTTTACTTTAGTAAAGTTTGATATTTTATGTGCCAAGTGCCAGCCTTCTACCCTGTAACAGCCCATCTTTTTTTTTTTTTTTTTAATTGCAGCAACTTAGACAATTGCTTGAACAGTAGCATTGCCTTCTGAAATTCCATTTATACTCAGCTGCAAAAGTAACATTGGTTTCTGAATTCTTTTGTGACAATTGCACATGCTCATTAGGTAGTAACATATTATGCAAAAATTCACTACATATCCCGGCATTAAAGTTTTTATATTAATTACAGTATATTCTCCCTCATAATCTAATTGAATAATATCTTTTGTGTAATAGGCGGGCCCACATCCATGGGCAATGGAGATTTATGCAGCTGTAGCAAAACATCCATCTGGACAAATAGTTGCACAGGTCATTTCAACATCTATATTTTATTTAATTGCACTATAGGTCCCTATAATTTCTATTTAATAACTCTGGAGCAATAAAATCTGCAACTGATTTTCAAGTATATAAAGAAGTAGCTGGATTATATGGACTTGATTTCGCATATGCAGATCAACAGCTGTATATCACACTAAGGTATGATGATATAGTGTAATTTTTGCATAGTATAGGGACCTATTGTGCAATTAACTTATTAAACCACAGTGTTAATATGTAGGGGACATATAGGGACCTACAGTGTAATATAATATTATGAAATATATGCAATTAACTTAGTGTAATAATTCAAGAGAATTTGGATAACAAGGCTTATTTATAGTACGATTTTTGCATAGTATAGGGACTTTTAGTGCAATTAACTCAAACAACCACAAACTCCCTTCCCCCCTATAGTACAATTTTTACATAATATAGGGGCATGTAGTGCATTTTTTAACATAATATAGGGGCCTAAAGTGCAATTTTTGCTTAATCTAGGGGTATGTAGCATGTAGTGCATTTTTTTAATTTTGCATAATATAGGGGCCTAAATTGCAATGTATGCTTAATCTAGGGGCATATAGTGCATTTTTGGATAATATAAGGGCATATAGTGCAATTTTTGCATAATACAGGGACCTTAAATGCAATTTTTGTTTAATACAGGATATATACTGCAAATTTTGCATAATTTAGGGCTCTAAGTGCACTTTTTCCTTAATCCAGGGGCATATAGTGCATTTTTTGCATAATATAGGGACCTAAAGTGCAATTCTTGATGTGCAGAATGATAAATTGAGTCTTTTGAAACCTGGTTCTCTTCAACATCTTGGAGATAATATGTTAGCGTTTTTACTTCAAGCTGGTGCTTCACCTGATCTTCCGATAGCCAATGAGGAGGCGCCAGGTGGCACATCTGATCATGATCCTGCCACATATTTCGACATTCTGGTACTAATACATACCTTAATCCTTATTTTAATGTGGGCTAAAGTGTTTAAAACATATTTACTTGGGACTCGTTTAAAATATTATAAAATATCAAATTTTGAAAAGAATAATTTAAATAATATTGATACTAATACATATAAATTAATATTTTAATATTCTTGATATAAATTATAACAATTACTAATTGAATACTAGATAATATTTCTTTATCATAAATATAGTTATAGGTAAAGTGATTTAATGTCTTGAAATATAGAATATTATATTTGTTTGATATAAAATTTTAATAAGTTATGGATTTGAGATTAATCTAATCTTTTATTTTAAGTAAGATTGTGGTGACATAGTAAGGATTATTTAAAGATCTTTTAGTTTATCCTATAAATGAAAACTATCCAAATGCTAAACAAAATATTAAAAGAAAGAGGTGTTTTTGAACCTTTATAACACATCCCTTTGATTCCATTTCATAAAATATTATACACAACTTAAATGAAAAAAAAAATTCTTTATATTTTTAATTTATACTAAAATAATGACGCAATTAAAATTTTTGTCTAGAGCTTTCAAATTTTTAGGACTCTATTATTTAGGAGAGATGTGTGGAATGGAATTATACCTACTGAAGTTGATTTTCGTCTCTTAATTGTCTTAAAGAAAGACTTAATAAAGTTGTTCCTTATTCCACTTTTTTTATTACTACCATCTTCATCACTCATTACCAATGGCTTTTTCCCAATACAATACACTTTCTTCTTCATTCCATTAATGGTGGTGAAGGAGGTATTCTCCTAAATAGCCTTGCACTTTCACACCTCACAAGTACTCTTTTCTTTCCTTTCTCAATATTCTCTTTTCCTTCATTAACATCATCATCTATATTATCCTTAACTTCATTTTCTCAACACTCAAATCTTTCATTTTAAGAATCTCCCTCTTTCCCAAATCTGAGGTTGATTTTCGAGCCTTCATTACTACAATCTCTTCTTTTCCCTTTTCTTCTTCATCTCTCGAATTCTTATCCTTTTGTGGATAAACAATATTCAAAATAAATTATAATATTAGTAATTAGATAATATTTTATTATCGTAAATGTAATTATAGGGATAGTGATTTTAAATGCCTTGAAATTCTACAATATTATATTTGTTTGATGCAAGTTTTTAATAAGTTATGAATTTGAGATAAATTGGACCTTTTATTTTAAATAAGAATTAGGTGACATGTTAAAGTGTATTTAAAAATCTTTTAGTTATCCTATAAATATAAAGGATTCAAATGTAAAAGAAAATATTGTGAGAGTGGTCCTCTAACCTTCATACAATATTCCATTTTACAAATATATTACACAACTTAAATGAAAAATATTCTTGTCACTTTCTGTTAATTTTTAGTACAAGTTATTTATATTAAATAAAATAAGGGGCTTAGTTTAAATTTTTGTTCAAGACTTTCAAATTTGTACAAATTGGCTTTGAAACCTATTAGTTAGGGTAGTTATAAATGTTAAAAAGAAATCTAAGGGTTTCGGAGTATGTAATTTATTTCGTACTTTGAGACTGTTAATGCAGTTAAACCTTTTATGAATTTTATCTTATTAAGTGTTTTTATTTTATTAATATAAAATATTTTAACTTTTTCTATTATAAAGTATAATATAGGAACTAACAAAAAATTTGATAACAAGGTTTATAATGCAATTAATTCAAAAAATCACGAATCCCCATTCCCCTATTGCACGTTTTTTTAATTATAAGGGCCATGTAGTGCAATTTTTACATAATATATGGGCCTAAAGTGCAATTTTTGCAATTAAGGACATATATAATGCATTTTTTGCATGATATATAGGGACCTATAGTGTAATAAACTAAAAATCCACAAACCCCCTCCCCCCATAGTACAATTTTTGCATAAAAGTCCAATTCTTGCATAATATATCAACCTATATCACAATTTTTGCGTAGTACAAGGACCTATAACACAATCTAACTCTTTTTTTACCCCCAAAGCTTAGGTAATGTAAGGACCTATAGCGCAAGGACCCTAAATCAATTTTCACATAATATAAGGACCCATAGTGTAATTAACTCAAAAAAAAAAAAACACAAAAACCCTCCACCCATAGTACACATAAAGTCATATATAGGGACCTATAGTGAAATTAACTTCAAAAAATCACAAACCCCCTCCCTATACTACAATTTTCACATTACATAGCAACCTAAACCACAATTTTCGCATAATACAAGGACCTATAACGCAAACTAACTCATTTTTTCCCAATTTTTCCCATTTTTTCAGGGAATGTACATGATAGTGTATCGTCAAAATTTCGCTACAGTATTATACAACTCAATAATAGCACAAACGCTTCTAATACTCGCATTATCACTATTCATGGGTGGTTTTCCCGCCATAATATCCTTAATACTCTCTTTCGCAAGTGTATTATTAATGTGGATGTTTTCAATTAGTTTCGCTTCATCAATAGCGTGTATTTTACCCTTTATATCCTCAAATCCAGTACCTTATGTGGCACATCCATGGTTAGTGATTGGTTTATTTGGTGGGCCCGGTTTAATCGGAGCGTTTATTGGACAACATGTTGGGTTTGTTTTGTTAGAGATGTGGTGTGAAAATGTTTTGGGTAAAAGAGGAAATGTGGGCCCGGGTGATATTGATGTGTTGGCGAAATTAGAAGCTGAAAGATGGGTTTTTAAAGGAGGGTTAATTCAATGGTTGGTTTTATTGATTATTGGGAATTATTTTAGAGTTGGTTCGGTTTATTTAGCTGTGTTTTGGCTTGTTTCGCCTGCTTTTGCATGTAAGTTTTCTTATTGGTCCTTTTGTTATGTGATAATTGTACTTTACGCCCTTATGTCATGTAAAAAATGTACTATTTTGTTGATTTAGAGTTAATTGCAATATATGTCACTATATTATGAATATAGTGCACTTTAGGCCCCTATATTATGCAAAAAAGGTACTATAAGCCCATATATTATGCAAAAAATTGCACTATATGTCCCTATATTATGCATAAAATTGTACTACAGGGGAAAGAGGTTTCTGAATTTTTGAGTTAATTGCATCGTAAGTCCTTATATTATGCAAAAATTGCACTATAGTCAGGAATATTATGCATAAAATTGTAATACAGCGGGAAAGATGTTTGTGATTTTCTGAGTTTATTGCATCGTAGGTCCCTATATTATGCAAAAATTGCATTATATGCCCCTATATTATGCAAAAAAAAGCACTATATGCCCCTTATTATGCAAAAATTGTAATATATGGGGAAAAGGGTTTGTAATTTTTTTTAATTTAATTGCACCATAGGTCCCTATATTATGCAAAAATGCACTACATACCCCTCCATTACACAAAAAAAGTACTATAAACCCATATATTACACAAAAATTGCACTATAAACCGATATATTACACAAAAACAAACCAATTTTCGCAAGATATTTTCCAATTATCTAATATAAATTGTTTTAATTTATTCTAGATGGATTACTAGAAGCAACTTTATCACCAGCAAGATTACCAAAACCACTTAAAAGTATAACTTTACTTTTAGGTTTATCTCTTCCTTTTACTCTTACTTCTGGTATGGCTATTAGATTAGCTTCTACTATTATTGGTTCTTCAGTTCGTTTCGAAAGGTAATTTATTATTTGCATTATAGGTCCCTGTATTTCTTCAAAAGTTATTATTTTACCATTTAATATTGTTTGCAGGAGCCCTGGTACTATGCCTGAATGGTTAAGCAATTTAATAGTTGCTATATATGTAGCTGCTGTTATATGTCTAACAATGGTCTATCTTCTCTCTTATATACACATCTCAGGTAACTTTTTTTAATTGCATTTACACCCCTAAGCTTTACCCAAACAACTACTTTTACCCCTTGGATTATTTTAGCACAGCCTTTTTTTTGTTGATTTTTGCAAACATATCACATGACTTACTGTATTATTGTTAGTTTTGTTAATGTTTTGATAATCTGACAAATTTGACTTAAATACCCCTCATTATTTTCTAAATATGTGAGTTAGAGAGAAGTGTATATATATAGAGTATGTGACATTAAGAAAAATTTAAAATAATTCTTTTTTTATTTTGCAGGGGCAAAAGTGCCAATTATTGGAGTTTCGTGTATACTTTTGATTCTATCACTTGGTTTGGTGTACACTGGTATGGTCCCACCATTTACTGAAGATACTTCACGAGCTGTAAATGTAAGTACCCTAAACCCTAATTTCTATTAATTACTATTTTGGTACAATTTAAGTCAAAAATAAAATAAATTTTAAATAGTGACCTACAGTGCAATTTTTTGTATAATATAGAGACTTATAGTGAGGTCAACTAAAAAAAATTAAAATAGGGACCTTTAGTGCAAATTTTGAATATCACTAGCGAGCTATAGTGCAATTAACTAAAAAAAATTAACGTAGGGACCTTTAGTGAAATTAAATCAGAACAACAAATTGACATAGAATCTATAGTGCAATTAACTCAAAAATTTAGATAGGGACCTTTACGGCAATTTTTGCATAATACAGAAACTTATAATGCAATTAACTCATAATAAAAATAAAAATAGGGACTTGTAATGCAAAATTAACTCTAAAAATATAAAATAGGGACCTATAGTGCAATTTCCACTTAATATAGAGACTTATAGTGCAATTAGCTAAAAAACGTTCAGCTCCCCCAAACACAAATTCCTGGGTCAACTCCTTAGTATTCTTCTGTAATAGTCTATTCAAAAAATCAAATAAGGACCTATAGTGCAATTTTTAAATAATTTAGGGACTTATAGTGCATCTAACTAAAAAAATTAGAATAGGGACCTATAGTGCCATTAACTCTAAACAAAAATTAATTGGGGACCTATAGTGCAATTTCTGCATAATATAGGGACTTAATAGTGCAATTAACTCTAAAGATATAAACTAGGAACCTATAGTGCAATTTTTGCATAATATAGAAAGTTATAGTGTCATCAACTCACAAAAAATATAATAGGGACCTATAATGCCATCTCTGAATAATATAGAAACTTATAGTGCCATTAACTCACAAAAAATAAAATAGGGATCTATAAATGCAATTTCTGTATAATATAGGGACTTATAGTGCAATTAACTCTAAAGATATAAAATAGGGACCTACAGTACAATCTTTGCATGATATAAAAACTTATAGTGCCATTAACTCACAAAAAATAAAATAGGGACCTATAGTGCAATTTCTGCATAATATAGGGACTTAATAGTGCAATTAACTAAAATAAACTTTTATCCAGGTTGTACATGTTATAGATGCGACAGAAAATCAAGAACCAGTCGCGAATATTTTACTATTTTCATCAACTCCAGGAGATTTACTAAAAGAAGTTAAACATATAGAAGAAGATTTTTACTGTGGTAAAAATAAATCACTTGATTTCGTAACTTTTACGATGAAATATGGCTGTTGGATGAATAAAGGAGCTGAAAATGGATGGTCCAGATCGAATGTCCCGGTTTTGAGTATCGAAAGTGATTTAAAAAATAATGAGAGAGTTACTCAAGTGTTAATTGATACTAAAGATTCTATTAGATGGGTTCTTGGAATTAATTTTGAAGCTATTGAAGATTTTACGTTAAAAGGTAATGTTTGTTATTTTGCGATTTAGTCCCTTGTTTTGTGAATATAATGTTGTAGTCCCTTTTGTTGAAAAAATAATATATTATTACCTTATTGTCCTGCTTGAAATTTTTAGAATCTTCACTTGGCCCCCTCAACTTTTAAATTTTTTCTTTATTAGGCTTTTGTCTATTTTACGTATATGAATATATTGACTTTTCTATCATAAAACAAAGGTTATTTTGTATATAATAGGGACTTATATTGTAATTAATTTAAAAAAAAGGTAATATTACGATCTATAGTGTAGTTTTTGTATAATATAACGACCTATACTGCAATTAACTCAGAATTTAATTATACAATACAGGGACACATAGCGCAATTTTTGCATAATACAGGGACATATAGTGCAATTTTTGCATAATACGGTGACTTATAGTGCAATTTTTGTAGAATATAGGGGACCTATAATGCAATTAACTCACCATTGTTTTGCATAATACACTACATGGACCTAGTGCAATTTATGTATATATAGGGACTGATAATACATTTAACTCAGGAATTTTTCTTTGTGCATAATAGAAGGACCTATAGTGCAATCAACTCGCCGTTTTTGTGCATAATTCACTACAGGGACCTAAAGCAATTTATGTATAATATAGGGACCTATAGTGCAATATATGTATAATATAGGGACCTATACTCAGTTTTTCTTGCATTATACATGACCTATAGTGCAGTTTTTGCATAATGCAGGGACTTATAGTGCAATTTATGTATAATATAGGGGGAACTATAGCGCAATTAACTCAGAACATAAGAGATTAACATGTTACGGACTAAAATGTTACTTTTGCAAGATAAAGGACTAAACTTAAAAAATATTCATAAATAAAGAACTAAACTATCAAAATATACTAAAATAAAGGACTAAATTAGTTATTTATCATTTTTCTTCACTCTTCTAATTTTTACAATTTGCAGATGATATTGAAGAGTTAATTTCAAGTGGTGAAAAAAGCAGTGTAGATGGTTGGCATACTATACAATTTTCTGGAGGGAGAAAATCGTCCACAAAATTTATTCTCACTCTTTTCTGGGCTAAAAACTACACATACAAAGGAGATAATAAGAAGAAAGAACCACCACTTTTAAAATTACGGACAGATTTACCCCTAGTGACCCCACCGGTCGAAAATGTCCTTGAAAAACTTCCTCCTTGGTGTTCTTTATTTGGAAAATCAACATCTCCTCACACTTTATCTTTCTTAAATACTCTTCCTATTAATCTTTAGTTTAGACTTATGGGAAATATTTTGTTTTTTTTTTTTTAAGACCATAGGGACTTGTGGTGTTATTTTTTGGTAGTTCTTGTGTTCAATTTGTTCTTAGATCTTTAGTGTGTTATTTTTTTTTTAAATATAGGGACCTATGGTGTTATTTTGTTAGACCGGGCCAAGTGTGAGTTAGATTGATGAAGTTTGTTTAACTTTTTAGTGAATACTTGCATCATTTTTTTTTTGGTTTTACTAAGTAATTTTTTAAAAGTTTTATGTAAAATTACTCTTTTGTCCTCATTATTGTTTTAGTGGAATTTGATATTTTACTCGCCAAGTCCTTGCCTTTCTATCCCGTAACTACCCATTCTTCCATAAAGGACCATGTCGTAAAAATTATTTAAAAAAATAAGTCTTTAATGTTAATTTTTTTTGAAAGAAAATATATGTAAAATCAAACCTATCATGCTTTTAAAATATAAATGTTAAATTTCGACAAGAATGAAAAATGTACCGTTTGGTTTATCAAATTTATGACAGGAAAGAGGTACAACAGGAAAGAGGTTCAGGCTCGTTTTCGCCAAAAATTGAAGGTTTTGGACAAATTTTTAAAATTGAATCCCAATTAATAGTAAAATTGTCATAAAAGTTGCGAAAGAGTTTTATATAAAACTTTATACAAAATGTGAATCAGTGGTGGAGTTAAAAAGTTGGTGATAAGGTGATTTTATGTCTATGAAAGTTTTAAGACAATTTTTTTTATATCTTTTTTAGCATTTAAATTATTCTTATTTATAGGATAACAAAAAAGAAATTTATATATTATCTTAATATGACATGTTATTTTTAATTAAAATATAACTCAGATTTGTTTTAACTCATAATTTATTAAAAACTTATGTAAAACATGTACTATTATAAAATTTTATAGTATATTTAAGTATTTAACTTATATTTAATTACCTTGTATTACTATATCTATAAATTATAACAAAAATCATAAATATAAAATTATATTTATTAATAAAGAATTAATATCATTATTCATCTTTATTGGTTACGACCCAAATGATTTTAAAATCTACCGTATAGTCTCAAATATTCCACACAAAATTATTATTCTTCAAAAAACCTCAACTAATGAAAAAAATAAAAAACTAAATTTTCAATGAATACCTTCTTATATATGTGTGACCCAAAAGGTCTACTAGTGCGTATAAGTCTAAGCAAAATTAACTCAATCCAAATTTAGGTCTTAACTCGTAGAAAACCAACCCGGAAAAACCTATTTTAAATAGGAAAATTCTTCAATCCAATATTGGATGGAGTAATATTAAGATAAGCCATTTACATTAGGACACATGACCCATGTCTATAGAATTTCATAAACTAATAAGACATGTGTCTTTGTTATTATATCCAACGATCCTAATTTATATATTGGATCATCTAATATTGGATGAAAGACTTATCCTTTATAATATTATCAGTAAAAACATGGCCGAATTTGATAATATGACCCAAATGTTAGGTTTTAACCCGGACAACCCGATCATATATAGGAATACTTAGTAAAATTTATCTTTATATTTTGATGTGGGGTAAATTGAGTTTTGCCCAATTTTCGCACATAAATAGGCAACAATGTCTAATTTTCTCGCACCAATAGACAACAATGTCCAACTTTTTCGTACAACACTCACTCATTCCTTAACATATTTTTCATCTCACATCAAATCTTACAAGCTTTTTGAAAAATTTGCCTATAAATACAAAGCCTTTCGTTCTCTCAATTATATACTTAGACACATTCTTTTTTAGCCCCTGTCCCTGTATTAGGTTAATAGTGGTGGGTGAATTAGTTTGTCTTTTGATCTTTGGGTTAATAATATTTATTATTTGACCCTCCAAGTATTTTTTTCTTTTTAAACGAGGATTAATAATTATTATTACCTGACCCTTAAGTTTATTTTCTTCATTTAAAACCCTCACTGATGTAAATGTGTTAACTAGATGATTCGAGCTTTGATGTTTACCTTCCTTCCTGCAATTGTTCGTTTCTGTTTGTTATGATAAAAGGCAGTGTGTGGCATGAAATTATATATTAGTAGTGGTGCAAAATTGTGTATGAAATTTGTTAGACTAGTTAATGTTTATGTAGACGTATAGTTGTTGATTAAATTTTTTATAATCTGAGTTGTATGGAATCAAATGGGTTTTTCCCATTTAAATTAATATTACGCAGATGCATTATATTGGTGAACATACATTAAATATATAGATTAAATATAAGAACAATAGCTTTTTAAGAAGACAGAGAAGAACAATCCGCTACAATCCCAGAAGTAGAAGTTACATAGTAAACATGCATGCCTGAAGGATCGAAAGATTAAAGTGGAAAGATGAAAGAGATCGAAGAGTTGAAAACCACAAAAACCAACATATTGAGATATATATTAAAGGACAAGGGTAGTTTCATAGGGACCTGATGGGATATTTTGTTGTTTTAAACCATAGGGACTTGTGATGTTATTTTGGTAGTCCTTGTGTTCAATTTGTTCTTAGACCCTTAGTGTGTTTTTTTTTTTTGTAAAATTATAGGGACCTGTGGTGTTATTTTGATAGACCACAGGGGAGCCAAAGCGTGAGTTACATTGATGAAATTTGTTTTACATTGTTTTTTGGGGTTTAGTAAGTAATTTGTTTAACAGAATTGTGTAAAATAACTTTTTTTCCATTAATTTGTTTTAGTAAAGTTTGAGATTTTCCGTGCCAACTGCCGGCCTTCTACCCCGTACTAGCCCCCTTTTCCGTAAAGAACCATGCCATAGATATTATTTAAGACATTAATTAAAAGAGTAAACAATTCAAAACTTATTTGTTAAAAGCAATCATTAATATTAAAAATATCCTTTGACCACCACCACCACCACTACCACCAAACTTAGTTGTTGTTCTTGGTGGAGGTGAGGTTGGGGAGGAGGGGATGTGTTGGTGGTGGTTACAGCGGTGGTCGAATTATTTTACGGTGGTGGAAATTGTCAAAAATGATGGTGGCCGGAGAAGTTGGTAATCTATTATTTGTTTAATATTAAAAAAATATTATATTAAAATAAAATATTAATAATTAAAATAAAATAGTTTAGGTATAAAAAGATGGATAAAATATTTTTTACGAATATGTAAAGAAGTTTTTTTTTAATACATGAGAGAGCCACTTTATGACCTCTTGATCTCTACGGAGTAACCTAACCATTAGGCCAACTATCGATCTCAGAACATTTATTAAATCTTAGGAAATTTCATTAGATAGTTTAGGTATAAAAAGATGGATAAAATATTTTTTACGAATATGTAAAGAAGTTTTTTTTTTTTTGAATACATAAGAGAGCCACTTTAAACTCGGAGTCATTTTGACTCTAGTGAGATTCGATCACAGGACTTCTTGATCTCTACGGAGTAACCTAACCATTAGGCCAACTATCGATCTCAAAACATTTATTAAATCTTAGGAAATTTCATTAGATAGTTTAGGTATAAAAAGATGGATAAAATATTTTTTACGAATATGTAAATAAGTTTTTTTTTTTGAATACACGAGAGAGCCACTTTAGACACGGAGTCATTTTGACTCTAGTGAGATTCGATCACAGGACCTCTTAATCTCTACGGAGTAACCTAACCATTAGACCAACTATCGATCTCAAAACATTTATTAAATCTTAGGAAATTTCATTAGATAGTTTAGGTATAATAAGATGGATAAAATATTTTTTACGAATATGTAAAGAAGTTTATTTTTTGAATACATGAGAGAGCCACTTTAGACTCGGAGTTATTTTGACTCTAGTGAGATTCGATCATAGGACCTCTTGATCTCTACTAAGTAACCTAACCATTAGGCCAACTATCGATCTCAAAACATTTATTAAATCTTAGAAAATTTCATTAGATAGTTTAGGTATAAAAAGATGGATAAAATATTTTTTTACGAATATGTAAAGAAGTTTTTTTTTAATACATGAGAGAGCCACTTTGGACTCGGAGTCATTTTGACTCTAGTGAGATTCGATCACAGGACCTCTTGATCTCTACAGAGTAACCTAACCACTAGGCCAACTATCGATCTCAAAACATTTATTAAATCTTAGGAAATTTCATTAGATAGTTATAAGCAAAAATCTTAAATTTTATTAAATAGTTTTAAGCAAAAATCTTATATTATTTTTGAATAAAAGTTTCCTCCAAGTACAAAATATCGATTTCTTAAAAAGTACATATATGTAAAATCAAATCTATCATGTTTTTAAACACTAAATTAATATATTTATTATACATTTTGTAGGTTGATAAATTATGACAAAATCAAAGGTATAGAGGAAAGAGGTTCACTCCTTATAGGAAACAAGTTTTTTTAAAATGAAATCAATGATAAAAAAGCCAATTGAGGCCGTAATCTTTGATATATATCTTTCCTAGAAGAGATAATTACACCTAGGGTCTTGATCACACCCCCCTCTTCAAGATGGGGACCCGGCCTAGAGCCTCTTCTTACTAAAGACCTCAGGAAGTTTTTAACACATGAACCCCAAAACCCCTGTTACCTTTCTACCCTTTTAGACTTATATATATACTAACATTACATTTTATTTCTAAACCTAATTTCATTTCTTTATACGTGAATCATTTTTAAACAAAAGCTCTCTCCTCTCTCCTCTCTCATAAACCTCCACCATAGCCACCATAGCCACCACCACCTCCCTCTTCCCTCATTAACCTAAAATCGCCGCCACCACCATAACACCACCACCGCCATCTGAGATGGTCACATCTGCAAAGCTGAGCTCACCAGACAACCACCGCCACTGAGCAGCAGCTCCGTTCGGAGCTGAAGGACCTCCGTTCGAGGCTGAAGACCTCCGTTCGAAGCTGAGACAACCACCGCAGATGAGCAGCGGCTCCGTTCGGAGCTGAAGGACCTCCGTTCGAGGCTGAAGACCTCCGTTCGAAGTTGAAGGTTTAATAATTGAAGCTAGCCTCGTCGGATTTCTGCAACAACAAAAGAGGAAGGCTGCTCGATCTACCACTGCAGGAAGCTTTTCGGTGTGGTGGTGCTTCGCCGGATCTCGCTGAAGCTCGCCGGATCTCGCTGAAGAAAGGGGGGCTCGAACGTAACAGGTAACCACCGGAGCTGTGGTGGAGTTTTATGGTGGTGGTGGTGGCGCTTTGTGAGTGGGGTAGGAGAGATACAGTGGTGATGTTACAGCTTTGTTTCGCCGGAGTTTTGCTGCAGCTGTGTGCTTCGCCGGAGAAGAAGCTGAGATGTTGGTTAAGGCGTTTCACGCGTGAAGCTTTTTTTTTTTGAGTTAGTTGACCAGATCTTGATCTGGTCAAACCAGTTAGGGTTTTTAGTTTTATTTTTATTTTTGTGTAATAAATTGTGTAAATATGCTTATTTTAAATAATATTCAATTTTTTTATTTTTTTTTAGCATTCTTCATTTATACCTTGTTGTGTGTTTTAATATTATTCCCCAAATTCTAAGAGTACTCCGTCTTTTTTTTAGAGTACTCCGAGATTTTCTAAGAGTACTCCGAGATTTTCTTAGAGTACTCCGAGATTTTCTGGTGGTCGGAGGTAGGTGGTTGGAAGGCGGTGGTCGGTGTTTGGATATATAGAGTACTCATTTAAATATATAGAGTACTCAGCAAATTCTCGGAGTACTCTATGTTTTTCTCGGAGTACTCTATGTTTTTTTCTGGTGACCGTGACTGGTGGTCGGAGGTCGGTGGTCGGAGGTCGGTGTTTGGATATATAGAGTACTCAGCAAATTCTCGGAGTACTCTATGTTTTTCTCGGAGTACTCTATGTTTTTTTCCGGTGACCGTGACTGGTGGTCGGAGGTCGGTGGTCGGAGGTCGGTGGTGGAGGTCGGTAGTCGGAGGTCGGTGGTCGGTGGTCGGTGGTCGGTGGTCGGTTGTCGGTGGTAGGTGGTAGGAGGTTGAAGGTAGGTGGATAGTGGTAGGTAGAGGAGAGAGAAAGAGTGACATCACACCTTTTTGTCTTTTAGTGATAGTAAGGGTAGGAAAGACTATTGTCAAAATTGAGGTCCCTAAGAAGAATGCCATTTAAGAAACTACTCTATAGAGAAGACAATTTGTCTCCAAGACCCTATATATAATTCACCCTTCCTAGAAATAGTAGGCATATTAGGCGGCAAAGGGGTTGTAATTTTTTTTTTGATTTGGGTAAACAGTTGTATTAATAAAAATAATTGTATATTATATAAAGAAGTTAAAGTTTTTTTTATTTCTAACATTATTTTAATAAATAATTGTATCATAAACGTAAAAGAAAAAATAATTGCGGAACTAACGCATAGGCGCTCCCTCGAGGAGCGCCTCTCCCTTAATTTTTTTAATGACGAATTAGCGAGGCGCCTTCCGAAGGAGTGCCCCCCTTAATAATTTAGACGGGTTATGAGGCGCTCCCCGGGAGAGCGCCTATATATCACAATATATACTCCCACCCGAAAATTAAACCCTAATCCCTCTCTTCCACCATTTTATTTCCTAACAATCATAAAATAAAATAATTTTAATGTTATAAAGTACAATAAAATTATTTTAGGAATTTACAGAACAATATAATCATGAAAGGGACTTATAGTGCAATATAGTCATTAAAGGGGAGTATTCAACAATTTTCTTAATTTTAAAAGACCTGAGTGCAATTGTTTAAATTTAAGGGCTATATGGTGCAATTTACTACATTTAAGGACATATACAAAAAATTTATAACTTTAGGGTCGAAAGTTGCAATAAAAATTGTCTAAAGGACCAATAGTGCAATTTTCTAAATTAGAGATACCAAAATTCCAATATAAAAGTAAATCATGGACTAATAATACAATTTTATAGAATTAAGGTACCTAGAGTGCAATTTCTAATATTTTAAAGGACCTCTATTGCAATATAAAATTAATGGTCATGTAACATCATATAATACTATTTAGGCAGGGACCTATAGTGCAATTTGATAAATTTCATAACCCTAAAGTGCAATTTCAAAATTAATAGGACCTATAATGCAATTTTTTCAACTATACACAAAATTCATATCTAGATATCAAGAACACCAAAATAACAACTAAGTCTACACAATTTTACACCTAAAATCAATATATAAACAAGATTCTATAAGATTTAATATATATATATGATTATATTAAATAAAAATAGGATAAAAATTACCTAGATTATAGCAATATAGAAGATGTGAGGATGATTAGTGGGAGGTAGCGGCAGACGGCGGCGGTGAAGGAGGGGAGCCAAGCTTTTTT
Source organism: Nemophila menziesii (assembly GCA_029959085.1). Lineage (NCBI taxonomy): Eukaryota > Viridiplantae > Streptophyta > Magnoliopsida > Boraginales > Hydrophyllaceae > Nemophila > Nemophila menziesii. Next base: position 41,280,794 of record JARWIR010000004.1, on the reverse strand, counting down.
TTTTTATCTTCTTTTGTTAAATGTCGAAACGGAAGGTATGGGGAATTTTAGCAGAAGAGAGGCGCTCCTCGAGGGAGCGCCTCAATGTGTTTTAAGTAAAGGCGCTCCTTCGGGTAGCGCCTATGTCTAATTACAGACTAATCTTTGACCGACAACATAATTAACTAATAAAATAGGAGAGGCGCTCCTCAGTGGATTTTTATCACACCCTAGGCGACACCAATCATAAACGTAAACGAAAAAATAATTGCAGAACTAACGCATAGGCGCTCCCCAACTATGCGTTAGTTCCGCAATTATTTTTTCTTTTACGTTTATGATTAGTGTTGCCTAGGGTGTGATAAAAATAAGATAAATAATAAGTCAGAAAACAACGCATTCTCACCCTAGACAGGCACAGTACTACAAGTATTACAGGACGAATGCAAGTTTTAATGATAAGTTGAGTTCGTTCTCAGGGACTTAGTGTGTTAATCGAATGGGTAGAAATAACGAGTGAGAAGTAATTAATTAAAAGACAGGAAAATAAATAGAGTAAATTCGAAATTATGAAATTAAACTAAGGAAAATAAAGACAGTAAATTAAATACGAAGAAATATGAGATGAGAAGTATAGCTTAGGTTTTGCTAGTATGCACTAATCCTTCTAATTCTTTCTATTAAATCTAGTTAATAAGGGAGATAATTAGCTCTTAAATACTTAGTCAGGATTCTAAATTCCCATACCTTAGACCTTGAGAGCGACTAAGGGGGCTACGGACACAGCACGAGGCTGGTTCAAATAGGGTTATCCTACGACACTAGGGCCCTAAACAATCAATTTCCATACATGGTGATAGTGATTAAAAAATACCCTAATGACTATCTAGTTAGAATAAGTGTTGTCAGGACCAATATCGAGACTAGACGTTATGTGGTGTTTCAATAATTAGACACCCAGCTAAGGTGACCCTCTACCTACTATTAAGAAAGCCTAAAGTGATCAGTTCTAGGACAGACAATAAATGAAAACACATAAACAAATATATTTGTAAGAAGCTAATATCAGATTAAAACATGTAATTCCCAAAGAAACTTAGATAGAAAGAAAATAGAATTCATAGATTATACATGATGCAAAACCCAAGCTATGGGAAGTTTAGTTCATACCTGACGGAAATAAACTAAAAGAAATAATAAAAGACATCATCTTGCTCTCTACAATAACTTGGAAGAATAAAACCTTAAGAACTAATTACTATGAGGCAAGGATGATTTACAAGTGATATAAGGGTGTATTTATAGGTGTTTAGAAAACCTAATTCGTTTTCTTGAAGGAGAAGGTAAGTATGGACTCCAAGCCCACTCAAATTCGTAACCCTAAAACATGAAATCAGACCCGTTTTTGTTTTGGTCCTAGCAGCTTCAATACTCATCCGTTTGACGCGTATGAGTAGTCGAAATTCATCGTCTCGGAAAGATATTTAACTTTTCTCTTGACCGTTTCCCCAAATTCCACACTTTTTGAGATATAAGCTGATTTGTGGTCGTAGGTGCAGAAATTCAGATTTAAGGCAACTTTTACTTTTCCATTATTTAGCTTTTGTTCCCTTATCTCCAATTTCCATGCTTATCTCTTTCCATATCTTGTAGTCTTTGACTTGGACTCTAATTAATCTCCACAATTATATTTAAAGCTTCACACTAAATAAATAATTAAACCCAATATTCTCTAAAAATATTATTTTACTAAATCAAGACTCAAAATAGGAAAGTGCACTATTTCTCAAGAAAATCAATTAGAAAGACTTCTAAATCACTAAAAATGATGTCTCATCTTAACATAAATCTATCACAAATGAGGAGACATCAATAATGCAATTATTTATTAAAATAATGTTAGAAATAAAAAAAACTCAAGAAGTTACCTATTTAAGCCTGAAAGCTAGTAACAAAGAAGTAAAATACAACTAATTTATATTAAATTAAATACAAGATACTTTTTTACTTTCATTTAGAAAAGAATGATGAGGGAACAAGAAAAATAATATAGAATATACATAATATCTAATCTCCTTGATAACCGTTTCCGTGACATTGAAAATAACTAGTGGTAATCATGGATTTTACAGTTTTTTATCGTTAGATTTTAAAAGTTTTGGACAAATTTTTAAAATTGGATTCTAAATAATAATAAAATTATCATAAAAGTTGTGAAAGGTTTTGTGTAAAATTTTATGTAAAATATGAATTAATCACGAAACAAAAAAGTTCAAGTTAAAGTTGATTTGATACTAATTAAAGTTTAGAAAAATTTCTTTTATATCTTTTTTATCATTCAATTTTTTTCTTTATATAGGATAATAAAAAATACTTAAATATTTTCTTAATATGACATGTTATTTTTATTTAAAATAAAATTTAGATTTGTCTTAACTTATAAGTTACTAAAATCTTACATGAAACACAACGTATTATAAAAACTCATGATATATCAAACTTATATAAGTTGGGTGAATAACATATATGGTCTTGGAGACAAACTTTATGCCACATGTGGTATTGATTAAAAGATTCTTCTTTAAAAAGACCTCTACTAAATCTTATAAATAAACAAATACTAAAATACCCTTATATAAAATAAAAATCACTAAAAGACAACAGAACAACTTGATGAGTATTGACTGTTCAATTCTGGCCAGCACCACCGACCACCGCCAGCACCACCCGTCGGAGATTTTACGGAGTACTCATAGAAAAAAAAACAGTGAGTATCAGAAAAAACAATGAGTATCGAAAAAGAACAATGAATATCGGAAAAAACAATGAGTATCAGAGGATTTCTTTGAGTAAGGGGAAAAAATACAGAGTACTCCAATATTTTTCCGGGTTCCGAGAAAAAACAGAGTACTTAGTGATTTTCTCGTAGTACTCAACAAAATCTTAGAGTACTACGAAAATAACTTAGAAATAAATTACACTAAATGATAATTTAAAATTTATTAGTTAAGAAAAAAATGATTACAATAGAATTTATAAATAATACTACAAGAGAATATCACCCAAGAGGTCTTGAAGACACTACCTTAAGACCCAACAAGATCAGGTGATTTAAATGTTTTTACTAAAGGCCACAAACCAGAATTAACACTATGGGCCAAAAATCTAATTACATTTTTACACATTTTTGTTTTTTATTTCCTATATATATACTAGTTTTATTCAGAAATTTTTTTAAAACCCTAAATTATATTCTCTCTCCTCTCTTCTCTTTCCTCTTCTTGCCTGCTCTCTCTTTCTCCCTCACGTAACAAATATCTTTTTCTCTCTTTCTCTTGCACGGCGGACATGTAAAGAAGATGAAGACCACCACCGGAACCAAGACTTGAAGCAGATCCGTGAAGAAGTCATGGCCACCACATCAGATCTGTGAAGAAGCCATGACCATCGTAGATGATTCGTGAAGAAAATAGCTTCATGAAGATTTGAAGGTGTGAAGAAGATGAGCGTTCGAGATCTTAAATCCGGCGTCAATGGAGTTGTTGAACTCGGACATGAAGATGATCAGATCCGCCGGTTTTGTGCTCAGAAGTTTTGCGCTTAGAAGTTTTTGCGCTCAGAAGTTTTGCGCTCAGAAGTTTCTGGAAGGCTGCACTCAGAAGTTTTGCGCTCAGAAGTTTTACGCTCAGAAGTTTTGCGCTCAGAAGTTTTGCGCTCAGAAGTTTCCACATCGTAAAGCTAGATTATATTACTTTTTTTTCTAGAAGAGTTGTGAAATGCCGGATTTGTGTGTTTGCTCAGAATTTTTGTGAAATGCTCAGAAGTTTTAATTTTGTGCTCAGAAGTTTTGTGAAATGCTCAGAACTTTTTCCATGCTCAGTACTTTATGCTCAAAATTTTTTCCGGCGGTGGTCGGAGCTGGAAATTATTGATAGTTAATGAAGGAGAAGAGAGAAAAAATGATGAAGAAGGAGAGAGATTAATGGTAATAAAGGAGAGAGAGTAATGGTAATGGAGGAGAGAGAAGATTTTTTTTGTCTTATATGAACTAGAAGGGTAGTAATGACATTTGTCAATTTTGAGGCCTCTAAGTAGGAGAGAGGAATCACTTGGTTCCTCTATGACACTAAGATGCTCATCAAGACCCTTGGGTAATTGACCCATAATACAAACAAAATGTAAAGCAACAAACAACCTACACTACTACTACTACTACACATTCCCAAAAGAAAAAAAAGTTACAAATCTGGTCAAACTAGATTCAACTAAAAAAAAACTCCAGCAACAACGTGAATAACAATTCCATTTTACCATGATCTAATCTGCAAATTCACATCGCCTAAGCTACGCGAACAACCGGGAGAAGAACACTACGCGGAGCCATGACTGTGCACTATAAAATAAACTAACTACGGGATTCAGTGGAAGATTATGAACGGATCTCTCACGGCGAAGCTTTGAATGGAGCTCTCACGGCGGGGCTTCGGTGGTGGGCTTCGAACGGAGCTGTCATGACGGGGCTTTGAACAGATCTCTCATGGTGGGGCTCCGAACGGAGCTCTCCGGTGACGAAGATTCATCTCCACTGCTGCAACCTCGAACGACGAACCACACTAAAAAACAAAGCTCCGCCGGTTACGCTTAAAAAAGCCGGCTAGGAGATCCGGCAATATTAGATAAAGGAAAGAGTTTTTCATGAGAGGGGGAAGAGATATTAGAGAAAGAGGAGCTTTTTTGCTATTAAAGAATATTTTATAAAGCTTTTAGGGTTTGTAGGGTATAATATATTAGTATTTATAGTGAGTAATGGGATAATAAAAATTATAGATATTTTAATTTTGATTTAATTTAATTAATTTAGGTTCTTTTGGATAAGATGTATTGACAAAAAAAAAAAAAAAAAGATAAGATGTAAGGCTATAGTGGATGATTGGTTTAAAGTTAGTGTCTTCAAGTCCATATATATAATCATCTCTATATTTAATTCGATTAGATCACTACACCTATAGATTATAACAAAAATCATAAGCATGATTTATATTATGATAAGAATTAATTTCATCCACACATATTATTTGGTACTCAATTAATTATACGTATAATTTTCTTTATTAGGGAAATTATTTCATTTTTAGGCCTAAAATCACTCCATCTTCTAAAAATAAGGTAAGTTATATTCTAATTCTTATTTTAAACCTAATATACCATCTTAATCCTAAAATTAGGACAATAATTAATTACTCTCTCTGTTCCAAAAATGATATCCTCTTTGTTTTTCACACAAATTAAGAAAGCTAATCATTACATACATCATTTACAAATTTACCCTTCATAAATTGTTTTGAAATTTTAAATGTGCATTAGAAATGTAAATTTTATTTTTTTAATAAGGATAATAGTGGAAAAAGTTGGAGAAAAGTGTCTTGGGATTATAAGTGGACAATGATTTTAGGACACTATTTTTAGTAATGTGTACATTAATTTTGGGACATAGGAAGTACTTTACATACCTGTTGAAATACTAAAATAAATCATTATAATACTTAATTAAATTCATAACAAACTTTTAAACTATTCAATCGCTCAAATTTTTTCTCCCAATAGGTATGGTCACACGTCTTTGTTAAAATAATGTGCTTGTTTCATCTCATTATGTGTTAATTTCTTTATACATTAAGTGTTGAACACTGCACATGCTCAGTGATAAAAATACGCCTAGCCGCGAACGATGAGCATACTCAATTTAAAGAATATGCCCAAAGTCACACACTAAACATGCTCAGTTAATTTTTTTATGCCCAATATCCAATACTAAGTATGCTTAGTGATACCAGAAATGCTCAGTGTCAAACTCGAGCATCCTCATTGCCACAATTGGCAGCGCCGCATCAATGGTGAAACATTAAGTATTGCTCGATTCCACCGTCGACGGTGTGTAAATGATTTGTGATTGCCAGAGATATTCAGTGTCGGTTCAGACAAATTTTTACTATGTTTTAAATCGGGATAGGTTGCAGGCCCCACCTTACATTTACCCTAGATTTACATCCTTTATTTCCAAGGAAACCGGGTCGTAGGAGATGATATCATCGTGTATCAGACACCATTGTCTCTTTCGAGATACAACTTATTCAACTAAGACCAATATTACAAGTTAGCGTGATAATTTACTCGTGTTGTACCGTGATTTAAGAGTTTAAGTTTTATAAGAAGCAAATGTCTTGTAAGTGAAACTAATAATTATAATAATCAAGAGTAATTCCCACAATGTACTTTGTATTTTATAACTTTTTTCTTCCAAATTTAGAACCCGTTTGTGATTGATTATTTTGAAGTTAAAAGCGCTTTTTGATTACAATTAAAATATTTGTAAAAAATATTAAAAAATATTTTGACATCGAAAATCATTTTAAGTGACTATTTTAATAATCACTAATCTAGTGCTTTTCCGAAAAGTGATTTTAAGAGTCTAAAACATTGTTATGGATCTAAAATCACTTTAAGTGATTATTTTGAAAAGCAATCCCAAATGGACACTTAGTATCTTATAACGATTTTACTAATTTTGATCACATCTTTATGTTATATTCTTTATATTCCCCAATCTTTTTTTTTTTGTCAAACTTTATATTCCCCAATCTAGTTATAGATTAACTAGAGTTATTACAAAGTTAATACGTTAAATAATTAATTTGGCTTTCAATTCGTCAATTACCCAACATAATTACAAATTTGGTTAAAAATGACACAAAAATTTAAAAATATGACCAAATTGAATACAAAAAAGATATAATCAAAATTGTAAATGGTCAAAAAAAAAAAATCAAAATTGTATAAAATAATAGGGCTAAGACTTTACACAATAATCTTTTTTTTTTTTTTTGTCATGACTTTACACAATAATCAATCTTGTCTAAACAAAGGTTATCATTGAGTGGGACCCATAGGATGGGGTTCCACCTTAAAATACAGTCCTAAAACCAGAAATGAGATAACGTGGACAATTACTAAGATTTAATAACCCAATAGAATCTCTCTATTACTCTTTCTTCAAATTTTACATGTAATCAATCAAGAACTAGAGAGATTCAGAGATTTAGTAATTCATTTCCTCACATATATATAGAGAGAAGATGGCTATGGTAGCAGGAGGTGCCATAACTGTAAATAGTCTCTCTCTAAACCCAAAATACACTTATTCTAATCTCATTTTCAACAAGCTCAATAATTCCCCTTCATCTTTCATCAGATCAGGTAATTTATTTACTTTGGATTGCATAGATTGCGTGAATGGTACCTGAATTGTAATTCATTTCACAATTTTTCCGAATTAATTGCACCATAGGTCCCCAATTATTCCAAAATTTCACTATAGGTCCCTGAATGGGAGAACAATTTGTTAGTTAGAATGATTTAAAGTTTAGGTTCCAAAGTGAAAAACTGCCTATAGTTTAAGGACCGTTAAGGGAATTTTCCCATTTGAATAGATCAGTTCTTTTCATTTCTGTAAATTTTGAATCTTATAGTGTATAGTTTGAAGCATTATAAAGCTTAACTTAAAGATGTTAGCTATATTTATACTTCTAATCTTATTATTGGTTAGAGTTTAGTTTAGCATAGATTAGTTTCTAAAGCCTTTATTATGGTAGATTCTTAATTACAATTTAGTCCCTTATCTAGTAAACATAACATTTTGGTCCCTTATATTTTGATTTTGTGACAAACAATAGTCCTTTTGCGTATGCTCATTACATTATAGCCTTTAAATCCACGCGTCACCTTGATTTGACAAAAGACTAAAATACCCTTAGAATGTTACGTATTCAAGATAAAAGGACTAACACTGTCACAAAATTCAGTATAAGGGATTAAATGTGACTTTTGCAAGATAAGGGACTAAACTGTCAAAGTATGCAAAATTGAAGGACCAAATAGATTATTTTGGAATGAGAAAGGATCAGGGGTGGAGCCAAGAAAAGCCTAGGGTCCATAGCCCCCCCTATTTTCTAAAAGTGCTGATTTTACCCCTAAATTATGCTTTTTAGAAAATAAAATACTCTTGTTTTTTTTTGCTTTATAATAATAAAAAATAACCTTAGTTTGTTGAATTTAAAGTCTTAGTATTTGTTGAATATAGATTTTTTTGTTTATTACAGGGACCTATACTGCAATTAATTAAAAAACAGAATTTATTTTGCATAATTTTGGAACCTATATCTATTTTTTTTGCAAATATAGGGATCTAAAATCCAGGTACTTTTTATAAAATATAGGGACCTCTAGTGCAATTTATAGTCTACTTATTCTTCTAAAATATTGGGACCTCTTGTGTTTTTTCTAAAATATAGGGACCTCTAGTGCAATTTAAAGTCTACTGATTCTTCTAAAATATAGGGACCTCCAGTGCTTTTTCTGTAATATAGGGACCTCTAGTGCAATTTAAAGTCTACTAATTCTTCTAAAATATAGGGACCTCTAGTGCTTCTAAATTATAAATAATCATACTTTGCTGAATTTAAAGTCTTGATAATTCAATATCTAATTTTGCATAATATAGGGACCTTTAGTTTATTTTTTCTAAGATATAGGGACCTTTAGTTTATTTTTTCTAAAATATAGGGACCTATAATGCAATTTACTCAAAAAATTCACTTGACCCCCCAAAAACTTCTCAAAATTTCTAAAACTCACATTCTTTTTTTCCTTTCTAATAAAAAACAACCTTAGTGTATTGTATTTAAAGTCTTATCGAATATAATTTTATTTGCATAATATAGGGACCTATAATGCAATTTACTAAAAAAAAAATTAACAAATCATATAGGGATAATCCGAGCAAGTCAAGTAGTAGATATATTTCCAATAACATCACCGGAAATAGTGGTAAGAGAAGCACGATTAGAAGATTTCTGGGAAATAGCAGAAACACATTGCAGTTCATTCTTTCCGGAATATTCCTTTCCATGGGATTTTGTGTTAAGATTCGATAGACTTATCGGAATGTTATTTGGATTCTCAGTCCCTCATGGTTGCCGGAGAATCTGTTTAGTGGCGGTGATTGGTGGTGGCTCAGATGAAGAAGAAGAAGAAGAAGAAGTGTTTTTATTTGGTAATGAAGAGTTTAAAATTGGAAACTTTGATACAAGATTTAGTTTAAATAAAGGTTATGTTGCTGGTATTTTAACTGTTGATACTGTTGCTGATTTTCTTCCTAGAAAAGGACCTTTAAGACAAAGACGGTTAGTTTTCTATTTAGTCCTTAAATTTTACTATATTTATAAAATCAGCCCCTAGATCTTTAGAGATATCTCTTCGATTATGGTTCTAGTAAGGGAATAGGAAAGTGAGTGTTTCGCTTTTTGTATTTTAACCTTTTTTTGTTTTTTTTTTTTTGGGGTAAGTAACTTATTTGGTCCCTATCTTTAGGTATTTTGACAGTTTAGTCCTTTTATATTTCGGTTTTGTGACATTGTTAGTCCTTTTTCGTGGTTTTTTATTTTATAGGCGGTTTTATCTTTTAACAGAATATGTAGCAATAGCAAAATGACACTTTTAAGGGTATTTTAGTCTTTTATATGGCGACACTTGGATTTAACTCTGCATTTACAAGTTAAGAGACTGAATTGTCAAAAAGGACAAACTTAAAAGTAAAAATTTATTTACCCTATTCTCATTCATGTTTGCCTTTCCAACAAAAAAAAGAAAAAAAAAAATCATGTTTGCCAAAGCATACTTTAAAGTGGTTTATGGGTAAATAACTTATTCGGTCCTTTATGTTTGCATATTTTGACACATTAGTCACTTATTTGCAAAAGTAATATTTGAATCCCTTATTTTTTAAAATTATGTGACAATATTAGTCCTTTATCTTGCAAACGTTAACATTTTAATACCTTAGCAATAGCAAAACAACACTTCATTTTCGCCGCATTAAAATTAAGGGATGTAATTGTGAAAAAGGGTAAAACATAGAGGACCATATATGTAATTTACAACAAATTATTGTCTTTGATAGGAAAGGAATTGCATACATATCAAACGTGGCAGTACGAAATAGCTATAGAAGGAAAGGCTTAGCGAAAAGACTTGTAAGTAAAGCGGAGACTCAAGCTAGAAATTGGGGATGCAGAGCTATTGCTTTACATTCTGATCTTAATAATACTGCCGCTACAACTTTGTATAAAGGGCAAGGTTTTAAAAGTGTTAAAGTTCCGGAAATTGCAAAATGGCCCCAACCCAAAACTTCACCTGATGTTGTTTTTAACTTCATGATGAAGCTTTTATGAAGGGTGAAATTGTAAAGTTATATTAGTTTGTGTATATAAAGGATCAGTTTATAATAGTAACTCTTTTGTTTATCGTATTTGTACATTTTGACAGTTTAGTCCTTTATTTTACAAAAGTGACAATACCCGAAAGGTAAAATTATGATAATGCCCTTCTTTTTATATGCATAGGCACTTTTTCCTTACTTTTAACCGTTCCAAAACTGTCAATTAATTTTAGATACAATAGTTTTAGGATAAATTAAAGGGGATGTGAAATGGAAAGATAGTTAACTCTTGAATTAATGTGAAAGAGAGATGTAAATTTATAGTATAATAGATTTATCTATTAAAATTATACATTTACAAAATTAAGAAATACTTATAAATGTTCTAAACTTTTTTTTTTCTCGAACCCTTACACTTAATCAAGTGCATTTACAATTAACATATATATTTATTTGTATGGTCTATAATTACGACCTGACTATCTCTCATATATAGTATATAACAACATTATTATCATGCTCTAAATACATATGATCTCTATTTGTAATGAAAAAGTTTAAAACAAATAACCGTTTCACTTTATCCCTAAATATTTTTATTAAAAATAAAATAGTAGAATGTTTTTTAAATTTCAAAGATATGCCTCAATTCCTATAATAAGAAAATTCTTACCTTCCTTTATTTTACTCAGAATCATATAGATAACTTTTCTGTACTTAACTAGTTATGAATGATCCATCTTCAATTTGTAATCAATGATTTTATAATTGGTCGACTTTGTAATCAGTTAGAACTTTACTTCTCATCCTACTCCCTCTTGTCATTCATTGTTTTTCCCTTGTTAATTTCTTTCCTTTTAGCTGTTGATGGACCCTATCTTAAGACGAATTATGAATTAAATTTTATAATTTGAGATCATGCACAAGCATTCTAAATTAATAACCACTTGTCATATAGAAAATATTCTTGTTGCTATTATCAAAAACCAAAATTGCACCTTCAAACAAATCACTCAAAGCTTTAAACCTTCCAACAAATCACTGCTATATCTCTTCTATGTTACAATATTTGACAAGTCATTTGTATAGTTACATATACTCACATCATTACACACATACATAGTAACTTAGGTAACAATTAATTAGCCGCTACTTATTCTCGAATAAATTCGTTCAACACAGAGGTATTAAGAGCAACAAACTCTTGCACGGGACCAAGTTTGATAGCATCTTCTTTGCTTGATGCCTGTGTAGTCAAAATTCGACATTGCTTTCCTGTCTAGACGGTATTATAAAATATTCAAGAAAACAATTCTTTTAAATGACTAAAATGCCCCTATAGATTTTTTTGTGGGACGGTACCCCTATAGATTGTTTGAGCATAGGAAGCCTGTGGTTTCTAATTTTTGTAATGTTTTATTTTATGACTTTGTTTACTTGAATAATCAATTGCTTAAAATTTTGAAAACATTTCAAATCATCCCCCATATTTTACAAGAATTACAAAACATTCTCTACAAATATACAAAAATAATAAAAAAAGATTACATATCAGCCCCTATATTTTCAAGGTCTTCGAATTACAATCCCCTCCGAACTTCTGGTGTCATTTTTTTACCATCTTTTATCAAACCATTATCTGTTTTAACTGTATAAGGAGCAACAACAGAGAACGTCAAATTCTTTATCACATGCATATAAACCTCGAACTACTTGAATCTGTTCATTAATCTACGCTATGCTAATCAAAATCCCAAACATTTTTTCTCACATCCACGACGCAAAACTGAGAGTGATAAGCGAACTTTCCGGCGACTTTTGGAGGTCAGCGAGCGGCAAACCTTCACCGGACCACAGCAAAATGTATGTAACCACATCATGTCCGCCATAAGATGGCTAAAAGAAGGAGATTATGAGAAAGGTTCGAAGTGATAAAAGCTTTAGATGTGTGGAAACTTCAGAAAAAAAGGGTTTTGGAAATGGTGAAGGAGAAGATTAAGGAGGATAGTTTAAGGACTTATTTGTTTATGTATGGTAATCGGTATGAGAGTTTAAGTTTGATCATATTTGTAGGATTGATATTTTGGAGAGTCGGATATATAAGTAATTATAAATCGTTGTTGTTAATTTGCCATTGTCTTTAGCGATGACATATCGTTGCTAATGTGTAGTCCCTACATTTTAATTGTAAAAGATCGTCAACGACAACAGAAAGCTCAATGTCGTCGTTAATGATCCCTTCATCTTTAGGGACGGTAATTTTTTATCATTAGCGACGACATTCTTGAATAGTAGCAGCGATGACTGATGTCGTCGCTAGAGACTTTTATTATGAATGTCATTTGCCGTCTCTGAAAATATTATCGTTAGCGACAAACAAAATTGTTGCTAATAATAAATTTCTTCAGCGATCACACTAGTCGGTGCGACCACACTTATCGGTGCAGAAAACATTTGTTATTATGGAAAACAACGTTACGGAATTAGATTATTTTAGTTTTTTCTATCAATATATTAGGAATGAATTTAATTTGTCAAAAATAAAAAAAATTGAAAAATAATACAAATAGCAATTATAAACAAATAAAATGCTGGTATAATTAACTGTACTAAAAGTAATATTTGAATCCCTTATTTTTCAATTATGTGACAATATTGGTCCTTTATCTTGCAAACGTTAACATTTTAATACCTTAGCAATAGCAAAACAACACTTCATTCTCGCCGCATTATAATTAAGGGATTTAATTGTGAAAAAGGGTAAAAGATAAAGGACCATACATGTAATTTACCATATTATTATTTTTATAGGAAAGGAATTGCGTACATATCAAACGTGGCATTAAGAAATAGCTTTAGAAGGAAAGGAATAGCAAAAAGACTTGTAAGTAAAGCAGAGTCTCAAGCTGTTAGAGGACGTGCTGGCGCTGCTACTGATCCAGGAACAAGAGCTGCTGCTGGTACGGGACCTGAAGCTGCTTCCGCTGCTGGATTAAGTAATGAACCAGATTCGAACAATGCTGCAGACTCGAGTTTTACTGCAGAATTAATTACAGAAACAGCTGCAGACCCGAGACATCTAAATGAAACTGCAGGGATGACTCAAGGGTGTAGACTTGCGGGTATAAGTAGTTGGCTTGAGGGTCACCTGCGAAGTAAGTATAAGCTACAAGGAATAGAATGGCCCTTTGTGTTTACGGCTGCATTATGGACAATATGGACTAAGCCGAATCAAATCCTCTATCAAGAACAAGCGAAAATTCCACATGTCAAAGAACATAAAAGAGAAATTTTCTCCATAGCAAGTAATTTCATCCTAGCTTGGGGTAAAGAGCTTGATGGTGGTGGAATAATCAAACTAGCGTCTAATGTAATGATTAAATGGGTTAAACCTTCGAAGGGATTAAAGCTCAACATTGATGGTAGTTTTAATGCAATGAGAAAAACTGCAGGTATGAAGTGGTTCATGTATTGCCGGCTTCTTTGGACCTTGTTTGGTTGAGTCACCTCTCATGTCGGAAATGTTGACTCTTCATTATGGACTTAGATGGATTATCGGTAAAGGTTATAAAGATATCTACATTGAGACCGACTCGAGGGAGCTCCATGCGCTAGTGAAGGGCGGTGGGAGCTAAAGTAGTCTCTATTTAATAGACTTGGAGGAGTTCCACGCGCTAGTGAAAGGCGGTGGGAACTCAGATAGTCGATGTGTTGACCTTGCACGGGAATGTCGTGATTTACTCCAAAACTTTCCCAACTTTGAGCTTAATTACATTTTTCGGGAAGCTAATTTTTGTGCAGATAAATTAGCAAAGAAGGGAGCACTCATGTTTACAACACCGGAGGAGTTTAAGGACCCGCCGGATTAATTTTGGAACTATATTACAAAAAATAGAAACGAATATGCAACTACGAGAGTTGTACTAGATCCATAGTTAATATTATTTCGTTCTGTTTCATTTTTCCATGTAATTCTGTTTTTAATCGGCTGTTAAAGCCTCATATGTATGGGAAAAAAAAAAAGCAGAGTCTCAAGCTAGAAAGAGTCTCAAGCTAGAAATTGGGGATGCAGAGCTATTGTTTTACACTCTGATCTTAATAATACTGCCGCTACAACTTTGTATAAAGGGCAGGGTTTTAAAAGTGTTAAAGTTCTGGAAATTGCAAAATGGCCCCAACCCAAAACTTCATCTGATGTTGTTTTTAACTTCATGATGAAGCTTTTATGATAGGGTGAAATTGTAAAGTTACATGAGTTTGTGTATATAAAGGATAATTTTATAATAGTTATTTGTGTTTAGAGTAAATAACTCATTTGGTCTAGGTATTTGTACATTTTGATAGTTTAGTTCTTTATTTTACAAAAGTGACAATGCCTGAAAGGTAAAATTATGATAATGCCCTTCTTTTTATGATAACTATTATTTTATCTATTAAAATTATACATTTAAAAAAAATTGATAAACACTAATAAATGTTCTAAAACCTTCTTTTGCTCAGACTCTTACAATTAAGCACGTGGATCTACAATCAACATATATTTGTATGGTCTATGATTACGACCTAACTATCTCATATATCTCACTCTTTATATATAATATATATAAACCAACATTATTATCATGCACTAAATATACATGATCTCTCTCCAAAATGAAATTTTTTAAAACAAATTACGGTTTAAATTTATCTCCAAACACTTTAATTAAAAATAAAATAGTAGAATGTTTTTCAATAATCAAGGATATTTATTTTGTTATTTAAATCTGAATATTCTACCTATTTAGGTATCTATGTATCGGTCTTCAGTTTGTAATCAATAACCATGTGGGATTTACTTCTCATCCTACTATCTCTCGTCATTCACTATTTTTCACTTTTTAATTTCTTTTCGTTATGACTGGTGATTGACCCTCATCTCAAGGCGAATTAACTAAATTTAATAACTTTTGAATCACCCACAAGCCTCTAAATGAATAACCACTTGTCATATATAAAACAAGGGCGATTGACCTATAGGGTTTTAGAAACTAGATTTTTAACCTAAAGAAACTAGCGGGAATCTTAGTTTTCTAAAGAAACCTCAAAAATAACCAAATACTAAAATACCTTTACTAACACTAAAGACAAAAACAGTGATACCACTGTTCATCTCTCTCCACTATCTACTTACCTCCGACCTCCAACCTCCGACCACCGACTACCGACTTCCGACCTCCGACCACTGAACTTCGAACACCGATCACCAGAAAAAATGACGAGTATTCTACAAAAATGATGAGTATTATAAAAAAATGATGAGTACTCTGTAAAAAGTGATGAGTATTCTGTAAAAAGGGATGAGTATTCTATAAAAACTGTTGAGTATTCTGTAAAAACGATAAGTATACTGTGAAAACGATAAGTATACTGTAAAAACGATAAGTATTCTGTAAAAAATGATAAATATTTTATTACATTTCAAATAAATTACAAAGAAAAACAAAAAATCAACAAATTACAAAAACAAATACTAATTGCACTTGAGAGGTTGATGACTTCAAAGATAGCCATGACCTCTCTTTCAACTTCATATGACAATCTAATATTCTTTGCGCATAAAGAAATAATCTCTTTCACTTTGTCCAAGATTACAACATCAGTTTCAAAAGGTCCATATACAGTTTTAAAGGCTGCATCACATATAGCTACTATGTCATTGCTATCACCAGTATCACAATAATTAAAATAGATGATATTCTTACTAAACTTATTAACTGCATTTCTTAAGATCTAGTATTCTCCAAAAAGTTTGTTCATAAGAATATCGATAGCTTGGATAACTGCATTTGTATTCAATTTCTCCGAGTCATTAGCTTTCAAATATATTTTTTCATATCTACCACACTACGATAAAGATTAAGCAGATATAATATCTTTCTTCCATCCACCAACGCTTCAATAATCTTTTGTACCCAATCGCCTAATGAACAGTTTTTCAATCAATTGATTCGGATTTGAGCTAACCCAAACCTGACAATTGATGGTGCATTCCAACTGAAGGTTTTGGGTATCTTTGGTCTAATTGTCGCAAAATTAGCATTTGATGATGTCCATACTTTTCTATTATCAAGGTTAACTCTAGATGATATTGCATTCCTAGCACTCTTGCAAATAAATACCTAAATTTTTGTGGGAATATTGTAACTCCAGAGAGCTTTCCATAGAGATTCACCAAAACTTCTTATTTAATTCGACGAACGACTTAAATTATGAGCCTCACTCTCAACGAGATCATGATATCATGACTTCATAGAATATTACAAGGTAAAATAAAATGGCCAGTTAAGTTTATCTTCAAGGTTTTTAGGAATGACATTGAGTCTAAAATAAATTCTGCTACCTGGGGTGAAAGGTTCGCGAATCAATAAGTCATTCCACATGTTACCATAAAAGTCTAAGTGTTGAGAAACCATATTAATTTTGTAAGAAAAAATAATCAACCTACTCCTGTTGGGGGAGCCCCTGATGTTTTCAAATATAAAATATATCAATATTAACAAAATCATTGTACCAGTAAAGTATTTGTATTCTTTTCTTATTTCAAACATGATTATGAACTAAATACTATTTAGTTTGAATTTCATAATAACGTACGAACCTTGAATATTATTTAGATGATTTTATACGTTATTTGGGATTAATTTATGTTTAACTGAATTAGTATTTTATTTCCATTGTGTATGAATTGAGAATCATTATCTACCGATATCCTGATAAAATATTAGGGTTTTTTAGTGCCTTAGAATATAACATGAAGGGGGTTTTGAGTATAGATAATTCATATACGTGCGTTGTGTGTTAGTGCCTTGACAGACTTGACTAGTCGGATAATTGTATAGGGTAATCACCTTAAACGCCAAGCATTCATTTAGAGTTCACTCGAAAAAGATCTCTAGCGGTATTAGGTATCTTTCCTAAGCTATCCGTTATGAAAAAGTTAGAATCCCGAGTAATGTGAACTTACCAATTTTTCTTATAACTAATCGAATCATCACTATAAGGAATTACTACTAAGATTCGAGCTATATTTCTCACCGTACTCTCACCGTACTCTCACCGTACTCTCTTTGTATTCGCTTTTCACATCTTAGTTTAGTTTATTTGCACTTTAGTTATTCAATCTTCAAAATTAAAATAAAGATATATTTAATTTTTGTTATTTACAACAAAAATCCTATAGCTTTATGAAACTTGATCATTATTAACCTCATATCCCCTTAGAGAATGATAAAATAATACTTACTATTACTGGCGAACGACCCATCTATTTGCAGGGAGTGCTTCATCGGGTATTAATCTGTGGGACGACAAAGATGAAAAGACATATCATTAGCGATGTCAGATAAACCTTTCACACATCCATACACATTCAACTTAAATTCCATATGGGGCTAGCTTAAGCCAATGAACCTCAATGATGGTGTCATGGGTGTAATTGGAGGATTGCGAACTTGATTAAGATGATATAGGTTAATTAAGATTGTAAATGAAACCAGTCAAATTGAATACTCGATGCTTAAACTTGTTTGTTTAACTTAAAATTTGAATTAGTAAGATCCAAAATTTATGTTAAACAATCTATTGTTTTCTCAAACTGAATTCAAACTAGCTTTTTCCTAAACAAACTCCAAATACCTACTATTCTAACTAAAAAGAAACTTCCATAATCCATAGTGACTAAAGGTCACGATACGTCTAAAAATGTTGGTAAGTGGTAACTTATTATTACCATCATTTCCAAGCAAGGTCCACCGAATAACTATATCCTCAAACAATTCACATTAATTACAAAGTCACCCCTCAACTCTCCAAAATTACATTTAACCCCGAGAGATGAGAAATGGAGGATGTACTTCGTTGGTGTCGTTTCTCTCCATTTCGCCAGTGATTTCGTTTAATTTCATAGCTTTCCATTTCCCTTTGCACTGAAAGAAAAAGAGAATCACCCATTATTAGTATATGTAGTTATTTTTGTTTAATAAATGTAAACTGTTCACACGTATAATAATTCCGTGAATTTAAAAAAAATTAATGTATATTTATATTTAAAATCTCATTGAGTAATATCTACACTTAATTAATCAGTCAATTTTAAATAATGTCATAGTTGCTATATGTATGTGTATGTGTGGTTGAGTATGATAAATATGAAGTTCATTAATTCAATGAATACTTATTAGTTTGTATTATACTGGTTCGCCTAAAAAATTATAGGTAATAAAATCATTAGTCTATAGAGTAAGAGGAAGTCACACACTGAGAAACACCTAAGAGACATCTCTGTGTATAATGTATATGTTTATTATACAGACAAGATGTTCTTTAAAGGGCTAATTATTATTCTAAAAGAGAAAAGGCTGTATATTGAACTAATTACTATGAATTATTTTCTTAGCCATCCAGAAATTTGTGTGTGGTTTGTTATAAGCGCGCTTTATATTTCGAATTGCAGAATTGTCTAAAGAAAAGACTAAAAAAGGGGGAGCAAAATATATGTTCTCTAATGGCATTGTTTTTAAGCTTGTAATGCGCGTTAGGTTTCTCGTTAAACAATGTTGTTTATTTATGTGTTGCTAGTGTGTTGGATATTTCGTACTTAGAAATAGATAATGTTCGGATCAAGACAAAAATTAATTTAATAGTTGTGAATCTCTTTAAAGATTATGATATTCGTTACTTCAATCCAAGTTTAGATTCTCTTGGAATTGCAGGGTATGTATACTAGATTATGTTAAACGTGGTGCGGAACTTGTCAAATATGGATCATTGCGTCCTTTAAATGTGTTAAATTAGAGTTTGTATTAATTGGACTGTGAAAATAATGTTATCTCACAAATCTATGTAAATGAATGATTTTTGTTTATGTTCATTCTCCCGTTACTATCACATGGATGCATCTCGTGTAGATGTGATCTTTCTCAAGATTGGCTAATAATTTAAAATATAATGAGTCACATGTAATCAATTAAAGTTATGAGAGTTACGAATTAGCTGTCTTATTTCACCTTTTTCTTTAATTTACGCGTGTTGATTGAAACACAGTCATGATTATTCACTAGAAAACAAAAAAGTGTAACGATTTTAGGCGATAAAAAGTCAAAAAGTGGAATGGATTAAAGTGACTTTTTACTCAACCTCACTCGAATTCAAAAGCATTCCTTATTTCTTATAAAACCCTTAATTCTCAGATCTAATAGATTATCTAGTACTCGAAAATGGAATCTACTAGCAATTCAAAAGGTACACCTAGAGCAACGTATGCTCGTTTTACTGAGCACCAAATAGAAATTCTCAGAAGAAAGTTCGCAGAGAATGCGAATCCTACAGCTGCGCAGCGTCTAAAAATGGTGCAGGATAATCCGATTCTACAAAATATCACGGAAAAGCAAATCAGACACTGGTTTCAGAACCACAGGTTGGGCTTTAATTAATGTATATCTTGATTTTAATTATGTATTAATTGAAATTTAGTTCTTTAATTGTTCATTTGAATTTTAAGTTGAACAACTTATTGATGTTTGTCACTGATAGGGGTGAACTAAGGCTTATATCACATAACCTAACACTTATGCCATAAGAAAATTTAATGGGGGCTAAATGAATATATGGACTAAAAATACATTTTTGAAAAGAAAAATTGAGTCAGTGAGAATTGTAATGTAGATCTGCTCGTGCTTACTGATTCCTATTGCCAAAACCTTGTAGCTTTGCTGGTTTACATGTACTTTGACATTCTAATTTTTCTAGGGTTCTTTCCACCCAAATTCCAGAAATTTTAGGGTAAATTACCAAATATCCCATGTGGTTTGACAAAAGGTGAAAAAAAACCCAAGGGTTTAAAAAAGACATATATCCCCTTTGGGTTCAAACTTGTGACAACTCGTCATTAATTGTGACAGCTCATGACAACTTGTGTCATAAACCTTACTGTTATATGTAACCGAAGGGATTAATTGTCACTGATTGGAAAAAACAAAAAGGGGGTTCGACCTTTTGTCAAACCACAGGGGTGTTTGGTATTTTATCCACAACTTTATGATACCTCTATGAGAAATAATTATTTGAATCGACTAGGCAATAAGTTTTATATTTTTATTATTTTTACTAGTACAGCTCATTGATTCAAAGTTCAACATACTAAAAGATCCCTTTCTGCTATAGTTTTTCAACTAGAAATGAATTACTATATCTACTAGGTGTATTAATATCTTCTATCAATTTTTTCAGGACCCGACAAAGGCAAACGAAAGATAATCCCATACCTCAGACAAGTGTAGAGTATGTACCCGCAACTCATATTCTACAAACTAAGGAGAATGATCTCATGAGGAGAATTGCTCAGAGACATGAAGAACATAACAATCAAGTACGTAAAATAGATGATTTGACATGACTAAATTTGATTTATTTGATCTAATAAATTTATATAGGACTATTTCTTTTGTGTCACATTTCTTTTTCTTCTCAGGTAACATACCCAGGTAATGAGCTGAGATCTGAGCCTGCAGTTAATTCTCCTCAAGTTTCCGTCACGACTGATTTGGGTACAAGGTATTAATAGTTAGACATAACATTTAACAACCTACTCTTGAGATATTATATATGATATTTACTGGTGTGTAATATATTACTTTTTTACAGCCTCCCCGTACTGACTAATGAAATTAGGGAAGAGTTTCTCAAAAAAGCTATCGGTGATTCGATTAACTGGGTCCGCATACCCGGAATCAAGGTCTTCACTGAATAATTCCTTTTTTTTATTTTATCAAAATTTGAATTCTTTTATGTTATTTGTTTGTTTACTCATTTTCTGATCTTTAACAGTGTGGTGAAACCCCTACTGATTTTGCGTACATTTCGCACACTTGTACCGGATTGGCAGCACGCACATGTGCTGTGATTCATTTAGATTCATCCAAGGTATATAAACAGATTGTATTTAAATTGTATTTTTGTTTCGTTGATATATATGGTAGAATATATATGGTAGAATATATATGACTTAAGTTGTTTAATACCTGATTCAGTTGAAAGATCTTTTCCTTTTGGAACCTTTCATAATTATAACTATGGAATTAGTATCTGGGATCAAATTATATATATGTGTATCATTGGATGTGTGTGTGTATATACATCTAAAACAAAACCCTAGGGTTTTTCATCATTTGTGCACGTATTTTCATACATGTGTTCTTATCTCTTCTACATTGAATCATGTACTCAACACAGTTTCCTTCTGAAGAAGTTACTTTTCGTATTTGATCCTATATGGGTAGATCTTTTTGATAAATGAGATGCGCCTAAACCCATATATATATATATATTTAAATTATTGCAATTCCGAATAATTTGTATTCTGTGCTTCTTACTATACAATTGTCGTTACTTGTAGATTACGGAAACTCTTAAGGACCCTGCGTGTTGGTCTCGCATTTGTCGCCGTACTGAGACCATATCCACTTATAATCTCAGCAATGGGGAGATAATTGAATTGCTCTACACACAAGTGAGGAAATTATTACAGTCCTTTTAAAAATTTACTTAAAAAATCTTAAAAGTAAAATCTCCTTTATAATACTTTTTCTTGCACATCTCATTTCTGAAAATATTGATCTTTGTTCTCAGTGGTATGCTTTAACAACCCTGGATCACCCACGTGACTTTTGGACACTACGATACACATCACGTCTAGAAGATGGTTCCCTTGTGGTATGTTTACCTTCTAAAATTAAATTTTGTTAAAGGTTGTTTGGAAATAAAGTAGGTATCTGGTATCCGACTGAGTCTTACTTTATTTGATACTATCCAAGGTATGTGAGAGATCCTTAAGCGGACCTGTATTTGGCAAGAATGCACCAAATTCTTCTAGATTCAGGAGAGCCAAAATGCTGGCTAGTGGCTTTATGGTGCGTCAATGCGAGAGTGGAGAGTCAACTTTATACATAGTTGACCACTATGACCTAAAGGTTCTACTCTTAACTCTTTGAATATCAAATTTGTTTTCTTTGTTCAAATTGGTATTAAATAATTTACTTATGCAGGCTTCTTCTGTGTATATGGTACAATCTTTTTATGAGACACCGGAACTTTTAGCTCAGAAAGTCACGCTCACGGTAAGTTTCTTGGTATCTATGATATCTATCTTGGTATTTAAGTATACTTGTGTGCTTTTCTCAAAGTTTTAGACATCGATATCACCTCTGATTATGTAAGTAGGACTTATACACCTACTTCAATCAAGAAGCTAAACTAAGATCCAATTCTTTTTCTCGCTTTTGAATAGTATTAAACAATGTTGTTAAAATATATATTCATTTGATTTAAACTATAACTATTATAAGTTTAACAGTAGTTAATATATTCATATAGGTTAAAATAATTTAAGAAAGTGATGTATAGATAAAAGATACCATAAATTCATACAATGTTATATTATTTTCATGTATCTTTGTAGTAAGATATGAGTTTGAAAAAACTCCATTTTTTTTTAAATTTTAAACAAAAATAATGTGTTATGAAGTAGTTAAATCTTGTCCTTACACTATAAATGGAAAGAACCTCCCAAAACAATATTAGGAGAACTGTAGTTGAACTTTCATGGATATGGAATCAAGCCCAATTTATTTAAATATTATTCTGCGATTTAGTTAAACGAATTACATTGTGATGTTTTGATTTATTTTAATATTCATCTAACAAAAGAGACCTAACTAATAAATTCCATCCAGAGCCTTTCAAATTATAGGACAGGATCAGTTTAGAGTTGTTAAGAGTGGGTTTTGGTAACTCCAATGCAAAGAAACTTCTTTAACTTGCTCTATTCTTATTTTCTTATTATAAAATGTGCGTAGCTAACATGATTTCTTTAGTTCCACAGAAATTCTAATGTACTGTTTCTGAGGGAAAAAAAATTAGTGGCAACGCTTTTAATTTAATTTTAAGTATTATAAAGGTGCATCATAAAGTATTGTGCTTGTAGTTAATTCCATGTTTGGCTCAAATGTGATGAGTCGGCATATTGATCTATTTTGGCAAAGAAATGTCTCTATGTGAACTTGCTAGTGAAGTCTCATAGTCATAAATTATATATTCCATTATTTATTCTACATGCAAAAATATGGTTGTGCACTTTATACTCTAATTTCTTAAGATGAAAATTGATGACACCCTGTAAAATAATTGAACGGTTTCTACAAACATCCGAAATTTGGCCAATATACTATGTACTATATAGTTGTGAATCTCTTAACCAAAGTTGAGGAACTAATTTAGTTTTTAAATATAGGCACTTGGTCATATTGAGCTCATGGCTAAAGAAAACAGCGGCAATGAAGTGCTAAACACCAGTTTAAGATCCTTTAGTCAAAGTTTAAGCAGGTAAATCCTGGAGAGTCCATTTTATGCAAATGACACGTTCTTCTAGATATATGATACAATACTATTTTGGGTTTTGATATTATGTTGATGTTTATCTGTGCAGGGGCTTCAATAATGCTATAAGTGCTTTCACTGAAGATGAATGGGGATTGGATAATAGTAATTCCTTGAAAGGAACTTCAACACATTTCAAGCTAACAGAAAATCTTGGAATCAATGCAAAATATGACTATGATGGGGTAGTTTGTGTTAGAGCCTTGTTTCAACTATGGGTGAGCTTTGAAAACCAAATTTACCTTTAAAATTGTATATAATGTAAAATTGTTAATATCATTTGCTTTGTCCACTCACCTTTTCATACATACTAAAAAACATAATAATTACATATATCATTACAAAATGCCCAGTATGTTGATATTTTAGATATGTATTAGAAATATAAATATTAAGATTTGAATAAGGGTAATAGTAGAAAAAATTGATTAAAAGTGTCTTAAAATTCTAAATGGATAATATTTTTGGAACACCATTTCTAATAAATTAACATGTATACAACAAAGGGAGTATCATAAAGGCCCTGTAGGGTAATAAATATTATTCTGTACTGAACCTAATATCCTTTATTACAAGTACTCTCTAACTGTAGGTCTTCGAGGGTCTATTTGCAATTAGATGCCATGACCTAAATCTAATAAAGTAATGAATGAAGTTCATTGATTCTCCTTATTTAATAATATGTACACATAGTTATATACTTGGAAAATGAAGACTATTATGATTTTATTATAGGATTTATCGATGGTAATATTTGTTACAATAAAGAAGTTTCCACTGAATCACTATTATACCTAACATATTAAGATGATTTTATTGTCTTTTTTTAGAGTGTCTCTCCATCAATGATTGTGCGGATTTTGAGGGATCGTCGCTCTGATTGGGAAGACATAAATAATGCACAATCTACTTCATCATTAGAAGCTGGATCAGGATCAGTTGGTCTGACTATGAATGGGGATGAGGTAAATTACTTTCATTAAAGCTAAAGTGAAACACTTTTAAAGAACCTAACATTTGAGAGGTACATACATAAAATTTCCTCTACATACATATAATGTTCTTGTTATGACAGATTTAGTTTAAGCTAAGTTTAACAAAGAAAAAGGGAATATATGCATGATAAATAGCTCTATTTTGGGCCAAAAATGATGTGCTTCTTTATTGTTTACCTTTGGTTACATATTTCATTTATAATTTTGACTTTATGAAATCTTTGTCCAGATCTTGGAAACGGCCAAATTTAGCGATATTTTTTGTCCGGTAGATGCTTTCCAGAGCGATCCATGTCTTGTGCAGGTGATCTCATCAGCATTTTTCTTCAATATTAGGCCTAATGTGATCACATCATATTTTTTATTTTAACAATTGTGAGAATTATATCAAGAATCTAAATAATGTGCAACTGAACAATATATCAATCTTCTTGCTTGGTCTGAGATTTATATTTGTTTGACTAGTAAGGTTCATTACTTCATTTCCTTATAAACCTCCACCGTATCCGTGTTGCTTTAAGAGACTTTCTTTAGTTTATCTATTCCTTTGTTATAGTGAAAAAATATATTATGTCTAATAGCTTAGGTTTCTAAATGCATGGTTTATCTGATTCTCATGAATGGGGTTAATTAGTTTATATTTGTATTGTGACGTGACACTATACCATAAAAATCACCGCCTAGGCCTTTTCTTGGGCGACTTTTCATTAAGCGCCTGATATATATATATATTTACTTTTCAAAAGATTTATTTATAGTTTTCTTAATTTTCTTTTGTCTCCTTTGAATCATTCTAAAGATCAGAAATCAATTTTGAAAGATTTTTAGTGATTATCAAGAGCCATTTGCTAAATGCACCTAGGAAGTCATATTTGGAGATAGAATTTATAGGTTTTTGATGCGTTGCGCCTTTAGGACAATTAGATCTCTACACTATCTCAAAAAATTAATTTTATGTTTCGAATCTATTTTAATAAACTTTTAGTGCAGTTTTTTGTTTTTTATTTTGGATTTTGATATTTTTTGCCTATTAAGATTTTGAGTTAAAAACTATCTAGAGGTCTTATTTTACTACATAATCAATATTTTAACTAAAATTATAAAATTTATGTCATACTTATATATTTAAATAATTTAAATTGTTATTATTTCCTATATAAACAAGATAGTGACACTTCAAGTTGTATTGCAGATCTGCAATGGAATAAAAGATGAAAGTTTCCTTCCTTGTTCAGAATTGATTTTTGCACCAAGGGATGATACAACCCCTGATGAAGCTTTGCTTCTAGCTTCTGGATTTCGTGTCATAGCAGTGGGCTCAAACAAAGTTGAGGTTCACTATCACATAATTATTTGAACTTCTATTATTTCTCGTTTACAAAATCTGAATCCTTTATATTTATGATGTAACTGGCAGGGTGGAAATGGAGCTACAAGACAATTTGCTAACTCACGCTCTTTAGTAGTTACTGCTTTCCAGTTTCCGTTTGAGCTAATAAATTTAAAGGAGGTTTCAACTAGAGCTGAAAATTATGTGCAACATGTTATATCCTGTGTGAAGAAGATTGCTGAAACAAGAATACCATCAGGATCGATTCTCGTGAAAGATTCACTTGATGCAGAATCTAGTTGGATCTGTCAGAGTTACAGGTAAGTGGCATTTTCAATCATGTTAATTTATTATGTATAATCATAGATCTTTAGACAATTAATTTTCTTCATCGGTTATGCAATTTAGAAAAATCGGCAACTTTAGCCCCTAAATTTTACTCCATTTAACGGTCGGTCCTCAAACTTTAAAATTTACCCAAATAGCCCTTGAACTTTGTTTTTCCTCCCTTTAGTCCCCTTTTTTTTAATTATTAGTAGGAAAATTCCCAAATAGTCCCTGAACTATACCCCTATACCATTTTGTTCCTCGAACGTCTTTGTCAAAGTTCAAGGTCCAAAGCGGCAAATGCCCTATAGTTTGGGAACCATTTGGGGATTTTCCCTTCAAAATAATGACTCAGAAAATCAGGTGTATCATAACTTGAATATTGATGCTCATCTAGGTTCCTTAATGAAAATTTGCAAGTCATTTTAACAAGACACAATGAAACTCTATGATTTTGTGTATATATGCATGATAGATATATTTAGGCAATCTTGTACGTCTAAATTCAGGAATTTTACAGTAAAATAAGTTTGCGCCTATATGCTTAAGCCATCTTTATATTAAAAGATATATTATTCAGTTTGCTTGGTTTGTTTTATTTAAAACCAGCTTTTAATGTTAATTACAGATCAAACACGGGCACGGATTTGTTGGTCTCCAATGGATTGATTGGTATCTCAGAATGGCATCGTTTATGGTTTCATCAAGATGCTATCTTATGTTGGTGTTACAAGGTAATAATTACTATAAATATTCATTAGATTTGGTTTTCCTATATTTATAAGACTTTTTTTTAATTAAGATGAAGCACTTGTCATTATTGACATCACGGTTACTAAATTAAACTTTAGGGAATTTTTTCCAAATAGTCACTGAACTATAACTTATTTAGAAAAATATAGCTTATTTAAAGATTTTAGAGAATTTCAGTGACCATTTTTTCCAAAATGGTCACTAAACTATAGCTAAAATAGCTAAAATGGTCACTGAACTATAACTTATTTAGAATATGTTTGGAAGACTTTTTTATTACTGTAAAAAATACTTTAGAGTAAAACTAAAATATATGTAACAATTATTATAAATATTTTAAAAATCTAGAAGGCTATTTTTAAGAAAGACATCATGATAGTTTTCAACTGTTTTTTATAGGCTAAAAACACTTTTAAATATCTAGAATAACTTTCAAATACTTTTAAAATAAACACTTTTTAACAGGCACTTACTAGTTGAGAACCTGACATTGAAAGTTTCCCAAATGATCCTTCAACTTTGTTTTATTTCAAATAGGGCACAGAAAAATTGGTTCTAATATTTTTTCATACTATGGCAGGGGTCTAATCTGTTTTGCTCATTCGCAAATAGAGCAGGGCTTGAAATGTTGGGAATAAATAAATCGGACATGCAAAGCATATCATTAGATATGCTATCCGATAAATTAGATGAACCAGGAACGTTCACTAATATCATTCACGATGTGATGCACCAGGTAATTTGGAAGACTCTTCACCCTTCTCTTTTGGGAGTATAACCGTCTTTTTCGTTGTTTAATAATTTTCAAAATAATAAAAAGGATGAAGAAATACAAAAAGTTGAAAATAGAAATAGTCTTGATTACAAAAGTGTTGAAATATACCCTTTGTGTTATAAAAAAATGCCCATATATATACCTTTCAAAGACCAAAATGCCTTTAAAATTAATTTATTTTATTTTAAATATCCTATTTACAATACGATATAAAAATTTAAAAATTAGTCTCCACTCTTACCCGTACCAATAGATTTTTTTTGTTAGTCGAAAGAAACGTATATTAAAAAACTTTAGAAAAAACCAATACAACTTAACCTATTCCTAATGAATTAAAATCTCTTTCCAAAAACCTAGCTAATTGGGGAGGATGAAAAGAGGTCCAAAGGCTAAACAATGCACCTTTAAGCACTTGTTTAGCAACCCAATCAGCGCAACAGTTTTTGGATCTCCTAGCAGATTTCTTTTTATTGACTTTCTTATAAAATTATATATTTTTGAAAAAAAGAAAACTAATTTTAAAAGGTAATTTACACATAAAAAGTATATATATCATATCTTTTATTATATTACAAGTACATATCTTAGTTAGACTTTTTTCGGACTTTTCTCCATTAATTGTTGTTATGCAAGACATATGATTTTCTAGGGGTATAGCATTCTTATGCTTTGTTTCATAATTAAAAAAAATCAAATTTCAGAAATTACAAATCTTTTCTTATTTGTTTTACAAAATACATAACAATCCTTCTAACATGGCTTTCACTTTTCAGGGCTCTACTTGTTTGACTTCAGGATACTTCTTGAATCCAAAAGAGCTTTTTATTTTATATGAGAAAGTCGTTGTCTGGAAAGTTCTGAATCAGGTGGGCGATCTCCACAGCATTGCCTTTTCATTTACCGGCTGGTCCATTGCTGATTGACGCACATGCATCTATACGAGATCCATACGAGAAATTTAAATTCTAGTCAAACACTAGTTGTAGAGCTTTATTTATTAAATGTGTGTTGTATGCATAAAACTATTAGAGTTTATGATTACTATTAGAGTTTATGATTAGGTTGTGCAAGCCATTATGAGGTTATCCTTTTCCCTCTCATTGCTTTTTTTTCTTATGTTGCATATGATCTCCTTAATGAAAAATGTTATGATTTTGGTATTGGGGTATAAGTTTAGGGTCAATGACGAATAAATGACTACGGCGATATGAAAGTGATGTTTAAAGAAAAAAAATATTATGTTAATACACGCTAACAATATATTAAGATTTTCTTCTTTTCTGAATTATAAATTAAACAAAATCACAACAAAATAATAAAAAATGCTAACTAAGAACTAAATTAGGGGAAATAACATTGGATGGATCATACAAAGACTTCCTTTTTTAAAGGTTGAATAACGAAAAAAATCTCAAAACTTAAAAGTTGTGTTACAGAAAAAATTTCATAACTAATATATAAGGACAGATCAAGAAGATAAAACAAGGTGGAGTTTGAAATATATTATATTTTGGGGTCAACGTCTCTCAAATTTTTTAAAATAAAAATAGTATACATAAATGAATAGTTACACATGTTAAATTCAATACCATTACGTGTATCGTTCCTTTAATAGGTTGAACTTACCAGTTAGAATTTACCCAAAAATATACAAACCTAACACCATTGAACCTAATTTATATAGTATCATTCAAAGTAGGGTAAATGACATATAGAGTATTGGAGACTAGATTTTCGTCCTATGGGAAGTAGTGGGAATCTTATTTATTTAAAGAGAACTAAAGGAATGATCAAATACTAAAATACCCTTAATTACACTAAAAGACAAAAAAAATTGTGAGTGTTGTCACTTTTCATCTATAATCACTACACACCTACCACCTACCTCCAACCACCGACCTCCGACCACCGACCACTGATCACCGACCATCAAAAAAATAGAGTATCGGAAAAATATAGAGTATCGAAAAAAATATAGAGTATCGGAAAAAAATAATATAGAGTAACGAAAAAAATAATGAGTATCGGAATCAAAACGATGAGTATTGGAATAAAAAGAAATAGTAATATTCAAAAAAATAGATTATTCATTAAAAAATTTAGAATACTCTATAAAAAATATAGTGTACTCTATAAAAATAGAGAGTATTACATTTTTTTTCTAATAGCTAACTAAACCGCTACCTAATAATAAGAAGAAAAAAACTAATTCTAACTTAACAGCTACCTAATTACAACAAAAAAAAATAGCTAAACAAATCTGGTTTAACCAGATCTAAATCTGGTTTGACCAGATCTTACAACCCAAAAAAATAATGCATCAGCTTCTCGCAGGAAGAAGCGCCGCCGCCACTCGCTGACACTATTCTCTTAGCTGCGAGCTGCTAAAATGGCAAGATGGACAGGCGAAGGCTCCGTGGTGGTGCAGAGGCGATGTCTTGGAAGTGTAGAGGTCGAGCCTGAGGTGCTCGAAGGTCGTGTTTGCTGGAGATTCCTAGCTGGACCTGGTTACGGATCCGCACGAGTGTGTTTCTTTCTCGATCGGAGCTCAGGCGACACTCTCCATCCCTTTACCAAATCGGAAACCGTCTGTAAGCTCAGAAAATGGAAGCTGGAAGCTCCGGCTTCACGTCATCTTCCAACCTGCTTTGCTTGAGTGCTCGAACGGACACCCTGCTTCGCCTGAGTGCTCGAACAAAGGGCAGCTCTCCAGCGGCAGAACCCTAGCTTTGTTTTCGCTGATTTTCATGCGCTTTTACCGGAGCTCCATCAAAACTGCATCTCACACCATAACTCGGATGAAAACTCACGAGCTTTGTAAACTGCACCATCTCAAGAGCTCAATTTGGAAGCTGTCGTGAGAAGATGTGAGACTTCACCATGGGAGAGAGTGTGATAAGGAGATGAGATAGAATCTAAATATGAAAAATAAATATTTTGGTTTATAATATAGTATATATAATAAAAAAATAGGGGTACAATAGTAAAAGGGTTTTTGGATTGTAGTGTAAAATATTAGCTGAGGTGTTTAGTAAGAAGAGAAGGTAAGTGGGTTGGGAAAGGGCATACGGGGGTGTCTTCAAGTCCTTGTAGGTAATAATCTCTTAAAAGTATATTATAAACCATATTATTATAAAGAATAATATGGTTTGTGGATGTTCTAAGGAGTCATGGGTTACAACCCTTTCACCTTTTCTCTTTTATTAAACCATTATTGTATCATATGAAATGTCATATATTACCTATAAATATGTGACCCTCCTATCATTGTTGACTAGAAGTTGAATAAAATGAAAGATAGTATACTTCACTCTTATCTACTCTCTTTCTCTGTTTTATCAACACGTTATCAGTATGAGCTTACTATTTTGATCTTGTGGAAAAGGTAAGTAATTGTAAGATTAACGTAAGGGAAGCGTTGTTGACGTAGAATTTGATAATTAATGAAGGAGGAGAGATAAAAAATGATAAAGGAGGAAAGAGATTAATGGTAATGGAGGAGAGAGAGTAATGGTAGTGGAGGAGAGAGAAATAATCTGCTTTTGTCTTATATGCACTAGAAGGGTAGTTATGACATTTGATATCTTATTAACCTCTAAGAAGGAGAGATGAATTGACTAGCTTCTATGTGGCACTATAATATTCTTTAAGACCCTTTAGGTAATTGACCCATAAATATATTATTTTTCATCAAATAAAACCACACATATAAGAATAATCTCTAAGGTATATAAAATATTATATTGGTCTTTGGTTAAATTGTATATATATTATTTAGTTTGTTCAGTCTAGTATTTGGATTTTGGTTTTAGAATTTCGTCATACCAAATTTGACCTAGACTATTATAAAATTTGAAAATATATATGATAATAAACGGTTTTCGGTTATTCGGTTTTATTTCTATTTAAAACCATAACCTAACGGTTTTAACCATCAGTTACACTTTTCAAAACCATAACCTAATGGTTTTAACCACGGTTATATAAGTCGGTTTTTTTTTGGGTTCGGTTTTCATCGGTTTTAGTTTTTAACCGTAACCATTGCCATCCCTAAGTATACATGGATCAAAATTATTTTTTTTTAATTAAAGAGGAGACAAATTTTATCACCAATGGGAGGTGGAACCAATCCTATTTCAATTAAAGTGTAGGAGAGTATAATTTTTTTTACCCAGTTTTGTAAGAAAATCTTTATCTCAATCTTTAAAGGGAGATGGACAAATTCCATCTCGATCTTAAAATGAAGATTGAACAAATCTCCTCATCTAGGACCTTGCAAGAAAAAAAATGAAAAAGAAAAATTGTCCACAGGCCCTACTGAAAAAAATCTATAAAAGTTAATTTTGTGCTCCGGGCTATTTGTTGAAAAAATAATTTTTTAAATTTTTTTTTCCACGACTCTCTACATTTAAATATATATCATACCTTACCCTAAACCTACACTATAACCGAAAACCTCTAAGATTCTTAGCTATGTGGTTGAATGACAAATGAGCGGAAATAAAGTGAGTAAGTAGGCCATTAAACGACGTGGGATGATTGATGATCACCTTATAGTCGCCACTTCAAACTATATATTTTAGTCATTATTTTTGAATTGCAAATCTAATAATTCTTGAAATTGTAATGTGTTGATTATGCGTATGAAATAGTTTATTTTGTGGATAATTTCTTGAGTTTAACTCTATGAGACTTATTGTACAGTACTTACGGGATCATTACATGCTTCGCCCTTGAGGAACCATTTGGATTTGGATCCCAATTTTGTGCTTATTTTTTGTGATGATAAACCTTGAGTTAAAGGTCTAGAAGTATTTTATTTTGTGATATATTTTGTGGCGGATCGCTCCTACTTCCAACCAGTAGGTAAAGAGAAAAGCAGTAATCAATTGTTCGTATAATAACAATCCTAAACAGAAATTGTGCATAATTAGACTCTTGAATAAATAACTTAAAAATACCGCATAGACAAAATAGATTTAATACTAATTTCCTAAAGAATAGAGATGGAGAAGTGTATAATTGATGTAGTTTGGCTCTAGCTCTTGCTTCTTTCTCATCTAGATCCTCCTGATTGCTTTTATGATAATTTTTATGTGTCTATATTAAGCTTAAGCAGCCAAGAGATGATTTTATAAGGTTAGAAGCTGGTATATATAGGTGTTTGGTCAAAATCATGGAGTAGGGACCAAGTAAAGGAGTCCAAATCCAAGTCCAAGTCAAATTCGTTTCATAAAATATAGGAAAGGATATAGACTGCTCACTGTTTTGGTCATATATTCTTTGTTACTGGGCCAAATTTTGTCCACTTTATATCAAAACGACCGCACCAAAAAGATCTATATAAACCTTTAAAGGCTCGTCCAACATCACATCCGATTTGGAGTTATCTTCACTTTATTGGACGTAGCTGACATATTTATTTGGTAGCTTTTCCTTTCCTAATTCAACTTTGTTTCCTTTTAACTATTGATTTCACCTTGCATCTTCTTTCCTTAACTCCTTGACATTGATTTGACATCTTATATAATTAAATTACATAAGAGTTTCACATTTAGCACACAAATTACACCAAAAATTCTCTAAAAGTAATAATTCTCCAAATCAAGGTAAGAAACAAAAATATATCAAACAATAGGGAAAATCCCTCAATCAAGCACATAATACACCTAAAATGATGGCTCAAGAGTATATTAATTTATCACAAGAAGGGAGACATCAAGACCCCCAACTCAAAGTTGTATCGTCCCGATACAATAAGAAATAAGAACATAGGGAAGTCTCTATAATATCAGCTAAGTCAATTGAGCACGAGAGAAGGAAAATATAAAGAATAATCCTAAAGCAACTACGTAGCAAGCTTCATGTAATAATATTTACAAACTAATTAATATTAATATACTTATCATATAAACAATCAACACGGTTCAGTTTCAAGATTAGATTAACTTTGCAATGCACGAAGGAGCGGTTCTTTTCTTAGTTCGATATGGAGGCTATAGAGTGTTCATCGATCCTAACATAGTCTCTAATGGTCCATCTAACTACTCTCTATTAGTTCAATTGCTTATAGATCACATAGCTAAGAATTATAAGGTCTTTAAGGTTGTAATGTAGGATTAGGGACGGTATTATCGTATATTTGGATAATTTAGAGTGAGATTCTGGCTATCTCCTCACTAGCTATCAACGAATCGCCCTAGAGTTTGAGTTACTCTCATAAATGTTTTTCACTCAACCCAAGGATCACGTAAAAATTCCACTTTGCTGGTCCAATTCATATAATCTTTCCAATTCATTTTTTTCTTTTGTAAGTTAGATGTGACTCCCTTTTTGATGTGAGATGTCATGCTACTTCTTTTCACATATATATTTTTCTTTTCAATAATTGTTTTCTTTTACCCCGGCAAACGGTTACAATATAAACAAGTGATTCATCAAAAGCACAATTACATAGCTCGAAAATACCCAACCCAATGATGTTTCCCGTAATGTCCCACCACCTCAAAATCAAGCTCTAAAACGACTGTCTATGCATCGCGATTCGAGTGCAGGTCATATGGAAAGTCCTATAATCTAAAGGGTATGTCTTGTAATGTGGCTAATAAAAGGCTTTAGAAAGGCTAGAAGGGGTTGAGATGGATAATAAATAAATTAAATTTGG
Source organism: Nemophila menziesii (assembly GCA_029959085.1). Lineage (NCBI taxonomy): Eukaryota > Viridiplantae > Streptophyta > Magnoliopsida > Boraginales > Hydrophyllaceae > Nemophila > Nemophila menziesii. The sequence goes on along the minus strand of JARWIR010000004.1, from coordinate 41,246,225 downwards.
ACAACAAGCTAAAAGATAACAAATGGCTTATCAAAGAACCGTCTTAATCACTTTCCTAACTATGCAATTTCGTTACTTTCTCACCTCTATCATGTTCATTAAATGGGTTTATCAACTAGCTCAGATCTCACGGCCTAAACACCCCTCAAGGCGCCTTAAGATCAAACATACTTCTACCGCAGTGCTTACTAATCCTTTCTTTACTTATAATGTTCATAATTCAAATCATACAATACAACTGCTCATAAACATATTACTTCTATATCATTAACTCACTAAAGTTTATGCTTTTAGGTCATTAAAAACATTCGACATCTTGTTCTATCTCTTAAAAAAATTAAATTTCTCCTAAAAAACAGTATACACATAAAGTGGAGAAGGATTTAAGAAGTTTGGGAAAAAGGTTTTGGAGATTTTTGTTTTGATTCTTCGATTCTAGGTGTTTTGGGATGATTTGGTTGGTAAATTTTGTTTATAGGAGTATAAGGATGGATTTGGATATAAACTTGTGGTGATTTGGTGTTGTTTTGATGGTAGAGGAAGGTTAGGTACAATTTTAATGGAGTTTGGGAGATTGGAGAAAATAAAGATATAACGTTTAAAAGGCTTCATATAATTCGTACATCTTTTTTCCTCTTTTTGTAGGCGGCACGTGCGGTGCACCGCGGATGTGGTGCGTCGTGAATCTCGATACAGTCCTTGGGTGTGGTTCACTCCGGGTATGGTGCGGTGTTCCGCACGATATCTTCTGCTCTCGTGACTAGACCCGATTTCTCGTATCGTCGTGACGGTTTTCTGTGGTGCGGTGCACCGCAGTAGGAATGTGGTGTGGTGCACCGCAGTAGGAATGTGGTGTACCGCATGACTTTTCTGGTTTTCGCAAATTGTATTAGATTATATATGGAATTATATATTAGATTTATTATTTACCTTAGTTAGAGATATTATTTACCATAGTTATTTTAGACTGCTTGTTCTCCAAGCTAGACTGCTTGCTCTCCAAGTTTAGTCCTAGTATAAATATTGCTATTTAGTTCACTTTAATATCATCAATTCATTCAATACAATACACAGTATTTCGTATTCTTTTCTCTAATTCTAACATGGTATCAGAGCCACTATTCTTGTGACTCGCTTCATTATCATCTTATCACCTCATCATCTCATTACCATCGAAATCCCAAAATACTTACCCATTTTTTTTTCTTCCGAAAAGTAGTCTCTTAATTCGTGTTTAACTTCTTCATTCGATCACCAAATATAGTCGAATAATATATCAAATCGAAGATCTTTTCGATACGGTTCTACCGGTATAAAAATCACCATCATCCGACGCTGCACGCGCCCCCACGCGCCGCCCATAGTCCCGAAGCTGCTGCAAATTTTTTTGGAAAAAAAAAATCTGAAAAAAAAAAAGAGAGAAAAAAAAAACACGCCACGTCATCACACCTTCTGCCAGCTACTGTATTGCCACGTCATCGTCATTCCAGGGTTGACTGCCACGTCATCATTGTCTGCCACCCGCTCGAGATTTTTAACCTTCACCCTTCTTGAGGTTTTTCGATCCACTGATTCCGTTTTCGCAGTCTGTTTTCTCAAATTCTTTTTCGGTAAGTCTGTTTTGCACAAATTCTTCTAGAAAAACAATGTCTTTTACTCCATTCCGCTCTTTTTCATATCAATATTGCAAGTATTGCCATAAAGATGGTCACGATCTCTTAAACTGTCCCATTCGTATTTGCAAATTTTGTCATATAACTTGTTCAGGTCATTATCTCAATGATTGCCCAAGTCGATCGTCCGTGCCAAATCATGTCAGTAATAGGAAAAATTCTAATATTACATCAAATATCTCGCCCAACTCAATTGCTGATATTTTAAGTATGTTCAAACAAGTCATGTCTCAGTCTTCTCACACTCATTCGGTTGTAAATTCTGTAACATCTGGTAAGAATTCCTGGTTTTTCGATTCTGGTTGTTCAAATCATATGACATCAGATTTCGACTTGGTTACTGATGTAAACACTATACCACATGCTCCTCCCATTTATACTGCTGATGGTACACCTATGTCAATAAGGCATATTGGGTCAATTTCTAATTCTAGTGCTTCATTTTCTAATGTTTATCTCGTACCTAAACTTTCATTAAATCTTATTTCTGTGGGTCAACTATGTGACCTTGGTCTAACCGTCACTTTCTCTAGTTCTGGTTGTTGTGTGTAGGATCCTAAAACTGGACAGACTCTTGGGACAGGCCGTAAAGTAGGACGACTTTTTGAGCTTGTCAACCTCCATCTCCCATCTCATACAGCTTCTCCTGTTATTCCAACAATCCCATCATCAGTCTCATCACCTCTTCAACTTTGGCACTCTAGATTGGGGCACACTTCATTAGGTAAACTTCAACCGTTAGTCTCAAAAGGGTCACTAGGTCAGGTGCCCATTGAAAAGATCGACTGTATATCGTGTCAACTCGGTAAACAACCAGCCTTATCCTTTAGTAAAAGTGAATCCACATCATCTGCATGCTTTGACTTAATCCACTCAGATATTTGGGGACCCTCTCCCACACCGACCATGGGGGGATCTCGCTACTTTGTTATATTTGTTGATGACTACTCAAGATTCACATGGATATACCTTATGAAAAACCGGTCAGATCTCTTTCAAATCTATTCAGAATTCACTGCCATGATTTACACTCAATTTTCACAACATATCAAGATTCTCCGTACAGATAATGCCATGGAGTATAAGTCGTCTACCTTTACCTCTCTTCTTCGTCAACATGGCACTGTCTCACATCAATCTTGCCCATACACATCTCAACAGAATGGACGTGCTGAGCGTAAACACCGACACATCCTTGACATCACTCGCACATTTCTCATTTCCGCCTCATGCCCGGAACGTTTTTGGGGAGAAGCCGCCCTCACAGCTGTGTATGTAATAAATCGTTTACCCTCTCTCATTATTGATAATCTTACCCCATATGAACGTCTACATGGTAACCCACCCATATATGACCTCTTTCGCGTCTTTGGTTGTGCTTGTTTTGTCATGGTTCCTCCTCATGAACGTACTAAACTTGAACCTCGAGCTCGTCTATGTTGTTTTATAGGTTATGGGATTGAACATAAAGGTTATAGGTGTTGGGATCCACTCTCAAAACGTTTGCGTATATCACGTCATGTGATTTTCTGGGAAAATAAAATGTTTTTATCCCTATCACCGTTCTCTATTCCTCATGCTCCATCTTTACGTTTATTCACAGACCCGGCCGTGGATTTATTCCCTAGTGATGATAATGACACAAGTTCAAATTCAGATCCAAGATCTCCCACGTCTCCTGTACCAGTGCCCCCAAGGTCCTCCACTGATATGGTCCATCCCGAGTCATCTGCTCCAGTTGAAGATCCTGTACCAGATTCTGAGTCTCCAAATCACCTACCTCCTCGAGTAAGAAAACTTCCCACACATCTTCGTGATTATCATTGTTTTTCTACTATTTTATCTCTGCATGAGCCTCAAAGTTACCGTGAAGCTAGTTCTAACAATTTATGGCAGAAAGCTATGGCAGAAGAATTGTGTGCATTAGAAGACAAACATACATGGGATTTGGTTGATCTCCCTCCAGGAAAACATGCTATGGGATGCAAATGGGTTTACAAGATCAAAACACGGTCTGATGGTTCGATTGAGCGATATAAAGCTCGTCTTGTTGCAAAAGGGTTTACTCAAGAATATGGCATCGACTATGAAGAAACATTTGCCCCGGTTGCTCGCCTCACATCTGTTCGTAGTCTTGTTGCTGTTGCCGCAGTCCGCAAATGGAAATTATTTCAAATGGATGTTAAGAATGCATTTCTTAACGGTGATCTTACAGAAGAAGTGTTTATGAAGCCTCCTCCAGGTTACCGTCATCCTCCTCATAAGGTGTGTAAACTTCGTCGTGCTCTATATGGTCTTAAACAAGCTCCTCGTGCCTGGTTCTCTAAGTTTAGTTCTGTCATTGGTGATTTTGGATTTATCTCAAGCGAGCATGACTCTGCTCTTTTCATTAGTCACTCTTCCGCTGGTATGATCTTGTTGTTATTGTATGTAGATGATATGGTTATCACAGGTGATGATTCAAAAGGTATTTCTGATCTCAAGAAATTTCTTGGTCAACACTTTGAGATGAAGGATCTTGGTATTCTCAATTATTTCCTTGGTATTGAGGTTTCTTCGAGTTCGGATGGTTATTATCTCTCTCAGGCTAAGTACTCATCAGATCTTATTGTTCGTGCTGGACTCACTGATAGTAAGACATCGTCTACTCCTCTTGATCCTACTTTACGTCTTACACCGATGGATGGTACTCCCCTTGAGGATCCATCTTTATATCGTCAATTGGTTGGTAGTCTTATATATCTCACAGTCACTCGGCCTGATCTTGCTTATGCTGTCCACTTGGTTAGCCAGTTTATGTCTGCTCCTCGCTCCACTCATTATGCAGCCATTCTCCGTATTTTGCGCTATGTGAAGGGAACTTTATTTCACAGTTTGTTTTTCTCCGCGAGCGCCTCACTCGTTTTACATGGTTATTCAGATGCAGATTGGGCTGGCGATCCCACTGATCGTCGTTCAACAACTGGGTACTGCTTTCAGTTAGGCGATTCTCTCATCTCATGGCGAAGTAAAAAGCAAACAGTTGTTGCTCGTTCTAGTACCGAAGCTGAATATCGTGCACTTGCTGACGCTACTCAGGAGGTGATATGGCTTCGCTGGCTCCTTTCAGATATGGGTGCTCCTCAGGCTACTGGCACGATTCTTCACTGTGATAATCAAAGTGCTATCCAAATTGCACATAATGATGTTTTTCATGAGCGTACTCGTCATATAGAGTGTGATTGTCATTTCATTCGTCAACATGTTGCTCAGGGTACGACAAGACTCCAGTACACACCTTCTGTTGACCAGCTAGCTGATATCTTCACCAAAGCTCATCCTCCAGGTCGTCTCATGGATTTGATTGCCAAACTCAAGCTAGTGTCATTCTCACCACCTTGAGTTTGAGGGGGGGTGTTAGATTATATATGGAATTATATATTAGATTTATTATTTACCTTAGTTAGAGATATTATTTACCATAGTTATTTTAGACTGCTTGTTCTCCAAGCTAGACTGCTTGCTCTCCAAGTTTAGTCCTAGTATAAATATTGCTATGTAGTTCACTTTAATATCATCAATTCATTCAATACAATACACAGTATTTCGTATTCTTTTCTCTAATTCTAACAAATTGAATACTAGATGTTTAAACTTTGAATTAGTAAGTTTTGAAATTAATGTTAAACAATCTATTGTTTTCTCAAACTGAATTCAAACTAGCTTTTTCCTAAACAAACTCTAAATACCTACTGTTCTAACTAAAAAGAAACTTTCAGAATCCGTAGTGACTAAAGGTCACGATAAGTCTAAAAACATTGGTTGCTGCTATCTTAATACCATCCTTTCCAAGCAAGGTCCACCGAGTAACTATATCCTCAAACAATTCACATTAATTACAAAGTCTACGTTTGACCCCGAGAGATGAGAAATGGGGGAAGCAGTTCGTTGGTGTCGTCTCTCTCCATTTCGCCACTGATTTCGTTTAATTTCATAGCTTTCCATTTCCCTTTGCATTGAAAGAAAAAGAGAATCAGCCATTATTAGTATATGTAGTTATTTTTGTTTAATAAATGTAAATTGTTCACATGTATAATAATTCCGTGAATTTTAAAAAAATTAATGTATATTTATATATAATTTATATTTAAGATCTTATTGCGTAATATCTAGACTTAATTAATCAGTCAATTTTTTAATTAGTTTTTCATTTTGTATAATATTTTATTCGGTTTATTTAATTATGTCATAGTTGCTATATGTATGTGTATGTGTGGTTAAGTATGATAAATATGAAGTTCATTGATTCAATGAATACTTATTATACTGGTCCGCCTAAAAAATTATAGGTAATAAAATTATTAGTCTATAGAGTGAGAGGAAGTCACACACTGAGAAACGCCTAAGAAACATATCTGTGTATAATGTATATGTTTAATGTACAGACGCACAAGATGTTCTTTAAAGGACTAATTATTATACTAAAAGAGAAAAGGCTGTATATTGAACTAATTATTATGAATTATTTTCTTAGCCATCCAGAAATTTGTGTTATAAGCGCGCTTTATATTTCGAACTGCGGATTTGTCTAAAGAAAAGACTAAAAAAGGGAGAGCAAATTATATGTTCTCTAATGGAATTGTTTTTAAGCTTGTAATGCACGCAAGGTTTCTCGTTAAACAATGTTGTTTATCTATGTGTTGCTAGTGTGTTGGATATTTCGTACTTAGAAATAGATAATGTTTGGATCAAGACAAAAATTAATTTAATAGTTGTGAATCTCTTTTAAGATTATGATATTTGGTATTTCAATCCAAGTTTAGATTCTCTTGGAAATGCAGGGTATGTATACTAGATTATGTTAAACGTGGTGCGGAACTTGTCAAATATGGATCATTGCGTCCTTTAAATGTGTTAAATTAGAGTTTGTATTAATTGGACTCTGTAAATAATGTTATCTCACAAATCTATGTAAATGTATGATTTTTGTTTATGTTCATTCTCCCGTTACTATCACATGGATGCATCTCGTGTAGATGTGATCTTTCTCAAGATTGGCTAATAATTTAAACTATAATGAGTCACACGTAATCAATTAAAGTTATGAGAGTTACGAATTAGCTGTCTTATTTCACCTTTTTCTTTAATTTACGCGTGTTGATTGAAACACAGTCATGATTATTCACTAGAAAACAATAAAGTGTAACGATTTTAGGCGATAAAAGTCAAAAAGTGGAATGGATTAAAGTGACTTTTTACTCAACCTCACTCGAATTCAAAAGCATTCCTTATTTCATATAAAACCCTTAATTCTCAGATCTAATAGATTATCTAGTACTCGAAAATGGAATCTACTAGCAATTCACAAGGTACGCCTAGAGCAACGTATGCTCGTTTTACTGAGCACCAGATAGAATTTCTCAGAAGAAAGTTCGCAGAGAATGTGAATCCTACAGCTGCGCAGCGCCTACAAATGGTGCAGGATAATCCAATTCTACAAAATATCACGGAAAAGCAAATCAGATACTGGTTTCAGAACCACAGGTTGGGCTTTCATTAACTTATATCTTGATTTTAATTATGTATTCATTGAAATTACAAATTCTTTAATTGTGAATTTGAATTTTAAGTGAACAACTTATTGATGTTTGTCACTGATAGGGGTGAACTAGGGCTTATATCACATAACCTAACACTTATGCCATAAGAAAATTTAATGGGGGCTAAATGAGTATATGGACTAAAAATACATTTTTGAAAAAAAAGTTGAGTCAGTGAGAATTGTAATGTAGATCTGCTCGTGCTCACTAATTCCTATAGCCAAAACCTTGTAGCTTTGTTGGTTTGACATTCTAATTTTTCTAGGGTTCTTTCCACCCAAATTCCAGAAATTTTAGGGTAAATTACCAAATACCCGTGTGGTTTGACAAAAGGTGGAAAAAAAAACCTAAGGGTTTAAAAAAGACATATATCCCCTCTGGTTTCAAACTTGTGACAACTCGTCATTAATTGTGACAGCTCGTGACAACTTGTGTTATCAACCTTACTGTTATATGTAATAGAAGGGGTGAATTGTCACTGATTTGAAAAAACATAAAGGGGGTCTCGACCTTTTGTCAAACCACGGGGGGGTGTTTGGTACTTTATCCACAATTTTAAGATACCTCTATGAGAAATAATTATTAGAATCGACTAGGCAATAAGTTTTATATTTTATTATTTTTACTAATACAGCTCATTGATTAAAAGTTCAACATACTAAAATATCCCTTTCTGCTATAGTTTTTCAACTAGAAATGAATTACTATATCTAGTAGGTGTATTAATATCTTCTATCAATTTTTTCAGGACCCGGCAAAGGCAAAGACAAGATAATCCCATAACTCAGACTATTGTAGAGAATGTACCCGCCATTCATATTCTCCAAACTAAGGAGAATGACCTCATGAGGAGGATTGCACTGAGACATGAAGAACAAAACAACCAAGTAGTGTAAAATAGATGATTTGACATGACTAAATTTGATTTGATTGATCTAATAAATTTCTGTAGGACTATATCTTTTGTCACATCTCTTTTTCTTCTCAGGTAACACACCCAAGTAATGAGCTGATATCTGAGCCTGCAGCTAATTCTCCTCAACATTCCGTCGCAACTGATTTGGGTACAAGGTATTAATAGTTAGACATAACATTTAACAACCTACTCTTGAGAAATTATATATGATATTTAATTGTGTGTAATTTATTACTTTGTTACAGCCTCCGCGTACTGACTAATGAAATTAGGGAAGAGTTTCTCCAAAAAGCTCTCGGTGATTCGATTAACTGGGTCCGCATACCCGGGATCAAGGTCTTCACTGCATAATTCCTTATCTTTTTTTTTTTATCAAACTTTGAATTCTTTTATGTTATTTGTTTGTTTACTCATTTTCTGATCTTTAACAGTGTGGTGAAATCCCTACTGATTTTGCGTACATTTCGCGTGCTTGTATCGGATTGGCAGCACGCACATGTGCTGTTATTCATTTAGATTCATCCAAGGTATTTGAACAGATTGTATTTAAATTGTATTTTTGTTTCGTTGATATATAAGGTAGAATATATATGACTTAAGTTGTTTAAAACCTGATTCAGTTGAAAGATCTTTTCCTTTTGGAACCTTTCATAATTATAACAATGGAATTAGTATCTGGGATCAAATTATATATATGTGTATCATTGGATGTGTGTGTATATACATCTAAAACAAAACCCTAGGGTTTTTCATCATTTGTGCACGTATTTTCATACATGTGTTCTTATCTCTTCTACATTGAATCATATACTCAACACATTTTCCTTCTGAAGAAGTTACTTTTCGTATTTGATCCTATATGGGTAGATCTTTTTGATAATTTAGATGTGCGTAAACCCATATATATATATATTTAGATTATTGCAAATCCGAATAATTTGTATTCTCTGCTTCTTACTATACAATTGTCATTTCTTGTAGATTACGGAAACTCTTAAGGACCGTGCTTGTTGGTCTCGCATTTGTCGCCATACTGAGACCATATCCACTTATTATCTCAGCAATGGGGAGATAATTGAAATGCTCTACACACAAGTGAGGAAATTATTATAGTCCTTTTAAAAAATTTACTTAAAAAATCTTAAAAGTAAAATCTCCTTTATAATACTTTTTCTTGCACATCTCATTTATGAAAATATTGATCTTTGTTCTCAGTGGTATGCTTTAACAACCCTGGATCACCCACGTGACTTTTGGACACTACGATACACATCACGTCTAGCAGATGGTAGCCTTGTGGTATGTTTACCTTCTAAAATCTAACATTGGTAATGGTTGTTTGGGAAAAAATTAAAGTAGGTATCTGGTATCTGATTGAGTCTTACTTTATTTGGTACTATCCAAGGTATGTGAGAGATCCTTAAGTGGACCTGTATTTGGCAAGAATGCACCAAATTCTTCTAGCTTCAGGAGAGCCAAAATGCTGGCTAGTGGCTTTATGGTGCGTCAATGCGAGAGTGGAGAGTCAACTTTATACATAGTTGACCACTATGACCTAAAGGTTCTACTCTTAACTCTTTGAATATCAAATTTGTTTTCTTTGTTCAAATTGGTATTAAATAATTTACTTATGCAGGCTTCTTCTGTGTATATGGTACAATCTTTTATTGAGACACCCGAACTTTTAGCTCAGAAAGTCACACTCACGGTAAGTTTCTTGGTATCTATGATATCTATCTTGTTTAAGTATACTTGTGTGCTTTTCTCAAAGTTTTAGACATCGATATCACCTCTGATTATTTAATTAGGACTTATACATCTACTTCATCAAGAAGCTAAACTAAGATTCAATTCTTTTTCTCTCTTATCAATAGTATTAGACAATGTTGTTAAAATATATATTCATTGATATAAACTATAACTATTATAAATTTAACAATAGTTCATATATTCATATAGGAAAAATAATTTAAGAAAGTGATGTATAGATAATAAAATACATAAATAAATACAATGTTATATTATTTTCATGTATCTTTGTAGTAAGATGTGAGTTTGAAAAACTCTATTTTTTTTTAAACAAAAATAATGTGTTATGAAGTAGTTAAATCTTGTCAATACACTATAAATGGAAAGAACCTCCCAAAAAAATATTAGGAGAACAGTAGTTGAACTTTCATGGATATGGAATCATGCCCCATTTATTTAAATATTATTCTGCGATTTAGTTAAACGAGTTACATTGTGATATTTTGATTAACTAATAAATTCCATCCAGAGCCTTTAAAATTATAAGACAGGATCATTTTAGATTTGTTAAGAGTGGGTTTTGGTCACTCCTATGCAAAGAAACTTCTTCAACTTGCTCTATTCTTATTTTCTTATTATAAAATGTGCGTAGCTAACATGATTTCTTTAGTTCCACAGAAATTCTAATGTACTGTTTCTGAGGGAAAAAAAATTAGTGGCAACGCTTTTAATTTAATTTTAAGTATTATAAAGGTGCATCATAAAGTATTGTGCTTGTAGTTAATTCCATGTTTGGCTCAAATGTGATGAGTCGGCATATTGATCTATTTTGGCAAAGAAATGTCTCTATGTGAACTTGCTAGTGAAGTCTCATAGTCATAAATTATATATTCCATTATTTATTCTACATGCAAAAATATGGTTGTGCACTTTATACTCTAATTTCTTAAGATGAAAATTGATGACACCCTGTAAAATAATTGAACGGTTTCTACAAACATCCGAAATTTGGCCAATATACTATGTACTATATAGTTGTGAATCTCTTAACCAAAGTTGAGGAACTAATTTAGTTTTTAAATATAGGCACTTGGTCATATTGAGCTCATGGCTAAAGAAAACAGCGGCAATGAAGTGCTAAACACCAGTTTAAGATCCTTTAGTCAAAGTTTAAGCAGGTAAATCCTGGAGAGTCCATTTTATGCAAATGACACGTTCTTCTAGATATATGATACAATACTATTTTGGGTTTTGATATTATGTTGATGTTTATCTGTGCAGGGGCTTCAATAATGCTATAAGTGCTTTCACTGAAGATGAATGGGGATTGGATAATAGTAATTCCTTGAAAGGAACTTCAACACATTTCAAGCTAACAGAAAATCTTGGAATCAATGCAAAATATGACTATGACGGGGTAGTTTGTGTTAGAGCCTTGTTTCAACTATGGGTGAGCTTTGAAAACCAAATTTACCTTTAAAATTGTATATAATGTAAAATTGTTAATATCATTTGCTTTGTCCACTCACCTTTTCATACATACTAAAAAACATAATAATTACATATATCATTACAAAATGCCCAGTATGTTGATATTTTAGATATGTATTAGAAATATAAATATTAAGATTTGAATAAGGGTAATAGTAGAAAAAATTGATTAAAAGTGTCTTAAAATTCTAAATGGATAATATTTTTGGAACACCATTTCTAATAAATTAACATGTATACAACAAAGGGAGTATCATAAAGGCCCTGTAGGGTAATAAATATTATTCTGTACTGAACCTAATATCCTTTATTACAAGTACTCTCTAACTGTAGGTCTTCGAGGGTCTATTTGCAATTAGATGCCATGACCTAAATCTAATAAAGTAATGAATGAAGTTCATTGATTCTCCTTATTTAATAATACGTACACATAGTTATATACTTGGAAAATGAAGACTATTATGATTTTATTATAGGATTTATCGATGGTAATATTTGTTACAATAAAGAAGTTTCCACTGAATCACTATTATACCTAACATATTAAGATGATTTTATTGTCTTTTTTTAGAGTGTCTCTCCATCAATGATTGTGCGGATTTTGAGGGATCGTCGCTCTGATTGGGAAGACATAAATAATGCACAATCTACTTCATCATTAGAAGCTGGATCAGGATCAGTTGGTCTGACTATGAATGGGGATGAGGTAAATTACTTTCATTAAAGCTAAAGTGAAACACTTTTAAAGAACCTAACATTTGAGAGGTACATACATAAAATTTCCTCTACATACATATAATGTTCTTGTTATGACAGATTTAGTTTAAGCTAAGTTTAACAAAGAAAAAGGGAATATATGCATGATAAATAGCTCTATTTTGGGCCAAAAATGATGTGCTTCTTTATTGTTTACCTTTGGTTACATATTTCATTTATAATTTTGACTTTATGAAATCTTTGTCCAGATCTTGGAAACGGCCAAATTTAGCGATATTTTTTGTCCGGTAGATGCTTTCCAGAGCGATCCATGTCTTGTGCAGGTGATCTCATCAGCATTTTTCTTCTATATTAGGCCTAATGTGATCACATCATATTTTTTATTTTAACAATTGTGAGAATTATATCAAGAATCTAAATAATGTGCAACTGAACAATATATCAATCTTCTTGCTTGGTCTGAGATTTATATTTGTTTGACTAGTAAGGTTCATTACTTCATTTCCTTATAAACCTCCACCGTATCCGTGTTGCTTTAAGAGACTTTCTTTAGTTTATCTATTCCTTTGTTATAGTGAAAAAATATATTATGTCTAATAGCTTAGGTTTCTAAATGCATGGTTTATCTGATTCTCATGAATGGGGTTAATTAGTTTATATTTGTATTGTGACGTGACACTATACCATAAAAATCACCGCCTAGGCCTTTTCTTGGGCGACTTTTCATTAAGCGCCTGATATATATATATATTTACTTTTCAAAAGATTTATTTATAGTTTTCTTAATTTTCTTTTGTCTCCTTTGAATCATTCTAAAGATCAGAAATCAATTTTGAAAGATTTTTAGTGATTATCAAGAGCCATTTGCTAAATGCACCTAGGAAGTCATATTTGGAGATAGAATTTATAGGTTTTTGATGCGTTGCGCCTTTAGGACAATTAGATCTCTACACTATCTCAAAAAATTAATTTTATGTTTCGAATCTATTTTAATAAACTTTTAGTGCAGTTTTTTGTTTTTTATTTTGGATTTTGATATTTTTTGCCTATTAAGATTTTGAGTTAAAAACTATCTAGAGGTCTTATTTTACTACATAATCAATATTTTAACTAAAATTATAAAATTTATGTCATACTTATATATTTAAATAATTTAAATTGTTATTATTTCCTATATAAACAAGATAGTGACACTTCAAGTTGTATTGCAGATCTGCAATGGAATAAAAGATGAAAGTTTCCTTCCTTGTTCAGAATTGATTTTTGCACCAAGGGATGATACAACCCCTGATGAAGCTTTGCTTCTAGCTTCTGGATTTCGTGTCATAGCAGTGGGCTCAAACACAGTTGAGGTTCACTATCACATAATTATTTGAACTTCTATTATTTCTCATTTACAAAATCTGAATCCTTTATATTTATGATGTAACTGGCAGGGTGGAAATGGAGCTACAAGACAATTTGCTAACTCACGCTCTTTAGTAGTTACTGCTTTCCAGTTTCCGTTTGAGCTAATAAATTTAAAGGAGGTTTCAACTAGAGCTGAAAATTATGTGCAACATGTTATATCCTGTGTGAAGAAGATTGCTGAAACAAGAATACCATCAGGATCGATTCTCGTGAAAGATTCACTTGATGCAGAATCTAGTTGGATCTGTCAGAGTTACAGGTAAGTGGCATTTTCAATCATGTTAATTTATTATGTATAATCATAGATCTTTAGACAATTAATTTTCTTCATCCGTTATGCAATTTAGAAAAATCGGCAACTTTAGCCCCTAAATTTTACTCCATTTAACGGTCGGTCCTCAAACTTTAAAATTTACCCAAATAGCCCTCGAACTTTGTTTTTCCTCCCTTTAGTCCCCTTTTCTACTCTGTGGAAGTAGCTATTTTCTTAATTATTAGTAGGAAAAATTCCCAAATAGTCCCTGAACTATACCCCTATACCATTTTGTTCCTCGAACGTCTTTGTCAAAGTTCAAGGTCCAAAGCGGCAGATGCCCTATAATTTGGGAACCATTTGGGGATTTTCCCTTCAAAATAATGACTCAGAAAATCAGGTGTATCATAACTTGAATATTGATGCTCATCTAGGTTCCTTAATGAAAATTTGCAAGTCATTTTAACAAGACACAATGAAACTCCATGATTTTGTGTATATATGCATGATAGATATATTTAGGCAATCTTGTACGTCTAAATTCAGGAATTTTACAGTAAAATAAGTTTGCGCCTATATGCTTAAGCCATCTTTATATTAAAAGATTTATTATTCAGTTTGCTTGGTTTGTTTTATTTAAAACCAGCTTTTAATGTTAATTACAGATCAAACACAGGCACGGATTTGTTGGTCTCCAATGGATTGATTGGTATCTCAGAATGGCATCGTTTATGGTTTCAACAAGATGCTATCTTATGTTGGTGTTACAAGGTGATAATTACTATAAATATTCATTAGATTTGGTTTTCCTATATTTATAAGACTTTTTTTTTAATTAAGATGAAGCACTTGTCATTATTGACATCAAGGTTAAACTTTAGGGTATTTTTTCCAAATAGTCACTAAAATATAGCTTATTTAAAGATTTTAGAGAATTTCAGTGACCATTTTTTTCAAATGGTCACTGAAACTATAGCTAAAATGGTCACTGAACTATAACTTATTTAGAATATGTTTGGAAGACTTTTTTATTACTATAAAAAAAATACTTTAGAGTAAAACTAGAATATATGTAACAATTATTATAAATATTTTAAAAATCTAGAAGGCTATTTTAAGAAACACATAATAATAAATTTTAAGTGTTTTTCAGAGTCTAAAAACACTTTTAAATATCTAGAATAACATTCAAATACTTTTAAAATAAACACTTTTTAACAAGCACTTACTAGTTGAGGACCTGACATTGAAAGTTTCCCAAATGATCCTTCAACTTTGTTTTATTTCAAATAGGGCACAGGAAAATTGGTTCTAATATTTTTTTCATACTATGGCAGGGTTCTAATCTGTTTTGCTCATTCGCAAATAGAGCAGGGCTTGAAATGTTGGGAATAAATAAATCGGACATGCAAAGCATATCATTAGATATGCTATCCGATGAATTGGATGAACCAGGAAAGTTGAGTAATATCATACAAGATGTGATGCACCAGGTAATTTGGAAGACTCTTCACCCTTCTCTTTTGGGAGTATAACCGTCTTTTTCGTTGTTTAATAATTTTCAAAATAATAAAAAAGATGAAGAAATACAAAAAGTTGAAAATAGAAATAGTCTTGATTACAAAAGTGTTGAAATATACCCTTTGTGTTATAAAACAAAATACTCATATATATACCTTTCAAAGACCAAAATGCCTTTAAAATTAATTTATTTTATTTTAAATATCCTATTTACAATACGATATAAAAATTTAAAAATTAGTCTCCACTCTTACCCGTACCAATAGATTTTTTTTGTTAGTCGAAAGAAACGTATATTAAAAAACTTTAGAAAAAACCAATACAACTTAACCTATCCCTAATATGGATTAAAATCTCTTTCCAAATGCCTAGCTAATTGGGGAGGATGAAAAGAGGTCCAAAGGCTAAACAATGCACGCTTAAGCACTTGTTTAGCAACCCAATCAGCGCAACAGTTTTTGGATCTCCTAGCAGGTTTCTTTTTATTGACTTTCTTATAAAATTATATATTTTTGAAAAAAGAAAACTAATTTTAAAAGGTATTTTAGACTTAAAAGTATATATCATATCTTTTATTATATTACAAGTACATATCTTAGTTGGACTTCGGACTTTTCTGCATTAATTGTTGTTATGCAAAACATATGATTTTCTAGGGGTATAGCATTCTTATGCTTTGTTTCATAATTAAAAAAAATCAAATTTCAGAAAATACAAATCTTTTCTTATCTGTTTTACAAAATACAAAACAATCCTTCTAACATGGCTTTCACTTTTCAGGGCTCTACTTGTTTGACTTCAGGACACTTCTTGAATCCAAAAGAGCTTCTTATTTTATATGAGAAAGTCGTTGTCTGGAAAGTTCTGAATCAGGTGGGCGATCTCCACAGCATTGCCTTTTCATTTACCGGCTGGTCCATTGCCGATTGGTCCATTGCAGAGTGACGCACATGCATCTATGACCCTTCACAACTAATTGATTGCTCGTTTCAGTTGATTTGGAAATTAAGATTCATACGAGAAATTAAAATTCTAGTCAAACACTAGTTGTAAAGCTTTATTTATTAAATGTGTGTTGTATGCATAAAACTATTAGAGTTTATGATTACTATTAAAGTTTATGATTAGGTTGTGCAAGGGTTATCCTTTTCTCTCTCATTGCTTTTTTTTCTTATGTTGCATATGATCTCCTTAATGAAAAATGTTATGATTTTGGTATTGGGGTATATGTTTAGGGTCAATGACGAATAAATGACTACGGCCATATGAAAGTGATGTTTAAAGAAAAAAATATTATGTTAATACACGCTAACAATATATTAAGATTTTCATCTTTTTCTAAATTATAAATTAAACAAAATCACAACAAAATATTAAAAAATTCTAACTAAGAACTAAATTTGGGGAAATAACATTGGATGGATCATACAAAGACTTCCTTTTTTAAAGTTTGAATAACGAAAAAAATCTCAAAACTCAAAAGTTGTATTACAGAAAAAATTTCATAACTAATAAATAAGGACAGATCAAGAAGCTAAAATAAGGTGGAGTTTGAAATATATTAGATTTTGGGGTCAACGTCTCTCAAATTTTTTAAGGTAAAAATAGTATACATAAATAAATAGTTACACATGTTAAATTCAATACCATTACGTGTATCGTTCCTTTAATAGGTTGAACTTACCAGTTAGAATTTACCCAAAAATATACAAACCTAACACCATTGAACCTAATTTATATAGTATTATTAAAAGTAGGGTAAATGACATATAGAGTATTGGAGACTAGATTTTCGTCCTATGGGAAGTAGTGGGAATCTTATTTATTTAAAGAGAACTCAAGGAATGACCAAATACTAAAATACCCTTAATTACACTAAAAGGCAAAAAAATTGTGAGTGTTGTCACTTTTCATCTATAATCTCTACACACCTACCACCTACCTCCAACCACCGACCTCCGACCACCGACCACCGACCCCCAAAAAAATAGAGTATCGGAAAAATATAGAGTATCGAAAAAAATATAGAGTATCGGAAAAAAATAATATAGAGTATTGGGAAAAAAATATAGAGTAACGAAAAAACAATGAGAATCGGAATCAAAACAATGAGTATTGGAATAAAAAGAAATAGTAATATTCAAAAAAAATGGAGTATTCATTAAAAAATTTAGAATACTCTATAAAAAATATAGTGTACTCTATAAAAATAGAGAGTATTACATTTTTTTCTAATAGCAAACTTAACCGCTACCTAATAATAAGAAGAAGAAAAAACTAATTCAAACTTAACAGCTACCTAATTACAACAAAAAAAATAGATAAACAAATCTGGTTTAACCAGATCTAGATCTGGTTTGACCAGATCTTACAACCCAAAAAAATAATGCATCAGCTTCTCGCAGGAAGAAGCGATGCCGCCACTCGCTGACACTATTCTCTTAGCTGCGAGCTGCTAAAATGGCGAGATGGATAGGCAAAGGCTCCGTGGTGGTGCAGAGGCGACGGCTTGGAAGTGTAGAGGTCGAGCCTGTTGTCTCGAAGGTCGTGTTTGCTGGAGATTCCTAGCTGGACCTGGTTACGGATGCGCACGAGTGTGTTTCTTTCTCGATCGGAGCTCAGGCGACACCCTCCATCCCTTCACCAAATCGGAAACCGTCTGTAAGCTCCGAAAATGGAAGCTGGAAGCTCCGGCTTAATGTCATCTTCCAACCTGCTTTGCTTGAGTGCTTGAACGGACACCCTGCTTCGCCTGAGTGCTCGACCAAAGGGCAGCTCTCCAGCGACAGAACCCTAGATTTGTTTTTGCTGATTTTCATGGGATTTTACCGGAGCTCCATCAACACTGCATCTCACACCAGAACACGAATGAAAACTCAAGAGCTTTGTAAACTGCACTATCTCAAGATCTCAAGAGCTCAATTTGGAAGCTGTCGTGAGAAGATGTGAGACTTCACCATGGGAGAGAGTGTGATAAGGAGATGAGATAGAATCTAAATATGAAAAATAAAAATATTAGGGTTTATAATTTAGTATATATAGGAAAAAATAGGGGTATAATAGTAAAAGGGTTTTTGGATTGTAGTGTAAAATATTAGTCGAGGTCTTTAGTAAGAAGAGAAGGTAAGTGGGTTGGGAAACGGGGGTGTCTTCAAGTCCCCGTAGGTAATAATCTCTTAAAAGTATATTATAAACCATATTATTATAAAGAATAATATGGTTTCTGGATGTTCTAAGGAGTCATGGGTTACAACCCTTTCACCTTTTCTCTTTTATTAAACCATAATTGTATCATATGAAATGTCATATATTACCTATAAATATGTGAGCCTCCTATCATTGTTGACTAGAAGTTGAATAAAATGAAAGATATTATACTTCACTATTATCTACTCTCTTTCTCTGTTTTATCAACACGTTATCAGTATGAGCTTACTATTTTGATCTTGTGGAAAAGGTAAGTAATTGGTAAGATTAACGTAACTCTTTTTTTTATACATGGGTGTCCGTGTCACCTTTCGCGCACCACGACTTATCCCATGGGAAATATACACGCCTCTCCATGCATATTCCCCCTTAATCAGAACTAGGTTACCCATGCTCAGGGAGGGGATTTGAACCTTGTACCCTGTTACTTTACTGGTGTCGCCTAAGGTGTGATAAAATAATAGATAAATCAACGCAAATAAACACCCTAGGCTAGCACGGTTCTGCAAGTATACATGACGTATGCAAGTTTTACTGATAAATAGAATTCATTCCTCTGAGACTACGAAAATTAGAGAGAACTTATGCAAATTATCAAGTGCAGATATGAAAGCTAGATCAGATTAATACGCAGGTAATTAAAAGAAAAGAGATTTTTGTTTGAAATTGAGAAATAGAAACTTAAATTAATAAATTAAAATACAGCATATTAAATAAGCAAAGAACAATCAATTAAATCTTATATTATATGGAAAGAGAGAAAGTCCTCTCATGCGAAAAGTTCTCTCAAATTTAGGTAAATCTTAGGTGCACGTTAGCTTTGCTAACGTGTACCCAAATAGTTACAACGTTTATTTTTTCACTTAATCATTCCAAAAAACACCTTATTTTCCTAGTTTTAGCTTAGATTCATCTTAACTACTCTGTTTTTTTCTTGGTCTTCTTCATTTCGCTTCTTCTCTTTCTCCTTTCTTACTCGAATCTCTAGCTATATCCTTCTGAGTAGCTAGATCATGGCTCGAGGAAGGGCAACTAAGGTGCAACAAGTAGACCTAAAGGAACAAAAACAAACTGTTAGTACAAGATTTGGGTCAAATCAAAGCCCGAATATGAACATTAACAGAGGAAGTGTAGGGAAAGTTCTACCTGTTGCAAGTGGAGCCAGATATGTAAGTAATAACACCAGATCTGCAACTCCACCTAGTCAAAAAATGCCAAGTTAAGGTGATTTTCCACCCTTGCCCTCATCTGCGAGTAAAATTGTAGATCCAGTGTCTAGTGAGGAGTCAGAACAGAGTCATCATACTCCCCCTCAAGTTTTACCAACTAGAGATCCAGAAATTAGGGCAATGGCTCAAAAAGCCTCACCTACCAAATCCTGGAGCTCAATGTTTGATGGGTCAATAAAAGAGGCACACAAACTTGAATATGTTACACCAATAATTGTTAATGGCAGAATTAGGGTTGCTCCATCCCCAAAAATTATTGAAGATGGATGCAAAGCTTGGGATAAGTGTCTAGTGGGACAATTTATTGAGAAACCCCAACCCTTCCATATGGTTAGAAACATGGTTAACACACAGTGGAAGGATTTTGGTAAAGTCATTATTAGCACCTCAGAACAGGGGGTATATACTTTCAAATTTGAAACTGAAGAAGCCTGCTCAAAAGTACTAGGAGAGTTGTGGCATGTTAATAATAGGCCTTTATTACTTAGGAAATGGAAGCCTAATACTCACTTTGAAAAATTTAAGTTGGATAAGGTACCTGTTTGGGTGAAACTCAGGCAAGTGCCTGGTGAACTATGGTCAAGAGATGGGTTAAGTGTGGTGGCTAGTGCTTTAGGTAAGCCAATCCAAATGGATGAAATAACTGCCTCACATACTAGACTCAGTTATGCGAGAGTCTGCGTAGAAATGGATTTAAATCAAGAGCTAATTGAGGATTTTGACTTAGATATGGGACAAGGATCAATAGATACAGTACTAGTTGAGTACACATGGAAACCTGTTCTGTGTAAGAAGTGCAAAATGTTAGGTCACTCTGAAATAACATGTAGGAACACAAAAGAGGTTTGGGTACTGATGTCTCCCTAATTGTTCTTATTTTCGACCCTTGGGAGACATCACTTTTGGTGTTTATTTAATTAATTTGATAGACTTTTGGACTTAAATTGCAATAATTCGGAATTCCCTTTTTATTTCTAGCATTTTTTATTTATTAATCTTTTGCGCGTAATCTTGGTATTTTTTAGTGTAAAGTCTACAGGTTTTTAGATGTTAGCTAGGAGAGGAACCCGAGGAGAAAGTCAAAGATCGTGAATTAGAGTCAAGACTTGAAGATAAATCCCGAAGATATTATTTTTAGAGCTGAAAATCCATTTTCCAGGCCATAGAGTGCTGATTTCGAGGTTCTTAAGCGATGATTTAGCCGCTGACCTTTGAAGAGAAAACATTCCTTATCGAGTTACGGAACTTTAGCAACTGGAATGAGGTCAATCGGAGTCATAACGCATCGGGAAAAGCCGTTTTAGTGAAGGTGTATCAGCAGTTACGGGATTTTGGGCTTAGAAAGTGGGCTTGGACATTTAATTAATATTCTATTTTCTGGTCCAAGCCCTAGAACGAATTTATGCTTATAAAAGGAGGTCTGGACTTCTATTTTTCACACAATTCACTTTCCACAAGATTAAAACACCAGAGAGAAGCAACAGAAGGAAGAAGAAGAAGCTACAAGAGCTGGAGTGGGTCTATAGCTCCGTTCGTAGTCATTCCAATTCCGGAAATTAGGTTCTTTTTATATTTTAATTTTGTAAACAATATGAATTCTATTTCTTTTAATTTAGTTTTTAATTTTAATATGAGCTAAGCTTTTAATAGTGCTTGAGAACAAACAATGGGTGAATCTTAATTTTATGAAATAGCGAATGTTGAATTTGGGTTTATGCTAAATTAAATTAGATTGGGTTTATTACTCTTTTCGATAATTTGTGATTATTTACTGATTTTAGAGTCGCGAACTAAGATTAGGTATTAGTATCTAAGCTATTCCACATAAGTGGCGTGTGGATCATCCTGACGGAGGGTTTAGGTATAGAATTAATTATTCAATCTAGGATAAAAGCTATTGATTCTGACGAACTTAGCTAATTCTAGGGCCAATGAGGTAAAACACTTAATCATCCAACGGTGGATCATATTTACCCTGACGGGACTAGTGACACTTTAGGATCGCCTTATAGTCCACCCTGACGGGGGTATAAGGAATTTAGAATCCCGACCATTGTAATTGACCAATTTAGCCCTTAAACAACATAAGTTAGGAAGTAAGATTAGGAGGATCCTTGCGTTCTCAAGTACTACATCTCATATTGCGTTTTCACTCATCTTACTTGCGTCTTAGTTTTTACTTGCATTTATAATTTGTCTTTCATTTAGTAGTTTTAATAAACAAAACCAAACAAACATTTTATTATCTTTTACTTTCATAAGTGCATCAATCACTACTTGCTAAACATTGTGATCAACCATCCGTCCTTGGAACGAATCTGTATTATCATACATACTACTTGGGACAACCGTACACTTGCGGTTGTGGTTCGATTAGCATTTGCATTTATTTTTAGAACACACAAAGGACCACCAGGTACCAAAAAGATCAATAGAAAGTACTTTAACTGAGAATCAAAAAGATAAGGATCCAACCTGGACCACAGTTGTTGCTAGAAGGACTTCACCATCTGCAATTCAAACTGACCAAGCCTCAACTAGCACAAACAATAGTTTCAACATTCTTCATCAAATGAATATCAGTGATTCAGTGAACAATCTTATAAGTGAAGTACAAGAGGTGGCTGCTAGAAAGCCTCCTGACCCCTTAACTTCTTAATGATAGTAAGTTGGAATGTGAGGGGCATGAATAAAAGGCTTAAGCAAGTTGATTGCTTAAAGCAAGTAATAAATAATGAAGTTTGGTTATTTAGTTTCCTTGAAACAAAGATCAAAATTCACAAGTCAGCTAGTATTATAAATTCAGTCTTTAATAAATGGCAAGTAGTGACAAATTATTCTCAAGATGATAAGGGAAGAATCTGGACCTGTTGGGACCCCACTGAGGTAACTGTTACAGTTCTTAACATGACTGATCAAGCAATGCTTTGCAAGGTCAAACACATTCAATCAGATACTGAATTTTACTATACCCCTGTATATGCCCTTAATGATGATAATCTTAGACACCATCTTTGGGATACTCTCAAGGGATGGAATAGTACAACAAAAGATGTACCATGGGCCATTCAAGGGGATTTTAATGAAATCACAAATATTGAAGAGAGACTTAACTGTACAGCCCTTCTGAAAAGCTCAGAGGAAATGATACAATGTATTGATGATTTAGAGCTAACTGATATGAAATATAATGGGCCAAAATATACTTGGACTAATAGAGCAGCTGATAAGGAGATGAGGGCTAGTAGAATTGATAGAACACTTGTCAATTCTACATGGTTGGCAAAATTCTCACAAACAAATTTGATTCTAAAGCCCCCTGGGGTGTCAGATCATTGTAGCCAACACTTGAGTATTATTAATAGCACAAGTAAGGGACCTGTACCTTTCAGATTCTATAATATATGGATGGAGCATGAGGAGTTTATACCACTGGTTACCAAGGTATGGAACACTGAATTCAAAGGCACACCCATGTATATACTTACAAGGAAACTCAAAACCCTGAAAAAAGAGTTAAAAGAGTTTAATAATAAGCACTTCAAGAATATATCTAATAACATAAATCATATGCAAGATAGTCTTGGTAATATTCAGAAAATGAGATTACAAGGCAACATATCTGGTGCATTACTTGAAGAAGAAAATAGGCTACTGGAGGATATACAATCTGAGAAACTAAAAGAAGAATCAATAGTGAGACAAAAATCTAGAGCTATTTGGGTTTCAGATGGAGAGTTAAATACTTCTTATTTCATGAAGTGGGTCAGTGGTAGGAAAGCTCAAAATACAATTTTAAACATCACTAAAGAGGATGGGACAGTTACCACTAAAGAAGAAGAAATAGTAGGTGAATTTGTTTCTTTCTACAAAGACCTGCTAGGCACAAAAAGACATAATCAGGAAGAATATAGTACTGATATAATAAGAAGAATTTGTAATAAAGTTATTGATCCTGACTTACATGAATATTTAAGCCAACCTGTATCCGACAAAGAGATTAAAAGTGCCTTATTCTCAATTGATAGTTCAAAAAGCCCAGGGCCAGATGGTTTTACTTCAGCTTTCTTTAAGAAAACTTGGAATATAACAGGACAAGAGGTATGTAAAGCTATAAAAAGTACATTAAATGATTGTCAGTTGCTTAAAGAAGTTAACTCAGCTACTATCACTTTAATACCCAAAGTTCAGAACCCAAGCTCAGTTAAAAATTATAGACCCATTGCATGTTGCAATGTTATATACAAGTGTATCTCAAAGATAATAGCCAATAGGCTTAAAGATACATTACCTAATCTTATATCGAAGAATCAATCTGCTTTTGTTCAAGATAGGAGTATAGGGGAGAACATTCTTATAGCTCAAGACCTAGTAAGAGGTTATTCAAGATCTAATATATCTGCAAGATGTACATTGAAACTGGATCTTATGAAAGCTTATGACTCATTAGACTGTGACTTTGTACTCAAGACTCTTGAAGCCTTTAATTATCCAAGGGTTATGATTAAGTGGATTAAAATGTGCCTGACCACAACTTCTTACAGTTTGATGATTAATGGTAGGCCTAAGGGGTTTTTTAATGGAGAAAGGGGACTAAGGCAGGGGGAACCCATCTCCCCATACCTTTTTGTAATTTGTATGGAAGTCCTCACTCAGTTAATGAGAGCTATAGGGGCAAGAAATGACTTTAATTGGCACCCAAAATGTAAGAAACTGAACCTCAACAATTTAATATTTGCAGATGATTTAATGGTGTTTTTTAAACCAACTTGTGAAACTGCCAAACTTATAAAAGAGAGTCTTGATATATTTTATAGACTCTCAGGCCTGCAGATAAGCACAAGTAAAAGTCATAGTTTCTATGGAGGCTGTAATGAAAGAATAAAAGAAGAGATGTGGAATATTTTACAAATACCTGAGGGAACTCTTCCCATGAAATACTTGGGGGTTCCATTAATCTCAGGAAGATTGAGCTCAGAAGATTGTAAGCCTCTCATTTCAAGAATAGTCAAACAGATAGAACATTGGAGCTCTAAATGCTTATCATTTGCAGGAAGGCTCTAATTGATCAAAATGGTGCTTAGCAACCTATCATCATATTGGTTTAGTATATTTGCTATCCCAAAAAAGATTATAAAAGGAATTCAAAGTAAGATTACAACTTATCTTTGGAAAGGAACTAGTGAGTCTAAAGGTGGCTTCAAGGTAGCTTGGGAAGTAATATGTTTACCTATGAGTGAAGGTGGATTAGGGATAAAAAACCCCTATGTTCAGAATCAAACAGCTATACTTAAACTGCTCTGGAACTGCTGCTACCCCAGGAATACATTATGGTCAAACTGGGTGCAACAAGTTCTGCTTAAGGGTAAATCATTTTGGCAAGTAGAAATCCCTCAGGACACATCATGGGGATGGAGAAAGATCTTGAAAATGAGGGACATAGCAAAGAATTTCATCTCTTATAAAATTGGTAATGGCAAGAGTGTATCTTTATGGTGGGACTATTGGATGCCTGAGCATAAGAGACTATATGATGTACAGAGAAGCAACTTTGCTTCAGGGTACTTTGTGAACAGCAAAGTATCACAGTTTATCAGTAATAACAGCTGGAAATGGCCTGCAAAGTTCAGATTCATGAATGAATTAACAAAAGACATAGAGCTTAACAGTAATGAAGCAGATAAGATTACTTGGAGGCACACAAGAAAAGGTAAATTCACTTTTCGAGAAACTTATGAACACATTCGAATTAAGAAACCGGTGGAAGAATGGACTAGCATAGTGTGGAAATCAAAAAGCTTTCCTAGATATAAATTCATTCTATGGTTGGTTCATCTTGATAGAATTGCTACTAAACAGAGACTTTTATCTTGGGGTGTTATATCAAACCTTATTTGCGAATTTTGTAAGTTGAGAAGTGAAGATAGAAATCACCTGTATTGGGAGTGCTCAGTAACCAAGAGAATATGGATTAGATGCTTAATGAAGCAAGGGGTCAAAACCATCGAAACTGATTGGCAAACCCTAATTGATTGGTTCGTCACATATCACTCTTCTGACAGCATCTTGAAGATTCTTCTATCGGTTGCTGTATACTTGATATGGATTGAGAGGAACAATAGAGTGTTCAAGCAAGAGATGCAATCGGAGGATATGATATTTGATAACATCTCAACAGCTTTCCGAGAGAATCTCACAAGGTTTCAGAGAGAGAAAGAAAGAAAAGCGGTGGAAGAGACGATAAGGCGATGGAGTAAGTGAAGAGGTGTAAGGAAAGTACGGTGTACTTTCTAAATGGACTAGATTTGGTTTTGTCTTATTATGTTTTTTTAATGTATTTGGGTCAAGTGGCCCATTAAAGTTAGAAAGTAAGCTAGGCTCGTTGTTAGTTGTTATATCCTTGTAATAACTCAATCGGCCCATGTATTTTTGAAAAGTTTGATGATATATAAAATTGCTACTTGCCAAGCAAAAAAAAAATAAGCAAAGAACAATTAGTATGAGAGTTTAGCTCAAGATCTTAGCAAGTAATCCCCACTAGTTTTGTTTATTCTATCGGGTAAGGGTGAATCATGTGATACTACTATAGTCAAGATTCTAAATTCCCATACCTTAGACCTTGAGAGCGACTAAGGGGGCTACGGCACAACCACGAGGCAGTCCAAGCTTAGGATTATCAAGTGCTACCAAGGCCCTAAGCAGTACAATTCCTTCAATAGGTGATATGGTGGTGAAAACATACCCTAATGACTATCTAGTTAGAATCAGTGTTGTCAGGACCAATATTGGACACTAGACGTTATGTGGTGTTTCAATAATTAGACATCCCTTCCGGGCGGCCATCTAACTACTATTCAGGTAACCTATACTCGTGCACTAGCAAGAAAAACAATCATTAATTCAAAACACATAAACATAAAATAAAACATGACTTCAATTAAATACGAAAGTATCCCAAATCAGATAGAAAAACTAGGGTTCATACATATATGCTAAATCTCAAGCTAAAATTATTCAGTTCATACTAATGGAAGAAAATAAAGAAATTACAAATTTAAAGGTTGAAGAAGACATAATATGGTGTTCAGCTCCTTCCAAATTTCTTTTCTTGTGTTGTAAGCTTCTTCTTAGCTTAAGGTTGGCCAAGGATGTATTTCTTCTAATAAGAGGGTGTATTTATAAGGTACATGAAACCCTAAAACGTTTCTTGATGTATAAGATAGGTATTGGACTCCAAGCCCAACTCAATTTCGTAACCCTAAAATATAGAAAAGGTAAGATTCTTGATGTTGTTTTCTTTTGACCATAACTGATTCAATACTTATCCATTTGACGCTTTCCAATAGTCAAAACTGATTATCTCGGAAATCTCTTTAACTTTGATTCACACCATTCTTCCAAATTCCTAGTCAATCTTGAGTTATGATATCTTTTATGTTCGTAGCTGCTGGAATTCAGATTTATTTGGCAACTTTATATTTTTCTTCTTCATATTTCTTGCCTTTATCTCCAATTACCATGTTTATCCTCTTTCCCTTATCTATTAGAATTAACTTGTCATCTAATTAATTACCGTATATCTTTAAAGCTTCACAATTAACAAACAATTAAACCCAGTATGCTCTAAAAATAATAAATAATTAAATTAAGACATGAAATAGGAAAGTGTACTAAATCATAAGAAAATCGACCTATACTCTAATAAATACACCTAAAATGATGTCTCCAACTAATATTAAATCATCACAAATTGGGAGACATCATTTACCCTTTAAGGGTTGAAGAAATATCAAGGCTCTTGCCAGTTGAGCTAATCCAACTGGTTAGGTTAACGTAATTCTTATTCTTGTGTTATGTTATCTTTGTATATTTTATTCTACTATTTTTTGGAGAGTATAATACAAGAATTTTGTTAATATGAAGTACTTAAAGTTGTTCATATGGTTTGCAGTACATACTGTAAGTACCTTCAAAATAAATTTATAAGCCCGAAACTTAGTACAAATTCTATATTAGAGAATCATATAAGAAAATTTATAGACCCAAAACTTACAATGAATTTTATATATCAGAAGCATATAAAAAATTATAGGCACAAAACCTACCACGAATTTTGTATGCATGAAGCATAAAACATATTTTATATGTTTAAAGCCTACAATAAATTTATACGCTTGAAACATTGGCCAAAGTTATACGAATTTTTAAAGGTTTGAAAACTAAATTAAATTTTAATCGGATAAAATTTTTAAAGAATTACAAAGTCCCAAAACCTTAATTCAAATTAGGTAAGACTCCCATCCAATATTGGATGGTCCAATATTCATATCACCACCATTGATTATTATAACAAAACACATGTCATTAGATTAACAAGTTAGTCACTTTTACAAGTTTAAAACATGGGGTATATGTATTAATATGATGGTGTAGGATCATCCAATATTGGATGAAAGAATTTTCCATTCAAATTTATAGGTTTGAAACAAAAATAGTTATATGATGAAGAACTCATATGAATTTCATGGATATTTAAGAATTTTATTTTGTTATATAAAAGGAATTATGTTTTTTTAAAGTATCGCACTAAAGTAACCAAAATGTCTGTGTAAATTAGAGCTTAAATGGAATAAGAAAATCATTTATGTGCATCGTGGAGAAAATTAATGTCACTAAAGGACTATATTAAAATATTTCTACATTTTCATCACTATCATTGCTAGATACTACAAATTTTCACAAACTTGAGGTTGGTTAATGTACACATTGACGGAGATGGTCTCATGAATCATTATTTTCCCATTTACAAAATTCCTTGAGCAATATTATGAATCAAAAGTTTGTTAAGATATTTTTCATATCATTATACAAATATTTTTTGAATGCTAGAGAAATTATTTTAGTAATAAAATGATTATATTCATAAAAATGACATTAAAGTAGAAGGAGATAAGTTAGAAAATTAATTATTTTATGAAGTGTACCATCTTTTAGATAATTTGTGGAAAGCTTGCATGATAAAGGTTTTGAATCTAAAACTCCCTTGTAAATGTTTATAGTCTTACCATTTGGACGATCTAATCATTTGTTAGTAAATTAGGCAAATAAAGTGTTAGTACAAGTTTTGGTACTACTTAAATTAATCAAGGGTTTCGAATAAATAAATATAAAATTATTGGGTGGAACATATATTTGTTTTCTTGTATCATATCACAAATATACTCTTGAAATAGTTATATCGAGAATTAAGGTTTTAAAAAAATGAGATTACTTATCTCGTAAGCAAGTAAGATAAAGAATTGTTTATGTAAAAATTATAACTCATGTTACAATGACTCATTACTGTTCTCTAAAATAATTACATTTGAAATTTTAAGTGCAAAATACGATTCATTTGCAAAATATTACAAATAATATACAAAATGCATTCGTAGACATATAGAAAATTGTGAAATCTCATCTGATGTAAACACTCGATTATTGTCCTAGATGAACATATAATATGTATTTCAATGAATACATCCAACCAACACATGAAGTATGGTAAGTCAACGCGTACCATGCCCCAAAGAAATATATCTCATGAGTAAATGAAAAATGGTAAAGAATTTAGAATGTGCACGTCCACGTAGTATGCCATGATATATTAAGCCAACTAATGTAGGTACGTGTATTACACTTAAAGGAAGTAATTGTCATTGAATAGACGAAGATACGTGAATACGAGGAAATTTATGTATATTATTTATCTATTGGAAATATATAAATTGTGAGATAGTTTATGGGGTTAGTATATTCTCGTTTACTATAACTCTTGAAATAAATAATCAAATTCCTTAACCACAAAGTGATGAAATATGTAGATAGTGATAAAAATGATGATAGCGCATTTTGAAATCTAAAATTATACTTGTATAATGGAGGCCCCTGTGAAAACGTAAGATTACTTATGAAAAGACGTCCTCATTATTATATTATTTATACAACGTAGTGATGTTCATATAAATATCAAAGTTCTTGACGAACACAATAAGTGGTCGAATTACCATAGATGCCTGAAGCATGATAGGTTCCCAAACACAAATAGTCTTTGAAGCGCAACAAGTGCCTGAAGAACAATATTTGCCAATTTTACTTAGAGCGTCTAAATTTTAACTTCTCGATTATCGAGAAGTGTCTAGTACATAAAATGTCCTGAAGAACATAATTTATTTAAAGCGCGTGAAAAAAGTATCTAATTTATAAAAGGAAACAAGGAATTATTGTGTCATAATTCATGTCATAATGAGTAGGATGTGATATTTGTGGGTTGTTTTACTGAGTTTTTCTATTAATATTTTAACAAGGCATGCCAAATATTCATTGTCAAAAGAAATCAAGGTACAAGTGCACAAGTATTAGGAAATATGTAATATCGTAATGAGGAAAGAATATATTAAAAAATCATTTTTTTCCTTTATCATGGTTTTTCCCATTGGATTTTCTTCGTAAGGTTGTAACGAGACAGATTAAATATGTGTCATACTCCCAAAGATTGATGTACTATTTATTCCTTCATCAAAAAAATTCTAATAGGTTTTCTTTATAAGGTTTTGATGAGACATATCATCCAGTGAGTATCTAAGAGGGAGTGGTATAAAATATTTATTTAAGTGGATATTTCAACATATCCAAGAGAAGTGTGGTTTATCTTCTATAAGACATATACCGGCGGTATTGTATGAGGATATTGATGCTTGTATCACACAAATTTAAAATGAATACATCAAAAGAGACAAAAAGAAACATATATCATCTAAATTATCTACGCGCACGAATTACAGAAAAATAGAGATATTGACATTCATCAAATAAAATCATGTCACAATCTTGATGATTTTTCCATTGTCAGCCAAAACATTCAAAAGAAATAATTCAAAATATTGGTCGCGTCAACTCAGAGATCACTTACCAACTGGAGAGCGTGAACAATACAATGTGCTCTTTTTCTTCGTCTAAGTTTTATATAATTGGATTTTTCTTGGCAAGATTTTAATGAGGTAGTGTTTTTACGATAATTAGTTTCATGTATATGTACTCTTTTTTCTTTGACCAAGTTTTTATCCTAATGGGTTTTTTTTAAAATACATATGAGAGCCACTTTGGACTCGGAATCATTTTGACTCCAATAAGATTCGATCCCAGAACCTCTTGGTATTTGCGGAGTAGTCTAACCACTAAACCAACTATCGATCTTGCTAAGAGATTTTCATTGGCAAGGTTTAACGAGACATATTTATTAACGGGTGGTATCCAAATGGGAGTATTATAAATAATAGTATATTATTAGTGGATGTCATACAGAGTCATGGGTTACAAACCTTTCCCATTTTCTCCTTTATAGCACCATAACTGTATCATATGAAGGTTCATATATTGCCTATTAGTCGCTCATAGAGTGTGATATAAATTCAACACAAAATAAGAGAAGCAACTAACCCCAAGTGTACGGGTCGTTCAAAGTAATAGATAAGTAAATACGGGAAATTCGTCTCCACATGGATTTAAGTAGTTATTCTAAGTCGTGTTCAATATTAGAATAAATGGTTTTAATTATTTTGATTCAAAAGATAAGTAAAGTAAAATGTTTTATTTTCTAACAAAATAAATATAAATGAAATAAACAATGAATAATTATGCAAACAAGATAAGGAGATGCAAGTATGAACCTATCCTATCGAATTTATGATTCCCAAGAATAACGGTGAATGAGAAATTTAACAATAGTCGGGACTCTATTATCTCCTAACTCCCGTCAGGGTAGACTTAGGAGTTATCCTATAGTATTAGAAAACCACGTCAGAGCGATTATAAGCTACGTTCAGATGATTACGAAATTACCCAATTGGCTATGCAGTTACTCACGCCCTTCAGGATCAATAACGAATACCACGCGTCTATATTCTAGTTCAGTAATTAAACCCTTTGTCAAGATGATCACTGCCACTAGCGAATAGCCTAATTACTATGGTCGATCTCCGATTAGCTAATTCATTGATAGTGAAATTAATACAAAAATATATTCAAAGGAAATTAAGAACCAAATCAATTAAAATATAAAATCCCGGATTTATAACAAAACAAAAAAGCAGTAATCATCTGTTCATATAATTACAATCCTAAAGAAAAATTGTGCATAATAAAACTCTTGAATAAATAGCTTAGAAATACCTCATAGACAAAATAGATCTAATACTAATTTACCCAAAGAATATAGATGGAGAAGTGTAGAATTAATTATTTAAGCTCTAGATCTTGCCTCTTCCTCCTCTAGATCATCCTGATTGCTTCTATGATGATTTATGTATGTATATTAAGCTTAGAAAGCCAAGAGATGATTTTCTAAGGTTAGGAGCTGGTATATATAGGTGTTTGGTCAAAGTATTGGAGTAGGTACCATGTAAAGGAGTCCAAATCCAAGTCAAATTCGTTTCATAATATATAGGAGAGGATAAACACTGCTCACTGTTTTGGTCATATCTTCTTAGTTAGTGGGCCAAATTTCGTCCACTTTATATCAAAACGACCGCGGGTAAAAGATTTATCTAATCTTATAAAGAATCATCCAAAACTGAAATCTATTTTGTGTTATCTTCACTTTATTGGACGTAGCTACAGAATTGGCAGATTTATTTGGGAGCTTTTCCTTTCCTAATTCAATTTTGTTTCCTTTAAAATCTTGATTTCACCTTCGATCTTCTTTCCTTAACTCCTTGACATTAATTTGGCACCTTATATAATCAAATTACACAAGAGTTTCACATTTAACACACAAATTACACCAAAAATGCTCTAAAATTAATAATTCTCCAAATCAAGGTAAGAAACTGAAATATATCAAATAATAGGGAAAAATCCATCAATTAAGAAAATAATAAACCTAAAATGATGTCTCACGAGTATATTAATTTATCACAAAAAGGGAGACATCAAGACCCCCAACTCAAAGTTATATTGTCCCGATACAATAAGAAATAATAACATTTGGAAGTCTCTATATGCACGAGAGAAGGAGAATGTAAAGAATAATCCTAAAGCAACTACCTATCAAGCTTCATGTAACAATATTTACAAACTAATTAATATTAATATACTTATCATACAAACAATCAACACGGTTTAATTTCAAGATTAGATTAGCTTTGCAATGCTCGAAGGAAAGGTTTTTTTCTTAGTTCGATATGGAGGCTATAGAGTGTTCATCAATCCTAACATAGAGTCTAATGGTCCATCTAACTACTCTCTATTAGTTCAATTTCTTCTAGATCGCATAGCTAAGAATTTTAAGGTCTTTAAGGCTGTAATGTAGGCTTAGGGACAGTATGGTCTTATATTTGGATAATTTAGAGTGACCTTTTGGCTCTCTCCTCACTAGCTATCAACGAATCTCCCTAGAGCTTGAGTTACTCTCATAAATATTCTCACTCAACCCCATAATTGATGCACTTAATTCGTATCCCCAATAACCCAATATAAAGCATCAAGATGATTACATAAAAATTCCACTTTGCCGGTCCAATTCATATAATCTTTCTAATTCATTTTTCTTCTGTAAGTTAGGTATGACTCTCTTTTTGATGTGATATGTCATGCTACTTCTTTTCACATATATTTTTTTCTTTTCAATAATTGTTTTCTTTTACCCCGGCAAAGGGTTACAATATAAACAAGTGATTCATCAAAAGCACAATTACAAAGCTCAAAATTACCCAACCCAATGATGTTTCTCATAATGTGAACCCACCACCCCAAACTCAAGCTCTAAAA
This sequence comes from Nemophila menziesii, assembly GCA_029959085.1. Lineage (NCBI taxonomy): Eukaryota > Viridiplantae > Streptophyta > Magnoliopsida > Boraginales > Hydrophyllaceae > Nemophila > Nemophila menziesii. The sequence goes on along the minus strand of JARWIR010000004.1, from coordinate 41,212,674 downwards.
CGATTGTCTATACATCGAGATTCTAGTGCGGGTCATATGGAAAAGTCCTATAACCTAAAGGTTATGTCTTGTAATGTGGCTAATAAAAGGCTTTAGAAAGGTTAGAAGGGGCTGAGACGGATAATAAATAAATTAAATTTGTACAACAAGCTAAAAGACAAAAAATGGCTTATCAAATAACCGCCTTAATCACTTTCCTAACTATGTAATTTCATTACTTTCTCACCTCTAGCACGTTCATTAAATGGGTTTATCAACTAGCTCAGATCTCACGGCCTACACATCCCTCAAGGCGTCCTAAGATCAAACATACTTCTACCGCATTGCTTACTAATCTTTTTGTTTACCTTTAATGTGTGTTTTAATGTTCATACTTCAAAGCATACAATACAACTAGCTCATAAACATATTACTTCTATATCATTAACTCACTAAAGTTTATGCTTTTAGGTCATTAAAAACATTCTACATCTTGTTCCATCTCTTAAAAAAAACTAAATTTCTCCTGAAAAACAGTAAACACATAAAACGAAGATGAGGGAAAACGAAGCCCTACATCCTCAACTCAAAAATATTCGTGCCCCCACGGCTCGAAACAAAATCAATAATAAATAAAAACTAACACATATATTGCAAGTCGAGAAATAGTAGGGAAGAGAGAAAACATACTCTTCAAGGCATTGCCTCGCATGATCAATACCCAAGATAGGGTGCAGTGCTTATCTCATACATAAACTTTGTATCACCATATTCGCATTCACTTACCTCCTGGTGTGCTCCATCCCAATCATTCAATCAACTCTAGAAATATTTTGTGTTTATCTTTTTCTAACTTTTTTCTCGAATTCGTGTTGTGATAGCTACTAAGGCCCTTGGAAGCTTCAGTTGTTTTTTTCTTTTTCTCACTCAATTTATTTCTTTTATTTTTCTTTCTTGGATGAGAAGGATTTAAGAAGTTTAGGAAAAAGGTTTTGGAAATTTTTGTTTTGATTCTTCGATTCTAGGTGTTTTGGAATGATTTAGGTTGGTAAATTTTGTTTATAGGAGTGTAAGGATGGATCAGGATATGAACTTGTGGTGATTTGGTGTTGTTTCGATGGTAGAGGAAGGTTAGGTACAACTTTAATGGAGTTTAGGTACTTGGGGAAGAAAGAGATATAAGGTTTAAAAGGATTTATATATATCGTACCTCTTTTTCCCTCTTTTTGTAGGCGGCACGTGCGGTGCACCGTGGATGTGGTGCGGTGTACCGCAGCAATGTTCTAATCTTATATCATGTCACGATGCGTCACGAATCTCGATACATTCCTTGGGCGTGGTGCACCGCGGGTATGGTGCGGTGTACCGCATGATATATTATGCTTTTGTGACTAGACCCAATTTCTTGTATCGTGGTGACGGTTTTTTGTGGTGTGGTGCACCGCGGTAGGAATGTGGTGTACCGCATGACTCTTCTGGTTTTCACAAAAAAAATCCGTATTTTATTTTAGCTCCAATCAAGGTGTTCTCCACTCTATTGGATAGGTTTCGAAAAAATATGCGATTTAGACTCGAGAAAAAGTGAACCCTGGTGCAAAGTTATGCCAGTTCAAAGTTTTGGCCAGTTTCCATCGATGATAGGTGTGGTGCATCGCGAGTATCTGCGCTGTACCGCAAAATACCTCTGTCCATCCCGTTTTTAAACTTCGAATTTTTTTCAATTTTTCACCCAAAACTCAAACTTTTGCATGCCTACACATCAAAAACACTCATACTTTCCTCATTACTGCAATATACACTTAAAACACATCAACTAACTAACACACACTAAAAAACTAAACTAATAAAGCATTTAAAACTTGGGGTGTCTCCCAAGAGCACTTCTATTTAACGTAATTTAAGTTTGACGTGTTACCCCCATCATCCCTTGAGTATGTAGCATACCAGCAGTGGGTGAGGCTATGAATGTCTACAGTTCGAAGCCTTTGACCTCTCGAAGGTCATATCTCTATTAATTTTGATGTCACCACTTAAATAACAACAAATGGCCCCATCCACGCATTCTTGAAACCTCGTGGCCTATTCTCTTGTTTGGAGACCTTCCAAGCAACCGTGGTTCCAACCCTAAACTCATCTTTAGCTCTCTTCTTCACGGGTTCATGGTAGTGGTCCTTCTCTTTAACCTCTTTAGATACTTCTGGTACAATGGGGAACCCAAGAGGCACCTCCTCAAGCTTTTTGTCCAAAACAAGGGATGTTTTCTTTTGTTATGAGGGCATTTTCAACCTCGACCTCTACACTCGCATTCTTATTCGTTTCTGAGATAGCTTCTGTAAATACTTGTTGCGGTGTGAGTTCTTTTGTATCACTTTCTAAAATTTGGGTGTAGGTTTTGTCTTCTTTGCACGCCTCTACAAATGCTTTATCGATGTCACCTTTTACCGATTCCACTTTCTTCTCTTCTTGAAGGCTAAACTCTTCAACCACATCGAACCGAACATCGCTATCTTGACTGGCCTTATGATTAATATTTGTATCTTGGCCAATTTGCACATATGGTCTTTGTTGTAATTGCTCAATTATTTCAGTGAGTTGTGTCAATCGTTGCTCCATCAATTAATGTTGTTGTTGCATATTTTGCACTAACGATATAGTAGCATCACTTTTCGCCTCACTCTTACCTACATTATCTATTGGAACCTTAATGATACGATTGAGGGAGTCTTCCAACTTCCTGAGCCTCGCTTCATGATCTCTAAAGCTCCCTCGTATCAAATTCATGAAAGTGTGTACATCATCAAGGAATTTTTCTATTTGAATACACTAGGCCTGTGGTGGATTTTGATCTCGATAAAGGGAATTCTCCATACCTACTGAAAACCCTGAAAAGAGACTAAAACAAAACAAACTTAAAAATGATAACAAATAAAACTACTAAACTAACTTTAACACCAAATAAAATAACCTAAAAATCCGCAGCAGCGGCGCCGAAAACTTGGTCAATCGTAGAGTGTGATATAAATTCAACACAAAAGAAGTGTACGGGTCGTTCTAAGTAATAAATAAGTAAATACGGAAAATTCGTCTCTATAGGGTTTTAAGTAGATATTCTAAGTCGTGTTCAATATTAGAATAGATGGTTTTAATTGTTTTGATTCAAAAGATAAGTGAAGTAAAGTGTTTTGTTTTCTAACAAAATAAATATAAATAAAATAAACAATAAATAATTATGCAAACAGGATAAGCAAAGATACAAGTATGAACCTATCCTATTGAATTTATTGTTCCTAATGATAAGGGTGAATGGAAAATTTTACAATAGTCCGGACTCTATTATCTCCTAACTCCAGTCAGGGAAGACTTAGGAGCTATCATATAGTACTACAAACCCCGTCAGGGAGATTATAAGCTACGTTCATATGATTAAGAAATTACCCGATTGGCTACGCAGATAGTCAAGCCTGTCGGGATCAATGACGAATACCACGCATCTATATTCTAGTTTAGTAATTAAACCCCCCCCCCCCCCCCGGTCAAAATGAAATTTGCCACTAGTGAATAGCCTAATTACTATGACCTATCTCCGATTAGCTAAATCCTTGATAGTGAAATTAATACAAAAATATAGTCAATGTAAATTAAGAACCAAATCAATTAAATAATAAAATCCCAGATTCAAATTAAAAAAGAAAAGTAATACTTAATTGTTCATATAATTACAATCCTAAAGAGAAATTGTGCACAATAAAACTCTTGAATTAATAGCTTAGAAATACCTCATAGAAAAAATAGGTCTAATACTAATTTACCCAAAGAATAGAGATGGAGAAGTGTATAATTGTTGTAGTTAAGCTCTAGCTCTTGCTTCTTTAGCCTCTATATCCTCCTGATTGCTTCTATGATGATTAATGTATGTATATTAAGCTTAGGTAGCCAAGGGATGATTTTATAAGGTTAGGAGCTGGTATATATAGGTGTTAGGTAGAGATATTGGATTAGAAACCAAGTAAAGGAGCCCAAATCCAAGTCAAAATCGTTTCATAAAATATAGGAGAGGATAAAGACTGCTAACTGTTTTGGTCATATCTTCTTGTTACTGGGCAAATTTAGCCCACTTCATATTAAATCGACCACAGTGAAAATATCTACCTAACTCTTTTAAGGCTTGTCCAAAATCACAGCCAATTTAGAGTTATCTTCACTTTAGTGGACGTAGCTGCAAAATTGCTGAATTGATTTGACAGCTTTTCCTTTCCTAATTCAGTTTTGTTTCCTTTTAACTCTTGATTTCACCTTAAATCTTCTTTCCTTAACAATTTGAAATTGATTTGGCATCTCATATAACTAAATTACAAAAGAGCTTCACATTTAACACACAAATTACACAAAAAATGCTCTAAAAGTAACAATTCTCCAAATCATGTAAGAAACTAAAATATATCAAATAATAGAGAAAAATCCTTCAATTAAGCACATAATACACCTAGAATGATGTCTCACGAGTATATTAATTTATCATAACAAGGGAGATATCACCTATAAATACGTGTTCCTCCTATCACTTGTTGACAAAAAAAATTGATAAAATAAAACATATCATACTCTACTCTTCTTTACTCTTTCTTTTGTCTTATCTTACATATTAGTTTATAACATATATGTTTTATTTATATTCTAATTTGTACATTTGAGTAATAAATCATTTATGAAAATTAAACATTCAAATATTATTGGAGTAAGATAGATAATAAATAACTAATTAATATTAGCCTCTTACTCAAAATAGAGACTTGTATAAAAGAGTTGCAAAAATTTAACAAGTTGATTCCTATTGATATCTAATTAAAATATAACTTAAATTTAGTATCTTAAATAATAAGAATTTGTTTTTGAAAAAGTTTAATTATAAGAATAAATCAAAGTCCTAAAAGTATTAAAATCTCTTTCAAATGAAATCGTGTTTTCAAAAATGATTTTTGATTATATGTATATTTTGGAATAAATAAAGTAATTTTTAAGAAATCATGTTTTCAAAAATGATTTTTGATTATATGTATATTTTGGAATAAATAAAGCAATTTTTAAGAATCAAACTCAAATCTCCATCCCATAACGATACTAACCATTGAGCCGTAATGCTTTGTGAGTTCTATAAAGCATGTTTTACATAATTTAAAAGGGGTTAATTATTTTTCGAGACAAAATTATACTTATGTATTATAAAATATACGGGATCAAGGGATCTACCTTGCTCATAAGGGAAAACCAACTATTGAGTTACAAAAATATTCTAATAATTCAAAATTTGGTTACGAAAAAATTAAAATAGCTCGGAATGTTCAATCAGTGTAAAATGATCTTTCGTCGCTATTTTTTTAAACAGACAACCACCAATTTGTTTATTTTATCCTTGCCTTTTCTTAAGTACAAGCAAAGAGTAAGTTTGGGAAGTGGGGATGTGTCCTTGTAAAAATGTATATTGTTTAGGATACATTATGTTTATTTTAACTCGTATTTGATGTTATTGACGGTTTTATTGATAAAATACTATTTCCATCCCTAACTAGCAAATGTGATTAAACAAAGATATTGTAGCTATTGTAGGAAAGTACTATTTCTAACAGTTTCTAAAAGAATAAGAAAAGTTGGACCTTTACCAGAAACTTAAATACACGGCTTAGACTAGCTGAACCAGCCTAGAAGAAGCCAAAATTCGGCCCTTCTATAGTGATGAAGTCGACATACCCTCTTGGGAAGTAAGGAGAGTCCAAATAAAAAGAGTTGTCCAGAAATAGAAAGTTCCAGGGAATAGAAAAGACCAAGCAAAAATGGAAAACTATCAGATAGTTACAAGATTAATTAATTAGATGTGTATTGTTCAAAAGTTATATTTTAGTCATTAGAGACTTTTTCTTTTTCTTTTGTTACAAGGGAGGTCACTTGTACCGTGAAAAAATAGATCAATCTTACACCTAAAACATCCTCAAGAACACTGCTATAAACCTTCCTTGGCCACTTCCATCCATATTTTTCTCGTGTTAGGATACTTAGAATCCCGTCTGGCGGATCAGTGAAAGCGAAGTAGCTATGAGTTTGACGTATACCCAGCTTAGCTAGCCAAATTGTGCTTCTATTGGCTTCTACATAAATACTCTTGATAAAGAAGGACCCCTTTATTTTTAATATGAATCGAATCCCATCTATCCAAAATGCCTACAACCCTCGTCCATAATCAACCTGTGTTAGCGCCTTTAGCGTCTCTTGAGAATCCACCTCCACCTCAAGATTTGTTATTCCCAATTCCTCAGCCATATACATACCCTCATAAATCGCTACTAACTCCGCACGTATTGGTGAAGTATACTGGAGATTCGTGGAGAAGCCCCGCATCTGGTTTCCCTCTCTATCTCGCAATTAGTCCACTCGCCCACCCTATTTGTTGCCTTGGGTTATAGCTCCCATTTATATTTATCTTTAAGCCTTGATTTGGTTTACACCCTCCTATGAGTCCTACATGGTCTATATGCTTCAAACTCTTCCCAGGATGACTACTCCACTCTCTAACATATTCAGATCCTACGTATTTGGCCTTCTTAATTGAAACCTCACCATCAGGGATTGCAATATTGTTGAAGATGACCTCGTTATATTACGTGGATTATATTTTGAGTGGGACTTTATGAGACTTGTTGTACACTGATTTAAGATCATTATATGCTTCTTCCTTGTGAAATCTTTTGGATCTTGAACCATAGTTTGTGCTTACTTTGTTAGGACATAAAAGTTTTGAGTTGGGGTCTCAATGTCTCTCCTTTTGTGATAGATTTATAAACTCATGTCATTTAGGAAGGGTTTTGAGAGTTAAAGTGTGATTTATCCCTTTATTTGGCATCATTTGAGTTTTTCCTTAATATTTGAAAATATATGTGTTTTTGGAGAAATTTGAGATAATTTGTAAGTTATTTGTGTAGATTCTAAATACATGGATGATATAAGACCCCAAGGTGAAGCCAATAAGTGAAAAATTAAAGGAAAAACCTGAGTCAAGTTGCAAAGAAGCCACAAATTTCATTAGGAGCTCAAATAAAAATTGCCACCAAAACATCTTTGTCAACATAGAAAATTCATGACAAATAATTGGTAACAAATATGGTCATTCCCTTTACACACAAGATATCTCTTGTAATTGGAACGCGTGGGAAAAAATAAAGACCAAATTTGAGTTGAATTGAAAAGGTTATCGATGTTTTGCTATAAAGAACCAAGTTGCCCAGAATTACCGAAGGCCTTTTGAGCAACTTTTGAGTCACTTAAGAGGGGACAACTTATGAACAGCGGTTTTGAGGGTATAAAGATCAATTTTTAGCCTAAAAAATGGAACTTAGCATATTGGAGAGCTTGGAGCGCTTGGAGTGCTTGGAGCAAGGAAAGAAGCAAGAGAAACACCATATTTCACTTTCTTACCATATCCATTAGTGTAATTTCAACTCATTTCGATTCCTATTTTTATTATGTCTCTTTTATGTATATTTTCTTTTTCAAGCATGAACTAACATCTTTTATATTTATATTGCAAATGTATGAATCCTATATTTGATTTAGGATTATTTTCAATAAAATTTGGAATAAATGTTAATTTAAAATGATTGTAGGTTACTTGTTTATTATAATTCTTATACTCTATGCAATTCTTTGTCTTGAGCACATACTGAGTCGTGTTAGGGATTAAACTATGCTCGGGATGGGGGTTTAATCTTTGAAAAATAGCAGTATAATTGTTTAGCTCAGCTTGAGAATCTAAAATTTTAAACTAGCTACATAATCACATAGAGGTAGAACTTATAGTTATGTAGGATCACACGATAGAGGTTTCTAGGATTATATAGCAACCCTTTACTTAGTCCGGAGGAACTTAGGGTGATTTTAGAATCCCGGTTAGTAAGTTAAATTCTCATTTTACCCTAATCAAGAATAGTCTCATGTCATCCTAGCGGTGAGTATGCAGTCTTAAACTATAGCTCTCACCTATCATGTATAAATCATGTCTAGGCTCGCCTAGACCGCCTAATAAAAATGATGAGCATTTTTAGCTAGCGTCTTAGGCACCGTAAAAGATTCGCATATCCCGCTTAGGCACTGATTAATGGAAAAACATTGATGTCTAGGCCCACATTTTCTTTTTTCTAACTCTCAATAACTCAAATTTTAGTGATGGCACACAACTGATTACTCGTCACAATCAGATTATATATATAATCAGAATTCAAAACCGCCTAATCCTGCCTAGGCGCTAGACCACGTTCAACCGCCTAAAGCCCAAAATGAGTTATACATCATAGACTCTATTCATATCTCATCTTGTTATTCACCTTTTTTGTGCTTTATTTTCTGGGTGATTTCCTTATAGAGTCCACAAGCAATCAGTGATTGCCCACCAGGTCCAACCAACCGCAAATGACAAACTTGCCCCTAGTTACCCATTAATTGGAAATTTGTTACAAAAAAAACGCTAAAATCATGCAATTAGTTGAAAATCAAAACAAATAAATTTGTTACCAAAAAAAACGCTAAAATCATGCAATCAGTTGAAAATTAAAACAAATAAATTTGTTACCAAAAAAAAGCTAAAATCAGAAAAATTCGAATGCAGCAAATGAAGAAAATATTGAAACTTTTGTTCAAATGGACGATGGTGGGTTGTCCACTAAACTCGATGGTATATGAATTTTTTCATAAATGTTCAGTGTTGGGCAGAAGAAATAGGGGTGTAATGTTTGTTTCTTGAATGGGTTGTCAGTTAAAGATGGTGGTACATGGAATGCTACCAAGTTTGATTTTTAGATGGTGGGTAATGAATATTATTTTTGATGGTGTGCATGAGCATATTGATGGGGTACGTTTTTGTAACAGATAGAAGTGGTGGGTTACATGTTTTAAGACTTAGATACCAGTGGGTTATTAGTTTTGTTTTGATGGGTTCTCTGTAAAAAAAGATGGTGTAGTAAATGTGCAGTGTCTTCAACCCCACCAACAACACTTCTCCACCACCCAAAAACCGCCACCACCACATCGCACGACCACCTCGCATCGCGACCTAGTGTGCTCCTATTTCTGCGATGCTTCCCACCTATGACTTTCATGCGTTTACGAATCTGATGAGAAAGTGTTTCAACTAAAGTCATTCTACCAAATAAAGAAACTAACTAACCAATGAAATGGGTTCGGAGATGGAGGTTGTTGCTGAGAATGAAGGAGGGTGGTGGTGATGTTGGGGCGATGTTGATATTAGCGTGGTGGTGATCGGCGTTGTTGAAGAAGACGAAGACCGATGGCGTAGGGGTTCAATTCGATAGAGAAGACTGAAGGTTGGGTGTTGCTTGTCGTTGTCGCTGTGTATCTGCTCGGAGGTGTTGGTGGGTCGGGTGTTAGGCGCTGATGGTCGGAGTTTGGATTAAGAGGGGCGGTGTGAATGGAGTTTGGTGGTGAATTGATGAATGTGATTACAATCGTATAATTGGAACAAAAAAAAGATTACAAACGTATAAGAAGTTTACTAAAATGAGTGCATGATTATAGGGATTTAATGTATCTGCTAATATAATAGAATTATTCTTAACCAAGGATCAAGGAAAAGATTATATTATTATTATTTAATTGAGGGGTAATGATGGTATATAGTAAATAACGTTGGACTTGTTAGGGTGTAAATCATGGATTGGACTTGATGGGGGTGAATAGTTGGGCTCTAGGACTATATGAGTTAATATCTCTTATTTTCTTCTTATTTAATCATTATTACTTTATTTCATAATTTAGTAATTGAATTTTAAAACCGAACTATAATTTATCTTTTAATTTTTGTCTCAACGAATATCTAGAATCAAGCTGAAATTAAGTGCTTAACTACTTTTTCCCTGTGGAGAACGATCTCATCTTACTAATTTATTGCTTGTGACGTCTTGTATACTTGCATGGAGTATTCCTCGAGGGTCTGTTTGTATTTAAGGGGGAAAATAATAAATGAAAAGAAAAGAAAAATTATAAAAGAAAGGAAAAGAAAGGAATTGTTTTGTTTTGTTTGGATTCGACGTTTTTATAAAAGAAAATTTTATAAATATTTTTGGATATTTTTTGTTTAGATTGTAAAAAATACAAAAGAAAAGAAAAAAGGAGATAATTTTGGCCTTAACTCATTAAAAAAATTCATTTATTTCTATTTGACTCCAATTTGGAATGATAATAAATATGATACTGGAGTGATTTTCAGAAGGATCTTTTTTCTTTTTTTATATAAATGTTCTAATACAAACAATGTAAAAAATAAAACATCATTTCTATTCCATTTTTTTCTTTCCATTTCTCTCAATCGAAACAGACCCTGAGTGTTTATTTTTATATCACACCTCAGGAGACAACATGTTCGGAAAGAATTGTCGGTGAGTGCCATATGGAGCCCCTGCATCACCCCTGAGCACGCAATCATTGTATGACTTGCAGTTAGGGGAAGACTTAATACGAAAGATCGACTGACTTATATGGAACCTAATACGACTTGTCTACATTGTAAGGAAGATTTTGAAATAGAGAAGCACTTATAATTGACTACAAGATCACTGAATAGATTTGGGGTACTATATAGATATGGGTTGGGCTAAGGCGAGTTATGTCCACCGTTTAAATGGACTTAAAATGGTTAAAAAAAGAGAAGGCGGGAGTAGTTTGGAAGACAAACACCTAGAAGATAACTTTCACTTTTCCCAATTATTGATCTGGCAATCTCGAAATAAACTTAGTATGTAGTTTTTACTTCCCATTTTGTAGAGTATGGTCAAAACTATTAACATTCATGTCTACAGTTTTTTATGCCGATCTATCTTCATCTTTCTTTCTCGCCAGATTATGGACTTTTATTTCTTTCCATCTAGATTTATTGTTTAGATTTTGTACGAGAAATATCTTTTACTTTATGTTAGCGCAGCATTTAGTTAGAAATAACTAATGTTATATGATCAGATCAAATCAACAATGATACAAATATTATGTATTTGTATCTTTTATAATATATTTATTTATCTGATAAAAAAACCAGTGACCAAAACTCGTTATTAAAAAATAAAAGAGGTAATTGTTGATAACATCCTCATTAAACTCTCTAATTATTTTTTTAAGCCTTCAATAATTTATTTTATAAAAAAATGCCTAATGAAGTAATTATTTATAAAAAACATCCCCTTTATATTTTTCATACATTTACTACCTTTATTATTAAATATATTATTTTATTTTAATATAATATTAATTTTTAAATATTAAACAAATAATAGGGTACTTCTTCCACCACCATCACCACCACCACAAGCACCATGTATGTAACCACCACTACAACCACCACAACCATCACCACCACAACCACCACCACCACAACCTACTACTACTAATTTCATCACACACGCGCGTCCGTGAAATTTTTTTAGAATCGTCATAACTAATTCAAAAATATCAGAAAATAAAAAAAAATTGTATTTTTTAAACATGGAATTCTATGTTTTAAACATGAAATTCCATGTTTAAAAAATAAAATTTCGTGTCTGCGAAAAAAGAATTTAAAAAAATCAAAAAAATTCCGAAAATTCCAAAAAAAAATCATAGACGTAAATATTAATTTGATTTATCCAAATATATAATTTTTTTATTTTTTCATTTTTTCTAAGAATTAGTTATGACAATTTAAAAAAAAAAATCACGGACGCGCGCGTGTTTATTAGTTTTTGTTTTGTTTTTTTGTATTTCTTTTTCTTTTGTTTTAATTGTTAATTATAGGAGTAATTTGGGATGGAACTGTTTTCAATAAAGTATCTTATTTTAGATAATTTTTTCTAAATAAATTTTTTAATAGACATTAATCAACAATTTACTCAAAATAAAATATATGTCTTTTTTTCAGATTCACAGGTTTTTCTTTAACTAACTTGTTTTGACAAAAACAAAAGAAAAAAATAAAATAAGAGACAAATAGAAAAAACTACAGAAAATAATTTTCGTGACTTTAGTAGTTACTCAAGAAAAAGTGAGTAACTTTACCCTCATCTAATGCTTTATTAAGAGATATGTGAAAAAATTGCATGTATAAAGTGATTTTTAGCGTGGATATCACATGTTTTTGCATGAATGACGTTATTAGGTTGTGAAAATTACATTATTCTTGCTTTGTTTTTGGACAATACATTATTCTTGCTCATAAGTAACAATTGAGAGATTTATTAATTTGAACAAAAGAAAAAAGAGAGATTTATTGTTTTTTTTTTCTGGACAGTGAGAAATTTATTGTTAAAAAGCCAACTTTGGTTGGTTGTGGGGCATGTTCAGTTTATAACATTCGACCAAATTTGACTATTTAATGAATTCTCAATGTAGTGAATTACGTCTTAATATATACCTAGTTAGTATGGAGCCACAATTATGCTATGAATTTAGGATATTTCTAAATAAAAATAAAAAATAAAAAAATAAAGTTAAAATTACTAAATATTATAAAAAAACAAATTACTGATAATTTATTTTAAAATAAATTGTACTATGAATGATTAACCGAGGATACACTTCTCATAATATTTTATTTATTATTTATCCCCTAAATAATTAATTTATTTCTATTTTTTTATAGTAAATGTACCAGTGAATATAAGGATTTCTTGTGGAATTAAATGGAAAATATAAATCGGGACAATTGCCCTATAAACAAAAATTCTAAACTCCATCCTGTATACCATGAAAAGTACTTTTTTTTTTTTTTTTTTTTGGACAAAATCCATGAGTATTTAAAATGTATTGATTGCATTCAAAATAAACGTGACAGTATCCTTCAAGGACAAGATAAGATTGTATTTAAATACTCACCATGGTCCATCATTGTAATCTACACTTATTCACACACTCTCTCAATTCACAAGAACACCAACAAAATGCGAAGACTTGTGATCTTTCATATCTTGATTATAATAGCTTTCTTAGCTTTAGCAACTAATGGGTCAGGTAAACAAGTTGGTTATGGGTATTCTATCCGATCAGTCACCGTTGACTCATCAGGAAAGTCGTTGACTTCTCATCTTAAGCTTATTAAGAACTCCGAAGTCTATGGACCTGATATTCAGAACCTCATTCTGATAGCCAGGTACGACTAATCCTTTTCGAGTTAATTACACTATAGGTCCTTATATTTTTTGAGTTAATTGTGGTTTAGGTACTTATATTATGCAAAAGGAATATGAGTTAGTTGCATTGTAGGTCCCTAACATTTCATTTTCTTTTCTTTTTTCTTTCATATTATATTCGTTACATTAACTTTTTATATTACAGAGAAAATACTTTTGAAAAGTTTGGCACATCAGAAGGTTCTGATCATCTGGGGGACTAGAAGATATTTTATTGAAAATGCAAGGGGCTAAAAGGAAAAATTTAAAACTTAGAGACTATGCCCTTAGTTTAAGGGTATCTCCCGTGGCCACTGACTCTATAATGCATGTATTGGATACTATGCACTATTGGTCCCTATGCTATGTGGAAATTGCTCTTTAGGTGCCTATATTATGTGGAAATAGCATGATAGGTGCCTATATTATGCAAAAATTACACCAAAGGTCCATATATCATGCAGAAATTACATAATGGGTCCTTATAGTATGCAGAAATTGTATTATAAGTCCCTATATTATGCACAAATTGCAAAATAGGACGCTACGTTATTTTTGTTGAGTTAATTTTACGACAAGTCCCTATACTATACAAAATAGCATATATTTTATCATAGAATTTTCATTCGAAAAGATCCATAGTTGCTCTGGTGGTTTGAGAGATCTACACTGACCAAGAAGAATGAGATCGAATACATAGTCTATATTTTTTCGAGTTAATTGCAGTGTAGGTCCCTATATCAATGCGTAATTGCACTATACATCCCTAATTTATCTTTTTCTTTATTTCGTATAATATCTACTCTTTGATTGAAAAGTTACTTGGTTCGATTTGTACAGTCTCGAGACTAAAGACCGTTTAAGAATCAAAATCACGGATGCCGATCACCGGAGATGGGAAGTACCGGAAAATATCCTCTCTCGTTCACCTTACATCACACACCGTTCCTTCTTAGAGAACGATAAAAGTTCATCAAAACCACTACAAGATCACTATACCCTCTCGGATCCACTTTCCGACCTCGTATTCACACTCCATACCACCTCACTCTTCGCCTTCACGGTTACTCGCCGGTCCTCCGGCGAGACCCTCTTCGACACCCGAGTAAACCCCGACAACTCGGACTCGTTTTTCATATTTAAGGATCAATACCTTCAACTTTCATCGTCCCTTCCAATTGACAAATCCAATATTTACGGCCTCGGAGAGCACACAAAAAGCTCGTTTAGATTGGAACATAATCAAACACTCACAATGTGGAACGCGGATATAGGAAGCGCGAATATAGACCTTAACTTATACGGGTCTCACCCATTTTACATGGATGTAAGATCACCGAGCGGAAATAGTCACGGAGTACTGTTGTTAAATAGTAACGGCGTGGACGTGGTGTACACCGGTGATAGAATAACGTATAAAGTGATTGGTGGAATTTTTGACTTGTATTTCTTTGCGGGACCCAAGCCGGAAAAGGTTATGGAACAATACACCGAGCTCATTGGCCGCCCGACTCCTATGCCGTACTGGTCTTTTGGTAAATTAATTATTTGGTCCCTTATGTTTGTATGTTTTGATGATTTATTCCTATATTGTATGAAAGTAACATTTTAGTCTATTATTTATTGCTTCTAGGATTTCACCAGTGTCGATACGGATACAAAAATGTAAAGGATCTCGAGAATGTAGTTGCTGGCTATGCAAAAGCTAAAATCCCTCTTGAAGTTATGTGGACAGATATAGATTACATGGATGCCTATAAGGATTTTACTCTTGATCCGGTGAATTTTCCTAAGGATAAGATGAAGAAATTTGTAGAAGCACTTCACAGAAATGGTCAAAAATATGTGATTATTGTTGATCCAGGTAAATCTTCATATATATACTCTGCTTTAAATTTTCATGTATCTCGGTTTTAACCTCAATGTTTTGCGAGTCGGACAATCCCTTAACTTTACATGTTTTGACAGAAAACCCCAAATCTTCAAAACTTGTCTGTTTGGTCTAGTACGAGGTAGAATCGTCAACTTAGGTGTTTTATCTTTCCCAAGTTTAATTATAAACACAAAAGACCACAAAAAAATTAATTTTAAAATTTGGCCCAAGTTGTTTCTTCATCATAACCCCACATGTATAATTTTCTTTTTTGTTATCTCCGTATATTAATAAATTTTGGCAAAGATGATTAACATAAAATAACCATTTTACCCTAGTAAAACTAACAAAGGTTAGCTTAAAACGCCCGAAATAACTGTTTACCCTTGTAAAACTGGTTTTAGCTTTTGGACTACGGTTTCACAAAACAACTTTATCATGAACCAAATAGGCAAATTTTAAAGATTTTGGGCATTCTACCAAAACGTGTATACCCCCGGATAATTTTTCATGGGGTATTTTGTGTAAATAATAAAATTTAGGGAGGATAAACACCTATATTGACAATTTTAACCTTGTAAAACTAACGGAAGTTACCTTTTGGATCACCGTGTCATAAACCAACTTCATGAAGGGTTCAGATAGGCTTTTTTTATATATTAAGGAGCATTTTGCCAAAAGGTGTATAGTTAAGGGACTGTCAAGTTTACATTTAAACTCATGATCTAACAACTATGCTCATGACAGGTATTGGTGTGAATACAACATACGACACTTACTTAAGAGGGATAGAAAAGAATATCTACATTAAACGCGACGGAGAACCTTATCTCGGTAAAGTTTGGCCAGGAGATGTTTATTTCCCGGACTTTCTTAATCCCAAAACAACAACATTTTGGACTAACGAAATCAAATTGTTTCGTGATGTTCTCCCGTACGACGGACTATGGATCGACATGAACGAGATATCCAATTTTATTTCCTCATCTCCATCACCACTCTCAACACTTGATGTTCCTCCTTATAAAATCAACAACTCGGGAACCCAACGCGCTATCAATGAGAAAACCGTCCCAGCAACCGCATTGCATTTCGGTAACATCACGGAGTATAATGTTCATAACCTTTACGGGTTCTTGGAATCTCGAGCTACTAATGAAGCTTTAGTTAATGTGACCGGGAAAAGACCGTTTGTTCTTAGTCGATCGACTTTTGTGGGGTCTGGAAAGTACACGGCGCATTGGACCGGTGACAATGCTGCGACTTGGAATGATTTAGCTTACTCGATTCCAAGTGTTTTAAGTTTCGGATTGTTTGGAATTCCTATGGTTGGCGCTGATATTTGTGGTTTCGCTAAAAACACTACTGAAGAGCTTTGTAGGCGTTGGATCCAGGTAAAAACTTATAAGTCTAAAATGATTCTTTGTTGGCTTTTTCCCATTTTATATCCTCGTGGTACTTGTAAACCACAAGGAGGTAAAGTGGTAAAATGCAAGAAACCCTTTCTTAGTTCAATGATTTTTCGAAAATTTATCTCACTACTTCATCTAAATTCAGCTAGGGGCTTTCTATCCCTTTGCTAGAGATCATTCAGACAAGTTTACTATCCGTCAAGAGCTTTATCAATGGGACTCAGTTGCTGCATCGGCAAGGAAAGTACTCGGTCTTCGATATCGACTATTACCTTACTTCTACACATTAATGTTCGAGGCTCATA
Organism: Nemophila menziesii; assembly: GCA_029959085.1. NCBI lineage: Eukaryota > Viridiplantae > Streptophyta > Magnoliopsida > Boraginales > Hydrophyllaceae > Nemophila > Nemophila menziesii. The sequence goes on along the minus strand of JARWIR010000004.1, from coordinate 41,195,915 downwards.
CCAAAGGCATGCCTATCGCTCGCCCACTTTTCTTCTCCTTTCCTCAAGATACTCAAACATACGGAATAAACTCACAGTTTTTAATCGGTAAAGGGGTAATGGTATCTCCGGTTTTAAAGCCCGGAGCAGATTCAGTTTCCGCGTATTTCCCACCCGGAAAATGGTTTGATCTTTTCAACTATAAAAATTCTGTGATTGTCAAGGAGGGAAAGTATGTTACGCTTGACGCGCCGGCTGATCATATAAACGTGCATGTTCGGGAAGGGAATATTTTGGTTATGCAAGGGGAAGGGTTGACAATTAAAGAGGCTCGGAAAACTCCGTTTCAGCTTTTGGTGGTTTTAGGAAGTAGCGGAAATAGCACGGGGGAAGTTTTCTTAGATGATGGAGAGGAAGTTGAAATGGGGGGAGAAGGAAGTAGTCGATGGAGTTTGGTACGATTCGAAAGTAGCTCTGAGAAAAATAAATTGTTTCTCAAATCGAAGATTCTGAATCAAGAATTTGCCGTCAATCAGAAATGGATCATTGAGAAGGTTACTTTTCTAGGAATAGAAACGAGTAGCAAGAAAATGAAATATCCATTAGTAATTATGAAGAATGAAGAATTACATAGAGGCTTGACAAGAACAAGGCTTGATAAGAATGGAAATTCCATATTGGTGGTTTCAGGCCTTGCCTTACCAATTGGTGAAGAGTTTCAAATGACTATAAATTTACATGATTGATTTAGAAGAGAGAGGGTAATGAATAATATTGCAAGAATTGCATAGTAAGTCAATGAATAGGATCCACCTTTATGTTGATATTGTAGTGATGTAACTCAACATTACCCTTTGATTAATTCATATAAAACAATGATCTATTCTTCAAAAAATATTCACGAGCATTGCCCTTTATAATATATGATAAAGCAAAACTAGCTAATTTTCACTATTTATGACTTTAGAGTATTCCGGCTTCAATTTACCTTGATCTCTCTCTGCTTTTACTGAATGTTCTCTTCAATATAATCGCTCACAATGTCCTGTGAACCAGTTGAAATAGTAATTACATAATTATATAAGTTTAGCATAATTTTTTTAGTTAAATGTTTTGCATAATTGGAGTCTAATAGTTACAATAACACAACTTTAACTTTTGTCATCGGGAAAAGGTCTTTTGCCAAATCCTTCCAATCCTCGATGTGCCAAAAATTGTCAATGATGATAAGATATCTACATCCTTTTAAACTCTTGTAAAGCTTATCAACTAGATCTTCATTAATGAGCATTTTGATTTCTTCAATCATTTCGGTAATATTACCCAAAGTAGTAAGCAACACTTCTCTCTTATAATAGGTTTGTGAGACAGAGCACCATGCTTGAACATCAAAGTGCTCAATAAGTAAAGGATTCTCAAATATTTTCCTATTCAAAGTTGCTTTGCCAAGTAAAGAAAAGCCAAAAATTGAAAAGACTTCTTGTTTATCATTTCTGCTTCATTTACATAACCCACTACTTTTATCAGTTTCTATTAATGGAATAGCTTATGATGAAACATTGGTGATACTCTTCTCAACAGTGTTGGATTGCGCAACATTCTTCTTCTGGTCATTTGTCCCTGTATCTCTGATTTAATAAGCTTGATCTCCTCTACTAATCTAGAAAGTGTGAACTCCATGCGACGCTTAGAAAATATGTAACACCTAGTTTCTAGATAAAACATTGGCCTATTAGCTCAGTTGGTTAGAGCGTCGTGCTAATAACGCGAAGGTCGCAGGTTCGAAACCTGCATGGGCCAAAGGTGAGTTTTTTTTATTATGTAGATATTGAAGGAGTGCTACAGACCAAAAGAATGTTTTATTGCCTAACAATATTATCTACAAGCTTAATAAGTTCATGTTTTATTGAATTGAGGTATTCAATAAGACCATGTATTCTTTTATGTGCTTGCTTATCAATAAGTGACAATGATATGAAAATAATAGAGGAAAGCCCCTTTGTGTCAACCATATTCTTTTCTGGTGTATTTTGAAATCTATAACACTGCACTAACAAATAAATATATTCAAATTATTGCGTTGCAGGAATGAGATTAGATAATTCATTCTCCAAATAGCTACTTTTTTTCTTTTAAATAATTTGATGTTTGTTTGCAAAGATAATGAAACCATAAGTTTCAAGAATTTTACGGGCACCTAAAATATTTGACCAATCAAATTAGAAAAAAATAAATCACATTTCAGTCAAACCTATTCCGCGTTAATGGATAAGTACCCCATATGATTTCTATTCCGCTTAAATACTAAATCCAGACTCGGAAAGGAGAAGGGCCGGTATAATAATACCCCATCTAAATCCAAAACTCTAAGAATTCACGAAGCAGATGCACCTTACTATTAAATTTAGTTTGTGAACCAACATTGAGTAGTCTAGTAGTTACGATAATAGGACTTTGTATTTTTGTTATCTGGAAAAGGTCTTGCCAAATCGTTCCAATCCTCGATGTATCAGAAATTGTCAATGACAATGAGATATCTACGTCCTTTAAAACTCTTGTCAAGCTTTTCTTGATTTGTTCAGTTATTTCGATAATATCACCCAAAATATTACGCAACACTTCTTTCCTGTGATAGGTTTGTGAAATAGAGCACCATGCTCAAACATCAAAGTTCTCAATAAGTAATGGATCCTAAAATATTTTCCTATTTAAAGTTGTCTTGCCAAGTGCAGACAAGTTAAAAACTGAAACAAAGTCATGTTTAATTGTGCCTCTAACACGAAACTCCTTCATCTTTTATCTACAATAGCTTGTTATGAAACAGTGTCGGATTGGGCAACATTCTTCTTCTGGTCATTTATCCCTATAGTCTTTGATTTAATAAGCTTGATGAGACGAGAGAAATTTTTAACCCAATTTTTAGAAAAACATTGGCTCATTAGCTCAGTTGGTTAGAGCGTCGTGCTAATAACGCGAAGGTCGCAGGTTCGAAACCTGCATGAGCCAAAGGTGAGTTCTCGAAACGACTACTTGCTTTTTCCTTTCGTAAATGAAAACGCATTAGATTATGAGTTGCATCATCCATTTCGCAGAAAGGTAGTTCATCCTATGATTATATATTTATTTAATTTACGTAATACAATAAATTATGTATGATTGATGGAAAAAATATCCTATATATATTACTTTTGGAATCTGAAAGAATAGATTCATTCACCCCATCTATATTGTGCTTGGGAACTAAAATAGTCTTGCCTGGTATGCCAAGTGTATAATGTTTGTCCTAGTATTTTCAAATCTTTCACTCTCCTTGATTTGGTTGAGTAAATATATCAACAAATGAAATTCATCCTTCAATGCTTCAGTTTCATGCTTCAGATTCTTCAGATGTTGTATTAACTAAAACAACAAGACATAGCATGACCTTTTCATTTTTTGCCTAATGCCTACTTTTGTGTCTCTGTTATGTGTAAGAACAGCTTAAAGTAACATCAACTTCTCTTTGATGGATGGATCATTTAGATTAGTCTAGCACCTTGATAATTTCCCTAAACTTCTTGAGAACAAAATCCTAAGCTGTCACAAAAAATTAAAAATTCTAATTATGCTACCATATTCTCCAGTTTGTATATTCATTGCAACATATGTTAACTTCAGAAATCAGAATTTGCAAATTTGCGGTTTCTGAGTCCTGGACAAGACCTCCGTCTATTGGCCTACCAGAAAGGGACTCAAGTATATGCATTACATTCTCACTTACCTCGCTAATACTCCTTTTAATATCCTCATTGTTTGAGATTATGTGAAATATTTTCCAGAGATTAATACCAAACTTTGAGAAATAAGAAACAATTCTTTAATTTTGAGGTATTCAATAGGACCATTTATTCTTTTTCGTGCTTCTCCATGAGTAACAAGGATAAAAAAAAAAGAAAAAAGAGATCAATGCCCCTCCGAGTCAGCCATATTCCATTCCTGGTGTATTCTAAAAAATCTATAGAACTGCACGAACAACAAAGAAATATATTCAATTTGTTGCATTGCATGAATGAGATAGATAATTTATTCTTCAAACTAGGTATTTTTTTTCAAAAAATAATAATTTTTCAAAATTAGATAAAAACGAGAATATATCAAAATATAGACAATAATCTTTTAATATTATGCATAATATTTAGGATGTCTCATGACTAGATAATTTATCACACTATGAAAACACGTCAAGATCCCCAACTCAAAGTTATGTTATCTCGACAAAATAAGAAATATAAACTAAATTAGGAAAGTCTCTATCAACTAAGTATGGAAAAGAAAGAAGGTAAAGAGTGACTCTGGAACAACTACCTAACAAGTTTGATGTAATAATATTAACAAACTAAATTAATATATACACTTATCATATAAACAATCAGTACGATATAATTTTAAAATTAAATTAATTTCGCAATGTAAGAAGGATAGGTATTTTGCTACAAGATTTCAGAAATAAAAGTTCAGTTACTGTGTTTGATTGCACAAAGTAAAAACAGTGTGACGATAAATATATCCCATATTTGCCTCTTCTGTCTCTATTTCAATCCTACATGTTACTAAATTCTTCTAACTGTAATTGTATCCCAATATCCCTGAAAACACTTCAAAGTCACTTTTCTGAGACTTGAGGGGAAGCTCGACTCAATATCTTTCTCTTGTAAGAGCCTTTAAATACGAAAACTTATCCTTAGTGAACATGAGTTAATCGATAAACTCCAATGCTGGATATCAAGGCAACATTTTGGTCTCATCTTTAACATAAAATATGCAACTCAATTTCCGAAGTTTTGGTAACCTTTTTTGGTCAGCAAAAGTTTTGGTAACCTTTTCAATAGATTTTCTGCATCTTCTCCATAATAATCATATGGTTTCCCTAAGGTCTCTAAATTATAAGTCTTTTGGGGTGTACCTCAAATTAAGCATAGTGAATGATGCGCACATACCTCAAGTACACCATGTCCAGAGAATCTTCTACAATTACGTTTCCAACATTGAGAGGCAAATATAGCAGGTTCTAGAGTTTGGATATTGATGTTAGAATTGATCGTATTTTAGCCTGGATAGATAAGTACCTCGTATGATTTTATTCCGCTTATTTACCCTTATATATATATACCCCATTAAACCGAAGACTTTAAAAATTACGAAGAAGATGCACCTTATTGTTAAATTTAGTTTGTGAAGCAACATTGCGGAGTCTAGTAGATACAATAATAGGACTTTGATTTTTGTCATCTGGAAAAGGTCTTGCCAAATCATTCTAGTCCTCAATGCGCCAAAGATCATCAATGACAATGAGATATCTATGTCCTTTCAAACTCTTGTCAAGCTTTTCAACTAGATCTTTATCATTGAGCTTTTTTATTTATTCAGTCATTTCGATAATATCACCCCAAATATTAAGCAAAACTTGTTTCCTGCGATAGGTTTGTGAAACAGAGCACCATGCTCGAACATCAAAGTCTTCAATAAGTAATGAATACTAAAGTATTTTCCTATTCAAAGTTGTCTTGCCAAGTGCAGACAAATTAAAAATTGAAAGGACGACTTGTTTAATCGTGCCTCTAACAAGGAACTCCTTTTATCTTTTCTAATATATCTACAATATCGTGCCTCTAACAAAGAACTCCTTTATCTTTTCTGGTATATCTACAATAGCTTGTGATGTGACAGTGTCGGATTGGGCAACATTCTTCTTCTGGTCATTTATCTCTATAGTCTGCGATTTAATAAGCTTGATCTTCTCTCCTAATTTAGACAATGTGAACTTGATGAGACGCTTACAGAGATTTCTCACTCAATTTGTAGAGAAACATTGGCTCATTAGCTCAGTTGGTTAGAGCGTCGTGCTAATAACGCGAAGGTCGCAGGTTCGAAACCTGCATGAGCCAAAAATGAACTTTTGTGTTACACTTTTGTATGTCTCTGTTCTCGAAAAGACTATTTGTTTTTTTTTTCTTTCGTAAATGAAAATGCATTAAATTATGAATGTTGCATCATCCATTTCGCAGAAAGGTAATTCATCCTATGATTATGTATTTATTTAATTTACGTAATACAATAAATTATGTATGATTGATGAAAAAAAATATCCTATGTATATATATTACTTTTGGAATCTGAAAGAATAGATTCATTCACCCCATCTATATTGTGCTTGGGAACTAACATAGTCTTGCCTGGTATGCCAAGTGTATAATGTTTGTTCTAGTATTTTCAAATCTTTCACGCTCCTTGATTTAGTTGAGTAAAGATATCAACAAATGAAATTCATCCTTCAATGTTACAATTCGATGCTTCAGATGTTGTTTTATTAACTAAAACAACATAGGATGACCTCTTCAATATCTGCCTAATGCCTACTTGTGTCTCTATGTAAGAGTAGCCGAAAGGAACATCAACTTCTCTTTGATGGATAGATCATAGATCAGCCTTGCACCTTGAGAATTCCCCCAAACTTTTTGAGAACAAAAACATAAGCTGTCACACAAAAATTATTTTTGAATTATCTACCAAATCCTCCAGTTTGTGGATTCATTATGTTAACTTCTCTTCGAAATCAGAATATGTGTTTTCTAAGCTCTGGACAAGACCTCCATCTATTAGTCTACCAGAAAGGGACTCAAGTCCTTGCTTTAGATTCTCACTTACCTCGCTAATACTCCTTTTAAGATCCTCATTGTTTGAAATGATGTGAAATATTTCCAGAGATTAGTACCAAACTTTGAGAAATAAGAAATTAATTGTTTGGAATACATGGTCTTATTGAATACCTCAATTCAATAAGATTATTAGGCAATAAAAACACTCTGCACCAATATAAGATCAATCTAATTAAAACAACTCTTTTAACCGCTCCAAATATTCTTCCATATGACAAAAAACTCATCTTTGGCCCATGCAGGTTTCGAACCTGCGACCTTCGCGTTATTAGCACGACGCTCTAACCAACTGAGCTAATGGGCCAATGCTTCTTTTGAAATTAGGTTATAGATATTTTAGAAGTGTTCCCATCAAGTTTGATTCTAATTTAGTTTCACTAATAGCAACTGATGGAGTAGTGGGTTATGTAGATGAAGCCGAAACGATAAAGGAGTTTCTTGTTAGAGGCACGATGAAACAAGAAGTCTTTTCAATTTTTGGCTTGTCTGCACTTGGCAAAACATCTTTGAATAGGAAAATATTTGCGAGTCCTTTATTCATTGAGCACTTTGATGTTCAAGCATGGTGTCTGTCTCACAAACCTATGAGAAGTGTTGCTTACTACTTTGGGTGATCAAAATGACTGAAGAAATCGAAATGCTCAATGATGAAGATCTAGTTGAAAAGCTTTACAAGAGTTCAAAAGGACGTAGATTTCTTTGGCACATCGAGGATTTGAAGGATTTGACAAAAAACCTTTTTCAGATGACAAAAATCAAAGCCGTATTATCTTTAACTTCTAGGCTTCCAATTATGCTTAACAATTGACTAAAAAAATTTATGCTTACCTATATAATTATATAATTACTATTTCAACTGGTTCACAGTGGTATTGAGGAGGACATTTGTTGAATCACAATCTTCTGGTTTACATCAAAGATCAACTTCTGGTTTACAGCAAATTCTTAATTCACAATCTTCGCTTGGAGAAATAGTTTGTTTCTCTCAACGCTACTCTCGAATCGTACCAAACTCCATCGATTACTTCCTTCAACTTCCTCTCCATCATCCAAGAAAACTTCCCCCGTGCTATTTCCGCTACTTCCGAAAACCACCAATAGCCGAAACGAAGTTTTCCGGGCCTCTTTTGTCGTCAACCCTTCCCCGTGCGTCACCAAAATATTCCCTTCCCGAACATGCATGTTTATAGGATCCGCCGGCGTGTTGAGTGTAACGTACTTTCCCTCCTTAACAATCACGGATTTTATGCAGTTGAAAAGATCAAACCATTATCCGGGCGGGAAATACACGGAAACTGAATCTGCTCCGGGCGTTAACACAGGGGATACCATAACACCTTTACCGATCAGAAACTGTGAGTTAATCTATTCCATACGCTTAAGTATCTTGAGGAAACGAGAAGAAAAGTGGGTGACCGATAAGAATGCCTTTGGTATGAGCCTCGAACATTAACGTGTAGAAGTACGGTAATAGCCAGTATCAAAGACCAAGCACCTTCCTTGCCGATGCAGAAACTGAATTCAAGAGATAGATCTCTTGACGGATAGTAAACTTGTCCGAGTGATCTCTAGCAAAGGGGTAGAAAGCCCCTAGCTGCATTTGGATGAAGTTATGAAATAAATTTCCAAAAATCATCGAACTAAGAAAGGGTTGCTCGTTGCTTCACGAAGAAGACAACAACGATTCACGACTTCATATCTATGGCAACGACAACGATAATTAGAAGATTGCTTTGTGTCGTGCTATGCTGCTCTTGCTCCGATGATTCGAAGCTACTGATTGAAGATGGTTTCCTTAGTTGTTTGGAGGTGGTTAGTACAAAAAGAAATTGGAAAATATAACATTAAAATTAAATAAATGATTAAAAATAAATAAAGATAATAGTTATATACAATAAGTGTTTAGCACCTATTGTGAAATAAATCTCCTAACTTAGAATTTAGTTAGGAACTGAAAGTTTTTCTCTATCTGCAGAGAACAAAATGCTTTAACATGGCCCTAGATTACATTACACTAAAAAAATGAATTATCTCCAAATAAGAGAGATTTTGAGCATCTTTCAATTATTTCCCAATCGGTTAGATAGCTTAAACATAATTTTATTAATAGTTATCCATAAAATAAACGATATTGTACATTATAATCTGTGTTGTTAAAATTGTGTGAGTCGCCCGATTAATCGTTGTATCAAGTTGGCTGGGTGGTGATGCACCTCTTTATTATGTTAGTTGCGCTTAATCAAAAGTCGCGCCTAAATGGGGCGCCTTATGTGTTTTTTCCTTTTATCTAAGGCGTGCACCTCATGCGTAAAACACCCTTAGTCCCCAACTGCTTATGGGTGACATCTAAACCTTAAGCCTATACTTAATATTTAACCCTACATATTAAATGCAAAGGTTGTGATTAAAGTAATCATTCTGTATCAGACACAAACAAGCGGCACCAATTCTGAAAAGCAAGTGCACACATAATTTTCCAAGATCAAGGTTTTGTGATAATTCTTCAACAAGCGGTATCAGTGAGCATTCAAGATCAATTTTCCACGCGAGGATTGAAAACGGCACGAGTCTAGTGATTAATTTATTTATTTTTTGAGATATTAACGAATTTGATAATATGTCTCTGTATTTGGATAAAATTTTGTTTCTAAGTATGTTTCTTTAGATTATATTTAGCATATGCTATAGATCTTTATTAACTAATACATGTAGTTTTAATACACATCTCACTGACTGAAACAACAAAACAATCACATATATAAAACAACTTTCTTAGAAATGAGCTACATCAAACATTTCACAACTATAATCTATTACAGATCAAAGGAAAATATGATAAAAATCCCTTAAATCAATTCCATCAAATACTATAGTTGTATTATATAGTATAATAGTATTTATATAAGGTCTACTTCGTATTTTCCTCTCCTTATTAATATATAGATATTCATGAACAGAAAAATAACTATAATTTATTGGCTTAGTATGCAATTATTGCATATTTATTTGTTATTCCCTCAGCTTTCATGTCAAGTGTAGTTTATAGACATAGTAGGTAATTCTTGCAAATTTGTTTGCAACCCCTCTCGTTCAAAACATTCATGTAATGTTACCCCCATTGCAAACTCTCTACCAATTGGTATGGAAAGCTTTGAAATCTCCACAATATAATTTCCATTGCTATCAAGCCTTGTTCTTGCCAAGCCCCTATGCAATTTTTCATGCTTCATCATTACTAATGAATATATTATTTTCTTACTAATCCTTTCCACTCCTAGGAAAGTAATTTTCTCTATGATCCAACTCTGATTCGCAGCAAATTCTTGATTCACAATCTTAGATTCAAGAATCATTTTATTTCTCACAACACGATTCTCGAATCTTACCAAACTCCATCGATTACTTCCTTCTCCACCCATTTCAACTTCTTCTCCATCATCCAAGAAAACTTCCCCCGTGCTATTTCCAGCACTTCCCACTACCACTAACAGCCGAAACGGAGTCTTCCGAGCTTCTTTTGTGGTCAACCCTTCCCCTTGCATCGCCAATATATTTCCTTCCCGGACATGCACGTTTATATGATCAGCTGGCGCGTCTAGTGTAACGTACTTTCCCACCTCAACGGTAACTGAATTTTCGTAGTTGAAAAGATCAAACCATTTTCCAGGCGGGAAATACGCGACAACTGAATCTGCTCCGGGAGTCAACACGGGTGATACCATTACCCCCTTACCGATTAGAAACTGTGAGCTTATTCCGTACGTTTGAGTTTCTCGTGGAAACGAGAAGAACAGTGGCCGAGCGATAGGAATGCCTTTGGTATGTGCCTCGTACATTAAGGTGTAGAAATACGGTAATAGACGGTATCTAAGACCAAGTACCTTCCTGGCCGAAGCAGCAACTGAGTCCCAACTATAGAGCTCTTGACGGATGGTTAACGTGTCCGAGTGATCTCTAGCAAAGGGGTAGAAAGCCCCTAGCTGCATTTGGATGAAGTAGTGAGATAAATTTTTGAGAGTAATTGAATTAAGAAAGGCTTTCCTGCATTTTACCTCCTCGTGGTTTACGATAAGTGCGCTCTAGCTATCGCTCTTAAAAAAAATTTAAGAGTGCACTATTTTACTACATGAAGCTAGAGCACACTTATTATAAACCACGAGGGTGTACAATGCGAAAAAGTCAACCAATAATCAATTCGGACTTAAAAGTTTTTACTTGGATCCAACGCCTGCAAAGCTCTTCCGTGGTGTTCCGATGAAAACCGCAAATATCAGCGCCAATCATAGGAATTCCAAACAATCCAAAACTTAAAATACTCGGAATAGAGTAAGCTAAATCATTCCAAGTCGCGACATTGTCACCGGTCCAATGTGCGCCATATTTCCCGGACCCCACAAAAGTAGATCTACCAAGAACAAATGGTCTTTTACCGGTCACATTCACTAATGCGTCACGAGTAGCTCGAGCTTCCAACAACCCGTAAAGGTTATGAACATTGTACTCCGTGATATTTCCGAAATGCAATGCAGTTGCCGGAACGGTTTTCTCGATAATGGGACGTCTTTTTCCCGCGTTGTTTATTTTGTAAGGAGGACTATCTAGTGTTGAATTTGGTGATGGAGGCGAGGTAATGCCATTGGATATCTCATTCATATCAAGCCACAATCCGTCATAAGGTATAACATCACGAAACAATTTGATTTCGTTAGTCCAAAATGTTGTCGTTTTGGGATTAAGAAAGTCCGGGAAATAAACATATGGTGGCCAAACTTCACCGAGATAAGGAACTCCGTCGCGTTTGATGTAGATATCACTTTTCATCCCTCTTATGTACGTCTCGTATGTTGTATTCACACTAATACCTGTCATGAACGTAGTTTTTAGATCATCAGTTTAAATCTATACTTACACTTACAGTCCTTTACACAATAAAAAAGATTTGCCAACTCTTTTTCCCCACTCCTCATTAACTAGTTGTTAAAAAAATCTCTACATTTGTCTACTTTACCTTAATAAGAGTCGTAAATTTTACATGTATAGTTAAGGGACTGTCGAGCTTATTAACTATGGACGTGTCATACCAGGGTTAAAACCAAGAGATATTTTAAGCAGAGTATATGAAGATTTTACCTGGATCGACAATAACCACATATCTCTGACCATTTTTGTGAAGTGCTTCAACAAATGTATTCATCTTATCCCTCGGATAATTGACCGGATCAAGAGTGAAATCCTTATAGGCATCCATATAATCGATGTCTGACCACATAGCTTCAAGAGGGATTTTAGCTTTAGCATAGCCGGCAACCACATTCTCGAGTTCCTCTACATTTTTGGATTTAAAGCGACACTGGTGTAATCCTATAAGTAACACAATGAGATAGAGATCGGGCAACCGATAAGCTGACGATTTTTCAAAAAGAATTAGAAAGGGTAAAATTATTTGGTACTTTATCTTTGACCTTTTTCACAATTTAGTCCTTATATTGTAAATGTCACATATTAGTCCCTTATCTCTATAATTTTGTGACAATTTTGTTTTTCAAGTACATTATAAGCGTTAAATCCACGTGTCATCATATAATTTTTGTGATAAAAGATTAAAATACCTATAACAATGCCATTTCATTATTGTCGCGCATTCTACCAAAAGATAACTAACGCTTATAAAATAATGAAGGTACTTAAAAAAAAGATTGTCACAAATTCGAAAAATGTTACCTTTTGCTAAGATAGAGGACTGGCGTTGTCACAAAATCAAAAGATTATTACTCTTATAAACTGAAGGATTAAATTGTCAAAATATGTTAAGAGAAGGAAGCAAATGAGTTATTTATGCAAATGAAAATGACATTTTGTGGTAATACTTTTAGCCTGCCACACTTACCAAAAGACCAGTACGGCATAGGGGTTGGGCGGCCGATGAGCTCAGTGTATTGTTCCATGACCATTTCTGGATCCGGTCCGGCAAAGAAATACAAGTCGAAAATTCCACCGATCACTTTATAAGTTATTCTATCACCCGTGTACCCCACGTCCATGCCGTTACTATTCAACAATAATACTCCATGACTATTTCCACCTGGTGATCTTACATCCATGTAAAACGGGTGGGACCCATATAAGTTGATGTCAGTAAAGGTGGTTATAGGGTCCTTGTTCCACATTGTGAGTGTTTGGTTATGTTCCAATTTGAACGAGCTTTTTAGGTTTTCTCCGAGGCCGTAAATTGAGGATCGATCAAGTGGAAGCGAGGAGGAAAGTTGAAGATAATGTTCCTTGAATATTAAAAACGTGCCCGGGTTGTCTGGTTTTGGGGAGGTGTCGAAAAGGATGTCACCGGAGGACCAACGACTAACCGTGAAGCCGAATGGTGTGGTGTTATAGAGTGTGAATACGAAGTCAGAAAGGGGATCATATAGGATATAGTGATCTTGTGATGCTTTTAATGAGCGTTTATCGTTCTCCAAGAAGGAACTATGGGTGGTGCAAGATGGGCGGGGGAGGATATCTTCCGGTACTTCCCATCTCCGGTTATCGGAATCCGTGATTTTGATTCTAAAACGATCTTTAGTCTCGAGACTGTACAAATTGAACAAGTAGAAGACATTATACAAAAGAAAGAAAAAGAATAACTAGAGATCTATAGAGCAATTAACTCATTCTTTTTTGCATGATATAGGGACCTAAAGAGCATTTAGCTCGAAAAAATATAGGCATAGTGCATACTAAAATTTGAGAAGCCAATAGTTCGTGGCTCCAAAATTTGAGCATAGTGCATACTAAGCCCACACTTTACGACTACTAGGCTATCTCTTGGGGACCCGATATATGCCAACTAACCCAAACGAGAAATAGTCCTACCTGGCTATCAGAATTAGGTTCTGAATATCAGGTCCATAAACTGAGGAGTTCTTGATAAGCTGAAGATGAGAAGCCAAAGACTTCCCCGACGAGTCAATGGTGACTGATCGGATAGAATAACCATAACCAACTTGTTTGCCCAATCCATCAGCATTTGCTAAAGCCAAGAAAGCTATTATAATCAAGACATGGAAGATTATAAGTTTTCGCATTGAGTTGGTTTTGTTCATGAGTTAATGGTGTGTGTAAGTGTAGCTTAACATGATGGTGAATTTATAAAGGGGTAATAGACCTAAAAGGTTGTCATCTTTCACGGTTTTTTTTTAACAAGGTCCAATCCTAAAAATGTGAATATTTACCTTATCTTTCATTTTTGTATCCGAATTTATTAATCCGTTATATTGAACAAAATTGTCATAATTATATTTTTATAAAAGTATAAACATATCTTACATGTGTTAATTTTTTCAAAGATTTTCGACTTAAAAGGTCCTAGGTGAGTTTTTCCACCTAAAATTTAACCGAGGGACTGAAATTCTTGTTAGCTATCTAGGAGTTGGAAAATATACTATATACCCTATATAATACATAACACTTTTCACTATTCAAATTCATAAACTATGTAACTATATTGAATCGATTCTCTGAAAGTGCTAAAGAGGACACATCATACGATTCTCTGATATATTAAAAAATTATTTATAAATTTAAAATAACAATTTGTAAACTTTTATCACTCAAAATTGTAGAAGCTCAATGTCCGAATAATCCATTTTTTCTTCAAAAGATATATTTTTCATCGTCAAGATATCTGTTTTTCATCTTCATTATCAGTATATATATCATCACAGTACCACAATCACTTGCATATGTTCTTCATCATCATTGTATCAAGCTTCCATTGTTACAACACCACCATCACTGTATATGTTCCTTGTATCGAGCTTCTATCATCGTCATCGTCCCATCTTTTTCAATTTTTGAATATGTGTATTGTATGCATTTGTAAATGTAATTTTAAGATTTATTAATTGGTCCATCTAAAAAGCGATATAAAGGCGATGCAATTTGGGGTGATATCCAGCATTACTCTTTTATTAATGATTTGAGATCTTTTGAATTTAGTTATTTAGAAAAGATTATAATATTTTGGAAGTAATTTTGATTAAAACATGGATAGAAATAGTTAACCAAAATTACTTGGGAGAATTTTTATACTTAAAATTCTTTACTATTAAATCTGTGTCCACATTTCTATTTCTAAGAAAATGGCTAATACATGAAACAATCAGATTTATGATCTTTTGTGCAGGTATCAATTAAGTTTGTAAACTCATAATTTTTCATGTATATATTTTCTTTGACAGAAAAAGAGTAATTAAGAGGCGTGAATCTCTTTAGATCAATATCTATAAGAGGTATATAGATGTGTCACTGTATCAAGAGTTGATCAAGATATCATAAGTATATTTAGATGTGTCATCTATCAAAAGTTTATCAAGAAATCATCTAATTTGGATGAATTTCTCCAATTGATATTTCCTTACACCCAACCAAATTTTACTTCTTAAAGGAACTCCTCAAGTGGTGACCAAGAATCATGTAATCCAATAACAATAAACATGTGATATTTACCTATTATCAGCTCATTACCTATTTATGATTGTTAATGTGGAATATATAGATAAAATGATCCAGCTCAATTATAAAAGATAAATCCGAATATTATTGATAATGATCATGATATAGATGATAAACTACATGATAGAGTTTATGATAAAATAGATTCTACTATAGAGATATGTTATGAGGTCATTTTTCAAATTATCTCATGTTATAAAATAGTATAGTAAGTTTATTGTGAAAGCTATGGTCAATAGACTTAGGCAGTTACTTGTTAATATAATTGGACCTTATCAAAGTAGTTTTTTACCAAAAAAGTCCACAACCGATAATATTATCTTAGTTTGTGAAGTGGATCATAGAATGTGCCAGCTTAACGGGAAAAATAGAATCGTGACCGTCAAAATCTATTTAGCTGTGGAGTATGAAAAAATCATACGGGAATTCATTGAAGATACGATTAGACATTTTAGGTTTTATACGAGTTGGGTGTCACTTATCATGTCGAGTATGGCGGAAAATAAAATTGAAGTGTTATGGAACGGAGTACCATTGCCTTCTTTTAAAACGTTTAGGGGAATTCACCCAGGGGACCTGCTTTTTCCGTACATTTTTATCATGTGTATGGAGCGGCTGGAACCGATTCGGATGGGTAGACAAAGTTCAAAGCTTTTTCATTTATTTTTTGTTGATGATCTAAACTTTTTGGAGAGACTTCCATTTTGCAAGTTATATTAATTAAAGAGATGATGGGTATTTTCTGTAAAGAAGCCGGTCAGATATAAGCGCGGAGAAATCATTAAAAATTTCTTGACGAACGTCCGTTAATGGTGCAGCTAGAGTTAGCTGGTGCAACTGGATTCCGCATTAGTGAGTCTTTTGGAATTTATTTGGGAGCGCCTATCAAATTGGGACGTTTACCGAAAGGGTTCTATAAATATATCATGGAGAGAATGAGGAGGAAATTAGCAGCGTGGAAAGCAATAACCTTGTCACTATCTGGTTGTGTCACTTTGGCACAATCGGTCATCTGCGCAATGCCAATTTACCAAATGCAAGTTACGAAACTTTTGATTTATGTATGCAAAGAAATTGAACTGATTGTAAGAGAGTTTATATGGGGATCCTCGAGCGAGAATAGAAAAATTCGTTGGATATCTTGGGATCAAGTTTGTAAAACAAAGTCAGCAAAAGGTTTAGGGTTGGCGCTAAGAATTATAATATTTCCTTGCTCGCAAAGCTAGGATGGAAACTTCTCCAAGATCATAAAGTAGCGTGGGTCGGGGTGTTTAAAATGAAGTATTTTATAAATGTGTTGTTACAGAGAGAAAATAAGGATAGCGATTCGAGTGTGTGTACAACTATTCTCACTAGAACGGGTTTACTTAAGGATGGAGTAGTAGAGATGGAGGCAGCTGACAGGTGTGGCTATAAATAGAAATACGAGACATCCGAAATTATTTCAGTAAAATCAGCCTTCACACAACTAAGAATAGTGCTACTGATGCGTCATTTAATTGGGGAAGATTGTGAAAAATTAAATGTCCTCAAAAGACTAGGGTGTTGATATGGCAAGTCGCAAGAAATCGGCTCCCCTCCACGAGAATTTGTATATAAGAGAGGTGTTAAAAGATAAAGAATGTAGCATATGTAAAACCGGGTGCGAGGATGATAAACATATATTCCTCCACTGTACTGTAGCTAGAACTATTTGGCGGGAGGTGTGGTTAGGGATAGAAAGGGTAACTGTATTCATGAATTTTCCATGAGTTTAACTTATAATTTCCCGATGGTGGTGGAATTAGTAGCACTTCATGAGAGATTGCGGATGGTGGAGGAGATCGATATTAGGGACCTATAAATAGATATTGATACGCAGGAGGTCTTAGAGGTGATTTCACAGACAGATGCTAGTAGAGGACCAACCACTTTTTGGGTAGAAGGGATTCGTGCTTGCATGGCTAGAAACAAGTTCTTCATACTCAAGAGAATTGAACACGTGCACTGACTGGCTAGCTCGTAGGCGACTTCACCATGTCCACGTTTATTCTACTTATATCGATCCACCCGATAAAATTTGAAAATACTCACGAGTAAAAGATTCGGTTGGAAATCGCCGAGAATGATTTATAGTTCGAATTTAGTTGACAAGTTGATTGTAAGCTAGTTTTAATTCCACAGTCTTAATATCATGTATAAAAAAGGGAAAATAACATAACTTAATAAGAAAAACAAATCGGGTAACCATACATAAATCATGAATAGAAAACAAGTAGACGAGGTAACATCAAGCATTTCTCAACTAGCGCGTATTAAATTCCTGTCTTATAAATCATTCATATTGACCAAAAAAAAAAATCATTCATCGAGTGTTACCTCCATTGCAAACTCTTTACCAATTAGTATAAAAAGCTTTGAAATCTCCACAATAAAATTTCCATTCCTATCAAGACTCGTTCTTGTCAAGACCCTTCGCAATTTTTCATGATTCATAATTACTAATGGATATATCTTCTTCTTACTAATCCTTTCTACCCCTATAAAAGTAACCTTCTCTATGATCCATTTCTGATTCACGGCAAATTCTTGATTCACAGTCTTTGACTGAAGAATCATTTTATTTCTCACAACACGATTCTCGAATCTTACTAAACTCCATCGATTACTTCCTTCTCCACCCATTTCAACTTCTTCTCCATCATCCAAAAACACTTCCCCCGTGCTATTTCCGTCACTTCCCACCACCACCAAAAGTCGAAACGGAGTATTCCGAGCTTCTTTTGTAGTCAAACCTCCCCCTTGCATCGCTAATATATTCCCTTCTCGAACATGTACATTTATATGATCCGCTGGTGCGTCAAGTGTAACATACTTTCCTGGATTAACAATCATTGAATTCTCAAAGTTGAAAAGATCAAACCATTTTCCAGGTGGGAAATATGCGACAACTGAATCTGCTCCGGGAGTTAACACAGGTGATACCATTACCCCTTTACCGATCAAAAACTGCGAGCTTATTCCGTAAGTTTGAGTTTCTTGAGGAAATGAGAAGAAAAGTGGGCGAACAATAGGATTTCCTTTGGTATGAGCCTCGTACATTAAGGTATAAAAGTACGGTAATAGCTTGTATCGAAGACCAAGTACTTTCCTAGCCGATTCAGCAACTGAGTCCCAGCTATAGAGCTCTCGACGATTTGTCAACTTGTCTGAGTGATCTCTAGCAAAGGGGTAGAAAGCCCCTAGCTGCATTTAGGTTAAATAATGAGTTAAATTTTCGAGAATCATTAAACTAAGAAGGGATATCTTGCATTTTATTAAAGCCTAAAATAGCCTAACAAAGAATAATTTCAGACTTGTAAATTTTTACCTGGATCCAACGTCTACAAAGCTCTTCCGTGGTGTTCAAATGAAAGCCACAAATATCCGCACCAACCATAGGAATCCCAAAAATTCCAAAACTTAAAATGTGCGGAATCGAGTAAGCTAAATCATTCCAAGTTGCGACATTATCACCGGTCCAATGTGCCGCGTATTCCCCGGACCCAGGAAAAGTCGATCTAACAAGAACAAACGGTCTTTTCCCGGTTACATTTACTAAAGCTGCACGAGTAGTTCGGGCTTCTAAGAACCCGTAAAGATTATGCGCATTGTACTCCGTGATGTTTCCAAAATGCAACGCGGATGCTGGGACGGTATTCTTGTTGATAGGACGTTGAGTTCCCGAGTTGTTGATTTTATAAGGAGGATCATCAAGTGTTGAAAGTGGAGTTGGGGGTGATGTAATACCATTAGATATCTCGTTCATGTCTATCCATAGTCCATCGTATGGAAGAACATCATGAAACAATTTAAGTTCGTTAGTCCAAAATGTTGTCGTTTTGGGATTAAGAAAGTCCGGGAAATAAGTTTTTCCTGGCCAAACTAAACCTTTATAAGGTACTCCGTCGCGTTTAATATAGATATCACTTTTAATCCCTCGTAAGTATGTCTCGTATGTTGTATTCACACTAATACCTGTCATGAGCATAGTTTTTAGATCATGAGTTTTAATATAAACTAGATTGTCTCTTAATTATATTTACATCTTTTAAGAGAATGCCTCTAATCTTCAAAACTAGTCTATTAAATCTCTATGAAGTTAGTTTGTGAGACGGTGTTCCAAAAGCTAACTGAAGTTAGCTTTTGGACCAGCCGTGTCATAATTAAGTACATGCGCAAAACATGTATAGTTAAGGGATTGTCCGGCATAATGGTCGCGATACACTAAGGTTAAAACCAAGACCAAATTTGGTGAAGATTTACCTGGATCGACAATAACTACATATCTCTGACCGTTTTTATGAAGTGCTTCGACAAATGTATTCATCTTATCCCTCGGATAATTGACCGGATCAAGAGTGAAATCCTTATAGGCATCCATATAATCTATGTCTGACCACATAGCTTCAAGAGGGATTTTAGCTTTAGCATAGTTTGCAACCACATTCTCGAGTTCCTCTACATTTTTGTATTTGTAGCGACACTGGTGTAATCCTGTAGATAACAATGAGATAAGGATCCAGCAGCCGATGAACTAAACAAAAAATTCAGAAGAGAAATAAATTGGGTAAATAACCTATTTGATCCTTTAGCTTTGATATTCTTAACAATTAATTATTCTATGTATTATGTTAAAAAATGAGAATGCTTATAAAATAACAAAAATACTATAAAAAAAAAAAAAAAAAGTAACGTTTGTCACAAACTTACAAAATAAGGGATTAATGTGTTACTTTTTCAAAAAATTAGACCAAATGAAAACAAGATTGTGCACTCACCAAAAGACCAGTACGGCATAGGGGCCGGGCGGCCAATGAGCTCGGTATATTGCTCCATGATCATTTCTGGCTCGGGTCCCGCGAAGAAATACAAGTCGAAAATTCCACCAATCACTTTATATGTTATTCTGTCACCAGTGTACACCACGTCCATGCCATTACTGTTCAACAATAATACTCCATGACTAATTCCTCCCGGTGATCTTAAGTCCATGTAAAACGGGTGGGACCCATATAAGTTTCGGTCAATAATGGTGCTTACCATGTCCGCGTTCCACAATGTGAGTGTTTGGTTATGTTTAAGTCTAAACGAGCTTTTCGTGTGCTCTCCTAAGCCGTAAAGAGAGGATCGTTCAAGTGGAAGTGATGATGAAAGTTGAAGATATTGATCCTTGAATACTAAAAACGTGTCCGGGTTGTTTGGTTTCGTGGAGGTGTCGAAAAGGATGTCACCGGAGATACGACGACTAATCGTGAAGCCAAATGGTGTGGTGTTATAGAGTGTGAATAAGAGGTCGGAAAAGGGATCAGATATGATATAGTAATCTTGTGGTGCTTTTAGTCCATTATTCTCCAAAAAGGAATGTGGGATGATATCTTTCGATAGACGGGGGAGAATATCTTTTGATACTTCCCATCTCCGATGATCGGCATCCGTGATTTTAATTCTTAAACGATCTTTAGTTTCGAAACTGCATAAATTTAAAGTTTATTAGAATATATCAAAGAAAAATAAAGAAAAATTAGGGACCTATAGTTCAATAAACTCATTCTTTGTTGCATGATATAA
Organism: Nemophila menziesii; assembly: GCA_029959085.1. Classification (NCBI taxonomy): domain Eukaryota; kingdom Viridiplantae; phylum Streptophyta; class Magnoliopsida; order Boraginales; family Hydrophyllaceae; genus Nemophila; species Nemophila menziesii. Next base: position 41,175,147 of record JARWIR010000004.1, on the reverse strand, counting down.
TGGCCTAAATTGAAATAAGTTTAAAAGAATATGAACTATTTTGCATAATACAATAGTCCAATTAACTCTAAAAAAAGTTGTCACAAACCTCCTTTTCACCCACCAAAAATTTAAAGCTCCAATTCTCAACGTTATGGCTAAACAGAGAAGGGTAAATTCAAAATCTGAATCCAATCCGAGGGTATAAAAACCTAACATGAGGGGTACAAATATTATCCTCGGTTTTACCATGTAAGAATAGGATCCGAAATTTTAACACCGGGTTTGATTTATAGAAAAACTTCAGATTAGGCCCGATCTAAACCGAGCTACATAGTTTTTGTTATATATATATTATGTATGGTTTTTTTAGGTAAGGCTAAAAATCTAATATTTAGCTCATATTCTATTTTAAAAATGGGTAAAATTCTTGCTGTATTCCGAGACTGACTAGGACAGGCCCCACCAGATCCGTCCATGTGGCAAGTTGCATGAAAACTAAGAAGTATGAATGCATTCCAAACACAATATTTAAAACTACTAGGCTTGGGAACCAATTATCCCTAACGAGAATTAGTATTACCTGGCTATCAAAATGAGGTTCTGAATATCAGGTCCGTAAACTGAGGAGTTCTTGATTAGCTGGAGATGAGAAGTCAAAGACTTCCCTGATGAATCAATGGTGACTGATCGGATTGAATATCCATAACCAACTTGTGTATCCGATCCATGAGCAGTTGCTAAAGCCAAGAAAGCTATTATAATCAACACATAAATCACTAAAGGTTTTAGCATTTTGTTGATTTTGTATGAGTTGATAGTGTTTGTGTGTGTGAATGTAGCTTAATTATATTGATGGTGAATATTTAAAGACATTTTTCGCTCCTTACATTGTGGTAATTTGCACCCTGATACATGTCTTGATATAGTATAATCATTAAGAAATTTCTATTTAAACTTTGAAACAAATTAGAGCCCGTTTGGGATTTGATTATTTTAGAATGAAAAGCGCTTTTCAGCTAAAATTTAAATATTTGTAAAAAATATTAAAAAATATTTTGACATCTAAAATCATTTTAAGTGATTATTTTAATAATCACATATTTTGTGTTTTTCCTAAAAATGATTTTAAAGATCTAACGTATTTTTAAAAATCTAAAATCACTTCAAGTGATTATTTTAAAAAGCGATCCCAAACGGGCACTTAGTTACTTGTTTAATACTTTCTCCCATTTTCAAAAAATTATCATTTATACTAAAAATAATTGTTTTCAAAAGGTTGTCACTTAACAAAAAATTTAATGCAATTTATGTTCTTAACATACAAAATATCAATACACTTTATGAAGACCATTTTAGTAATAACATAGATAATAAATAACATTTCTTAGGTTGTGTGCAAAAGCAAATGTGACAATTTTTCAAAGACGAAGGGAGTATATATCAAATTGACAAAAATAAATGCTCATATACAAAAGAAAACATAACAAATGCAATTTAGGGCCGGTTGAAAATACTTATTTTAAAGTAAAAAGCATTTTAGAATAAAACTAAAATATTTTTAAAATCTATGATTATTTTAGGTGTTTTGTTTTTAAAAAGCACATATTTTGTGCTTCTTCTAAAAGTATTTTTCATAGTTTAAAACACTTTTATAGATTTTTAAGTGTTTTTAAAAGAATACTTTCATTTAAAAGTGTTTCCAAATCTTTAAAAGTGTTTTAGACCCTGAAAAATATATGTAAGAGAAACACCAAATTTGTGCTTTCTTAAAAAAATACCTAAAATAATTTTAGATTTTAAATATATTTTTAATAATTTATACAAATATTTTAATCTTATTCTTAAAATATTTTATAATCTAAAATAACCACTTCTCTAAACCGACTCTTAATATGTGTACCAAAATTTCATGTATTAGAAACTTTCATATTTTCTTTTTCCACTCATAAGGGAATTCATGAAGCATTCATAATTTTATTAATAGCTTATTTAATTTATTTCCATTTTACATTATTTTTACCATATGAATTTAATAATATTTTATATCAATAAAAAACAAAGTCAGGAATTTTTGTTTAATGAACTACAAGCCCAATATAGGGGTCATTTATCCCCAAAAGATCTAACCCCAAAAATATATTCTTTTATCACCAATATCATATGGTTAAATTCTAATGGTTATATCTTGATTTGATTATAATCTTATTTTTAAGAAATGTATTATTTTTATTTTGTTTAAATTAAATCATTAGAATTTTGATTAGAAATAAATAATATTATGATGATATAACATTTTCTCTCATTATATAATTTTATAACAACGATGGAATAAAATTTGAATTTAATTAAATAAAGATAAATTAATTAGTTAATGACCCCAATACTAAAATAAAATATAACTTTACATCAAGAATTAAAATAATTATCTAATTAAATATTTATAAATACAATTCATGTTTTGCAATGATATTTAATTAAATTATTAGGTTAAGCTATATAAAGAGTAATATATAAGTAAAATTACGTGATTTAACAATAAATAATAAAATAAAGTTTACATTAAATAAAATATAGATAAATTAATTATTTGGTGTATCCAGTATTTAAAAGAATGATTCCCTCCGTCTCCGAAAGGTTGTCACTCATATTAAAATAGTTGTCGACAAAAGGTTGTCACTTTAAAAAATCAAGATACTTTTTTTATTTTCTATACCACTTTTATCCCTAATTAAATATTATACTTTATATTCCCAATAAACATTTATGATATCAAGACACTTTATAGAGGGAATTTTAGTAATCATATGGATAATAAATGACATTTCTTAGTTTGTGTGCAAAAACAAATGTGACAGCCTTTTAGAGACAGAGGAAAAATTACTTTTATTCAAGAATTACAATAATTGTTTGATTAATTGAGAATCTAGTTCCAAAAAATGGACCATTAGGAATTCACTGGGTTATACTTAAATCTAGCAATAAGAGGAATCTAACACATGCATTGAGCTTGTCCTTAGGGCAAGTCCAATGCAAGGGCTAGATTTTTTGGGGTATTTAACTCCAATTTAGCCAAGAATGGACTTTAGCCCTACAAAGTATACTTTTATCACGAGTAATGTTGGGTATCTTCTAAAAAATAATCACCTAAATATCACTTATAATGTACCGGTTAAGTGGTCCAATCATGAAATTTCTCTTTCCAAATTTACTTTTTTCTCTCTCTTCCATTATTAAAACACTTAACTGCCACATCATGGATAATTGTTAGATGATACCCATCATTACTCTTTTATCACCAATGGAATGAGTTAAATTTCTATATAATGTTTATATATTAATTTGATTGTAGACTTGTTTTTAAATTGTGTAATTTTTAGTTTTTATCTTAATTATCTTTTTTAAGAGGTTTTTGTTTAAATTGTATTAGAATTTAAAGATTTTTACCCAACGGGTCTTAAAGACCCCTTCTCAAGATCCACGCACCTTCACTCAATTCACTCTTCTTACTAAAGTTCACTTATAAGATTTAACACTATAGAGATATTTTACCATTACCCATTATACTCTCAAATATTTTTTCTACTATATATACAAAATCACAACATAAACACATACACACATTTTCCACCTACAAATCTTAATAATATCTTTCAAACCCATCTCATCTCCTACCCCACACTCTACCTACTGAAATCCTCTTCACCATGGTGTTTCAAGTTGGCTAAATGTCTGTTACAAGGTAGCTAAACGGTGGAACCCTCCCCCTCCAGCAGTATCCATCACCTCATTCTCTTTTCGACTAAAATCCACGGTTTGTAGGGCAATATCCATTCTCGTCCATGGCTTTACCAGTTCGAAGCTCGTCGATTAATAGTATTCAAATCTTCGTGAATAGTAGTGGCAGAGTCTTAAAGAGACAAGATTTAGTTCTTTAGGTTAATGGCAGCATTATTCGAGCAGGTGATGTCTTCAGCGAAGAAAAATTTATGTCCATGGAAGATCTAAGCTTCGTTGTGGATATGTAGTTTTATTCGAGGTCTTCGTTCATTATGGATCCGTATCTATGATGAAGCTTCGTAAATGGAGATTTACGCTTGGTTAAATCTTTTGGGTAGAAAGCTTCATATAGTCGATCATGTGTTGAAGTTTTGTCAATGGAGTTTTACGTGAAACAGATGTGAGTTTTACGTGAAACAGAGGTGAGTTTTACGTGAAGCATGTGTGTTCAAGCCGAGTTTAAGGCCACAACATCTTCCTTGTTCTATGGAAAAAATGAGAAGTTGGTTTTTTATTGTAATTTTGCAATATATTGTTTATCAAATTTAGGTAGAATAGTTTTATTTTTATTTTTTATTAATGATTGTAATTTATATTAATTGAAAGTTTTATGCATTTATTCTCTTTAATTTTGTTTTAATACTCAGTGATTTTAGGTAATACTAAGATAATTCACTGAGTATACTCAAAGATTTGTTGAGTATACTTAGTGAAATATCGTGCTCAGTGATCTTTGTACTAAGTTTTTTTCTACACTCAGTGAAATCATTGTGTACGCCCCAGGTGGCGGTGCCAGCAGTGGTTGTAGATAGTGGTCGAAGATAAAGAATTGAACAATACTAATGATCAGTACATCTTTGAGTATTCCTCGGGTGGCGATGCCGTCGGTGGTCCATAGGCGGTGGCCGAAAATGAATAGTACTAATACTCAGTGACCCGCGTTGTCTCCTGAAGCGTGATATAAAATCAAAACTAAGGGAGTTGCCTCCCGCAAGTGTACGGGTCGTCAAGAAATATAAAAAATTAAGTAAATTATTGTCTCAACTAGGATTTATGAATTAATTTAGGTCTCGTTTAGAATTAGTAGATCGTTGGCTGATAAAAAGACCAAATAGAAGATTTTTAAAGGGTTTTTTGTTTAAGATTACTACTAAGCTAAGAATTTAAGAATTAAAGACTGAATAACTAAGCAAAATAAACTAAGGTCATGAATGGGGGAGAGAAATGTAACTCGAGACACTCATACTCACCACTAGTCTAGATAGGGACTTAATTGTAATCCTAAGGGCAAAATAGGTAGTTGTTGCTACTATACACCCTAAGTCTCTTCCGAGTAAGTACGGTCTTCTATTTAATATTAGGATTTTCTTCTTAATGAACCTAAAATATTAACTAATGATTAATACTATTCTACCCTCATGTGATTGACTAATAATATGTCTTAAAACTACTAGGCTTGGGAACCAATTATCCCAACTAACCCTAACTAGAATTAGTACTACCTGGCTATCAAAATAAGATACTAAATATCGGGTCCATAAACTGAGGAGTTCTTGCTGAACTGGATATGAGAAGTCAAAGACTTCCTGATGAGTCACCGGTGACTGGTCGAATTGAATAAGTATAACAAACTTGTGTGCCTGATCAGTCAATAGTTTTAAAGCCAAGAAAGCTATAATAATTGACCATAAGTTATAGCATCTTATTGGTTTTGTTCATGAGTTGATAGTGTGTGAGTGAATGTAGCTTAATTATAATGATGGTGAATATTTAAAGACGTCTTTTGTTCCTTACATTGTGGTAATTTGCACCCTGATACATGTCTTGATATAGTTTTAGTATAATCATTAAGGAATTTCTATTTAAACTTGAAACAAATTAGTTACTTACTTAATATGTCAAATTGACATAATAAATGCTCATATAAAAAAACATAACAAATGCAATATAGGGACCGTTTGATAATGCTTATTTTAGACTAAAAAAAAAATTTAGAATAAAATTAAAATATTAAAATATCGTGCCACTTCTTGGTCTTCTCTATGTAGAGTTTCGTGTTCTCATATGAATGGAACCAAAACTTGAGAAGTTCATTTAATTGCATCATCCTATGCGCACCCACTAATTTGTAATCCAAGTTTAGATCCTTGATCGCCCAATACGCACCAATCTCTAGCTCCACTAGAAGGTGACACGTTTTCCCATAGTCCATACGAGATATTCTCCCACAAGTGTCTTGAAAGTTGACCTATATGCCCAAAGAGCGCCATCAAGTTTAGTTTACCAGTCTTTTTGCGTTGGTCCCACCGTCTTCTCTAGGATTGACTTGATCTCTCGATTAGAGACTTTGTCTTGCTCATTTGTCTGTAGATGGTAAGTGGAAGAGACACGGTGTCTCGTCCCTAACTTGAAATGAATTGCAGTCAATTGATTGTTGATAAAGTGTGTACCTTGTTCGCTAATAAGAACTAGCGGAGGATCGTGTCGTGAAAAGATATGTGACTTGAGAAATTTGATCACCACCTTCAATCGTTCTTTGGTAATGCCATGGCTTCGACCCACTTTGAAAAATAATCAAATGCGAGTAAAATGTACTGATTAGCATGGGATGGCATGAATGTTCCCATTAATTCAATACCCCATACATCGAATATCTCTACTTCAAACACAATGTTGAGTGGGATCTGACCCCTCTTTAACATATTACAAGTGAACTAACACCTCTTGCATTGTTTGACTTACTCATGATAGTCTTTGTGAGTGAAGGCCAATAAAAATTGGATTTAAGTACCTTGGTTGTTGTTCTATCACCCTTGAAGTGGCCATCATAAGATGAATCATGACAACTCGCGACTATGGACCATATATCCTTATCGGGTATGCATCGTCGAATCATCCAAATAGACTCTTAAGGAGGGATTCTTTAGTAAAGAAAAGGAAAAGTGAGTATTATAAAAGATCGGAAAGCTTGATGACTGCAGCTGATGGTCCACTTGGATAATAAGGCAGCTATTGCGTGTATTCATGGATGAAACAGGAAATATATTAGAGTGCAAAGCTTGGAAGACTTTAGCATATACTTTATTTCAAAAATATATAATCCTATGTTTTTCCTTTGTAAGGAGAGATAGTAATTTAGTAGTGGAGTGGGTGGCCAAGATATACTTGTAAAAAATTTACTTGGGGATTGGTTAAATCCATATCCGACCCAATTGGCTAGATTATTAGAAGACAAAACTTATCCCTCCTGGATAGACTAATCTTGTGTAAACGAATTTTTTATGTATGAAAGTTTTAATACAAAAAAAAGATTGGAAATAAAAGTATTTAATCTTGTTTGAATTGAATAAAAAGAGAAAGGGAAATTTCATCCAAAGATTATATGTATTTTGTGTTTGGATTAGAAGAATAATGGAGGAAGTGATTCTTTATATAACTAAATGACTAATATACCCTTAATAAAATATTTTATAAATAAAAAATAAGAGTAATTTATATATTACAACACAATAAAAGAATATATCCCTCCTAATATCATCAAATCGTAAAAATTAAATATATAATACTAAGAATACCTCACTAACTTTTTTCCTACTATCTTTTGTAATCTAAACAAAAAATAGATTGTTGAAATTTTTTAATCTAATCCTTCTCTCTCCCAATCCTTTTTTTTTTCATACATGAGAGGCTTAAAATTCGTTGTTTATAGAAACATATTAAAACAAAAACTACACCCTTAATGGGAATCTAATACAATTCTAGGAGATGCGTAGTCGCTCCTATCTCTCGTAATAAGGCTCCATAGGTAATCCAAAGGGTCTTGAATTTCTATTTGATTTGATTCCACACTTGCTCCTTTACTAGCTAACATATCTGCACATTGGTTAGCTTCACGATAAATTTGATTAATCTCGAATTTAGGATGAGCTTTTAGAATATCCCTACATTCGTGTTCTATTAGCAAGAATCAACCACTTGAGCTCCCACCGCCCTTCACTAGCGCATGGAGCTCCTTCGAGTCGACCTCGATATAGATCTCTTTATATCCTTTCTTTATCGCCCATTTCAATCCAAAGTGAAGCGCTAGAAGTTCCGATACAAATGGAGAATCCACTATGCATGGACCCGAGAAACTCGTAATAAATGTACCATTCCCATCTCGTACAATACCTCCAATTCCAGTTGTGCCTTTGCTTGCATCATAGCTCCCATCCACATTAAGTTTTTCGCGACCTATTGGCTTTATCCATTTAATCATTATGTTCTTCGCTGATTTTATTACACCGCCATCTATTTCTTTTCCCCACGCCAAGACAAAATTCCCAGCTAGTTTAATTATATCCTCTTTAATTCCGTCCTTACGTGGATCACTTCCATTTTCTCTAAAGACTATTGCAATTCTTCTCACCCATATTGTCCAAATTGTAACCGCAAAGATCAACGGCCACTCTATACCACACACTTGTACTTTAGCTGACAGATGTCCATGAATCTAGTTTTTAATTTCTGTAGCAGCTGTCATGTTGTTTTCTTCATCAAAGACCATTATATGATTAGTATCATACTTTGGCGCCATCAGACCCCACCTCTATTGTATAATTAAGAGTTGTTCACCATCCTGAGCTATTGACTCCACTTCGCCACCCTTAAGTACATTAATACATGTTCGATTATTTAGTCCATTTCCAATAGCACGTTGACTTGATATGATATGATTTAATTGCAGGTACAGAAAAGTAAATGATATGATTTCGTTTTGGTTTTCTAAAACTAAAGTGCAAGTAAATTAAAGACTAAATAAATTAAGCTGAAATGAAAATACTTTAAGTAAATAGGGTAGAAGCAAGAAATGAAGTAGTATTTGAGTCTCGCTAGGGCTTCACCTAAATCTATTCAATCAATGTATATGTTTAAGGGCTAAATTGGTATTAAGTATTAGTCGGGATTCTAACTTCTCCTAACCCCCGTCAAGGTGGACTTAGGAACTATCCTAGGGTGTTACAAACCCCGTCAGGGTGATGATAATCCACCTTTGAATGATTAAGTATTTTACCCAATTGGCTATAAGGTTAACCAAGCCCTCCAGGGTCAATGATTTCTACCATACGTCTATTACCTAGTTCCGTAATTAAACCCCCCGTCAAGGCGATCACTTTGCCACTTAAGTGAATAGCTTAAATACTAAACCCTATATTTGATTTGCGACGTCAAAAATAGTAAAGAAATGCAAAATATAGTCAATACGAAATTACCCAATTCAATTTAAAGTTTTCAATCCCGAATTCAAAAACACTAATTCAATAAATTGGGGTTCAACCCATTAATGCGGTTCTCATATACTTAAAGAATTTAGCTCATGCTAATATTAAAAACTACTGAAATAAAATAAATAGCATTCATTGTCAACTACAGAAGTAGAATTAAAAACCTAATTGAAGGATTGATATGACTGTTGTTGGAAGAATTGATTCTCCAGCTTCAGCTTTTTCTCTCTTTTTTGCTTCTCTGGCTTCTCTTTGGCGTTTTATTTCTTTGTATTATGATTTGTCTCTTGAAAAATGAAGTCTAAGGCTCTCTTATAGTGGGAAAATCGGATTGGGTTTTACTCTAAGGAGGAAATAGGTTAAATGAAATAAAACCCCAATCCTTAAATGAAATCCCGTAACTGGTGTGTAGCTGTTACTAAAACAGCTGTAACTTTCACGTCCGGGATCGGAATCATTTCGTTCAACTTGGAAACTCTTCCTGACTTCAAGCTATGTAACTCTTATTTTATGCTCCAAGGCTGAATCAGTGGATAAGACGTTCAAAAACGGTGATTTGTAACAGCATTCCAGATTTTCTTCCCATCTACTAATTTCTTCGAATCAACTTTTCTCGCCTTTAACTTTTACTCTCAATCCAAGACTTTAATTCCCCTTTCTTCTCCTTGTCTTGATACTCCATCAAATCATAAACCTAAGAACTTTACACTAAAAGCAAATTTTTTTAACGCACAAAAGCTCTAAAACACAAATAGTATAAATCCAAGGGAAGAATTGCAGTATAACCAAATAAGCTTAAAAGTCTAACACATAAGTCAATTAATCACCTAAAATGATGTCTCCTAAGGTCGTATAATTAGAACAAAAGAGGAGACATCAACACTCACGCATTTTGCCAGATTTTATAACGGAACCAAAAATTGACGTTTCTTGTTTATTAGCTTGAAGATATCGTATTATGATATTTTAGAATAGAAACGAGTTAATACGTGGTTATATACTTATGATTTTGTAGTTTTTTCTAAAACGCGCCATTTTGTGGGTTAACACTCACGCATTTTTGCCAGATTTTATGACGGAACCAAAAATTGACGTTCTTGTTTATTAGCTTGAGGATATGGTATTATGATATTTCAGAACAGAAATGGGTCAATTCGTGGTTATGTACTTATGATTTTGTTTTTGTTTTCTAAAACGTGCCATTTTGTGGGTTTAACACTCACGCATTTTGCCAGATTTTATGACGGGACCATAAATTGACGTTTCTTGTTTATTAGCTTGAGGATATCGTATTTTGATATTTCAGAACAGAAATGGGTCAATTGGTGGTTATATACTTATGATTTTGTTTTTTTTAAACACGCCATATTGTAGGTTAACACTCACGCATTTTGTCAGATTTATGACAGATTTATTAGCTTGAGGATATCGTATTATGGTATTACAGAACGGAAACAGGTCAATTCTTGGTTATATACTTATGATTTTGTATCTTTTCTAAAACGCGCCATTTTGTGGGTTAACACTCACGCATTTTGCCAGATTCTATTATAGAACCAAAAATTGACATTTCTTGTTTATTAGGTTGAGGATATGGTATTATGATATATCAGAACGAAAACGGGTCAATTTGTGGTTATATACTTATGATTTTGTATTTTTTTTCTAAAACACGTCATTTTTTGGGTTAACACTCACGTAATTTGCCAAAAATTATAACAGAACCAAAAATTGACGTTTCTTGTTTATTAGCTTGAGGATATGGTATTATAATATTTCAGAACAGAAACAGGTCAATTCACGGTTATGTTCTTATGATTTTGTATTTTTTCTAAAACGTGTCATTCTGTGGGTTAACACTCACGCATTTTGCCAGATTTTATTACATAACCAAAAATTGGCGTTTCTTGTATATTAGCTCGAGGATATGGTATTATGATATATAAGAATGAAAATGGGTCAATTCGTGGTTATATACTTATGATTTTGTATTTTCTCTAAAACGCGTCATTTTGTTGGTTAACACTCACGCATTTTGCTAGATTTTATGACGGAACCAAAAATTGACGTTTCTTGTTTATTAGCTTGAGGATATGGTATTATGATATCTCATAATAGAAATGTGTCAATTTGTTGATATATACTTATGATTTTGTATTTTTTTCTAAAACGCGTCATTTTGTGGGTTAACACTCACACATTTTGCCAGATTTTATTACAGAACCAAAAATTGACGTTTCTAGTTTATTAGCTTGAGGATATGGTATTATGATATATATATAACAACGAAAACGGGTCAATTCGTGGTTATATACTTATAATTTTAACTTTTTTCTCAAACGCGTCATTTTGTGTGCTAACACTCACGCATTTTGCCAGATTTTATGACGGAACCAAAAATTGACCTTTCTTGTTTATTAGCTTGAGGATATCGTATTATGATATTTCAGAACAGAAACGGGTCAATTTGTGGTTATATACTTATGATTTATTTCAAAAAACGCGTCATTTTGTGTGTTAACACTCACGCATTTTGCCAGATTTTATGACGGAACCAAAAATTGAAGTTCCTTGTTTATTAGCTTAAGGATATCGTATTATGATATTTCAGAACAGAAACAGGTCAATTCGCGGTTATATAACTATGATTTTGTATTTTTTTCTAAAACGCGCCATTTTGTGGGTTAACACTCACGCATTTTACCAGATTTTATGACGGAACCAAAAATTGACGTTTCTTATTTATTAGCTTGAGGATGTCGTATTATGATATTTTAGAACAAAAATGGGTCAATTCGCGGTTATATACTTATGATTTTGTATTTTTTTTCTAAAACGCGTCATTTTGTGGGTTAATACTCACACATTTTGCCAGATTTTATGACGGGACCAAAAATTGACGTTTCTTGTTTACTAGCTTGAGGATATCGTATTATGATATTTCATAATAGAAATGGGTCAATTCGTGGTTATTAACTTATGATTTTGTATTTTTTTCTAAAACGCGTCATTTTGTGGGTTAACGCTCACGCGTTTTGCTAGATTTTATTACGGAACCAAAAAATGACGTTTCTTGTTTATTAGCTTGAGGATATCGTATTATGATATTTCAGAACATAAACGGGTTAATTTGTGGTTATATACTTATAATTTTGTATTTTTTTTCTAAAACGCACCATTCTGTGGGTTAACACTCAAGTATTTTGCCAGATTTTATGACGAAACCAAAAATTGACGTTTCTTGTTTATTAGCTTGAGGATATCGTAAACGGGTCAATTCGTGGTTCTATACTTATGATTTTTTATTTTTTTCTAAAACGCTCCATTTTGTGGGTTAACACTCACGCATTTTGCTAGATTTTATGACGGAACCAAAAATGACGTTTCTTGTTTAATAGCTTGAGTATATCGTATTATGATATTTCAGAATAGAAACGGGTCAATTCGTGGTTATATACTTATGATTTTGTATTTTTTCTAAAACGCGCCATTTTGTGGGTTTATACTTATGATTTTGTATTTTTTTCTAAAACGCGTCATTTTGTGGGTTAATACTCACGCATTTTCCCAAATTTTATTACATAACCAAAAATTGACGTTTACTGTTTATTAGGTTGAGGATATGGTATTACGATATATGAGAATGAAAACGGGTCAATTCGTGGTTATATACTTATGATTTTGTATTTTTTTTCTAAAACGCGCCATTTTGTGGGTTAACACTCACGCATTTTGCCAGATTTTATTACAGAACTAAAAATTGACGTTTATTGTTTATTATCCTGCGGATATGGTATTATGATATATAAGAACGAAAACGGGTCAATTCGTGGTTATATACTTATGATTTTGTATTTTTTCTAAAACGCGCCATTTTGTGGGTTAACACTCACGCATTTTCCCAGATTTTATTACGAAACCAAAAATTGACGTTTCTTGTTTATTAGCTTGAGGATATTGTATTATGATATTTCATAACAGAAACAGGTCAATTCGTGGTTATATACTTATGATTTTGTATTTTTTTCTATAACGCGTCATTTTGTGGTTTAACACTCACGCATTTTGCCAGATTTTATTACAGAATAAAAAATTGACGTTTATTGGCTTGAGGATATGGTATTATGACATATAAGAACAAAAACTGGTCAATTCGTGGTTATTAAGTTATGATTTTGTATTTTTTTCTAAAACGCGTCATTTTGTGGGTTAACACTCACGCATTTTGTCAGATATTATTACAGAACCAAAAATTGACGTTTCTTATTTATTAGCTTGAGGATATCGTTTCAGAACAGAAACGGGTCAATTCGTGGTTATACACTTATGATTTTGTGTTTTTTCTAAAACGCGTCATTTTGTGGGCTAACACTCACACATTTTGCCAGATTTTATGACGGAACCAAAAATTGACGTTTCTTGTTTATTAGGTTGAGGATATCGTATTATGATATTTCATAACAGAAATGGGTCAATTCGTGGTTATATACTTATGATTTGGTTCTAAAACGCGTCATTTTGTGTGTTAACACTTACGCATTTTGCCAGTTTTTATGACGGAACCAAAAAATGAAGTTCCTTGTTTATTAGTTGAGGATATCGTATTATGATATTTCATAACATAAACGGGTCAATTCGCAGTTTTATACTTATGATTTTGTATTTTTTTCAAGAAAGGCGCCATTTTGTGGGTTAACACTCACGCATTTTGCCAGATTTTATAATTGAACTAAAAAATGACGTCTCTTATTTACTAGCTTGAGGATATTGTATTAGGATATTTCAGAACAGAAACGGGTTCGTGGTTATATACTTAAAATTTTGTATTTTTTCTAAAACGCGTCATTTTGTGGGTTAACACGCTCACGCATTTTGCCAAATTTTATGACGGAACCAAAAATTGACATTTCTTGTTTATTAGCTTGAGGATATCGTATTATGATATTTTAGAATAGAATTGGGTCAATTCGCGGTTATATACTTATGATTTTGTATTTTTTTTCTAAAACGCGTCATTTTGTGGGTTAACACTCACGCATTTTGCCAGATTTTATGACGGGACCGAAAATTGACGTTTCTTGTTTACTAGCTTTAGGATATCGTATTATGATATTTCATAACAGAAACGGGTCAATTCGTGGTTATATACTTATGATTTTGTATTTTTTTTAAACGCGTCATTTTGTGGGTTGACGCTCACGCATTTTGCTAGATTTTATGACGGAACCAAAAATTAACGTTTTTTGTTTATTAGCTTGAGGATATCGTATTATGATATTTCAGAACAGAAACGGGTCAATTCGTGGTTATATACTTATAATTTTGTATATTTTTTCTAAAACGCGCCATTTTGTGGGTTAACACTTACGCATTTTGCCAGATTTTATGATGGAACCAAAAATTGACGTTTCTTGTTTATTAGCTTGAGGATATCGTATTATGATATTTTGGAAATGAAACTGGTCAATTCGTGGTTATATACTTATGATTTTGTATTTTTTTCTAAAACGCTTCATTTTGTGGGTTAACACTCACGCATTTTGCTAGATTTTATTACGGAATCAAAAATTGATGTTTCTTGTTTAATAGCTCGAGGATATCGTATTATGATATTTCAGAACATAAATGGGTCAAATCGTGGTTATACACTTATGATTTTGTATTTTTTCTAAAACGCATCATTTTGTGTGTTAACACTCACGTATTTTGCCATATCTTAAGACAGAACCAGAAATTGACGTTTATTGTTTATTAACTTGAGGATATGGTATTATGATATATAAGAATGATGTTGTTTTCCCTAACTTATCCCCAATTTTCCGTAATATACGAGCAGTATAGTTATGCATTCCTACATTTGAATCCCGAACCCACGTTGTTGTGGTTTTGATAGTGTTTGTTAATGCGTTGAAATTTGGATTCCACTCCCTCACAATTAAGTAGTGATCTTGTATCATCCATGGACCATCCAATATAGCGAAGCTAAAATTATCTCTTTCCATAAATTTAACCATATAGTATCTATGTCCTACTTCAATCACTTCAAATCCTTTAATCCAAACAAACTTAAAAAAAGTCCTAGAATTGAAACTACATATAAACATAAAGGGGTCAAATTATAATTTTGCAAAACATGAGGACTAATTTACTAAAAGTGACACTTATATAAGTATCCAAAAATCCTAAATAGAATTCAATAACAAATAACGAGGAGGAGCCCTTCAAAGAATTTAAAGAGCTCCTTCTCTCTAAATCAGTAACTATACACACATATATATATGTGAATCTCAAACTTCAAAAAATTAGGGTTTATCAGCGAATTTTCAATTAATCAAAGAAAAAAAAAATCAAATAATCGTAAAGTAAATGTCAGGAATTTCGCGATCTTCCAAGTTACCTCCTAAAGAACTCCTTGATGATCTTTGCAGGTAATTTTACATATAATTTGTTTCTTTTAACTAAACTTAAACATATTAGTTTCATTTCATGAAAATTTCATGAAAATTGAACTGGGTATGTATGTCAAAATGATAAATTAAAGGTCCTTATTTGCAATTTTTAAATGCAGTCGATTTGTTCTTAATGTACCGAAAGAAGATCGTCAATCATTTGAGAGAATTTTATTTCTTGTGGAGTATGCACATTGGTACTACGAAGATAATTCAGTTGAAGAAGATCCATCTTTAAGATCTTTAACTTTGAAAGAATTCACTTCATTACGTATCCTTTAACTTTCACTATTACCAAATCTACCCCTATCTTAACAGTTTCAATTTCCTTAATCTATTTTAGTATTCAACACTTGTGATGTTTTAAAGCCTTATGTAGCGAATGTTGATGATATATGGAAAGATTTTACATCGTATAAAGTTCGAGTTCCAGTAACTGGTGCTATTATCTTGGATGAATCTTATGAACGGGTAATAATACTTATAGGGACTAAATTGCAATTTTTGTATAGTATAGGGACCTATAGTGTAATTAATTTATTTTTGTTATATTTTTTAGTGTTTGTTAGTAAAGGGATGGAAAGGATCAAGCTGGAGCTTTCCTCGTGGAAAGAAAAGTAAAGATGAAGAAGATCATGCTTGTGCTGTTAGAGAAGTATTTATCTTATACTAATTAGATTTATTTTTCCTTATTTGCATAGACACCCCTGAGTTTTGGAAAATGCTGATTTTACCCCTAAAATGAAATAGCTTATGACCCCCTTCCCAATCTTCTTGAAAACTAAAAAATGGCCCTATTTTGTTGAATTTAAAGACTTGATTTATGTTGAGTATAGATTATTTTGCATAATATAAGGACCTATAGTGTAATTGTTTAAAAATGTAACTTATTTTGCATAAAATATAGGTTTCTATAGTGTATTTCTTGCAAAATATAGGGAAATACTGATTTTGCCCATGACTTTTAGAAAATGCTGATTTTACCCCTGACTTTTATAAAATGCTGATTTTACCCCTGACTTTTAAAAATGCTGATTTTACCCCTGACTTTTAAAAATGCTGATTTTACCCCTGACTTTTAAAAAATGATAAATTTACCCCCGACTGTTAAAAAATGCTGATTTTACCCCTGACTTTTAAAATACGATGATTTTACCCGACTTTTAAAATATGACGATTTTACCCATAGAAAAATAGCTATGCCCCCTAAAATATTGAGTAATTTCACTTGGCCCCTCCAAACTTGTCAAAAACTCTATAAGTCAATGTTTTTTCATCTCTTTCAGATTAAAATTAACTCAGGTTTGTTGAATTTAAGGTCTCTTAATCTTTAATTAATAGAGATCACTTTGCATATAATATAGGGACCTATAGTGCATTTCTTGCAAAATGTAGTGAAATGATGATTTTACCTCTAAATAATAACCCTAATTATAGTTGCATAATAGAGGGACCTAAAGTGCAATTAACTAAAAGATATTCCATTAATGCAGGTATTAGAAGAAACAGGTTTTGATTTTTCGGAGTATCTGAACAAAGAGGACTATATTGAAAATACATTTGGACAACAGAGAATCCGTCTTTACATAGTCCCTGGAGTAAAACACGATACGTCCTTTGCTCCATTAACAAAGAAAGAAATCAGTGTACGTAAAATAAATATATAGGGACCTATATGCAATTTTTGCATATTATAGGGTCTTATGTTGCAATTTTTGCATAATATAGGGACTTATACTGCAAGTAACTAAAAAATCATTATAGGGACATGTTGAGCGCTTTTTGACATTTTTTGTATAATATAGGGACCTACATTGCAATTTTGAATAATATAGGGACCTCTTGAGCACTTTTTGACAATTTTGGCATGATAGAGGGACGTTCATTGCAATTTTGAATAATTTTAGGGACTTGTTGAGCACTATTTTAAATTTTATAATTTAGGGACCTGCAGAGCAATTTTTGCATAATATAGGGACTTATAGTGCAACTAACTGAAAAATCATTATAGAGGACCTTTAGTGCAATATTTTATAATATAGGGACCTGCAGAGCAATTTTTGCATAATATAGGGAATTGAATTGTAGTGCAATTAACTGAATATCCATTATAGGGGACCTTTAGTGAATTCTTTTAATAATAATATAGGGACCTGCAGAGAAATTTTGCATGATATAAGGACAAATAGTGCAATATATTGAAAAAATCTATATAGAGGACCTTTAGTGCATTTTTTATAATATAGGGACCTACAATGCAATTTGTGCATAATATAGGGACCTATAGTGCAGTTTTTTGATAATATAGGCGCTGACCCATAGTGCAATAAATATAAAATCAATATAGGGACCTATAGTCCATTTTTTAAATAATATACGTACCCATTGAGCAATTTTTGCATAATATAGGGACCTATATTGCAATATTAATCAAATTATTATTTTTTTTCCTTCAGGAAATATCATGGCAAAGACTTGATGAACTTCAAGTAACTAACGAGGATGTGAATTCAAGAGGAAAAACTGGTCTCAAGCTTTATATGGTTGCTCCTTTTTTAAAGTGAGTAATTATTAATTTATAATTATTTTTATATCTTTTTAATTATTGATATTATCAATTTTTTTATATTTGGTCCTTGCAGAAGTTTAAAATCATGGATTTTGACACATAAGCCTTCGGTAGTACCTAGACATGATAAGCCGTTGAAAGGTTAGTCCTCGCCAATTAATTAATTGCAATATAGGTCCCTACATTTAATGTTGTTGAGTTATAGGTCCCATTTATTACACTGTAACTCCTATATTATGCAAAGTAGCCTATATTTTTTTTCATAGAAATAAGAATAAAAATTAAAGAGTAAAAGGTTGATATAAAAAAAATTGAAGGGGTTCAAATGAAGATTTTGAAATTTTGGGGGGACTAAAAATTAATAGAAAGGACTATATGCAGTTTTTGCATAATATAGGGCATATATATTGCAATTTTGCCTTATATAAGGACTTATAGTGCGCAGTTAAATTAACGCAAGGGCCTATAATGCAATTTTTGCATAATATAGGGACATCTATTGTAATTTTTCCTTACATATAAGGACTTACAATGAAAATAACTCAAAAAAAATTTAACATAATAGCCTATAGTGTAATTTTTTCATAATATAGAGACATACATTCAATTTTACCTTACATAAGAACTAATAGTGCAATTAATTTGAAAAATATTAACATAAGGGCCTACAATGCAAAATTGACTTGTGTTATTTTGTATAATATAAGCACTTCTAGGGAAAATTGACTTAGGGGCCTATAATGCAATTTTTGCATATTGTAGGGACATATATTGCAATATAGCCTTACATAAGGACTTATAGTGCAATAACTTTAAAAAAATTAACATAAGGTTCTACAGTGCAATTTTTGCATAATATAGGGACTTAAAGTGCAATTATGGTCATGACAGGAATAAGTGTGTGGAAGGCAAAGAACAATTCTTCCGGAACCATCTCAGAAACTCCAACAAAGAAAGCAGTTCCAGAAATACCCTCAGACAAAGTGGGTCCCGGAAAAAGTTTCAGAAAGTTTAAATTCGATACTGCTTCTATATTTGAAGCTATGGAAGCTTCTTTTGGTGCTTAAATCATGTAAAGCATTGTGTGTTTGTTTGTGTGTGTTTTGCACATAATTTGGTTTAATGATTAGACTTTGACCTAGTTAATGTTTGAGTATTATGATGAATTGTCTTTGTAAGAAGATTATGATATGTACAGAAAGTATTGGTTATGATATATATAGTATATAACATGGATTTTATTTGGTTGAAAATCTCTTTTGGTTGATAAGAATTTTAACTTTATTGAAATATTAGGTAGAAATATGTTATATAATTTTTAACAATGTTATAAATTTCTTTTTTTTGTTAATAAAAATATTTATTTGATACCTATATACATTGATTTAAGAAAATAATATATAATCAAAATATATTATTAAAAGAATTTATAATATTATATTAATTGTATACAAATATTTAGTAGTATGGTGTTCGTTTAAGAGAAATCTAATTATGTGAAATAAGAATGAGATGTCTGGTTATTAATGAGCAATATAATTTTTTCTATCACCTTATAAATAAAGATACTACTAAAGAAAACATTAAGAACATTCTCAACTAATTTTTTTAATATTAAATTTTTTAACTCAAACTTAATAGGCATGTCATTAATTATACTTCTTAATTTGTCCATCAGCTCATCCAAAACAAACCTCTTTCACAAAGGATATTTTATTAATGTATAATATTATTTCTATTAGGAATTCAACTAAAAGTTTCGTCTATAATTTTTAAATTCTTGGGACATTAAGTCACAAATTATTACACACTTCTAGTGCAAATGAAAAATTGTGAACCAAAGTTACCAAAGTATTTTAGGCAATGAGATAAATCTCATCTAAAACTATTCCAGGCTTCGAGTGCAAATGAATAATTGTGAATCAAATTAAAAAAAAAAGGTTGGTTTCACAAATAACTTCTTTAAAAAGCATTGACATACCATAAAAAGTGACCTTATAAAATGTATAATTGATTTCTTATACAATAAAAGAAATCTTGCTTTTATAAATAAGACATATATTACTCTTATTCCAAAAAGGTTGGTTTCACAAATAACTTCTTTAAAAAGCATTGACATACCATAAAAAGTGACCTTATAAAATGTATAATTGATTTCTTACAATAAAAGAAATCTTGCTTTTATAAATAAGACATATATTACTCTTATTCCAAAAATACGATTTCCCATAAATATTGATGATTTTAGACCAATTAGTTACCCAAACTTTATATATAAAATAATAACTACTATACTTGTAAAAAAAACTAAAACCCTTTATGAATAAAATAATCTCTCATGAACAATCTACTTTCATTAAAAAGAGAAGTATTTTTTATAATTTTTTAGTTGCACATGAGGCTGCTCATTATCTGAAAAACAAAAGATATTCAAAAAACTACTCAACAGCTAAGCTGATATGTCTAAAGCATTTGAAAACATTGAATAGGATTTTTTATTTGATATTATGAAAGCATTTGTTTTTTTCTGAAATTTGGATTTCTTGGATCAAGCAATGTGTTATCATAGTATATTATAGTATTCTTATTAATGGTGAATCCACTGATATACCTCTTCCTACTAAGGATCTGAGACAAGGGGACCCACTCTTCCCTTTTTTACTGTTGCATTGTTACTTAGGCCTTGACAACTCTTATTAATGATAAAGTGGATAACAAACTTATACGAGGCATTAAATTAAGTAGAAATTTCCGAAAATTGACTCATATTTATTCGCAGATAATAGCCTTTTTTTCTTTAAAGGAAACACTAAGGAATTTGAACATTTCAAAGATCTCTTAAGCAAATATCGCTATGCCTCTGGACAAGCAATAAATTTGAACAAAAGTGGTATTATTTTTTGTAAAAACATCCCTCCAAATATAGCTTCTGAACTCACTAATATACTTAACATAAAACAACTTAACAACTTAGGAACCTATCTTGGACTTCCCTCTGATTGGGGAAGATCCAAGACAAAGGCCCTTGAATGGCTTTGTTGACAAAGTTTTTACAAGACTTAATAAGTGGAATGTAAAGTTTCTTACTGAAGCAGGAAAAGAAACTCTAGTAAAAGCAGTAATACAATCTATTCATGTCTATCTTAGGCTATTTTTCATACAACATACTCCATTTGTAATAAAATTTCTACTATAATTGCTTCCTTCTGGTAGGGCAACAAAGGAGTTGACAAAATACACTGGAAAACTGGAATTATATGGAAATGCCAAAAAGTATAGGAGATATAAACTTCAAAAACTTTACTCAAATGAATATGGCACTTCTTACATCTTCTGCTTGGAAATTTGACTTGAATAAAAAATCTATAGCTTACAAAATCTTAAAAGGAATTTATTTTCCAAAAGAAAGCTTTCATGAAGCTAAACTGGGATACTATCTGAATGCAATATTAACATAAGGGCCTATAATGCAAAATTAACTTGTGTTATTTTGTATAATATAAGAACTTCTAAGGCAATTAACTTGGAAAAAAACCTAACTTAAGGCCCTATAATGCAATTTTTGCATATTGTAGGGATATATTGCAATTTTTCCTTACATAAGGACTTATAGTGCAATTAGCTTTAAAATTGTACATAAAGGACTATAGTGCAGTTTTTGCATTATATAGGGCATATATACTGCAATTACCTTACATAAGGACTTTACTGCAATTAGCTTATACAAATTAAAACAAGGGTCTATAATGCAATTTTCGGATAATATAGGGACATATATTGCAATTTTGCCTTACGAATAACTATAAGAACTTGTAGTGCAATAACTTTAAAAAAATTAACATAAGGGCCTATAGACTGTAATGCAATTTTTGCATAATATAGGGACTTAAAGTGCATTTATCATGACAGGAATAAGTGTGTGGAAGGCAAAGAACAATTCTTCCGGAACCATCTCAGAAACTCCAACAAAAAAAGCTGTTCCAGAAATACCCTCAGACAAAGTGGGTCCCGGAAAAAGTTTCAGAAAGTTTAAGTTTGATACTGCTTCTATATTTGAAGCTATGGAAGCTTCTTTTGGTGCTTAAATCATGTAAAGCATTGTGTGTTTGTTTGTGTGTGTTTTGCACATAATTTGGTTTAATGATTAGACTTTGATCTAGTTAATGTTTGAGTATTATGATGTATTGTCTTGGTAAGAAGATTATGATATGTACAGCAAGTATCGGTTATGATATATAATTATATATAGTATATGACATGGACTTTATTTGGTTGATATATTCTATATCGATCCTTGATTTAACGGGCAAATTGTAGATTAATATATAATTTGGGTCTTATATATATAAAAAAAGTAAACGGACGATTTTGAAATTATATGTATAACCTAGACTCATTTAATCAACCTTAAAAGCTTACAGAATTACAAACAATATTCTTCAATGTTACTGGATTTAAGATAGAAACTTCTTGTAAGAGATTCCTGTATACACTTGTCTTTGTCTTGTTGCAATGTAATTAGCACTTGGTCCCTAAGTTTTTTGAAATTGTGTTTTTAAGCTTTGATTTATTTAATATGTATGACTAATTTGTTATTTACAGATTATTTTTTACAATATAAAGACTTAATAGAGTAATGTTTGTATTCATTTATAAAGGAAGAGAAGGGGAAAATCTTGTTTGGATTAAAAAAAAAATATTTGGATTGAAAAAAATATATGGAGGGAATAGAGTATATTAGTCATCTTAATTTGAAGAATCGATTACAGATATCTTTCATTTTTTCCAGAAACACAAATACCACACTTTATCGATTACACGTGGTGATTTTATATTGTCAATATTTAAAGTTAGTCGGTTAATGCTCTCGCTTTCTAAAAGTGGTTTTTTGGTCTTTTAACACATTAACATAGGTTTGACCTTCCCTTCTCAACTTCTTATCCTTGTCTAGGGATCTCGTATCATCCAATTACCTAAGACTTTCACACTTAACACATAAGTTACACACAAATAGCTCTAAAAGTAACAATTGTCCAAAACTAGAAAAGAAATGAGAAACTATCAAAATCTGGGTAATAGTCCCTCAAATAAGTACAAATAACCCCTAAAAGTATATCTCGTGAATAGATTAATGTATCACAATAAAGGAGATATCACTCGTACCACCCAGTACCTAAGAATTGCACACTTAACACATATTTAACGCATAAAAAGCACTAAAAGTAATAAATATCTAAAAGTAGACAAGAATTGAGAATATATCACATAATAGGGAATAATACCTCAAAATAAGTCCAAATAACCCCTAAATAGATAGCACGTGATACGATTAATCTATCACACAAAACGAGACATCGCCTTCATGCAATCAAAGTGTCAAACAGTTATTGTCTGGTCAAGAAGTATTTATGATGTGAGTATCTCATGTGTCTAAACACTAAAATATCAAGTGACCTTATACTATAACATTTCTTATGTTTGACATTGTTTGTGGTCAGACATAATGACCTTATTAACATTGTTTGTGGTCCCTATATTATGCAAAAATTGCACTATAGGTCCCTATATTATGCAAAAATCGCACTACACGTCCCTATATTATGCAAAAATTGCACTATAGGTTCTATATTATGCAAAAATCGCATTATATGTTCCTATATCATGTCCAAACACCATAATAAACATATAAATAATATATCACTAGTGTGCCTAGAGTGTGATAAAAATAAGATAAAATAAGCCAGAAAACAATGCACTAATCACCCTAAACAGGCACGGTACTACAAGTATTACAGGATGTATGCAAGAATTCGTTCTCAGGGACTTAGTGTGTTATACGAAAGAGCAAATAATTAGGAGTAGCAATTAATAATTAAAAGACAGAAACTAAGGATGAATGATTGAGAGATGTTTAATTAAACGAAATAAAAGTAAAAACAATAAAGTAAATAATAGAAAATATGAGATGAGAGAGTATAGCTTAGGTTTTGCTAGTATGCACCAATCCTTCTAATTCTTTCTATCAATTTCAGTTAATAAGGGAGATAATAGCTCTTAAATACTTAGTCAGGATTCTAAATTCTCATTCCTTACACCTTGAGAGCGACTAAGGGGGCTACGGCACAACCACGAGGCAGTTTAAACATAGGGTTATCAAGCTCTACCAGGCCCTAAGCAAAACAATTCCTTCAATTGGTGATATGGTGATTAAAACAAACCCTAGTGACTATCTAGTTGGGATCGATGTTGTCAAGACCAATACCGGACACTAGACGTTATGTGGTGTTTCAATAATTAGACACCCTTCCAGGCGACCATCTAACTACTATTAAGAAAGCCTAAATTGATCAGGTTTAGAGCAGGCAATAATTCAAAACACATAAACAAATATATGGGTAAGCAGCTAATATCAAATTAAAACATATAATTTCCAAAGAAACTTAGATAGAAAGAAAATAGAATTCATAGATTATACATAATGCAAAACCAAGCTATGGGAAAATTAGTTCATACCTGAAGGAAATAAACTAAAAGAATGATACAAAGAATTCATCTTGCTCTCTTCAATAACTCTAATGATATAAAACCTAAGGACTAACTCATGGGGGCAAGGATTAAAACTATGCCTTGGATTTGAGCAAGGATGACTTTACAAAGGTTTAAGGGTGTATTTATAGGTGTTTAGAAGACCTAATTCATTTTCTTGGAGTGGAAGACAAGTAACTTGGACTCCATGACCAACTCAAATTCGTAACCCTAAAATATAGAAAAGGTAATAATCTGCCGCTGTTTTGTTTTGGTCGTAACTCATTCAACACTTATCCGTTTGACGCATTCCAATAGTCGAAACTGATCGTATCGGAAAGCTCTTAACTTTGCTTCAGACCATTCTTCAAAATTCCTAGCCAATCTTGAGTTAAGATCACTTCTATGGTCGTAGGTGCTGGAATTCAGATTTATTCGGCAACTTTATCTTTCCATATCTTAGATTTTCCTTTCTTTTCTCCAATTTCCATGTATATCTTCTTTCCTTTATTTCTTAGAATTGACTTAGCATATAATTAATCTCCATATATATCTTTAAAGCTTCACAGTAAATAAATAATTAAACCCAATATAATCTAAAAATATAATTCATAAATCAAGACAAGAAATAAGAAAGTGCACTAATACATATATAAATCGAGTATTTAGACTTCTAAAATACTAAAAAATGATGTCAACAACTAATATTAAATCATCACAAATGGGGAGACATCAATCACTCACATAGTTTTTTTTTGTTCAAATTCACTCACATAGTTAAAGCGATGATAAAGCTGCAATAGCTGCATTTTTCTCCGCTTACGACTTGTCTTAGCTGGATCACTAGTAAATATCATACCTGCTACTTCTACCATACGTGGAAACACATAAAGGTTCCCTAATCTTGATATGAACATTGAGTAAGGAAGCAAATATTCTCCTAATCTTTCTGAAACTTCTTTTAAGAGATCTGTGTATACCACGGTCTCGTCTTGTTGCAATGTAATTAACATTAATCCTACAAGATTTTTGAAACTGTATTTTGAAGCTTTGATTTATTCTATATCTTTGACTATTTAGTTGTTTATATGAGAATATACAAGTATTTTGTACAATATAGAGACTTATAGTTTAATTAGTTCAAGAAAAAGTAATACAAGAAGCTATAGTACAATTTTTGCATGCCTATAGTGCATAATTGCATAATATAAGGATCTATAACATTTTTTGCATAAATTATAGATCTATAGTACATTTTAATAGATTACGTGATTTTTTAATGATTTGTAGGTTTTTTCAATGAGTCACATGTGTTCTTTAATAGGTTGTGGGCGTGTGATTTTTTCTTAAATGATTGTGGACTTTGTTGGGCAATTAAATTGTTGTGTAAACCTTTTGGGTCAAAAACGGTTAATAACTGTTAATTAATTAGGTAAAAATATGTTATATACAAGTAAGCAACAATGTTATAAAATTTATTTACTTTTCTATGAATTATACCGATTAGTGATTTAGTACTAATTAATATAAGTTAATTAAAATAATAGTTTATCATACATATAACTATTTTTATTTTATATTTTTGATATATTATATAAATAGTGATTTGAGAAAATGATATAATTATTAAAATATATCTAAAAATTTATATTAAATAATTTATAATGTTATATTAATTTCATGTTATATTTACAAAATATTATGAGTTTAAACTCTATCTTTGCTTACAATAAGATTGAGATATTGATTAATGAGTTATTTAGTTTTTCTCATCGCCCTATAAATAAAGATTCAAATACTAAAGTAAAAATTAAGAACATTATCAACGAAGTTTCTTGTACGTCAAATTCATTAACTCAAATTTGCTTGGCACGTTAATGATTGTCCTCCTTAATTTGTCCATAACGCACCTTAACGAAATATTATTCTAATTGTGACACTTTATTATTTTATAACATGGTTTCTACTAGGATTTTAACTTAAAATTTCATCTAAAAATTTTAAAACCTTAGTAGGCCCTCTGAATTTGAAAATTTTGTTTATTGATTATATAATAAGAAAATATTAACTTTTGTCCACCTCCCTAATTCCTAATATGCCCCGCATCCTTCCCCTTTTCCCGTCGCTCGAAATCTCAGAATCTTCATGCATCCTCTCAATTATTAATATTTATCAGGCTTTTGGTTTATTATACTTATATGAAATAATTTGTTTTTTCAATAATAAATAATATATAAATTTGGTTTATTATATTTATATGAACATATAGTGGAATTATGGTGTCTCCTGGTGTATGATAAAATCACCACTCCTAAGAGAGAGACACTACCCGCAAGTGTACGGGTCTTTCCAAGTAATGTGTAAATAATACGGATTTTGTTCTCAGGGACGGACAGTTATAACACTGGTGTCAATCGGAATGGTAGAGATAATTGTTAAAACAGAAAAGTAAAATATGATGATTTTTGTTTGGTTTTGTATTAGGACTAAAGATGCAATAAAAAAAGTATTAAAATGCTTAACTGAAATGAAATACTGGAAGTAAATAGATGTAGACGCAGATATGAGAGATGTACTTGAGTTTCGCAAGGGATTCATCTAAGTTAATATAATTAATTCTTTCGTTTAAGGGATAAGCCGGTAATTTTATACTAGTCGGGACTCTAATTTCTCCTAGCCCCCTATCGAGTGGACCTAGGAGCTATCCTACGGTAAGACAAACCCATCCAAGGTAGTAAAGTTTACTTACGGATGTGAAGTTTTTTACCTCTTTGGCTATATGATTAGTCAAGCATGTCGGCAATAACGGAAATCACACGGATATTACCTAATAATTCTGTAATCAAACCCCCCCTATCGGATGATCACTTCGCCACTAAAGTGAATAGCTCAATTACCAAAACCTATTTCTAGTTGTACCGAAAAAATAGTAAATAAACATAAAATAATATCCAGCAAAAAGTACCCAACTTAAATGAAATCATAATCCCAATTTTGAAAAAAAAAATACATGAACTAGGGTTTTAACCCAATAGTGCGATTCTCAAGTACTTAGAAATTTAGCTCATGTTCAAATTAAAAACTGAAATTAAATAAAAGACATTATTCTCAATTACAGAAAAGAAATAGATAACCTAAGGATTGGTGGCTGCTGTTGGAAGAATGGAAATTCTCCAGCTCAAGTTTTCTCCTCTGCCTTTTTGCTCTGACTTGAAAATAATGAAGCGTAGAATTGAATTGTATGAAGTGTGTCTAAAAAAGAGGTCTAAAAGTCTATTTTTATAATGTTCTAATTCGGATTGGGCTTTTATTTAATAAAATAAGTCAAATGATAAAAAAAAACAAGTCCAAATTAGAGAATCTCGTAACTGTTGTACACCCTTCAGTAAAACAACCGTAACTTTTGTGTCTCACGTCCAAATCATCTGATTACTGTCCTCAAATCTTCCTAACTCAAAGGCGTAACTTTCTTTTGCAGATCTCCAGGCCTGAATCAGTGCCAAAGTGGCTCAAAATCAGCAATTAGTAACAATCTTCCAGATTTTCATCTCTTTTAATCAACTCTTCGGGTAATTATTTCTTGCTTTTGACCTCTTCGCTCGATCTAGGACTTTAATTCTCACTTCTCCTCATCATCTTGGTTCTCGATAGCATCCATTGACCTAATAACTTTATACTAAAAACAAACAAATTAACGCACAAAATCTCTAAAAATGCAAATAACATAATTCTAATAGGAAAAAGTGTAATATATCAAAATAGCATAAAATTCTATCAAATAAATCTAGTATTCACCTAAAATGATATCTCCTAAGGGCATATATTTATAACAAAACAGGAGAAATCAAATTAACACGAAAAAAATCTTTGCATGAGAATTTTTATTTGAATCTTTCTTCTCCAGTAATAAGCATTAATAAGCGTGCACAATGCAGAGAAAGCTCTATAATGAAAACACAGACAACGACAGATCTTATGGGCAGACCCTCCCTGCCTCTCCTCACGGTCGCGGGACAAGAGCTTTGCTTTGTTTTTGTTTTTGAGTTAATTGCTATATATGCCCCTATAATATGCAAATATTGCACAATAGGTCTCCATACTAAATGTTCTTGAGTTAATTGCATTGTAACTTATGCAAAATAGCCTATACTTTTATTATTTGAACAACCAAATATATCAAAAAGTTGAGGGGATTAAGTGAAGATTTTGGAAATTTAAAGGACCCTAAGGTAATACTATTTTTTTTCCTTTCTTTTATACAGTTTTTATTTAAAAAATCAAAACGTAAGGGACCACCCCCTAGTCCCGGGGGAGCTGGCCACGCCTTCGAGCTTGACTTTGCAAAAATAAAACAAAACCTATATATATTATATAAACACCTTACAGCCCCCCTTCAAATTTTCAATATTGCAACTAGCTTGTTAAAATTGTTTTTTTGGTCCTTGATTCATTTTATTTGTATAAAATTGATACGATAACCATCATAGTTTGTTTTTTTTATATTATAGCAACTTGTAGCACAATTAACTCAAAAAAAACTAACACATCAGCCTATAACATCTTTTTCGTAATATTTAGGGGCATATATAGCAATTTTTTCATTATATAATGACTTAACTATCAATAGTTTGAAAATGACTCTCTTGGGACTGTCAAAGAGTAAGTGTGTGGAAGGAAAAGAACAGTTCTTCCAAATCCAACTCAGAGACTCAAACAAACAAGCATCTTCTAGAAGTAACCTCAGACATAGTGGGTCTCTAAAGGAGTTTAAAAAAGTTTTGGAATGATATTGCTTCTATATTTGAGGCTATGTATGATTCTATTGGTGCTTATATCATGGAATTTAAATTTGAACTTCTTGTAAAGCATGTGTGTTTGTGTGTACATATCTATTCGGTTTAATGTTTAGCCTTTACCTAGTTAATGTTTGAGTATTATGGTTTATTGTCATGGTAAGAAGATTGTGAAAAATGAAACATATATATGTACAACATATCTTAATATGTACATAAAGTAATTTATGATAATCTTGTTTATTGTCATTTAATTTTGTTTATGATATATAAAACATAGATTTCTTTTGTTTGGTTGAAATTTTCTCGGTTAGTCCTTGATTTAACAAGTAAATTGCAAATTAATATATATAATTTGGTGTAGATTGTATGAGAAAATTTAATAGAACTGAGTGAAATTATCATATTATTTTTAAAATTATGTATGTATTTTTTTCATTATCGTAATGAAAAAGGTTTGCATGAAAACTTAGACACTTTAACCCCCCCCCCCCCCTTCCCCCCCTTTCTGACAAGGTAAATTGTCTGACCCAAAAAAAAAGTGAAATTGACCGAATTGAAGGGTAAATTAGTCATTTACTGTGTTGTCTTTGTAATGTTTCTGTTTTAGTCCATATCCAAATCAGAAATATAACAAAAATATCACATTAAGTTGCTAAATTGACCTTCAATTTGGTCAAAATTAACCGCAATTGCAAAATAAGGTCAAATTTAATTACAATTGAAAGATATGTCCAAAGTTGGTAATACCGATATAAGATACTAGTGCAATATGGGACTTTACTCTATTTTGTTTTAGTCGAAAATCTAGAGGGTAAAGAGAGGTAAAATTTAACTAAAATAATTAAGAAAAATGTGACGAGAGTTTCTTGGATGAAAAAGTAAACAAGTGATTTTGCATCGAGATTGAAATTATATGGTATTTTAGGTGAGTTTCTGAAACACGTGGGTCCTTTTTCACTTTTGACTAACTAAAAGAATTGAAAAAAAATTGGGAGGTATTTTGCCTCCACAATGGTGGTGATTTTCTTTGTCGGGGAAAGAAGAGAAAAAACGGTGGGGGGCTAAAGTACGATCAGTGATTGTTATTCTATCTCGCTCTCACGGGCCAGATACCATCTGTAATTCAAGAGTCAAACCTAGACTTACTATAATCTTGACTCGTTAATCATCACTAAAAGCCTACAATTATAAACAATTGATGTCTCCTCTTTTGTGATAGAGTTACCTACTCACGAGACATTTTTTTAGGGTTTACGGGACCTAATTGAGGGATTTTCCTCTAATATTTGCCATATTTTAATTTTCTATCTTCTTTTGGACATATTGTTAAGTGTGTATATTTTAGGTACATGACTGACACTAGAGAGATGAATAAAATTAAAGAATTCAAGTCCAACCCCGAGCCATGGCTAGGGTTGCAAATGAACGGATGCTCTCACCAAGGGCTCGAGTTTGAGTTCGATAAGGATTTGTTTGAGTTCGGCTTGTTAGTTAAACAAGCCAAGCTCAAGCTTTAAAACAAGGCTCGTTTACTAAACGAGACAAACTCAAACTTGTATAAGCTAGACTCGTTAAACTCATGAACAGTTTGGTAAGGATTATTTAAGAGCTTGTTAATAGGTTCGGTGGATATATTCAATTAAAAATTATATATATACACATATACACACACAAAAAGTCAAAAGACTCAAAACTATGTAAAACTTTTGTATATGTAATAAATCATAACTAAAATATTCTATAAGTATTATTTTTTTGTTTCCTTCAAGTCAAATTATGTAATGTGTTGTATATTAGTTTTACTTAACTTCATTTTAAATCACTGAAAATCCCATAAAAATAATATATATCATAGAAAAATAGATGAGACTTACATATGATTCTTGAACGAACTAATCTGAACCGAATTAAAGCTTATAAACAATGAGTTCGTTAAGGTTTTTTTTTGAGTTCGGCTCATTAGTTAACGAACCAAGCTCAAGAAATCTAAAGTTCGGCCCGGCTCGGCTCCGTTCGTTTAAACTCAAACCAAGCTCAATCTCAATAAAATATTAGCAAACCGATTCAAGAAAGCTAAAGTTCGGCTCGTCTTGGTTCGTTCGCAGTCCTAGCCAAGGCGTAAAAATATCTAAAAGTCACTTTGGGAAAGCTAGAGCGTTTACCAGAGAAATATTGATGTCATGCTGTTTCAGTCACCCTAATTAATTGATAATAGTTTTTGAAAAAGTTACTTTTTATTCAAATAGAGCTTGAAGTCAGTGATGCATGAGAGGTGTCAGAATTCAATTCGGAGTTGAGACAAGAAAATTATGCTATTTGCGCCACCGTAACTTGAACCTGGACAACACTGACCAAAAACGGGTTAGGCTATTTTTAACCCACCTAAGTGAGCCCATAAGGCCCAAACGTTTTTGGCCAAGTATATAAGCATATTAGAAGCTCTTATTTCATCAGACTTCATTTTTTACAAGATTTTTCAGCAGAGGAAATGAGAAAACCGCCTAAAGAGAAAGGAAGGAGGGTTCCCACCAAAGTTCATCAGTATCCACCATTTCATAATCATTCTATTCCGCATTTTAGGTTAATTTTATTCTGTTTTATTTTCTAACATTAGTTTTAGTATTATTTTTAATTTATTTTAAATTTATTTTAAATTTATTTTAGGTCAAGAATCGTTAATTTTATTAGATAATTAGGTAGATGATTAGGTAGAGTATAAACAATGTTAGAAAAAAATTCTATAAATATAACGATTATTAATTTAATACTAATTAATATGTGTTTCAAAAATATTTGTTTATTATATATACAAGTGTAATTATTTTTATCTTTTTGATATAATTTATGTATTTAATGATTTAAAAGAATAATATATGATTAATATATATTAGAAAATCTATAATATTATGTTAGTTTCATGTAAATATCTAGTTTGTCATAAGTTTAACCAAATCTAATTTTATTTGAAATAAAAATAGGGTCAATGACCCAAAAAATCAAAATAATATTATACTTGCCCCAAAGAATCATCCATTAACTTACTATTATAAGATTACATGTTTACCCGTCAAGGACGATTCCCGTCAAGGACGATTCCCATCAAGGACGATTCCCGTCAAGGACGATTCCCATCAAGGACGATTCCCGTCAAGGACGATTCCCGTCAAGGACGATTCCCATCAAGGACAAAATTTAGTTAATGATGTTATTGGGCAGAAATTTTGTCATTGATGTTATTGGGCTGAAAATAATATTATTTTGATTTTTTGGGTCATTTTCCCATAAAAATAAGATGTCGAGTTAATAAACATTATAAATTTTTTCATCACCCTATAAATAAATATCCAAATACTAAAGAAAATATCAATAACATATTCCACGCACTTTTTTGAATATCAAACCTCTTAACCAATTTTCTTTCACAATTATTATACCACTTTATTAATATTTTGCCTAAAATTTTCAAACTTTTAAATTAACCATTACCTCCTTCGAGTTTAATACAAGGTAAGGTGACAGCTGACCATGTTCATGAATAACATGATTTTTTAGCAAAAATTGTTTACTAACTTTCTCTCAATTTTAAAAAATTTACTATGTTAGATTTTTGATTTTATTATACTTATATGAAATGTTTTATGCTTTCTATAATAAAATATTGACATTTTTTGTATGAACATATAGTGCAATTAACACAAAAAAAAATCTTATTCTTAATCGTTTTTATTCAATTATCTCAAAAATACGCCTATAGAAAGCAAAGAACAACTTTACAATGATTACAAAGAGTTCAACAAACAAACGGGTACCACCCTCGCATCAAGTCCCGAACGGAGTCTCAAAATTTGGATTTGACACGGCTTATGATTGAATTTAAACTTGAAGCTCCCTCTGTATGCATAATTTAGTTTAATGTTTAGCCTTGACCTAGATAATGCCGATTAATATAGTTATGAAACAGTTTTGGATCGTATGTGTACACTATCATGTGAAAATCGAATTTCTCGTCATTCAATTTCATTTAGTTTCGTTGAATTTGCTTTTAAATCCCTTTATTGATGATGGTATTGTGCCTTATTTTTATCATTCGTATATGCTTCTTGTTAGGTTTCAAACTCCATATATTTAAAATGACAATGCTACGCAATTTACTATAACCTAAGACTTGTTAAATCTTACAAACAACATTCATAATTTATTTAGCTTAAACGGGTCCCATTTCAGTTTTCAAATCCCTTTAGTACTACTTAACATACTCATTATAGTTACAAAACCTTAATTCAAGTTTCCATATCATATTTTTAATTCCTTTAAGCTTTCAATCTCTTCAATATTCTCCTCAACTTTACTCCCACTCTCTTCTCCTATCACAATTGGACACCTGGCAACTGTTGACTCTGGCAAAGTTGGACAGCTGGCGAGTGGTACGTCTTGTCTAATTTGGACAGGTGGCGGAAAAGGTCCAACCACCATTCTAGGTGGAGCAGAGAAAACAGGAACAGCATTTCTAACACTAACTGGTGGTGCAACACCTCTAAGGTGGTGGTGGTGGTGGTGACGAATAGGTATATAAGGTGCAGCACCAGCTGAAGGGCGATTTGGGAATATAAAAGGAAGGATTTTAGAAGTGGTGGGACCCGATTGAGTAAATAATGGACGAGGATTATGTGGGGCCGGGAAATTGATAGGGAATTGTACTCTAGCTATACGAGCTTTGATTAGATAGATTTGTAAAGCACGAGCTACTATTACATGTTCTTGTTCATCGTTATGATTCTTTTGTTGTATTGAATTTGTACCAGGTTGTTGTGCCACTGTATCAATAAAATTTGCATCGTTAGTCCCTGTAATATATAAAAGTCTCGAATATACACTTATATTAACACATCCTTGTTTTAATTATAACGTTAGAAATATACCTTTAGGAACAAAATGACCTTTTATGTGTTTAAGAAATCTAAATGATAATCCGTTTTTTTCTTTAGAGCATAGTATAGGGACCTATAGTGCAATTAACTATTAAAAATGGGGAATAATAGTTCCTGACTCCGCCCCCTGTAACTACATTTCCCACTGTGCTTCTACTTGCTATTATTTTCACATAATATAAGGACCTATAGTGAAATTAACACAAAAAAAAACATGGTATGATAAGGACCTAAAGAGCAATTTTCGCATAATATAAGGACCAATAATGCAATTTTTGTGCACCGGGTTTTTAACTAATTGAACTGTAGGTCCCCATTTTATGCAAAAATAACACTATAGGTCCTTATATCATGCAATAATGGTCCTATCATGCAAAATCAGACTATGGTCTCTGTACTATGCAAAAATATCACACTATAGGTCTTTATATTATGCAAAAATTGTCCTATCATGCAAAACCACACTATGGTCCCTATACTATGCAAAAATCACAGTATAGGTCCCTATATTATGCAATAATGGTCCTATCATGCAAAATCGAGCCATAGATCACTATACTACACATATATCGCACTATTGGTCCCTATACTACACATATATCACACTATAGGTCCCTATATTATGCGAAAATGGTCCTATCATGTAAAATCAGACTATGGTCCCTATACTATGCAATATTCACACTATAGGTCCCTATACTATGCAAAAATCGCACTATAGGTCCCTACACTGCAAAAATCACACTACAGGTCCCTATATTTTGCAAAAATCGCACTATAGGTCCCTATACTATACAAAAATCACACTAATGGTCCCTATATTTTGCAAAAATCGCACTATAGGTCCCTATATTAAGCAAAAATCGCACTATAAGTCCCTAAATTATGCAATAATCACACTATAAGTCCCTATATCATATCCAAAACACCAAAAAACAACAGAGAAAAAAGAGATAACTCACATAGTTTAAGAGATGACCAAGCAGACATAGCTGCATTTTTCTCAGCTTGTTTCTTATTCTTAGCTGGATCACCAGTAAATATAACACCTGCTAATTCTACCATACATGTAAACACAGGAAGATGTCCTAATCCTGATCTGAATGTTGTATAAGCAGGTAAATTTGCTCCTAATCTTTGTGATACTTCTTGTAATAGATTCTTGTATACCCCTGTCTCGTCCTGTTTCAATTTTCATTAGCTTTTGGTCCCTCAACTTTCAGATATTGTCTTCTTAACCTTTCATTTCTATCACTATTTTGTTCTTTATGATAAAATACAGGGACCTATAGTGCAATTAACTCAAAAAGTATACAGAAATGAGAAGAGATTATCAAAGTAACTATAATCTTACTAATTTTAACAGTTAAATCATCACTAAACATTCAAATAAACAAATAAACAAATAATCAACCCTAGAAATTGTTTGATATTCAAGTGATCTTTTACAATAGCTAAGCATGACATTTTCACAAACATATTCAATGCAACACGAAACCCTAGACGGTGAAAAAAATTACCAGAACTCGAGCAGCAAGTGAGTTTGACGGTCCACGGCTAGCTAAAGCAATCAACGCCACCTCAGCAGCTGAATGTTCAGCTTGACGAAGCGTAGAACAAAAAGTAGGACTCTCGAAAACCTCGCCGTTAAAATTAACGGTGGTCTTAAACCGCGGCGCGTGATCTGGACCTTCTCGTATACACGTATACGACGGCAGATTGAAGCAACTCCTCTGCGCTAGCTCCTGTAACTGATTCTTATACATTTTCTTAAACGGAAATTCAAAAAAAAACTTTGATTTTGGAATCTATTTAGCTGAAATCGTTGGATCTGGGAAGTTTAGAATGCGTGTTCATAAGCATATGGAAGGTTTCTATATACATATGTATAGTTATACGTATACGCATTCGTATGATAAGCTAGAAATGGAGAGAGTGTGTGTATGTACTATGTAGAGGTGATTTTTGTTTGTATATGAAGTCTATAAAGTGTGTGGTGAGATGTGTGCATTTAGAGTAGTAGACTAGTAGTAACCTTTTAACCCCTTAATTAATACATAGGGTAATATACATACATAGGGTAATATACATAACCTATATAATGAATTGTCCTAATTTCATTTGGACTATAAGTAAATTTTGAGTTGAACTTAGTTTGACTTTAGTTGAATTTCCTTCTTCATTGGTTTTGATTTTTTTCCGAATGATTTCGAATCGACTGTTCTCGTGAGAAAACTAACGATTGAAAAAAATGAGTATCTTTTTACTTTATGTCGAAAATCTAAGTAAAATACTAGATGAATTATCAGATAAGTATAAAATTGTCACATATATGTGTTTACATGTTTTATAGTGAACAATTTCGCTATAAAATTTCTCCATACCTAAATTGTCTTATCGAGTCATGATTCATCAATTAATTAACACAAGAATTAATTTTCCGATAAATGTGGCTTACTGTAAAGTTTGATTGTCACTGAAGAATTGTCTTCACAGAATATCATAATGGTTATGGTTCGAGCATGACTCAGAAAAAAATTCGCTCGAAGTCGTTTGGTTATAAAGAAGTTTAAACTCTAATTTGAACTCGTTAAGAAAAAAAGTTCGTCCCTAAACTGGTTGTTTATCTTTATGAATTTTAGATCGATAATTTATTTATTTGTAGATGTATTATTAAAGGGTGAATTATATATAGGGTGTTGGAGACAAATTGTCTTCTCTATAGAGTAGTTTCTTAAATGGCATTCTTCTTAGGGACCTCAATTTTGACAATAGTCTTTCCTACCCTTACTATCACTAAAAGACAAAAAAGTGTGATGTCACTGTTTCTCTCTCCTCTACCTACCACTATCCACCTACCTCCAACCTCCTACCACCTACCACCGACCTCCGACCACCGACCACCGACCTCCGACCACCAGTCACGGTCACCGGAAAAAACATAGAGTACTCCGAGAAAAACATAGAGTACTCCGAGAATTTGCTGAGTACTCTATATATTTAAATGAGTACTCTATATATCCAAACACCGACCACCGACTTCCAACCACCTACCTCCGACTGCCAGAAAATCTCGGAGTACTCTAAGAAAATCTCGGAGTACTCTAAGAAAATGTCGAAGTACTCTAAGAAAATGTCGGAGTACTCTTAGAAAATATCGGAGTACTCTTAAAAAAAGTCGGAGTACTCTTAGAAATTGGGGAATACTATTAAAACACACACAAGGTATAAATGAAGAATGCTAAGAAAAATAAAAATATTGAATATTATTTAAAATAAGCATATTTACACAATTTATTACACAAAAATTAAAAAAAAAAACTAAAAACCATAACTGGTTTGACCAGATCTAGATCTGGTCAACCATTTCAAACTAAACAAAAAAAAAAAAAACTTCAGGCGTGAAACTGCAGCAAACCTCCGGCGACAACTGCAGCAAACCTCCGGCGTGAAACTGCTGGAGCTCTCTTTTTCCGTCGTGAGACTGCTGCTCTTCTCCTCGACGAGCAACACCACCGTTTATTCTTCGTACCACCGTAGTAACTGGAGAGGAATAAAAAACGCTGCCCAGCACCTGTCTTCGCCGGAACAGTGGGAGGGAGGTTCAGATCTGTTCGTCGGTGGAAGAATAAGGTGGAGGAGGGGGCTCGGTGTGGTGGTGCGCCTGGATCTCGATCGAAAAATGCAGGAGGGAGCTTCGCCGGACTGGTGCTTCGCGGGACTGCTGCTTCGCCGGAATTGCAGGAGACCAAACGGAGCCGCTGCTCAGTGGCGGTGGTTGTCTGGTGAGCTCACCTTTGCAGGGGTATCCATCTCAGATGGCTGTGGTGGTGGTGGTGGCGGATCTCAACCTGTCCGTGGTGGTGGAACTCCGTCGAGTGGTGGTGGTGCTCGGATCTCGAGCTTCGAATCTTCTGGTGGCTATATAAGGTGGTGGGGGTGGTGAAGGCGGTGGAGGAGCAGGTGGTGTAGTTGGGAGGAGAGGGAAGAGAGAGAGAGAGGTGAGATAAAATAAATCTGAAATTATAATTGTGGGGTTCTAATTTAGTATATATAGGGAAAAAAAACAAAAGAGGGTAGAAACGTAATAGGGGTTTTGGGGGTTATGTGTTAAAAAGTTTAATAGGTCTTTAGTAAGAAGAGGCTCTAGGCCAGGTTCCCATCTTGAAGAGGGGGGTGTGGTCAAGACCCTAGGTGTAATTATCTCATTATTAAAACCTTAAATATTAACTTGGATATTTTTTTATTTCTTTATACTTTTATTTTTTTCATTGATATCACGTTTCATACTTCATACCATGCAATCCATTCAATACTTATCGTTCATGAAAGTTCTTCTTCAACCATGAAAAATAAATTGTTCTTGAACACCTCGAGTTCAGCTCGAAAAGGTTGTTTGATATGTAAAACCTACAAGTTTTAATATGTATGCCACGCCTCATTTAATTTGAGCACGACTTGACTCAGCCGAGAAGTTATACGAATAAGATTGCCCATCTAGTATTGGCTCGACTTGCCTCATTTACATCCCTACTTGGGGTATTGTGTAAGCATGGTGCAAATCTCGTGAGGGTCAACCTTTACTTCCAGATCGACGGTCCATATTATCTCATTTAGTCGTAATCTATCACAAAGCAATTGATTTTGTTTGTAGCGTTGTCGACAGCCTCGTATTCCTTGTAAGCCTTTAGATCCAATCACCGCAAAAATTATGAATAAGACCCCCAAACCCTTTAATTTTAGGTCAACCTTTTGCAAAGACATCCATGTTTATTTTGAAAGCTACCAGCAATTTAAGCTATCAAAGTTGAATAATTGTTAACTCGCTCCTTACATATTGTTATGTCACACAACTTCGACCATTCTTGTTGCTTGTGCAATGATGAAAAGTGCGTTAATGTTTATCAATG
Source organism: Nemophila menziesii (assembly GCA_029959085.1). NCBI lineage: Eukaryota > Viridiplantae > Streptophyta > Magnoliopsida > Boraginales > Hydrophyllaceae > Nemophila > Nemophila menziesii. The sequence goes on along the minus strand of JARWIR010000004.1, from coordinate 41,135,947 downwards.
TGCTTGCACTGTAAAAAGTTCTCTTATTTCGATGTTTCCAAATTCATCGGGAAGTTGCTAGTACGAAAAACATTCAACACTCAAGAACATCATCAACGAGGTCCTTCTATTGCATATTTCCCACCACTACACGTTGTCAGAACATATAGCAGTAACTATTGACATTCATTCCTAACATGAGTGCTCTTAAGCAATGGTAAAAGGGGTGGCGCCCAATTCCTAACAAAATAAGGGACATAGGTTAATAATTTGTTTATATTACACTATATTTAATATAAAAAAATTAAGCACATTTAAACTACAAGTTTCTCATTGCATTTTAACCTTACTAAATGTCTACCAACGTCTAACCAAAAAAAATATCTTTAATTCTCTTATAACAACCACTTACCAAGTTCTCAAAATTCATTTTTCTGACAATGTTCTTTTAAATTCAACCCATTTTTTTCGACACCTTCTATCTTTTGCTTTTGCATAAAAAACAGTATCATTATCATTAACTTTAGAATTATTGACCAAAAAAGGTCCACACTCCCAAGATTATCTCTTCTAAAAGTCCAAATATTTTCTTCCACGAAAAGTCCAGTTGTTGATAGATTGATATGTTTTTTAACGAGTTGTGTATGTTTTATAACAGGTTGTGCGTGTCTTTTAATGTGTTGCGCGCACGTGTCCTTTTTGAAATTATTGTGAACCTTGATGGACAGTCATTTGTTGTGTGGACCTTTTGAGTAAAAACTTCTTCATTTTATTGAGTAAATAGGTAATAACATGTTATATAAATTTCATTTTTTAAAAATAAATTATACTATTGTTATTGATTCAATACTAATATATGTTCATTATAATATTTTTTTATCATAAATATAGATTATATCCATGTGTCTATTTTTGATATAATATATAGGTAGTGATTTAAGAGAATGGTATATAATTTAAAAAATATTGAAAAAATCTATAATATTCAATATGTTTTACCTAAATATTTAGTTTGACAAAAAAAAACCTAAAGATTTAGTATATTGTGAGTTTGAGACAAATCTATCTATTTTTGAAATACTAATGAGATGTCACGTTAATGAGCAATTTAATTATTTTTTCATTAGCCTATAAAGATACTAAATAAAATATTGGTGACATTCTCAACGAACATTTTTAAACAAAAAACCCCATTAACTCTAACTTGATAGGCATGACATTGATTATCTTTCTCATTTTATCCACCACTCACCTTAACAAAACCTCTTTCACCAAGACTGAGACACTTTATAAATTTGTATTGTTATATATATAGGAGTCCAACTAAAAGTTTCTCATAGGGCCTTCAAATTTTCAAGTTCAACTGTTCATTCTCTTTTCTATACCTTTTTTGCAACTTCTTGTGCAACCAAATGGTGAATTAGAATGTCTTTCCCCCCCAAAAAGCATGTTTTTTTACCGACGCACAAAGTTAAGATAAATCAATATCTTTTTACTTTGTAAAAATTGTTTATTGACTATGTAATAAAAAATGAGATAATTGCTAATAAAGTCTGTAACCCAACAAATCGTGCTCCAAGAGGACCAACTAAATAGTTTGTATTTATAAAGTCCAAAATATCATTTAGTTGGTATAATATCCCCATAATACCCCTTTTTTCACTTTAAAGCAGGCGGTCAGCAAAAAAAATTAAATAGTTCAAGCAGTTAATCATATCTAATGCAAGTAAAATCGCCACCATAATGATTTCGCTGGATTTTATGGAGCAATTATATTATCTAATGCAAGTAAATCTTTACCAAAACGATTTTGCCTGATTTTGTGGAGGAGTTATATTATCAATTAGTTATTCACTTCAGCAATTACGAATTAAACACAATTACTCAATAACTATACTCACAAAAAAGTGTTTTTCCGCATTCACTCTATTATTGTTCAATATACGTATGTAATTCATTTCGGTGTGCAGATAAACAAGATTGTTTGGATCAACTACAAGATTTTTAAGTTAAAATGAAATGAAGGATAACCTTATTTTAATGTTGTAAATGATTCACATATGTATCAGAATGACCCACTGAATTAATGAACACAACTCAACAAATGAATTATATAGGTATTTTGGGTTCTGAGTTTACAACAACCTACCAAATTATGTCATGTATCCCAGCACCTTCGCTTCAAAAGGCAAATATCTTTGGTTACCTCCGTTAGTAATTCGTCAGATTAGTGATCTTTGTCGCACAACCTTGACTAAGGTTGACTAACAACCGACTTTTTTACCATTGGCACAGCTCCATGCAAGACTCGAGCTCCTTTTATGTTTTCATCACAACTATCCCCTTCACTGGGACCTCTATCAGACGGTTTCTTTATTCGGTTGTTTCCCCTTTTAGGTGGAACGCTCGCCGCTATTGTCTCAGTCGACCCACCATTCTCCTTTGTTGGGTTATTACGATCAGACGCCTAAATAGGATAGCAATTTGATAACTGGGCTCGTCAGCTTGATTTTGACGGGTGTTCGTCTTCTTTTTCATTTTGTAACTACTTCTATCCTAATAAATGTTGGGTTGCATTAAATATGGAAGGACACTATAATATGACAAGACGTCTATCTACAGAATTACACTTACGGGTAGTTCGGACCAAGTTTTTTAATAAAATGGGTTGGACTTTATGAAACAACTTTGTTGGGTTATAGTCTTTTTGAGTTAAAACCCAAATTAAAAAATATATTGTTATCTTTTATCCCCTAAAATCTCATAATTCTTATTTAGTTCCCTTAATATTTTTTTAAATATCTTATTATGCTTTGATTTATTATATATATACAAAATAATTTATGTTTTTATAATATAATTTTTGTATAATACATGAAATAATATTGAATTTTTTTCATTATATAGGATATCAAGCAAACAACTTTACCATGAAAAAACACGTCTTAATCAAAACACTCAGTTAGTCCAGAAGTCTGGATCAGATTGGATTAGATCAATTTTAATGGATTTTTATATTTTTTAGATCAGATTTAATACCTTAATAGAATAGTTTCGAATTCAAACAAAAAAATTAAAAGGCCAATCCAAACAGGTCTGGTATTCCGGAACCAGTTTTCTTGTACGTGCCAGATTGGACCGGACGGGTTCGGTATATAAGCAAATACAAAGGAAAAAAGGAAAGAAACCAGATCAGGCGTATCAAATTTATTTTAATTCATATTTGTTACAATTTAGATTTTTTTTGGTGAATTACCTAGGGTCTTTGGAAACCATCTATGTGTCCCAAAAGTAGCATATGTTTTCTCTCTTATTTAAGGAAGTCTTTAAAACCTTGTGGTCAAGAATACCCTTGAGGTATTTATATAAAACAAAAAAGATTATTCTCTTTCCTCCATTACCATTTTTCTCTTTCCTACCTTATTATTTTTCTCTCTCCTCCATTACAATTTTTCCCTCTCTTCCTTCATTGAGCCTTAATACTTTCTAGTTCCGACCACAGCCACCGACCACCGTCGGAAAAACTTTTGAGTACTCGGAAAAAGTATTGAGTACTTTGTCCGAGAGAGGAGAGAGAGAGAGAGAGAGAGAGAGAGAGAGAGAGAGAGAGAGAGAGAGAGAGAGAGAGAGGGAGAGAATGATTAGGCTTTTAAAATATTGTTGACAAATTTAGTATTTATAGGAAATAAGAAACAAAATGGGGTAAAAAAGGTAATGAATTTTAACCTATAGTGCTAAATCTAATTTGTGGTCTATAGTAAGAAGAAAGGATGGGGGAGGTGTGCATGTGTCAAGGGGATAACTTCAAAACCTCTTGGGTAAAAAACTCATTTTTTAGATTAGACCATTAGAATTAGGATGCGAACCGAATTGAAAATATTTTGGATTGGTGAATCGGTCTAATATGAACTTACTTGGATCAAATCAGGTTTAGATTTGGTTCAGATTTACCCTCGGTGATTTTGGTCGTCTATTCCTTTACACAGATAGTCATTTCCATTTAACCTCTTAGACTCCTCAACGGGTCTATAAGAGTCGGGATCATGTCCCACAAATGTATTTTCCATAAGAGAATTGCTGATGGTATGTTGTTACCGATTCCGTCATTTCTGAACATATTGTTTATCATGGTAGACATCATTTCAATTACCAAGGATTACACAATATTATAGATAATTCAAACAAACGAATTATTCAACCTTTCTTACGACAAAATGATCAAATTAATTTTAATTTCCCAAGTTTTTATATTCTTGTTAGTCCCCCAAGTTTTTATATTCTTGTTGTAGATGATCGAAGAAATTAAAGAGATAATCAATTCACGTAAAAGAAGAATATCAATCAATTAAGAATTCTTTTAGCGGAAAATTTTCAAACCACAAGGTTCGACAAGTATGCAGATACTAGCAAGATTGATATTAGTTGTTAAAACACACACTAATATTACAACGTAATATGACGTTATTAAGCGAGTATTTTTCTAGTATGTATACACAAGCCTAGAAATCAGAATAAGTGAACAGAAATAGAATGTAATATTCATGTTTTGTATACACAGACCCAAAAAAGTTTCCAAAAGTAAAGTTTATAAAAACATAAAAAAATGTTTTCTGGTTTATACCACGTGAATCATAAATACCTTAGATTGTTGTGTTTTATTTGTATAAACCAGTAAAACAATATAGAAAGTAATGCATAAATAAAATAAAAGTAAATAAATAAATAACTTTACTTGTCGAGGCTCAGATTGGATCTGATGACTTTAAGGTATTTAGGCCACGTACAGGTGTCTTACGTTTGCTGGCTTCAACCTCCAGGATACAACGACAAAACTATTCAAAATAAACTGACACACGAATTCTTAAGAATTTCAACGAACTTAATAATGCTACTTCTTTCTATCTCTCTCTTATAATTTTAATGCTTTGAAAAATGAATGAAGAAAATGGTTTAGTTGGCCAACTATTTATAGAAAATGAAAAGGTGGCTTGCCAAAGGTTGTGATGTTTCATTTTGAAGTTACGTTCTATTAATTTAAGATACAACGTTTACTTAAAAGACCAAAAAACTTGGGCTGGTCCAGATGGTATGAACCTAAGGCCCAAAAGCCCAATAAAGATGATGGTCCAGGTTCATACCCCACCTAAGGCCCAACAAATGTATGGACCTAAGGCCCAAAAGCCCAACAAAGCTAATGGTCCAGGTTCAACCCCTACCAGACCATTTTTTTCTTGCTTTCTTTCTTTCTTTCTTTGATTTATACAAAAAAAACATATATTGTTTTTTTTTCCTTTTAATTTCTCCAAATTACATGACTCAGTTTCTCATTCAATTTCAAATGATTTAACCAAGTGAATATATTACGCTAATCTTTACAACTTGAATAAACATATTAATATCTGAATCATTTCATTAAATTGAGTCACCGACTAACATCGTACACATGGTCAACACTTGGGTAGAATCCCATTTGTCCAACAAATACGAACTCAAATTTTAAAGAGTCGAGTCAAATCCTTAAAGCTTGTTTGTCTAGTTTAATGCACGAGCTTTTTTCGAGTGAGGCTCGAGTTATTAAAGAACCATTTTATTTTTTTATGGTTGAAGCGAAACTTTCATGAATGGTCGGTATTAGATAAAGTGTATGGTATGAAGTGTAATATTAAACAAACAATAAAAATCCAAAGAAATAAAAAATCAAGTTAATTTATTATTAAATAAAATATTAACCTATTATAGATATAAACGAATGGTTAACAAACGAGTTCAAATGGACCCGTTTTTAAAAATAAATAAGTTCGAACAAACTTTTAAACGAGTTTTTTCCATGTCAAATTAAAGTTACTTGAGAACGACTTAATTCATTTATAAATTATAACCCTACCCACCACCAAAACAACTCTAAACAACAACTACCACCACCAAACTAAGTCGGAGTAATATGATATTAAAAATGTTACACTAAAATTGAATGTCGAGAACAAAAAGTAATAAGTAAATAAACTTGAAATTAATAGATAATCTGCAAATTCAAAAGGAGATTCGCATTTAATAACCCATTTATATCGACTGCCAATAAAGTCAACTATCTTGATACCTATTACCTAATCTCCAAATCAATAAATCATGCATTTAATCCACTTTGACTATTCTTTTCTTAAAGACTTAAACGAAGGAAGTAAATTTGGTTATCTACCAACTGAATGTCTTTATTATCCATGGTAATAACAAATAAATTCCAATTTTATTAATTTATATATGATGATACATAAACCCTATTACTTTTGGTTGGATAAATCCTATTATTCAAAACTATAATACATTAATATCTTTCCTAGCAATACTCTTGCAAGTCGAGAAGATTATCATTTTGGCAAAGTTATCAGACAAGAGGAGTTTAATCGTATTGCATAAATTTATTTTGAGACTCAAATCTTTTTAATACTCCAATTGTTTAAATAATTATCAATCTAGTTAAGAAGAATTTTACATATTCAAGTATCACTCCAAATATAGCATCTTAGAAAGAACTCTACTCTATCACTCTTTTTATATTACTAATATAATAATACTATAATTAGATGTAACATGCAAATAAGTACATACATACAAATACAATATTGAGGTTATAGATCAATCAAAGGAAATAAAGTGTAACGAAAATGCGCCGGTGGTACCTAATTTATGCAATGTCGTGAAATAGACTTTTACGTTAAAATTTGTAACATCGGTAGCTTTTTTTTGGTTTTTTATCAGTTGACCGTTAGTCAACGCCGCGTGGCACCACATCAGCATTATTACTTTTCGTCATCATTATCCTCGTTATTTACTCTGATTAAAAAAAAACTTTAAACGCTTGAAGCGTTTAAAGCCATCAATAATGGAAGTTCCAAATAAAAAATAAATAAAAAAATCTCTTCAAACTAATCTTCCCATCAAGCCGCTCTCCTAAGAAGAATCCCGCTAAGACCAAGAGGTCTTTCGATAGGCTCTCATTAACGGAACCAGAATTTTATATTCGGGGGCGCCAATAAAAGGTTTCGAAAAATTTGAAGGGCTGAAACTTTATAATTTTTTTTTATATAAGGGTGAAAAAATACTTTTTAATAAATTTCGGGAGGCCTGAGCATCAAATCTTATAAGGTGCTTTTGTCACTATTCTCATAGGTATGAAAAAAAATTAATTATCATATAAAAAGTGATAAAAATTACATGAAAAGAAAATTCGCCTATCTCGTGTTTAAAATTTCTTATAGAGATGATATATGAGTAGAGCAAGATCGATAGTTGGTCTAGTAGTTAGACTATTTCGCAAAGACCAATAAGTCTTGAAATCGAATTTTAATGGAGTTTAAATGATTTCGAGTTTAAAGTGGCTCTATCATATGTATTAAAAATATATATATACATATATATGAGTAGAGCTATAGAGATGATATGTATTTTGCTTTCTAACCAATACTCCTATTACTAAAAGTCCAAGATTCCCTCAGTCAAACGTCAAAACAAAGTCCAACAATTCCATGATTCCGTCCCAATTGGAAGCTGCAGTCCACATTTTTCTTATGTTTGGGCCCAGGTCACCTGGTCCAAAGAAATTAGGCTGCACACTAAGGTAGGGGTCAAATGCTTAGATACGGGCTTCAAGCCTTTAATTTGTGTTTGTCTTTTATTCGATCAATTACATATTCAATTCGACTTATTTAAAATAAAATAGAGATACATATCCGTTGTTTTTGGATCTTGTTTTTTTTTGGAAATACAATTAATGCTAAAATAAGACCATTAAATCGAATTAAAAACTTACTAAACTTCCGAAAAAACACTAACTATAGTGCGTGGTGTCGCCCATACACTTATGTCACACGTTAATAATCTTCAAAGTCCTTTCGGGGGTCTATATACGGAATCGGTGCATCTCCCACTTATGCTCCATCTTTACCAACGAATCCGCGTATGAGTTAGCCTCTCGATACACGTAAATAATATCAAAGTTCCTATGTCAATCAAGTAATCTCCTGGCTACAATCCACATTTATTTCATCCGACCAATCCCCCTTGTTTCACCTACCCTTCATTAGCGCGTGTAACTCAAGTGAATCTGTCTAGATGATTAGCGTCTCATATATCTGATTAACCACCATGTATACTCCAAAATGTAAGGCAAAAAGTTCGGCTTGGAATGCTGATTTAGCCTCACAAGAGCCCGCAAAGCCTCATAAATATTCTCCTTTGCTATCCCAGAAAAATCCCCCAACACCCGGTCTATTAGTCCCATTCGCTAAACAACTATGGATATTAAGCTTGATCCTCAATACCAGTTTTATCCATTTGACTAACGTATATCTTGCCGAGATAACCACTCCATATCAATTTTGTTCCCCCAAGCACAAATGTAAAGATGCATTTTTTACCATAATTTTTAACATTTTCATTGAATACTTTGGCCCATTCTTCTCAAAATAATTCTTATTCCGATTAATTCATATTTTCTAACAAATAACGACTGGAGCTATCCCCAATTCCATGCCATCATCCACAACCTTGTACCTTATCAACTCATTCCACCACTCTAGAGCAGATTCCATTTCTGTCAAAAAACTGGGGCCTACTTCTTCTATTTTAGTTTCATACTTTTTGTGTTGAACAAATCTTCTTCTAGGTCCGTGAACTGCATAAATTGTCACAACAAGTCTACTTCGATTATTTTGTGTGCCAGGCCCACTATTAATTGAAGACCAGAGACTGAAGTCTTATGTACATGTAATATCCCATCGCAAGCCCCCTTCTATAATATCCCCCCGTCCTAAATCGACAGAGACACTATTGTCCAAAATCTGAGTTCCATGCGTCATGCTTAGCAGATCGTTTGTGCAACTCTTTCTTGTGATATATTTCTCAACTTTGCGAGTTTCAACCAACCTTCCCAAGGTTCATCATATTTTTTACAGTCACTGAATAGATGCGCAACTGTTTCATGCGCACTCCCACGCCCTTTACATATTGGTAATACGGACAATTCGCATTTCTAAAGATTGTCTGCGGTTAGCGAAACTGCCCTCCAAAGGAGAAACCAAACTTTATGCGGACATTTGATTGACCATAATTTATCCCAATTAGACACCGAAGTATAAGGCGATGCCTTGAGGGCTTTATAGTCCGACTTTACCGAAAACACACTGATGTCTCCAAAATCCATATGAACATCCTTGGTCATTTCGAATTTCTACAATCCCATTTGCAACTGACTCGCACCCTACAAGAATAGATTTACATATTTTTTAGTTTGATTAATTATCAGAAACCTTTGTCGAAATATTTATGTTTTAAGTGACAAATTTTTTTGAATTCTAGTTGGGTAATTTATCTGTCATGATATAATTTTCCTTTTATAGAAACCCCTCGGGAGATGATTTGAACATAAAGGCGTTCCCAAGTATGAACTGAAGGAGTCACTGAGAACAAATCCACTTATAGAAGCTAATTCCACTTTCATTTTTGTGTTGAACATTCCTGGAGAAAAGAATTATAGATTTTTCTTCACTTATGGGTTGACTGGCTTCATAACAAAAGAATTGCATAACCTCCGACGCCCATTCCCCACTCATAAAGAATCTGACAAGAAAAAACAATATAAATCAAGTTTAAATAAATTACAAAAAGAAAATATACTGTACTCAAGTGATATTAATTATCTCAACTATTCATGGAAAAAACATGTATATAAAGTATGGTGACGGTTAGATGATCGCTTAATAATTTATGAATCACATGCATATGTAATCGAATGTCAATACAATTAGTTCATTAGTCAAAATGACAATAAGCTATACTCATGTTGCATATGGTGTCTTGAGGGCATTGAGTTAGCGTAGGATTAAGAGATTGTGAAGTCATATCCTGGTAACCAAATGGCTACCTCATATGCTCAAGGTTTATGTGACTTATTAGTTAAACCAGTGAGTATTATGCTAAAAACTTAACGTTAATTGCCGAAAATATGACAAGTAGTCGTATCAGTAGTTGTTAGATTCTAGCGTCACATCAAAGATGATACACTTAGTGATATTACTACAATCAGAACTTTTACCATTGCATTTGACCCCATGATTGTCAATTTTAAAATATATGCGAGTACGTATACCTCTTTTGCAGAGAATTAGAATATAAAAAATCAAGTTTTTGATAAATTAGTGAACTATGTGATGTCTTACTAGTTATTATTCCTTACCCTTAATGCCCAAGAAACACCTCAAGTTAGAATTATTTTTCTGTACCCAACCATCATTTTTCGCCCATAAAAGGCACCATACAATTTGTTTTTTCCTTTTTTTGCCCATAAAAAAAGTCGTTTGAGTTGTGGGAAGCTTCCCAGAACTCAAAATTTGATTTATGGGAAGCTTCACAAAACTCAGGTTTTGAGTTTTGGGAAGCTTCCCATAACTCACTGTTCTTTAACTAAGACAATGCCTTTTACGGGATAGTAGATAAGGTTGCAGGGTTTATTGAGCATTAACCCTTATCTTAATTGGGTCACAAATTTAAACTAGTTGGTGAAAATAATCTAATTGTTATTTCTTCTAATTCTTTAACTAAGACAATGCCTTTTTTGTGCTTCATAAACTGGGTTTCAATGAAAATTGGATTACCTTTATTCGAGAATGTGTTACTTCGATGAACTTTAATGTTTTAATCAATGGTCATAAGGTAGGCGCTTTTAAACCTTCTTGTGGTCATCGTCAGGGAGACCCACTTTCCCCTTATTTGTTTACCAATGTTTCTAATGTCCTATCCCTCCTCGTTGAAAAAGAGTTTTTAAATGGGGTATTAAAGGTATTCAATTAAGCAAACAAGGTCCTTCTATCCATCATCTCCTTTTTGCTGATGATTCAATCTTTTTTCTTAAGAATTCTGCATTGGAAATTCATGCCTTTAAGGAAACTCTCTATAAATTCTATTCTGCTTCTGGTCTTACTATAAACCTTAATAAATCTTCCATTTTTTGAGTCTTGATTTCCCTCCCTTGATGAGGAATATGATCTCTGATGCCTTTGAAATGCCTATCACAGAGGACCTTGGTTTGTATTTGGGGTTACATACTGAGTGGGGTATTTCTAAGACTAAAGTTATGGACTCCTTAATTTCTAAAGCAGCATCTAAGTTAAGTGGTAGGAAGAAATCTTTATTATCCATGGCTTGAAAAGTTGTTCTTATTTCGTCTATTATTCATGCTTTTCCCACTTACTTTATGTCTTTACTGGCTATTCCTAAAGGTGTTGTTAAAAAGATTAATTCCTTTACTTTCCATTTCTTTTGGGGTAATGAAAATGACCAAGGAATCCATTGGATTAATTGGAATAAGATTGCCTCCCCTAAATGTTCTGGGGGTTTGGGTATAAAAAATTTTGAAGTCTTTAATTTAGCCCTTTTCGCTAAACAAGCCTGGTTTGTTCTTAATAATTCTTCATCTCTTGTACATAAAGTCCTTAAAAGGTTTATTTCCCTGATAAGGATATGCTTGATACTTTTGATATTAGGGGGGTTCTTGGACTTGGAACATCATTCGTAATGGATGGTTATTTAACAACCCTCCTTTGATCAAACCTATTGGGAATGTACACTGTATTCTAATTTGGGAGGACAATTGGATTGGGAAAATCATTGAGAAACCAGGTAATTACTCTGAGGGTCCTTCTTTTCCTAAGTTTGTAGATGATCTTATTCATGCTCCTACTAAGTCTTGGAAAGTGGATATGCTCAACTCATTGTTCCCTCCAGAGGTGGTCTTAAACTCAATATCCCTTGGACCACCCAAAATCTCTCTCTGATTTGGCCCTTTACAAGAGATGGCAAATACTCTTGTAAGTCTGGATACCATACTGTTGTTACCCCCTTATTGTCCATTCTCATCATCCAGGTTCATCTCTCTACCCTAATGTTGACTTACTTAAGCTGATCTGGGCTTCTAATGCTCCCCCTAATTTTAAGTTCTTCTTCTGGTGTGTCATTATGAATGCTCTATCAACTGAATAGAATAGGTACTCGAGAAAGTGCTCTAGTACTTATCTCTGCCATATTTGCCTTAAGGAAGAAGAATCTATTGAGCATTTGTTCCTAAAATGCGAGTGGACTAGGAAATTTTGGTTTCTTTCTCCTCTTCATTGTTATATTCTCCTATTCTTTAATTTGGGCATTAACTCTTGGATTAGTTCTATTATTGATAAAGGGTAAACTTAAAAGAAAAGATGAGATTACTTCTCACTATCATCCTTTGTTTTTGGGTTATTTGGCTTACTAGGAATAAGTTTATTTTCCATAATCTACCCATTGATTTTTATTCTTGTACTAAATTAATTGACATATTCTACATGCAAGTTAATTTCAATGGGGATTCTAGCAGTGATCATCCCTTATTCTAGCCAGATAGTTCATGTGATGTATGACTCTCCTCTATCCCTACTTGGTAACCTCCTCCCCAGCAGTATCTGAAGATGAATGTTGACGCCTCCTTTAAGAAAGGAAAAGCTACAACAGCTGCAGTAATCCGTAATTGGAATAGTGAAGTTATTAATGCTTTTGCCATGGATATCCTAGCCTCTTCCAGTTTTGAAGCTAGAGTTAAAGCACTGAGAAATGACCTTCAATTTGTTATAGACAAAGCTCCACTTTGCAACAAGATTGAAACTGACGTAGAAACTGTTCTTAAAGCCGTATACTCTTTGAGTCCGAACTGTTCTTGGAAAGATAGGGCTATCCTCGACGACATTAAAATAATGGCGAAAGACCACATCAATCTCCGTATCTGTGGTGTTAGAAAAACAGCGAATAAGGTTGCTGATTGGCTCGCTAAGACTTTTTCTAATTTTGTTTTGTTTCCTTCTTGGATTTGTAACATACCTTTAGATTTGAACGTTTTAATTTATAATGACTCTTTGACTTTTATTGTGACTTGGTTGGTTAACCCTTGCTCGCCTTTATTTTTAATATATTAGTCCATTTGCTTAAAAAATAAATAAATTTGGTTAATCATAAGACCCGCGTCCAAAAAAATAAAAAATCATAAGACCCGACAAAAGAAAAAGAAATTATAAGACCCGACCAAAGTTTTTTTTTTCTTTTTTTTTAAAACCCTAGCTTAAACCCATCACCTCATCTTCTTCACGCAATTCTAGCAGCCACTTTCCTACACCACGCGCATCCATAGCCACCGTCATCAAGCCGCGCAAAGACCATTCTCCACCACCAACAACACTGCCACACCATCAAATACAAGTTATTCTCCAAAAACTACACCCTAAGGTAAAAATTCAATTTGTTATCACTCGAAACCCTACAAAACCCACTAATTTTTGCCCCTTTCAATTTTCAACTTGAATATTAACTTCAAATTACATATTTTCAGTATTTCTAATCTCTGAGATTAACAGGAATGGGAAAGCTAGGTAAGAAGGCGAGAAAATTCGCTAAGAAGAATCTTCCAGCATTGTTGAAGCAAAGGCGAAAGAATAAAGCTTTCTTCAAAAAGAAATCTCCTTCCAGTAATTTATCTCTCTTTGTTTTTTTAAATATTTTAATTTCAAAATTGATTTTTCAACAAATACAACTTTTGACTCTGTTTTACCAGATAAACAGAGTAATATTGAAGAAGATGAAGTGGACAACAAGGTACAACTCAATACTAAAAGGTAAAAAAACAATGATTTTAATTTTTATTATAAGTTTTTACTTGAATATTTCAACTAATTAATTTTTTACTGTGTAGAAACACTGATTTTCAAGACATTGGAGATACTTCACTTGATATAATATTTGCTGAATATGAATCTGATGAAGATAATTATTCAGAAAGTGATGGATATCTTTCAGAGGTTCGATTTATTAGCTTGAAATAATTTAATATTTAATTTGATTTATTTTCAGCCATTGATTATATTATTGCTTCTAGGAAATCAACGTTCCAGATGAAAATGAACATATCTCAGAAGATGATGAAGATGAGATTAAGTTAAGCACATTATCTATACAGAATAAGAAAATCCAAAAGGACCTTATAGTGCAAAAAAAGAAACTTGATAAGTTGAAAAAGAAGGTAATTTTTTCTCAAATTTGCAAATTACCCCCTCTAGTTTTGAAACTGACAAATATCCACCCCTAGCGTTGATTACAGGGGTGTATTTGTTGGTTTTGAAACCATATGGGTTTTTTTGACCTTCTGTTAAACTACAGGGGTATATTTGGTATTTTACCCTCGTTTTTTTTTTACTTTCAGGATCCAAATTTCAGTAAATACTTAGAGAATTACAAGGGAGAAACATCTGAAAATGATGAGATGGTAAAAACTTTACATATATTTTCTTTTATTTTTTAAATTAATATCCTATTTTTCTATTTATACAGGAATCTGATGAAGATGAAACAACTAACGAAAAAGACGATTTTACCCCTCAAGTGTACACAGCTTCTATAATCACATCTTTACGCGAAAAGGTCGAAAAAGAGCAAAGTGGGCCCGCTTTAACTAGTTTAGTAAACGCTTATAGATCAGCATGTCATTTTGGAATTGAATCAAGTCCCTACACTATTCAAAATAGCGAAACATTCTCAAATATAATAATGTTCATGCTTTCTGAAGCAGATAATATCTTTCGAAAGTTTTTGCAAATCAGTCCCTCGAATACAAAGAAAGAGAATATTTCGGCACTAAAAGATACACCGAAATGGAAAAGTTTGGAACCGATTATTAAATCTTACTTGAGAAGCTCATTATATTTGCTTAATCAAGGGACTGATTTGAATATACTTACGTATTGTTTGACTCGGATTAGGGTTTCTTTGCTATTTTTTGCTCGTTTTCCATCTTTGCTTGGGAGGTTAATTAAGGTAAATTACTTATTTGGTCCTTCATCTTTCACCCTTTTGACAATTTAGTCCCTTATCCTGTTAAAGTAATGTTTTAGGCCCTTTTGTGTCAATGTTTGTCCTTTTTTTATATTTATTACATTACCATATCATTAATGTGACAAAAGACTAAAATAGCCTTGAAACTGGTTCTTTATCTTTAACCTTTCTGACAATTGAGTCCCTTATTTTGTTAAAAGTAACATTTTAATCCCTTTTGTGTCAATGTTTGTCCTTTTTTATATATTTATTACATTATAGGCATTAAAATCTGTGTTACCATATCATTAACGTGACAAAAAAGACTAAAGTACCCTTGAAACTTGTCCTTTATCTTTAACCTTTTTGACAATTTAGTCCCTTATCTTGTTAAAGTAACATTTTAGTCCCTTTTGTGTCAATGTTCGTCCTTTTCTATATATTCCTTACATTATAGGTGTTACAGTATCATTAATTTGTTAAAAGACCAAAATACCCTTAAAACTATCCCAGATTCTTAACTGGGTAAATTAAATCACTTACTTAGGTCCTTTATTTAGACCTTTTTACAGTATAGTCCCTCATCTTGTTGAAGTAACATTTTTTATCCCTTATTAATCAGATTTTGGTCAATGTTAATTCTTTGTTGTATAAACATCTCATTTCTTTGATGTGATAAAAGACTAAAATACCCTTGAAAGGGTTATTCAATATTTGTTAAGCAAAAAGATGACTGTATATATCTTAGTTGTAGATAATTTTAACTATCCCTAATTCTCAATTGGGTAAATAACTTAAATTAGTCCCTTATCTTGTAAATAATAACATTTTAGTCCCTTGTTAAAAGTTATCTCAAGTCTTCGTTCTTTTCATACATTCATTACATTATATAGTCATTAAATTCACGTGTCACAGTATTATCAATATGAAAAAGACTAAAAAGACTAAAATACCCTATTGTGTATAACAGATTTCAGTCAATCTATGGGCGACAGGTGGCGGAAATCTATCATCAGCTTCATTTCTAATCATAAAAGACGTGGCATCTTTGTCAAGTTCAGATTGTTTCGAGTCCTGTTTAGCAAAAAGCTTTATAGCTTATAATTTGCAATGCAAGGTCCCTGAACTTGTTAATATTGATCATATTAACTTCTTAAGAGATTCCATACTTGAGCTTTGTTCTATTGACGTGTTTAAATCTTCCGAAAAAGCCCTTGCTTCTATTCGTCAACTTGTCAAGATATTACAATGGGGATTACTCACAAAGAAGAGGGTAAATATGTCTATTTTATTCTATTTTATTTGTATTAATATTTTGTTTATTCTTTGATAAAATATAGGGACTTTTAGCGTAATTACTTCAACTTCACTTAGTAGGATTTGATTTAATTTATTTGTGTGAATATTTTGTGATATTTTAAAAGATAAATATAGGAACGTATAGTGCAATTTTTTTATACTATAGGAATTTGTAGTACACTTTTTCCATAATAGAGAGACCTGTAATGCAATTTTTGCATAATATAGGGACCTATAATGCAAATTAACTCGAAAATCCTGGCTTTTCTCTGCAATTTCTCATAATATAGGGACCTATGATGTGTCCAGGATTTTTTTTGTACTATGATTTTTTTTCTTGAGTTAATTGACTATAGTCCCTTATTATGCAAATATTGCACTTTAGGTCCTTGTATAATACAAAAATTGCATCATAGGATAAATATAGGGACGTATAATGCAATTTTTGCACTTTTTGTTTACTATAGGGATTTATAGTATAATTTTTCTAATTTAGAGACCTGTAATGCAATTTTTGCATAATATAGGGACCTATACTGCAATTACCTGGAAAATCCTGGCTCTGCTCCTGCAATTTTGCATCATATAGGGCCCTATAGTGCAATTATACAGTAGGGATATATAGTATATTTTTTCATAATATAGGGACCTATAATGCAATTATACTGTATGGATTTAGATTATAGTTTTTCATAATGTAATTTTTGCATAATATAAGGACCTATAGTGCAATTACCTCAAATATCATGACTCTTCCCCTGCAATTTTGCATAATATAGGGGAATTATGGTGTGTCCAGGAAGTTTTTTGCCAGAGTTAAATTGCACTATAGGTCCTTATATAATGCAAAAATGGTTTTTCGTCATGTTTATTAGGATAGTTCATCCTTAAATATATAATATTTACTAACCAATAAATTACAATAACAGGAAGCTATAAAACAAATATGCAGTTGGGAATACATAAACTGCATAGATGTATGGGTATCATTCATATCATCAAACATAAATCAATACGATCTCAACCATTCATTCGTCACCTTAATTCTACTAATCAACGGTCTAGCTTACATCTTCCCTGGTCCACGCTACTTTCCGTTAAGACTCAAATGTATTCAATGGCTTAACAAATTATCAATCTCAAGCAAAACATTCATACCCATCGCTTCGTTTATGCTCGACACTTTGGAATATAAATTCGTCAAAGATAACGGAATATCCACTCCTGCTTTTAACTTCACCACCGTTTTAAAGGTTAGTTTCTTTTTCAGAGTTTCCGTCCGTTAAATACATACATATATATATATATATATATATATATATATATATATATATATATATATATATATATTTAACTGTTAAATTGTGTGATATAAGTTGCCGTCGCACAATTTATAACAGTCAAAAAAAAATTAAAAACAGAAAACAGTTTTATATATATATATATATATATATATATGTTTTTTTTTTGTTTTTTTAATTTCTTTTTTACGGTGTTAAATTGTGTAAATTTTTGCAACTATATCACACAATTCAACACCGTGTTTTTTTTGTTCATTTAATATTTTTTTTCTGTTTTCTAATGCAATTTTTGCATAGTATAGGGACCTATATTGCAATTACCTTGAAAATCCTGGCTTTCCTCAGCAATTTCTCATAATATAGGGTCTTATGTTGTGTCCAGGAAATTTTTTTTGGACTCCGATTTTTTTCTTCGAGTTAATTGCACTATAGGTCCGTGTATTATGCAAAAGTTGCACTTTAGGTCCGTGTATTATGCAAAAGTTGCACTTTAGGTCCGTGTATTATGCAAAAATTGCACTATAAGTCCTTTTGTTATGCAAAAATTGCACTTTAGGTCCCTTCATTATGCATAAATTGCACTATAGTGATTTTTTTTTTTTTAATTATTATTATTATTATTTTTTAGACGGTGATAAATTGTGGAAGTTTCGGCAACTATATATATAATAGAATTTATGACGGTAAAAATAAAATAAAATAAAATTATAAATGTATATTTTTTTTTGTATTTTTAATATTTTTTTTGACGGTTATAAATTTTGTGTGATATAGTTACCGAAGCCATGTTTAAAATATCGGGGATTTGAAGAGGAGTGTATTAAATCAAGTATTGAAGAATTATGTGTACATTTTGATCAATGGTGTTTTCATATATCCTTTCCTGAATTAGCAACTATTCCGTTAATTCGGTTAAGGAAGTTTCATGAAACTACCACTTTTGAAGGTTTGAAACGTTTGGTCAAACGTTTCATTGATCAGGTACTTTTTCTTTTATATTCTCTATAATATAGGCTCCTTTTTGCATAATATAGGGACCTATAGTGCAATTAACTTTTTATTTATGCATTTTAGGTGGAGCAAAATGTGGATTTTGTGCAAAAGAAAAGAGAAGAAGTTGCTTTCTCGCCAAATGATCATGAAGCTGCTGATTCTTTTCTTCAGGTTCGCTTCTTCTCTTTAATTAATAGTAAAATACCAAATATACCCCCCTATAGTTTAACAAAATGTCAAAACACCCCCTATACTTTTAAAATGGACACATTGTAATTAATACCCTAAGGTTTTAAAACTATGGAAAGGTTCTTTTGAGCTATTGTAATACTATAGGGGTATATTTGGTATTTTAGTACTTGTTTATCTTATATGTTGACCTTTTGTGCAGTTTGAGAAGTCTAGCTTCAATGCTCCGTTTACTCAATATTACAGAAGTATCCTTGAAAAGTCGGCTAAAAGAAAATTGGAGAAAAATGATAAATTAAGGTACTTATAGTGCAATTAATATAAGGACCTATAGTGCAATTAACTAAACATGATATTCTTGATGCAGTGTGATACAAGCATCAAATGATCATCAGATGATAGAATCTTGAAGAAGAAGATCAAAACAAGGAATTATTTCTTATTTTATTTAAAATTAAAGTTGATACGACTTTTTGAGTTATATGTATTATTCATAGGGAGGGATAATATAGTCTTTTATAGCCTTCGTTTTAAAGCTATGGTAATAGCCAATTTTGTAATGCGTAAAACAATATTTTTGTGATTTATCTTATCTAAAAACAAGTGGGATTATCAAAGGGAAAATTTGTTTGATTTTTGAGGGGTTTGGATTATACTATATATTTAATTTTATCTTTTTAATTTTATAGTCATGTATGTATTTAATAAAATTCTCAATCTATGTTAGGGCACCACTAGGCTAAACAGGTGTGAACTTTTTGTGCAAATATTAGCTCATTTAAGGACTTATAATGCAATTAAATGCAAAATAAAAAATAAGCATCCAAACAAAGAAAAGGAAAAGGAAAAGCCCGAGCAAATTTAACTAGTGTTTTTGGAACTATAAGGTTAAAAGTAAATAGAGAATGGATTTGTATTAATTGGTCCGTTTAGAATTAATTATTTTAATTAAAAACGATTGTTAATGAAAATTAAAATATTTATAAAAAATATTAAACAATATTCTTTGATATCTAAAATTATTTTAAAGTGGTTTTTTTTGAATTATATATGCTTTTCATTAAACTAATTTGAAGAGTTTAGAGTATTTTTTAGGAATGTAGAATAATTTCAAGTAATTTTTTTAAAATTAATCTCAAATAGGTTTTAAATCTATCGATTTATATCGCGATCATATCAGTATTTAGTTACATCCTTTAATTCTATCAAATATTTAATCACCTCTTTTAAATCTTTAGATTATCTCATAATCTTTTTACACTTTTTTTATTTTAATATACATTTTTAGCAGGGTTTTTACATTGTGTATAGAACTTTGAAAAAAATCCAAAATAGTAGTGCACCACTCAGGTTGATCCTGGAGGAAGCATGCTGTTCTTTTCTCGTTCATGGTCGAGTGTAGATAATGTTCTTTTTCTCTTTATTTCACACTCAATTACTTTTGCTTTTGCTACTTAGAGATTTGATTGCATAAATAAAATATTAATACCTCCACTTATTTACTAATGTTGTGGAAGATATATATAGACAGATCATCTATAATAAAGAAATTTAAATATGGTGGAAGCCATTTTATATTTACTACACACATGTGATAAGGTATTTGCTCAAAATGTATGTAAAAGATTCTACGTGGAGTGCATTACCCAAAGTCAACTACAACGTGTTTTTTTTCATACATCCGAGGCATAAAGAAAAACACCTAAATTAACTACTTAACTAATAATCTCTTAAACAAAATTTAAAACTAGTCTAAGAATTGTCATACCATTCCTATCTTTGATTATACTATACCATAAAATTTTTGGAGGATCATCAAGCACATATGGACCATTGCTTATTTCCGCACCTTTCTTTGCAAGTACATATTATCTTTCCGAAAGATCGAGCGGAATTCAAAACCTGGGTTATTTCGAAGTATCTCATTGCATTCACGAATTATATGACAATTTCAACCATTAGAGCTACCACCACCCTTCACTAGTGCATGTAGCTCTCTTGAGTCGGTCTCGACATAAATGTCTTTTATACCCCGGCTTATCGTCCAACGTAATCCGTAATGCAAGGCCAATAATTCCGAATAAAAGGGCGACGCTAAAAGACACGAACCCGAAAAACTTGCAATAAAGGTTTCTTGTTTGTCCCTAATTAATCTGCCAATTCCAGCTTTTGCACGCGTTAAATATGATAAGGACCAATAGTGCAATTTATAAAAGATTATATTGTATTGTATTTTTTCTTATCAAATATGATATATAGTTGCTCCAATCATATATAAAAGATTTATACGTGGAAAGCATTACATAAAAGTCAAATACTATGTGCTATGAATGCGATTGAACCAACGTGCGAGTTAACTTGATCACAAATTAATCACATTTTGGTACAAAAGTTATTAAACATGTTTCCAAGATATACCTAATGTTAGGGGTGTCTTTTAACTACGATATGCTTCCATTAACCTAATTTAACACATAATACATATGTACGTTTGGATGGCTTCTGCCAATCCTCTATAATTAAGACTCTAAAATAATTATATTTCCATATTAACGGAGAAAAGATAAACAACTTATTTAATTTAATCCCTTATTTTTATCAGACTCTGGCCAGTTGCTTTTATGTTCTTGTTATTGTGTTATACAAATTGTCATCTTTTTTCATAGAACATGTAACAATGTAAAATTTATATTTTATATAATAGTCATTTATCTAATTAAAATGGTGACATGGCATTTATAACATAGTACTAGTAGGATACCAAAAAAGACTATCATTGTGACAATATCAAACATACCAATATGTGAGACTAAATTATACAAAATCAGATACTAAACACCAACCAAATTATTTATTCCAATAAACCATCTACAAGGTGGGGTCCACCCACACGGCCCACCGTTCATTTCACGCTCGTGAAACCCTTCTTATCGACGCCTTGACGGTGGTTGCGTGGTTGGTTCGAACACAACCTATAGCCTTAATTACACCCCATCCCCATAACCCTTTACTACTTATTTTCTTGCATGAAGTAATTTCTTGTTGATCACTACTTTTTTCAAGTTGAAACAATGGTGTTGAAGATGGACTTTGACGATTTTGTCTTCTCTTTATCCCTCTCAATTCCATCCCCATTGTTGGAGCTTTAGCTATACCAAAGAACAACAAATACCATTTCGAGCTAGAATGATCACTAAGCATTTTCATGTTTTGTGTTTGTTTCATTGAGCTAGAACTAGAATTCGAACTAGAACTCGAACGATCACCAAATGTTTTCATATTTTTTCTTTGTTTCGATGAGCTAGAACTTAAATTCGAACTTGAAATCGAACCATTCAATGAATCCGAATTCCATCGAGCTCGAGTTCTATGAGTTTCAAGATTTTCCATGGTTTTGGCTTGTTGAGTTAGAAATTTGCCGCAAAAGATAATGTTTTCTGGTGGGTAAGTGATGGAATTTGTGCTCCAATACTCTTCATTAAAGAACTCGAACAAATCTTCTTGTTGGTCATCAATGGAGCTTGAGGTTTGTGAGAAATCTTCCCATCTATTAGCGTTGGTAGTTACAAGATCACATAAAGATAGTGTTTCGTAAGATTCATCTACGGTATCTAACAAGAATTCCATGTTATTTTTAATCAACACAAGGCAAGAATATGAAGAGAATTTATTGTAATGGTTGGTGATTTGTAATGATGGAGGCTATAGGAAGTTCAACTCCTATATATAGTGATGCTTTAGATACGGGCTTCAAGCCTTTAATTTTTTTTTTTTGGACTGTCAAGCCTTTAATTTGTGTTTGTCTTTTATTCGAGCAATTACCTATTCAATTCAAATTATTTAAAAAAAAAATAGAGATACATATCCATTGTTTTTGGATTTTGTTTCTTTTTTAAAATACAATTAAATGTCAAAATAAGACCGTTAAATCGAGCTAAAAAATTACTAAACTTTCAAAAAAGCGCTAACTATAGTGTGTGGTGTCGCCCTACACTCATGTCACAGACCACACGATAATAATCTTCAAAGTCCTTTCGGGGGTCCATATACGGAATCGGTGCATCAACCACTGATGCTCTATCTTTACCAACGAAATAATATCAAACTTCCTATGTCGATCAAGTAATCTCCTACAATCCATATTTATTTCATCCGACCAACCCCCCTTGTTTCTCCTACCCTTCACTAGAGCGTGTAACTCAAGCGAATCTGTCTAGATGATTAGCGCCTCATCTATCTGATTAACCACCATGTATGCTCCAAAATGTAAGGCAAAAAGTTCGGCTTGGAATGTCGATTTAGCATCACAAGAGCCTGCAAAGCCTCATAAATATTCTCCTTTGCTATCTCGGAAAACCCTCCAACACCCGGTCTATTAGTCCCATTCGCTAAACAACTATCGATATTAAGCTTGATCCGCAATACCAGTTTTATCCATTTGACTAACGTACATCTTGCCGAGACAACCACCCCATATCAATTTCTTCCCCGAGCACAAATGTAAAGCTGCATTTTTTACCATAAGTTTTAATATTTTCATTGAATACTTTGGCCCATTCTTCTCAAAATATTTCTCATTCCGATTAATTCATATTTGCTAACAAATAACGACTGGAGCTATCCCCAATTCCATGCCATCATCCACAACCATGTACCTTATTAACTCATTCTACCACTCTAGAGCAGTTTCCATTTATGTCAAAAAACTGGCGCCCACATATTGTTGTTACCCCCTTATTGTCCCTTCCCATCATCCAGGTATTCATCTCTCTACCCTAATATTGACTTACTTAAGCTGAACTGGGCTTCTAATGCTCCCCCTAATTTTAAGTACTTCTTCTGGCTTGTCATTATGAATGCTCTATCAATTGAACAGAATAGGTACTCGAGAAAGCGCTCTAGTACTGATCTCTGCCATATTTGCCTTAAGGAAGAAGACTCTATTGAGTATTTGTTCCTAAAATGCGAGTGGACTAGGAAATTTTGGTTTCTTTCTCCTCTTCATTGTTATATTCAACCCTTCTTTAATTTGGGCATTAACTCTTGGATTGCTTCTATTCTTGACAAAGGGGTAAACTTACAAGAAAGTATAAGATTACTTCTCACTATCATCCTTTGTTTTTTTTGTTTATTTGGCTTATTAGGAATAAGTTTATTTTCCATAATCTACCTATTGATTTTGATTCTTGTATTAATTTATTTCACATATTCTACATGCAAGTTCATTTCAATGGCGATTCTAGCAGGGATCATCCCTTATTCTCTCCAAATAGTTCATGTGATGTATGGCTCCCCTCTATCCCTACTTGGTCACCTCCTCCCCAGCAGTATCTAAAGATGAATGTTGACGCCTCTTTTAAGAAAGAAAAGCTACAACAGCTGCAGTAATCCGTAATTGGAATAGTGAAGTTATTAATGCTTTTGTCATGGATATCCTAGCCTCTTCCAGTTTTGAAGATGAAGTTAAAGCACTGAGAAATGACCTTCAATTTGTTATAGACAAAGCTCCACTTTGCAACAAGATTGAAACTGACGTAGAAGCCGTTCTTAAAGCCGTATACTCTTCGAGTCCGAACTGTTCTTGGAAAGATAGGGCTATCCTCGATAACATTAAAATAATGGCGAAAAACCACATCAATCTCCGTATATGTGGTGTTAGAAGAACAGCGAATAAGGTTGCTGATTGGCTCGCTAAGACTTTTTCTAATTCTGTTTTGTTTCCTTTTTGGATTTGTACCATTCCTTTAGATTTGAACATTTTAATTTATAATGACTCTTTGACTTTTACTGGTTAACCCTTGCTCGCCTTTATTTTTAATATATTAATCCCTTTTGCTTAAAGTTTGGTTAATTTTTTTTTTTATTACAATGGAGATCCAAAGCGGATCGTGGTGTATCAAAATAAGAACAACTAGTCTAGAACATCAGAGATTAACCCAGGACTGTGTATCAATCGTGGTGTTGTCCACCCCATCCTATCGCGTGTGATAATGTTCCAAATTCCTCTAGGTGGATCATTGTAGTTGCATATTCGCTCCATTTGTGTTACGCCTAGTTTTGCTAAGTAATCCGTGCAATAATTACTCTATCTAAAGATACCTCGAATGCTAAAGGATGTATTTTTGCGCAAGGACTGATGTATGCTACGTATCCATGGTGCAGCCGGGCTCATCTCATATCTTTCCGAACGAATTAACTCAAGCGCTTCCCAAGAGTCCATCTCTATTGCAACATCCTTCACTCCCAAGTCTTGTGCCATACGGAGTCCTTGATTAAGTGCTATAATTTCTATTAGTGTGGGTAATTCATGGTCAATTCTCATTGAAAAACCACAAACCCAATTGCCTTCTTTATCACGAATTACCCCACCTCCGCCGCCGATCTTCCGCCATTTGTTCAAACTTCCATCTGTGTTGTGTTCAGCTTATATCCACTAGTAGGCTTCGACCACCCATAAAAATGGATTCTTTGCAAATCCGATGATATTCTCCCCTGCACATTACCCCAAACGCGTGAGTAATTTGCTGCTATGAACTTTGCTTTCCGAATCAAAGCTATTGCAGACGAAAATTCTTCACCTTTGAAGACAGTACCATTCCGTTCATTCCAAATTAAATCAATTAATGTACCAAAAAAATATATTCCAAAGGATACCCGAATAAACTCTAGTGCTCGAGATGTTTTTATTCCACCAAATATGCCCCAATTCCTTCCTCGATAAACCATCTGAATTGCCATTTGAAGTACCTGCTGAACTATGACCTGCTGCTGCTGTATTTATTGAAGTCACTTCAATAGCCTCTCGCGGAGCTGCTGTAACAGAAGATCTCGAGGGGCCCGCTACTATCTCAGCTCCAACTACCTCGGAAATAGCTTGTTCACCTGGACCAGATATCCTTTGCCGAGCAGCCCCTGTATCAGCCCCTCCTGGTAAGGGCCTGTTCGAACTAGGAGGCCCATTATCCAGAAAAAAGACCCGCGTCCAAAAAAAAAAAAAAATCATAAGACCCGACAAAAGAAAAAGAAATTATAAGACCCGACCAAAGTTTTTTTTTCTTTTTTTTTAAAACCTTAGCTTATACCCAACACCTCATCTTCTTCACACCATTCTATCAGCCACTTTCCTACACCACGCGCATCCATAGCCACCGTCATCAAGCCGCACAAAGACCATTCTCCACCACTATCAAATACAAGTTATTCTCCAAAAACTACACCCTAAGGTAAAAATTCAATTTGTTATCACTCGAAACCCTAAAAACCAATCCGCCCGCCGAGACTTAGTTATAACCTTCTTCATCTTCTTCTTCTGCATATTAACTGAAAACCCTAGAAACCTAAAAAAAACCATGGGGAAATCAAAGGAAATAACGGTAACAATCTCAAATATGGAAGAAAACCCAGAAAAAATCTCACCTATTATCGGCTACTTTTCGTCAGGATACAACCCTCCGTTAAATGCTGCAATGCCCAAAGTTACAGTGTCTAAGAATAAGAATGTGAGGAGGAGGAGAAATAATAATAGATATGAAGTAGTGGTGAGTCCTAATGAGCAATCTCAAGTTAAATTTGTAGGAACTAATTATTCGGGTGAAGCTACAGCACCTCAGGTTTCTACTTATGCACTCGGTATACTCGATAAATCTACTGCAACTCTTAAACTACTTCCAATTACTGCTAACAAGGTTGGTAAATTAATTTTGTGCTTATTTTCATTTTTCGGTTATTTGTTAATTTTGTTAATTGTGCCCTACTGCTTGTTTTGATTATTTGTTCTACTGCTTGTTTTGATTATCCATAATACTTGTAAATTGTTAATTAATTTTCGGTTATTTATAATATATATTAATTTTGTTAATTGTGATGTTTGATTATTTGTTGAAATTTAAATTATACCCTACTGCTTGTTTTGATGTAATTTGTTAAGCTAACTGAAAATCTTGGCTATTTCTCAGAAAAAATTTGACTTAGCTTTATGTTGTTTTTATCACAGATTTTCAGATTGGAACCAAGATTTGCAGAGCTTGAAGATAAAGGAATGGAAGAAGTAGTTAGAGAAGAAGAGAAGAAGGATATGTACATATCAAAGAAGAATATTCGAGCAGTAAGTCAAATTCCTTGAATCTTTTTTACTCCAAGGACTTGATTTGCAATAAATAATAATTAATTACTTTGACAGAATAAAAAACGTGCATTACTACATGATCAACATGATGATCCCGAGATACAAAAAGATATAGACAAGAAAATAGAGGGACTCCAAATCCAAATAAATGAAGAACAAATCACTACTACAAATTATTCTCGTAATATCCCACCTCATGACATGGATGCCACATCATCTAACTTAATTTATCCACTGAACAAGATAATTTTTAATGGCGAGTGGGACCATTTAATGGATATCTTTGATATTGGAACAACTAATATTATTTACCCTAAATTTGTGTGCAGCCGAGTTTATAAATTAGACCATGTTCAGGTAACCTTAAATCTTCTTTGTCTGATTTGCTTTGCTATTATAAAATAATAATAATGCAATGTGTTTGTGATGATGTGATAATAGGATGAAAGAGAGAAACGTAAACTTGGAGGTATACTTTCATACATTACGCATTTGATAAAGTTTAAGGATAAACATTCAATGGAAGGTGTTTCATCTTCATCTTCAAAAGGTGGTCATAAAATCCCGAGTCTTTTGTTCCAGAAATTCTCGTCAATGTTTAGTGATGATTCAGGAGGATCGAAAAAACTAAAACTTGCAAAGGATAAATTAGATCTTCTAATTAGGTATGTGTTGGTGCTGAGTTTATTTGTTGATGATTTTAGATCAGATCCGTTAGATATAGCGGGTGATCTGAGAATGAGTTCAATGAAATTAAGAGGACATTATGAGTTATTAGGTTGCAAATTAGTCCGTGGTGAAAATCAAGTCTTATTGGCTACTCTTCCTGCTCCTTTACACTTTACCACAAAGTATAATAAGAGGAGGAAAAGATATTAATTTTTCTGTCAAACTTTCTTTAAGATATGTTTTTTTGGTTATTTAGCAAGGCTGTGTAATTCGAAACTCTATTTTATTTATTAAGATAATTGCCCTCGTTAATAGTGTAATGTTAGAATATAATTTGATTGAGATGATCCATATTAGATTATCATTAATTCTTAGCAAATGATGTAATAGAAAAATTGGCAGCGTTGTTTTTTTGTGTAGCATAACATGATTCATACTTGTTCTGCAAGCCAAAGTGAAAATTAGCGAATTAAAAGATTCTCCAGCAAGAGTTAATGGCCTTGTATTATTAGTCAGTCATGAGATGTGTAAAGATATTAGAATTTCATATTGTTTCAAGTGATATTTTAAATTCAGAAACAGTCATACGAGACTAGCGACAGATACTATGAAAAAAATACAATAAAATATTTAAGTTGCACACTATTATAAGTTTTGGGTCGAAAATGATGGCTAAAATTGGAATTATAGAAGGTGGAGGCTCCATTTGAAGAATGGCAAAGATCTAAATCACTCGGATTAGGTGCTAAAGCCTTGAGTGCAACTTTTGTGTTTATAAACCAGCCAGCTAAAAAGGAGGTTCAACTTTTATTTTGAAGCAAAAGACGCCTCACCCCATCCAATTCTTCTTCGTGAAAGATCCTTGTCTAATAATATTTTGCACAAATATTTGTTTTTTCCTTTCTCTCCCAGAGTTTGTTTTTTCTCTCTTGCTTCTAATCCTTCCTCCTCAGCTTGCAATGGACTTCTATGCACCTTCCCACCCTTTAGCATAATATAGGGACCCATAGTGCAATTACCTAGAATATCCTGGCTTTCCCTGCAATTTTTCCATAATAATGGAATTTTTTGTGGACTAATATTTTTTTTTCTTGAGGTCCCTTATTATGCAGAAATTGCACTTTAGGTCCTTAAAATTAAATATGCAAAAATTGCACTGCAGATCAATATAGGGACGTATAATGCAGTTTTTGTATACTATAGGGATTTTTAGTATAATTTTTCACAATATAGAGTCCTGTAAAGCAACTTTTGCATTAATATAGGGACATATAGTGCAATCATACAATAGGGATATATAGTATATTTTTTCATAATATAGGGACCTATAATGCAATTATACTGTATGGATTTAGATTATAGTTTTTTCATAATATAGACCTGTAATGCAATTTTTGCATAATATAAGGACCTATAGTGCAATTACCTCCAATATCATGACTCTTCCCCTGCAATTTTGCATAATATAGGGGAATTAGGAAGTTTTTTTGGTGACCCCAATTTTTTTTCAAGAGTTAATTGCACTATAGGTCCTTATAGTATGCAAAAATGGATTTTTGTAAGATTTATCAGGATAGTTCATAATTGCATTAAAATTCTTTAAGTTTATCTTATATACTAATCAATAAATTACAATATACAGGAAGCTATAAAACAAATATGCAGTTGGGAATAAATAAACTGCATAGATGTATGGGTATCATTCATATCATCAAACATAAATCAATACGATCTCAACCACTCATTCGTCACTTTAATTCTACTAATCAACGGTCTAGCTTACATCTTCCCTGGACCACGCTACTAATATCGGGGATTTGAAGAGGAGTGTATTAAATAAAAAATTACTTGATGGATAATTACTTACATCAATATCACGTGAATGTGAATGTTATGAAAAGCGTATGAATGAGCTTGATCGTTCTTTTTTACATAGTTTATATTAGTAAGACAATGAACTCTTTCTATAAAGCTAGGGCCGCGGTATACTAATACTCCCAATAATCTTGTTGCATCAAAACCCACTTAGAAAAAG
Source organism: Nemophila menziesii (assembly GCA_029959085.1). Lineage (NCBI taxonomy): Eukaryota > Viridiplantae > Streptophyta > Magnoliopsida > Boraginales > Hydrophyllaceae > Nemophila > Nemophila menziesii. Next base: position 41,106,480 of record JARWIR010000004.1, on the reverse strand, counting down.
GAAAAAGGTCTTTGATGTAACATATTATATAGTTTCTACTTTCTACTCACAATAACAATCGTTTAACTTCTTAGAGAGCCATGATCATATAATATAATATATTTTTAATTGAACATGATCATATGATATATAATTGCTCCAATCATAGTAAAAGATTCTACGTGGAAAGCATTACATAAAAGTCAAATACTATGTGCTATGAATGTGATCGAACCAATGTGGGAGTTAACTTCATCACAAATTAATCTCATTCTTGTCCAAATTATTAAGCATGTTTCCAAGACATACATGATGTTATAGGGGTGTCTTTTAACTACGATATGCTTCCATTCACATAAGAGTTTCTACAAATTGGATGGCTTCGGTCAATCCTCTATAATGTAGACTCTCTCACAATTATATTTCCATATTAACGAAGACATGGCATTTATAACATAGTAGGATACCAAAAAAAGACTATCATGGTTACAAAATCAAAGATACTAAAACCGTGTTTACAATATGTGAGACTAAATTATAAGAAATTAGAAATTAAGGACCAACCAAGCTATTAATTCCAAAAAATTACATAAACCATCTACAAGATGGGGTCCACCGTTCTTTTCACCCTCGAGCTACCCTCCTTATCGACGCCTTGACGGTGGTTGCGTGGTTAGTTCGAACACAACCTATAGCCTTAATCACACCCCATCCCCATACCCCTTTACTTATTTTCTTGCATGAAGTAATTTCTTGATGATCACTACCTTTTTCGAGTTGAAACAATGGTGTTGAAGATGGACTTTGATGACTTTGTCTTCTCTTAATCCCCCTCAATTCCATTCCCGTTCTTGGAGCTCTAGCTATTCCAAACAACAACAAAGACCATCTCGAGCTCGAATGATCACCCAACATTTTCATGTTTCGTGTTTGTTTCAATGAGCTAGAACTAGAATTCGAACTTGAACTCGAACGATCACCAAATGTTTTCATATTTTTTGTTTGTTTCGATGAGCTAGAACTCGAATTCGAACTTGAAATCGAACCGTTCAATGAATCCGAATTCCATCGAGCTCGGGTTCTACGAGTTTCAAGATTATCCGTGGTGGTTTCGGATTGTTGAGTTAGAAATTTGCCGCAAAAGAAGATGTTATCTGGTGGGTAAGTGATGGAATTTGTGTTCCAATACTCTTCATTGAAGAACTCGAACAAATCTTCTTGTTGGTCATCAATGGAGCTTGAGGTTTGTGAGAAATCTTCCCATCTATTATCATTTGTTGTTACAAGATCACATAAAGAGAGTGTTTCGTAAGATTCATCTACGGTGTCTAGCAAGAATTCCATGTTTTTTTATCAACACAGGGCCACTCTTTAGCAAGAATATGAAGAGAGTTTATTGTATTAATTGGTGACTTTGTAGTTTGATGGAGGCTATAGGAAGTTCAACTCCTATATATAGAGATTCTTTTTCGTTAATATTATATACAGAAACTATGTTGGACTTGTTATCTAGTTTAAACGTGTGAGTGATAAATTGGGGCCCGCTTGATGGAGTATGATAACTTGCTTATTTGGCATTTAAATTTTAAAGGATAGTTCCTGGAGTGGTTATTCTCTCTTTTAATGGAGTAGCATATGCATAATTTTCTTTTATGAGAGTAAAAATCAGAAGATTCAGTTGAAATTAACACTCCTCCTAGAAACATTATTAATAACAATGTTATTTTACATGAGACACTTCAACGTATGAGATGAGTAATCAAATTTTAGCACGTGTTGATGAGAATTAAAAAGGAATTGATGAAAAAGTAGATTGCTAAATGAATAATTGGAAATTGAGGAACACTAGCACTAATATTGTTCGTGAACAAAGTCATTATTTTTTTGGACATTGAACAAAGTCATTCATAAAGAAATTCTTTATCTCTTGGCTATGACACTTGAAGTTACACTTGTTCTTCCCTTGCTTGATGAAGATAAAGGATCCTATATCATTGCTCATATTTGCTTAGTGGTAGTCCATAAGGTTCTTTCCATAGGAATTAATAAAGTTTTGTCCCGTCTTCTTTATATGTGTTTTATTTTGATATTGACAAAAAAAAAATATATGCATGCAATCACTACATTCTACATAGGATACATAGGAGTGATTAATCATGGAAGAGAACTTAGATTAATGCACATTCAATTCTACTGTTTATGCTTATATTGATTAATGATATGCTTATGGAGTAACTTTGCTAGTTTAATTTTTTTAATCAGTTAATTATTCAAAAAGTTTAAAATATTTTTTCTCATTTTTAATAATCTAAATTTTGAATAATCAATGAGTTATTGTTATATTTTTAATTATTTGCAATTCTTTTTACTAGGTTTATGTATTTTTTAATGAATTGCATATATTTTTTTAATAAATTACTTATGTTTATTAATAGGTTACATGCGTCATGGATTTTGTTAAATAATAACTTTTCTGCATTGATAGTATGCGTTAAGTAACCTATAAAATATTGTAATTATAAATTATTTTAGTTATAAAATATCATAATTACAAAATATTCTAGTTATAAAATTTTTTTAACTATAAAAAATAAATTTTTAATATAATTTATTTTATTATTAGTTAAATAGGTAAGAATTATCTTAATTACTTTATGAGTAGACCTTTTTATCAAAATTGTTGACATAATTATTGTTTTTTATATGTAGAGATTTTTATAACTACCATATTAGAAATGGAATGTAGACAAATGTAAGTGACAAAAAAAGCAATACAAAGTAGTACTGCTCTTTTATCGCCATTCTAGAAGAGCAGGCGTGTTATGGGGTTAAAGCCCCATCTCAATATACGCACGTTGTAGCACTTAAGCGGAAAAACTAATACTAACAAAAAGCTTCTGTCTACTTATATTGATGTAGGTATGATTGAGTACGTGGGAAATAAAAGTATGTAGTCAAGTTAGTAAAAGTTAGGCTATTCCAATAACTTCTCATTTTTTGGAGTTACAATTGGAAAGTCACACTTATATTAACTTCAAAAAATAGTAATGTTCCATCAATTTCCAAATTTTTAGGATTCTTATTTACATTTATTTTAATAATTTTTTTATTTCAACTAGTTTGTTAATATATTTATATTTTATTTATTTATGTTATTTATATATCTAATTTTTAATTCATTACAATCATATTCAAAATTAATAATGAAATTATAAAATTTTATTATTGCTATTTTAATTTTTAATTCTTATTACTTTTTTATAGTAAAATTATGTTACTAAGTTATTAAATATATGTATATAATGTTAATAATAAATTAGTATTTTGTTATCCTATCTTAAAGTTAAATATAGATATAATATATTTAAAATAAAAAAATGTAGCTAAAATGGATTAGGACTCAATACACGTGATTAGGAAAAACTAAAATTTAGAAACCCAATAATTGAGTTCTTCACAATAGAAAAGCTCTTGGAATATGAATTTAGTATATTCAACTCTTAATTCTAGCTTTTAGCTAGAATTAGAATGCCATTGGGCTTGGCCTTAGTCGAATAGCTTATTAAAAATTAATTAAACTTAAATTTAAATTAGTAAAACAAATTACAGATGTTTAAACTTATTACTTTAAACGAGTTACATTCTCTTGAATCTCGAGTAATGATTTCTCTCTTTTATTTTTATCTTTTTTCTATTTTTTCTTTTACAAAATTCATATCCGTTTCTGATTTTTTAAAACTTTTATACACTATTTTTTGACAAATTCTTGACATTTTTCTTTTTTCTTTTTGAAAGCTGCTTTCGATAAAACTAAATATTTTTTCCCCGAAGAACTTTTCTACCCTCCTTCATCAAACCCCTCTTTTTTATTTTTTGAACTTTTTTGAGAAATTTGCAAACCGTTTTCAACACTTATTGTAGTATGACTTTCTATAATCCAAATCACCCCTGTGTGAAGGATACAACTTTAATTATCTTACCTGATCAAGGATAAAAAACAGAGTGATTATTGAACCAAAACTCATAGCAAAAATTGTGGTTCAAGATCATATCAACTTCATTTTAATTAAAAATCACATTAACAAATACTGGATTCTCAAAAACCCAGTAGAAACTGAAAGATTAACAAACAAATTTGTAATTATCAAATTCGGAAGTGATGAAGACAAGCAGAAGATGGGGGAAGAATCTGTTTAACAATATTGCGTCATTTAAGAAATAATATTGTGATTGATTCTGGGAGGATCATCGAAATCAAATCCCAAGACTGTCACATAATGATGCAATAAAACGGTTAGCGAGGCCATCATGGGTTTGTGTAACGATTTCCGTACGGTTTGTAAATATAATTAGAGTGTTTGTGAATTAAAAAGGGAAACATGATGTTATTGTTCTTATGTGACAGTTTGAGATGATATTTCCACTAACTTTTTTCCATATCATGGTTCATCTGATCGTACACTTTGTCCAATGAAGCACTTCTTGGTGAGCCGGTGTAGATGTGTTGGATGTACCTCTACGAGCGTAATTTGAAGAAGTTAAAGGAGTACATACAAGATATGGAAAAACCAAAAGATCCAATACACGAGGGTTATGTTGTGGAGAAGACTTTTACTTTTATATCATTTTATCTCAAAGAGAAAATAAAAAAAACAAGTTTAACGATCTTGTTATACATGCAGATAATTTCCAAAACCAAGAGAGATATAGATCTTCAAAAGTCAAAGTCATCTGGTGGAAAAAAGAGTTTCATTTATCTTACCCAAATTGAAAATGACACTCTTGTTTAGTGCTTTTAATGAAATTGTGATGAGACTGAATTTTATATGGATGAAGTAATTTACATATATAAATGATTATTGTTTCTTTCTTTTTCATATTCATTTTGTAGAGAAAATATATTGTATTTCATGGAACACAAGGAGATACTAGTTGTAGAGGGCCGTGCAAAGTGAAAAAAACTCATTGAAATAGATTTGACAACTGGTTCTTGGAGAAGGTAAAATATATTTCAAAATCAAAATATTAAATAAAATAGTGAAGATCATTAATTTTTTCCGCTAATAGGTGTCATGAAGGAAGCTGATAACCCAGTTGTAACCGCATAGTTCTAGCGCATGGAGGTATGATTTGTGTGTCATTAATGGGGTGAAATGAGTCGCACATGAGAAAGGAAAAAACGAGACACTGCAGATTACATTGTTTGTTATTTTACCAAGGGTGTTAGTTGGTATGGGGAATTGGTTAACGTTTTCAAGGTAGATTTCAGAAAAGATTGTCCAATAACGGTTTTTGAATGCAAGTGGTATAACACTGGAAAAGAAAAAATGCAAAACGAACACGGTGTTGGCCTAAAGTCCTTTTAATCTTGTTTCAATATTTGTCAAATCGCGTTTAATATCCGCGTAAAAGTGCGTTACATGTTACACAGTTTATACGATACACTAATGTTTTTATCCCTAATATATAAACCATTCTAAGCTCTCATTTTAGAACCGGACCGGCTTACCGGTGGAAGAGAGCCGTTGGCCAACGGTCAAATGCCACGTTGATCCAACCGTTGGACTAAGAGACAAACCGGACCGGTATACCGGTCAAAGGACCGACTAGCCGGCTAAGAGGCAGAATGTACCTATAAAAGGGAGCTTCATCACTTGCAACAACTTACCTCTTACTAATTCAATTATAATCATTCTTATACATCCATTAGAGGTCTCAAGCAATCAAAGTTATCAATCCAAACTTGATCAATCAACTTGTCTAATCTACTCAATTAAGGAGTTAATTTAAGAAGCTTATTTGTCTATCTACTCAAGAGGAGTTTCATTCTTAAAGTTATATATACTCTTTAGGAGATTGTTCAGCAAAGTTATTCCACCATATAAACACTTTGTATTTATCCTCTTAAGTCTAGTCTTTGTAATAGATATATTAAGAGAGAGTTTGAGTATAGGAAGTATACTTGGTTTCCTTGTGTTGCGATAGCACAAGAGTTTGCTTTTTGGTATCGAAGTGGTTGTATGTGTATTGTGTTCTCACCCCGATTAAGAGAGACACAGAAGCTTAGTTAAGACACTTTGAAATCCTAAGGTGGCATCCTTAGGTAGTAGATGTAGGGATAACCGAACCACTATACATTGATGTGTACATTCGATCCCTTATCTTTTTACTTTTCCTTTATTGATTGCTCGTCTTTTCAATTATATCAAACCTAGTTACCCTATTGCATGATCCATTAGAGTTTGATATATATTGAGAAGTTTTTCTTTAAACTTATAATTTTCCAAAAGATTTTTAATTAGGCATTAATCGTATTAGTAATCCTATTCACCCCCTCTAGGACTTTCACACGGTGTGACCAGAATCGACACTAGTTCATATTGGTAAAAAGATGAACCATATATTTTAGCCAATCAAGCAAAGAAGATGTTTAACATTGATGACTTAGTGACATTAAAGGATCGCGACGTGGTGCATGAAAAGTTGTTTGGGAAGTGAGTGATCAGATATGGTTGGAGTGCATATGTTTGGGGTGTCGAGTCAATAGTTAATGCCTCTGAACCGATACACATTCCCATTGTGAATGAACCGCAAAGTTATTTAGATTACACATAAATAACAAAGAATACACTAAAGTCGACCAAGAGAGATTAGAGCACGATCCAACTATTGTAGATGATGATGGAAAGTTAGACGATAATTAAGACGAGTCGATGAGGTTGATGGTCACCGATGACGCACATCTAGTAATGACGTTGAGAGGGACATATACGAAATAGACTAGTATATAAGTTGAATTTTACTAATTTGTATAAAAAACTTATATGCTTTAATTATTCACTTTCGGTGTTTTTTGTTAATTTCATGGGATCTAGTATGTTTTTATTATTTGGGTTTTGCAGGTGTGATTTTTGAAGAACTGGAAATTAATAAAGTTAAGAGTTTCGTATGAACTACTTTTAGCTACCTTTGGGTGGTCGCAACAAGTATGAAACTAATACCGACCACCAGGTGGTCGCGAAAGATAATTCAGATTTAACGACCACTCAGTGGTAATTAAAGGTTTGAGATATTTGTCGACCACCTAGGTGGTTAGCATTGATGAAAAATATTACTGACGACCCCCGTGGTCGGTAAACTAATAACTTTATCAACCACAACGATGGTCGCTAGTAGTGTTTTCTTCATGTGGCCACGTCGGCCGACAAGAAACTCTAATGACGAAACAATCGTGACCAATAATGGTCGTTAGGGGTAATTTTGTTTTTAGCGACTAATTACGAGACCACTTGCGACCATTAAAACAGTCACTAGTTGTCTATTTCGTGTAGTGGTGATAGGTGTGGTCGCTATTGGTGGTACACACTCCCGACTATAGACATGGTCGGTAAAACCCCACATTTTATCGATCAAAGGCGTGATCGCTAAAGGTTTTATCTTTTTAATGATCATGACTGCCGTAAATGAGAACTTCTAACGACTAAACACTAGCGATCAAGTTTTGACGCTCAATTACTGTTGCTAAAACTAAATGAGACTCATTAGCAACTATGTTGAAAATCATTAGTGACTATTAAGACGGTCCTTCGAGATTAATACATTAAAAGTGTTGTTATTAATGATTATTTACTCGTAATTTTAATGGTTGAGGTTGATGTCTTATAAGGGAGGGACCTAATTCTAGATCAATGACCAGTTCAGTGCCGCCCTTGAGATAATTGAGTCCTACCTTTGATTGACCCCATAAAATAAAAGAGTCCTACCTTTGACTTGTCTTTTCAGTTTTATGTATGGTCTCGACTATAGTAATTTGTCACTATCTGGAATTAGTTAGTATTATTTTCTGTTCTCATTTCTTTTTGGATTGAAAAATAATAATACCCAGAATATTTGTCTTTTGCCTCCTGATTGTATGTATCCACTAGCAATAATCTAATATATGTTCTAGAAGATGGAGATAGATTTTTAACATAGTGAAATGGTTACATTCTATTCTGTTTCTATTAATACGATGGATGAAGGTAAGAAGGTTTATTAGTGAAGATTTTTAGTTACCGACAATAAATATCCCTTTGGTTAGTTTATTATATTCATGTTTTGTATTACTTTTCTTTGTCTTTATTTGCATCCTTCTTTTTGGGCGATAACTTTGTCGGATGAACCATGATGATGATTCGATATTAGGTTCGAGCTTCATTGTAGTTCTTTTATGTTAAATTTATGTGTCTTTCTTTTATATTTTTGGTCTTTTTTGTTCTAATAAATTCCATTTTATATTTGTTGTCCTTGACTTGTAATACTTAAATGCAAAACTAGTTAATGATAAATTGTCTTATAAGAAAATTATATATTGCAAAAATAAACATTTTTAATTTTTTAGCATGACTCTTGTCTTTTGTTTAGTTAAGCATGTAATCATTTCATATGCAGTTACGTATTGAGATAGAGTTTTCAAAACTAAAACCATATCAATATAGTAAACTATTCTTTTGCAAAATCAAGATAATTTAATATAACAAAAGAAAAATAAAAAAGAATTAAAATAAAAGTAAATTTCATTTTTAGACCATAACCTATGGCCTAAAAACAATTTAGGCCAAACGTTTTGGAATTTTAAGTTTCAGGTTAAATGTATTAAAAATACACATTTTTAGGCTATTTTACTAATTTTGTGAGATATTTTATAAATTTTAAAAGTAATTTGAACACTTTATATAATGTTTTTAGTTTGTGATGTGATTAAATAAAAATATAATTTATTTGAAATGTCTAAATTATCTTTAAAATCTATGAAATAATTCATAGAATTAGTAAAATAAAAGAAAATAATTTTTTTTATTATATTTGACCTAAAAATAAGTAATTTAAAGCGTTTGGTCTAAAATTATTTATAAGTCATATTTAATGACCTAAAAATTATATTTTACTCTTAAGATAAATAACCTACAAATTACGGAGGATGAATTTACGAAGTAAATAAGAAACTTGTAATAAGATTTGAAATTTAGTTTTAAATATTTGTTTTTCAATCAAATATTATTTAAGTTATATTTTGTTTTTTAGCTTATTCAAAGTATTAAACTTCGAGTAATGTTCATCTGAGTTTAGCTGGATCAAATATTTATTGTGATAAATTAAGAAATTAATTGAACCTTGTATCCTTCCATATTCTAAAATCTTTGAACAGTAAATTCAATATCATTATTAGAGGATCACTAGAAGCTCCAAATATACACAATTTTAAGAAATCATATATTTGAACTCGAATACAGTTTTTCAACATTAGACATTGGATGGTATAAAAACACAAGATTAAAGAAGGATCGAGGATTTCAACTGAAAAAAAAAATGTACCTACTACAACTATCTGTGTAACTCTTTAAAGCCATATAGATGGTTACATGCAATTGACAAAAAAAAAAAAAAAAAAAGATGGTTACATGCAATGAACCATAAGTCTGACCAAATATGAACGTCAAATGGTAGGTACTTAAACAAAAGTGTATCCTTTTCAATATCTTGTTTTATCTATATATACTTTGGACTTCAAATTTGAAACGAAAGATAACTTTAGACTAATAAATACTAATACACTTCCAAAATCATAATTTCTTCCCACTTGATCTATGAAAAGATCTTAACAAAAAAGAAAAAAAGATCTTAGAAAACGTCATTACATATGTTCACAACTTTCGAATAAAAAGAGAAAGTAAAAGTTTCCTTATAATTTTTTTTTAGTATATCAATTTACAAAAGGAGAGTGAATTTAAGAAACATGAGATGACCTAATTGCCCAAATACATAAATTTGGAGAACTCAAGAACAAAAACTAAATACAAGTTGTTAAAACACACCTTGATAACAAGAATGTGAACTAGATTAAACATAACTTTTTTTCCTCGTGTCAATAAACTTGCAAGAAAATTAAAATATTCGATTTTCCACTGAAATTTTTGACATAAAACACTTAATTTCGACCATACAAGAAATTAAATCGACCCAAACTCAAATCTTGCATCACTCTCACAAGTTCTTAAAAGCCTATTCATGAGTATAGGGAGTCAACATAAACGTTCCACTCGCTTCAAACACTACGTGTAAGATTTCAGAGTTCGCCATTAGAGGAGAGATTTTGAGCTCGAAAATTTGCAGAAAGTGAAGGAAGAAGAAGAAGGAAGCGAGAGAGAATGAGAAAAACTAACTTATTTCTTATTGATTACTTGTTCTTTACACATTTATGTATATATACAAGTATTGAATCATGAATTCCATCTACAATCTAGTCTAAGTTCATTTATAGCTACTCTAACAACTTTGTAACTAATTTTTGACTTTGTTGACTTGAATATAATTATTTGCAACTTTCAGTCCCTGCAGCAATACTTTGTATCTCTTTGTTCTCTATTCTATTTGTTATATTCCAAGATCCCCCCACAAGTTGAGCATGTATATTAATAATGTTCAGCTTGGACAAAATGTGATGAAACATTAAAGAACCAAGCGGCTTGGTGAAAACGTCAGCGAGTTGTAAAGTAGAAGGATTGAAGAACAATTTGATTGTGCCTGAAGTAATTTTGTCCCGTGTTATTTTACAGTCAATGTCCACGTGTTTAGTCCGGTCATGTTGGACAGGATTTGATGATATTGCAATAGCTGATTTGCTATCAGAAGACACCAATGCAGGGTTAGTAGAGGCTTGTTTGTAAGATCTTGGCTCAGTTAAAAAGGTTATAGCAGCAATAAAGTGAAAGTATGAGGGAGAAAGTTGTTTTGAGCTGAGAAATTTAGTTATAGGGTAGAGAGGAGTAGATGTTGTTGAGACACAAAGAGAAGTTGAGGGTAATATATAGTCTTTGAGATAGGCTGGTGGAATTCTGATTCTTTTAGGTTTGTTATGTTGAGAAGGAAGGTTAGTATTGGTTGATATATGTGGTTCATATGAGGAGATTCAGAGGTGGTTGTTGATTGTGGTGTAGAAAAATGGTTTGTGTATGTATTTGAAGAGGGTGGAAATAGAAAAGTATGAAGAGTATTTGGAGGAGTTGTTTGAGAAAAGGGGAAGATGGTTTCATGAAATACAACATTTCTTGAGACAAAAATTTGGTGAGTGTTGATGTCAAGGAGTTTGTAGCCTTTAGTAGCTGTAGGATAGCCAATAAAGATACACTTTCTAGCTCTTGAATCAAATTTAGCTCGATTTTGAGTTAATGTAGAGGCATAACATAAGGAACCAAAAACACACAAATGGTTAAGTTTTGGTGGATGGTTATATAGCAGTTCATATGGTGATAGATTGTGTAGAAGGGGTGTGGGTAATCTATTGATGAGATGAGTAGCAGTAAGAATAGCTTCAGACCAATATTGGATGGGAAATTTAGCTTGAAACATGAGAGCTCTTGCAGTGGTTAGTAGATGTTGATGTTCTCTCTCCACTAAGCCATTCTGTCGTGGAGTTTCAACAGAACTAACTTGATGAACAATACCATTAGCTTTATAAAATTCTGATAAGAGAAACTCAGCTCCATTATCTGACTTGAGAATCTTTATTTTGAGATTGAATTGAGTCAATATTAAGTTGTAAAATGTAGGAATGTGAACCTGAGTTTCAGATTTATGTTGCATCAAGTAAATCCAAGTACATCTATTGAAATCATCAACTATTGTAAGAAAACATCTGTAACCATTGTGTGAAACATCTTTAAGAGGGCCCCAAATATCACAATGTATCAAATCAAAACAATGTGAACTTGATGATGTAGAAGTAGGAAAAGTAAGACGTTTTTGTTTAGCATAATTCTAAATAAGTTATGCTTAAAGATGGGCACACACAACACATGCTTGAGTGTAATTTGATTGTTTATGGTTATATTTCCTACGTGTGTAGCATAGACTAGCTGACCATTAGGCAAAGTAACAGGAATTCTAACCATATAAACATCATGAGTATAGCAAGATGGAGAGTGAATTAAGTGATCAGTAGCTCCTGTATCAAGAATCCAAGAAGAGGTAGTAAAATTACATTCTTGAGGAGATACTTTATGAACAGCTGGTGTTGTGGAGGATGCACCATGAGCTAATGCCATTAACTTGCTGACTTCTTCAGGTGTGAGCTCATAGAGATTAAGTGATTTGCTCTCAGTTTGAGCCTCATCATTGATTACACAATGAGCTTTTGATTGAGAGTTGTTCAGGTTCCTCTTGCCTTTAGGTCCATTCGATCCAACAGGGTAGCCATGAATTTGGAAGCATTTCTCAACTGCGTGACCATCATAACCACAATGAGTGCAAACAACTTTCTTCTTTTCTGAATAATAAGCCGGTTTTGAGTTGTTCTTCACATAGAAAGCTTGATTGTAAGACTGTTGAGTAGCATTTGTAATAGACCTCTGACTTTCCTCTTGAATAAGCATAGCAAACACAGAATTGATGTGAGGCATAGGATCCATTAACAAGATTTGACTCCTAACAGCAGAATAGAAATCATTCAAGCCGATGAAGAACTTGATCACAAAATCGTGTTGTTGTCTCTCAATAAGTGTATCAAACAATTTACAGGTACATTGAGCCATGATTCCACAAGAACATGAAGGAAGAGGTCGAAAATGTAAGTGTTCATCCCATAGAGACTTGAATTGAGCAAAGAACTCAGAGATGGAAGATGAGTTATGTGTAATTGAACTCAAAGCTTTCTCTAGTTGAAAAACTCGAGTGCCATTGCTTTTCGAGAATCGAATCTTGATTTCGTTATATAGATCAAAAGAAGAATTGACATACAAGAGACTATCTCGAATTTCTTTGGAGATTGAATTGAGTAACCATGAGGAAAAAGGTTATTTGCACGATTCCAAGCGTTGAATAGAGCTAGATCAGTCAATGATGGTTGAGTAATTTCTCCATTGACAAAACCGAGCTTATTCTTGACAGCAAGTGCGATTTCAATGGCGCGAGACCAGGAGAGATAGTTGTCGCCATTGAGGACCTCAGCAACAAGAGAAGCTCCAGTGTTTTCACTTGGATGGAGATAGTAAGGACTAGTAAAGTCTTCAAGAATTGAAGAGTTTGAGGCATTATAAATGGAAGAAGAGCTGAATTAGAGAGAGTTTAAGTAGTGTGGAAGATAGCTTTCATCTGATACCATGTATGATTTCAGAGTTCGCCATTAGAGGAGAGACTTTGAGCTCGAAAATTTGCAGAAAGTGAAGGAAGAAGAAGAAGAAGAAAGCGAGAGAGAATGAGAAAAACTAATTCATTTCTTATTGATTGCTTGTTCTTTACACATTCATGTATATATACATGTATTGAATCATAAATTCCATCTACAATCTAGTCTAAGTTCATTTACAACTACTCTAACAACTTTGTAACTAATTTTTGACTTTGTTGACTAGAATATCATTATTTGCAACTTTCAGTCCCTGCAGTAATACTTTGTATCTCTTTATTCTTTATTGTATTTGTTATATTCCAAGATTACGAAAGGCCGATTCATTTTGGCTGGTTAAATATCAGCAAACTTAATCATTGTCACACTGTTCCACTTAATGCCCTTTAGCGACCAATCCTCTAGCGATTGTCATGTATGGTCGCTAAAGAGGAAGCAACACCAACCACAAGTAATCGCTAAGGGTATGTTTGGATGGAGGGATTGGGAGGGAGGGGATTGTATTAAAGGATAATGACAATCCTATCCGTTGTTTGTTTTGGAAATAAGTAGAGGGGATAGTTTATTAAAGGATACTTGCAATCCCTTACGAACCCATATATTCAATCCCTCCAATTCGGTGGGATTAGGAAGAAAGGATTCTTTTATTACGTTGTAATGTCTAAATTACCCTTATTCTTTCTTTATAAAATATTTTAATAAGGGTATATGAGTCATTTAGTTATAAAAAGAATCCCTTCCTCCCATTATTCTTCTAATCCAAACACCGGATAAATGTTATCATTTAATAAAATCCCCCCTTATCTTTTTATTCAATCCAAACAAGATTAAATACTCTCCTTTCCATTCCCTTGTTATACTCTCCCTTCCTATCCTTTAATAAAGAATCCCTCCGTAATCCAAACATACCCTAATAGAATTTTTGACAGAAATAAAAAAATTAATTAAAACTTTCTTTACCAACCACAATTTGTCCATTCGATTCTCCCAGACATTCGTTAATTGTCCATTTGTTTCAGACACATCCTCATTCGAATACATTACAGCCAAAACTATCCAAATTAATCATAATTCTCCAGATTAACCTCTGTAAATAGGTATAGTAGTTTTTCTAATTTTTTTTGAATAATGACATGTATCTTTTTAGTTCACCCTTATATCACCTCGTATATAAAGATTATAAACACCAATTAGAATATTTTCTTTCCTAATTATTTTTCTTCTTCCTCTCTAATTTAATGTCACATAAGTTGAAACATAAGAGAGTTGACACATAAGAGGTAATAAAAGATGAAATAAAAAAAGGATGATAAATATCATTATTTTATTTTTATATTAATGCATGTTAAAAAAATAAATATTAAAAACCCAATTTTATATAAGAAGTTCGCCTTGCAGACAATCATTAATCCAAACTTTTTGTTTCATAAACAGAAACAAATCAACGATAATTAAATAAATTCAAAAACAATAAGAGTGTACCTAAACATTAAACATTCAAACAAAACCTTACAAAATATTCAATTCTCGAAAGAAAAATTATTCAAACCCAAACCAAAATCTCATAAACTCTCACAAGTTCTTAAAAGCAGATTCATGGTTTTGAGGTGTTAATTTAGCCAACAAAGCCTTATTCCCACACCTTTCTTCATCAACAAAATAAAACGTTCCATTAGCTTTAAACGTAACAAACGGTCTATTTGTTTCCGCAACTCTAATATCCTTAAATTTGATAGTCCTAGGTAAAGGTGTAGCTAACCATGACAACATTTCGACATGAAATTCATCTGAACCTGGGTCCCACCTTAATTTATGTATGTAAGGACTAACAAACCAATGTAATATTCCTGTTGTACTTGCACTAAAGAATATTACTGTTGAAGCTACAGCTCCTTTTAGTATTACGTTCATGTCTGGTGATGTCATGAATGTTATAACGGGACCCAGTGATACGGATAGACAGCAGGTTGATAAGGAGAGGAGTTTTACTTTTTTTATTGTGCTTGAGATTGGTCCTTCGTATGCTAGTTCAGGGGTATTTTCGTCTTTTTTGTTTTTTGTAGGTCCGATTGTGATTTTGTTTTCGTCGACTGAGTTTGATGATGATGACCATCGTTTCTGGAGAGTCGAGAGGACTGAAGCGGAAATAGGGCTTGTTTTTGTAGATGGGGCCCGCGGAAATTTGGTCAGATGAGTACCTGAAATATTACATTTTAGTCCCTTGTTTTGTAAATATGACGTTTTAGTCCCTCATATTATGCAAAAATTATACTATGTCTATATTATGCATTATCGTGCAATTATTGCATAATACAAGGACCTATAGTGTAATAATAGCATAAGATAGGGACTCATAGTGTAAATTTTGCATAATATTACATGTTACTCCCTCATCTTGTAAATATAACATTTTAGTCCCTCAGTCACATATACAACATTTTATGTCAATCATAACCAGGATTTTTTTTCTACTTAATTGCACGCTAAGTCCTTGAATTATGCAAAAATGAACTATAGGTCACTAAAGAATTAATTACACTATCAGTTCATATATTATATAAAGTAACCTATATGTTAGTATACAAATGAACTAATGTGCAAAATGTAAAGGACTTCAGATTACCTGAAACAAAATGGTGTGTGCTATTCATAGCATACATAAGAATAACATTTTAGTCCCTCATCTTGTAAACATAACATGCTAGTCCCTTGTCTTTACTTTGAAACGTGATAAAAGAATAAAATACCCTTACGAGTATGATTTTGCTATGAATATGCATATAGGAAAAAGGACTAAGAATGTCACACAATCGAAAAATAAGGGACTAATATGTTACTTTTGCAATAGATGGTACTAAGCTGTCATAATGTGCGAATACAAGGGACTAAATGTGTAAATGAGAAATTCATCCATTCACAGAACCGGACCAAAAAGGATTAACGTTGTCACAAAATCAAATGATAATTGGACTAAACTGTCAAAATGTGCAAATATAAGGGACCATATGAGTTAATTAGTTACCCCATTTTCACGAAATTAAACCTAAATCTTATGGATCATGATAAATTTCCTGAAACCCTTTATTATTACGACTAATCCTTGTTTAAATTACCGCTCATAAGTTACTCTAGTAAAATCCGAGCTACAACTCGTATGACTCTCGATTTACACAAAAACTATTTAGAAATAGAAATAAAGGTGAAGAAGAATGACCTGATTGGAAGGTTCTGGAACCGAGACGATTGGTTTGAGAGCGAACCAAATGAAGGAGAGCTGATCTTGCCATGATTTCCTGTCACGAGCTTGAGATCTCGGAAATGGGTTTTGTGATATTTTAGTTGGAGAAGCGAAGGAATGTTAATAGGTATAGGGTTTAAGGTTGGGGTTTTGAATAGTTAATAAGAAAGTGAAAATCATGACAAAATACAACAATGGGCATTTGGTCTAGTGGCATGATTCTTGCTTAGGGTGCAAGAGGTCCCGAGTTCAATTCTCGGAATGCCCCATGATTTTTTTCTAAATTTTACCTATTATTTTCTTTTAAGATTGCGTAAATACATTCTTGATTATGTATTGTTGTGTAGGATCGATGCGGTTAGAATAGTAACTTAAAAGTTTACTTTATCGTTGAATTGTATTTCAAATCGTGGTTGTATTTGTTAACTGTATTGTTGGGTTGATATTAAGAATCGAGAATTACGTAGAAATGTTTGAAAAAAGACAATAACTTGAAAGCATACCCTTTTGAGTAACAATAAACGACTTGTTTTGTGACTGTATTGACTTCTTAAGATGTTTATATAGTCGTCTTTTGTCGAAGAACCCCTTTGATATACGACAGAACATAATTTTGTGGCACTCCGACAAGTGTTCTGTTACTCCATTTAGGCTCGTTATACGAATAATCCTTCAAGTATTGAATAGTATTGTATTGCCTTTGGAAGCATATGCAATAAATAAGATATTAAAACGCATACATGGTTAAAAAAATATAGTGATACCGATTTTACTATCAATCACTGAGTACTCAATCTGTTGATAACCACTTAGTTCTCGGAATAGTATGACCCATTAGGTACTTGGGCATTTACTATTCAAACTGTACTCATATATTTAGGCAAATAATGAGTACTTAGAGATCTAATATACGAATAAATTCAACGCACTGAGTACTCATTGTTTTAGTATTTAAATACCCTCGTATTGATCAAACATTAAGACTCAAAGTTGCATGACACTAAGTACTAAGTATTTTATAAAAACGATGAGTATTTAGTTTTTAAACACCGAGTACGTATATTCATATTAAAATAACAATCCAAACATGCAAACAAAATCGTTGGATATCATGAGCAAAAATCTGAATGCGAGCCAAATTAATTAACTTTACAAATCAATTTAATGCAATTTCTGAGTGTGAATAACCTACTTTACACCAACGATAAAAACACTGAGTAATGAAAAAGAACTTAGCAAATTGGAACACATAGTTACAATTTAGATTCATTTTTATCCAAGTAAATGTTACTAGGGGCCACAAAACTATATCAAAGGTCTTGTTTGGATCATTTAACTATTATGGGTTTCAAACAACTCACTAATGTATCGAAATCGTTCTAAATCCCCCATTCCATTAGTTTGACGTTTAAAAACGTTCTAAACATAAAAAATCACCGGGGTAGGAAATTTTGGTGATCCTTTCTCAACTGCCAAATTATACAGTTAGACTCATAACTATCATAAAAAAGAAACTTATTAAAACTTATTGAAATCAGAAAAAATAAAAGAAAATATTAAGAATAGAACTTCAAGAATGTAGCGAGCAAGCCACAACTCATCACCTGACGAGAAGCGAACAGAGGGACCGACTTGAAGCTCTCGCTGTATGACATGGAATAACATTTTAGATCATGTACAAGGTGTGAAAGTTGTTTAATGGATAACTTAGGGACTAATATAAAATTCTAACAAAGGGTTACTTTTCTAGGCATCACTTCTATGTCTTTGAAAGATTGCATTCAAGTCGAGTTGTAAATAATGTAATTCATGAATTCTGTAAGTTACAAATATACTAATCTTTATAGCTGAAATTGTACCAGACTTATATAGCGTTGCATTGCAATTTTTTTCAAAAACAGGAACCATTGACCAGCACCATACTTATTTAACCATCTTTTAAAAATCGAGTAAGTGAATATGTGTGATCTAACGTTGAGTAATATAAAACCAAGTAATATACTAATATAATCTTACTTATGCACTTGCAAAGTAATAGTCATTTTCAATGCGCTCTCAACTGAAAGAAATAGATACGTTAGGAATTGTTCTAGCTCAGACTTGCGTAAAATTTTCCTTAAGGCGGAAGAAAATATAGAACATTTATTTTTACACTGTGAATGGGTTAGGAAAATATGGTGTTTATCCCCTCTACATTGTAGTGTTGACCCCTCATCTATGACCGGTTTAAACTGTTGGATTGGTAATTTAACTGAGTTAGGACAGAATAAAAAAGAGAAAAATCATATCCTTCTTACCATTATAGCTTGTCTTTGGACTATATGGATTATGCGTAATAAGAAAGTGATTGAGGATATCCCTATTAACTTTGATATTTACCTCTTATGAATTTAAATTGCAGGGTTATTTTTTGTTATAATGAAGAAGAGCAGGATATGAATCAAGTCCCTCCTCAGCAAAATATGCCAACATGGAAGTCCCTATCCCCCGTTTGGATCAAACCTCCCTTTAATGAAATCAAAATCAATGTGGATGCCTTGTTTATTCCTGGGAAAGCCTTCTCAGCTGCAGTTGCTCGTAATAGTGTAGGAGATGTAGTTACTGGGTTTGCCATGTCTACTACAGCCTGCTCTAGTTTTGAAGCTGAAGCAATGGCGCTACGAAGTTCTCTTCAGTTTGCCATTGAACAAGCTCCCTCATGCACCAGTATTGAATCTGATGCAGAAGCAGTTCTTCATGCCGTGCATTCTCCAAGCGGCAAGCGCGTCCTGCCACTGGAAGGTCAGGCCTATCCTTGAAGATATCAGAAGTATGACTAAAGCCCACCCCCATATAAAAATTTGTGGGATTCAAAGAAGTGCTAATAAAGCAGCTGATTGGATTGTGAAGGCTTACTTTAGGAATATATTATCTGTTAATTGGTTTTGTAATTTGCCTTCTGATTTTGTTTCTATTATTTGTAATGACTCTTTGGTTCTTGACTCTACTGGAGTAGGTTGACTATTTCCAGCCCTTTTGATCCCTTTAATATAAGTTATTTCGACTAAAAAAAAAATTTCAACGACAAGCTAATATAGGAGGTGATTTGGAACGAGTTCGGTATATTAATTGGTTATTTGAAACCCATAATAATCAAATGTTATAGTTTAATGGCTCTAGTAATATTTATTCTTTTTATCTGGATCATTATGCTCGATTTTTTAGCGATTTGATCTAGTTACATTTTTAGACAATTGTACGACCCATCTATTTTACCAAATTGGTCCCGATATTAGGCTATGAAGGATGAGTCCACTCAAAATCTGGTTTGCATGAATCAATTCACAAATCAAGAATAAAATTAAACCGTTAGACAAGAGTATACTTGTACTCTTTAGAAAACAAGTTTTAGTTAATTAATAAATTATTGCAACTTGATCCTTTTACACGTTCTAATATGTAATGTCTTTTTTTGACTCTTATTTTTTTCAAGTAACTCATTTTTCTATCTAATTTTCTGTCCGATTCTTCTTCTAGAAACCTTAGCTTCAAACAACCATCCAGCTAGCTATAACTACTATTTGCCACCCAACAAATAATGCATCACCCCCTATTTTTTCTAGAAAACATAGGTTCAAACTCAAATTTTCTAGGAATCGGATGACTTGTTTTTTGGCTTCTTGTCCGTGTTTTCTCTGTTTTCCTTTCTTTTGTCTTTCCCTCTGAAAAAAAAAAAAACTCAAACTTTCTAGAAATAGAGAGACTATAAAAAACATATCAATTATACTTCAAATAAAAATAAGTGAAAAACACTTAAAATATTGAATACATGCAAGAGGAGTATACTAAGTTTAGAACAAAAAAAGAGTATAATAAGTTTTTGGAAACAAATGGGACATAATTGACTATTTCACATAATATAGGGACTAAGTATGCAATTAATTACATCCTATTGTGGTCAGAAACTTCTATAAATCCATATATATATAGACTTTTGAGGTAATCCAAAATTTCTCATACTCGTTTAAAACAATGGAAAATCAAGAAAATAACTATTTAGACCACTTTGATAATGAAGATGATACAGAAGACACACTTTCTTTCTGCAATCTCTGTTTAGGAAATGATAGTGATAGTACTCTCCATGAAAGCCCAAGAAAATCGTCATACCAAGAAGATCTTTTCGAGTTCTTTAATGAAGCCTTAGACCATGGTAAAACTAACCATTCTACTTCACCATACACTTTGTTTGGAAAAATCATCGATCAATGTGAAGAAAACGAGAATCGTGTAACAAGGGGGTCAAATTACAATTCCAAGTTAACCGTGTCAAACAAGTCAAAGAGAAAAGAGTTTATGTTTGGACCAATCAAATTCATGCCTAAGATGGAGTTGAGTTCTATCAAGCAAAGGCAGGAAAAACTTTCCTTTATTACACCGGTGCTTTCGCATGTCGAAGGTGGTGGTGATAAGGCCGTGAGTGGTGGTGGCAAGGCGGGGAAGAGTCGATGGGGGTGGTTGTTAAGATCATTGAGGAGTAAATCCCGTAATGCTACCATCTTTTCGCATGCATAGATAGGTTTATTAGTCGATACAATTTTATTTTAGTTACTAACATTAATTACTTTGAATCAATATCTTGCATGCACCTAAGTTGTACTCCATTAATTAGTTTTAGATTTTGGACCATCTTTCTTTACAATTTGTTTGTGACCAAGGATACTTTTAACATTAAAAAATATGTTAAATATGACTTTTAAGAAATTAGAATCTACTCAAAGATGTTTAATTTACAAGTAGATAAGAAATCTTAAATATAAACTTCCAAAAGTTATAATAAATGAATAGATATTTGTTTTTCAATACATTTCAGCTAAATTCATTTTGATTTAGTTAAAATTTGTTTCTATTTTTTTTTTTTGGCAAAGGACCAACTCTCTTAAGACCTATGAAAGCTCAAACCCTTTTGGATTTTTTTCTTAACTTTGTTTTTGTTTTTTTATACCAAACATATCAAGTCCAAACACTAATAATCCATATTTTATTCTTTTTATGATATAGTATACAACTCTTCTATTTTACAAACACTATTTTTTCTTAATACATATGAAAGTTACTATCAATTCGAAATTATTTTAACTATAATAAGATTCAATCTCAAAACTTCTTATTCTTTGCGGAGTATCTAACCACTAGACAATTTATCGATACCACATTCAAGGATAGTTTTAGATCCACTCTTAGGCGTATTTCATCCTTTTATATATAAGTGAGAAGTTTTAGAGAATTTCCTTTAATTTTGAATGATTTTCATATATTAAATTGGATTTTTTTAGTTAAGAATTTAACTTATTATTGGTTTTTTATTTGATCATTAGTTTCATAATTAATTTTTTCTTTTTATTTTGATTATCAATATTTGTTTGAAGCACTCACTTGAGAGAAATGGAGGTTGTACATTTTTGGAATAAACAAAAGTAATGCTCGCAAACTAGTACTCCTTAATACTGACCAAAAAACACCTCAATTATTACGGTTATTATTTTTCATTTTCCAAAACATAATTGTAATAGAAAGCTTGAAACATTCAATCCACAGAGAATGGGTGGGTGAATGAGGCATAGGGTTTTGGAGACCATCTTTCTTCTCTATAGAGTATGGTCCAGGATTTTTTTTATTAGAGATCTCTGTTTTGACAATTGTCTTTCATACCCTTACTAAAACTAAAAGACAAAAAAAGTAGGATGTCACTGTTTCTCTGTCTACTACCTACCACTACCCACCTACCTCCGACCTCTGACCACCTACCACCGACCTCCGACCACCGACCTCTGACAATCGACCACCGACCTTTAACCACCAGTCACCGGTCACTGGAAAAACATAGAGTTACTCCGAGAATTTGCTGAGTACTCCGACAATTTTTATGAGTACTCTATATATTTAAATGAGTACTCTATATATCCGACCACCGACCACCGACTTCCAACCACCGACCTCCGGCCGCCAGAAAATTGCGAAGTACTCTAGAAAATCTCGGAGTACTCTTAAATTTTGGAGAGTACTATTAAAACACACAAAGAGTATAATTGAAAAATGCTAAAAAAATAAAATTATTGAGTATTATTAAAAATAAGCACATTTACACATTTATTACACAAAAGGAAAAAAAACCTAATTGGTTTGACCAGATCTAGATCTGGTCAACCATTTCCACCGAAACAAAAAAAATGCCATGAACAGATCTGCGCTTCCAACTCGACGAGGATGATGTATGGAAGCTTTGAAGATTCATGAGAACAGCAGCTTTCAAGCTTCTCGCGCAACTCATTTTCACTGCTTCTTCAAGCCTCACGCTCTACGGTGGTTCGCCGGAGATCTCAAACAAAGGGAGGCGCAAAAGCTGAAGATCAGTGGCTGCACTCGAGCTTGTTGATGCTTTAACAGTGACGATGGCGTTCTCTTCCTTTTCGATGGCAATAGATTTGTTTTGTTTTAGCTTTACAGATCTGAACATGTGATGGTGCTGCAACAATGGCTATTTGCGAAAAGCTCCGGCGAAAAGCTTTACAGATCTACGACGAAAAGCTCTGCTGCTTCGCCGTGGCTGGAGCTAGGTGCTGCGGTTCTGCGGTGCAAACGAGGATTGATGCTGCGGTGGTACTTCAGTGCTTCGGAGCTAGGTTTCAGAGCAGTGGTGGTGGTGGTTGTTGGAGAAGAAGCTTCAGATTTGCAGTGAAGACGTGGTGGTTGTGGTATTATGGTTGTGGTGGTGTTCGGTAGCTTCTGGTGTGGTGTCGTTGGGGCGGATCTCGGTGGTGATGGCCAGGAGAAGAAAAGCAATTTGATGGGTTGAGAGAGAAGCAGGGTGCCATGAGAGAGGACGGAGTAGGGAGTAGGGAGTAGGGAGGAGGGAGGAGAGAGGCTCTTTGATTACGGGGAAAATATTAGAATGAGGAGAGAGAACCTATATTTTATTATATATAGGAAAATAAAAAACAAAAGAGGGTAGAAAAGTAATTAAAATTTTGGATTTTAGTGTAAGATTCAAAGTGAGATTTTTAGTAAGAAGAGAAGGAAAGAGAGGTTTGGATAGCGAAAGGGTGTGTATCTTCAAGACCCTATGAAGCGTTTTCTCATAATGAGTGGGATTTACAACTTTATAGTCGTATTTTTTATCCCTAAAAATATTTTATGGGTGTTGCTCTCGAATCTTGTATATCTTAAACCCTTTGTTTTACTTTCTAGATAAACTAATGGATATGAATCGTTTACTAACTTGATTTCTATATTAACTATACTAATTCAAATTATAATTAAATAATTGGTTTTTAGCATTATCTTTATTTATAATTTATTTCTCTCTTTTCTTTTTATATTTCACATAATAATTTAATTATAAATAAATATAACACTAAAAATTAATTAATTAATTATAATTGGAGTTTAAAGTATTTACTAGTTAGTATAGCAATAAGTTAGTAGAGGAACTGAATCGTAAACTAACTACTAATCTACAAAACAATACTTTAATATTATCGGTAAAAGACATTGCCTAGTTAATTATTGACATGATAAACCTTCTATATCCTTTTTTTAATACATATGAGTGCCATTTTGGACTCGGAATCATTTTGACTCAGGTAAGTTTCGATCCTAGGACCTCATGGTCTCTACGGAGTAGTCTAACCACTAGACTAACTATCGATCTTACCTTCTATATCCTTGACATAACAATCTAAATGAGAGTCAATATAAGATTATCAACAATCTCACTCCTCATAACAAAGAAACTAATTCGGGACATAAATCTACTAATTTAATTGTATAACTTTTTCACTTATTTATAGTTGAGTAATGATATATACCACCTAAAATCATACCTCCAATATATTATCTATGACGTGGCGTGAATTGATTAACCATAAATCGTTACTATTTATTTTCTTGATCTGATTAACAATTTATTGTCAATCAATTCACGCTACATCATAGATGGTAATTGGATGATACGATTTTGAAGGAGTATATAACATTACTCTTTATAGTTTTCCTTTTGTTCAATATTCAAAACACTACACTTTCATACAAATTTAAATATTCGATGATCATTGTTTTCATTAGAACCACCAATATTAAACGTGTGTTCAAGCTAATTAAGTGAGAGGTTTAGTCGTATGTTTGATTTTACTAATAAATTATTCATTTTTTTTAAAAAATTAAAATATTATATATTACCTTACAACAATACCTATTATAAAGTTTTTTGATATTTTAAATATTGTATTGAAAATAGAAATATTAATATTTTAATAAGGATAGTAGTAGATAAAAATTAGAAAAAAGTGTTTTGATATCCTATATAAACAATATTGGGAGTAAATTGTAAACAACTAATTATAGATGAATATTTCTATAAATAGATTAATGATTTATATCTACTCAAATCACGACACGTTATGGGTGATATATTGAGTGATGTGAATTTTGGATGGTATATATCGATACCTTTTAATAAATATACTTTAATTTAAATATTTTTTAATGAATGAAAATTCTCTTTAGATATATATTGACTCGTGATTTATGTAATATAGCTTGCACATTATGACCTTTTAAAGGGTGAAGCTCAGCCTGGCTAACGGTCTCACCGGTCTGGTTCGGACCGGTTCTTATCGGTTTTAGTGCTTAACGGTACAGTCCCGTCTACCAGTCTTATTCTTACCATTCTGCTCCGATCCGTTCCTTTTATAACTAGAATGGAAAACCAGATGGAGGACCAGTTTTAACGGTTTGAACCGAACCAGACCATTCTGGTCTGGTTCTCTACCAGTTCTCGTCCGATTCTCACATTATATATTTTTTTAGAATACTAATAGAATTTTTGCCGTGTGAAACAAATGCAACAAAAATGGAGTAATTGAGAAAGGAAACGACGTAGGTAGAATGAGGGTCTCACTTCATTGGTGTATCTGCTGGAGCGAGTAAAGTTGCTTTATTGTTGCATTTTTTGAATTTGACAGCGTATAAATGAACATGGCTCAACTGCTTAATCAATAACTTATTGGAAAAAAAAATTATATAATAGGTTAATTGGTCCGGTCCGGACCAATTCATAAGAAACA
This sequence comes from Nemophila menziesii, assembly GCA_029959085.1. Classification (NCBI taxonomy): domain Eukaryota; kingdom Viridiplantae; phylum Streptophyta; class Magnoliopsida; order Boraginales; family Hydrophyllaceae; genus Nemophila; species Nemophila menziesii. The sequence continues at coordinate 41,080,997 of JARWIR010000004.1, read as the reverse complement.
CATTTCTTTTTGGAAAACCAGTTCGATAAGCACTAAACCGGTCCGATCCGATTCGTGCTTTCACTTTTCACCTGGCCCGGTTCCGGTCCTGAAACCAGTAGCCCTGCCCGGTCTAGGAATCGGTATGGATCGGTCCGGTTAGAAGGTTGAAGTGACGCATATCATATGTCAATATCTTTCTTTTCAAATTCATTTCCTAAACCTTTATTGACATGTCGTTTTTTGTGATAGAATAGCCGTATCACGAGATATATTAATAGAAAGATTATTTCATAATATTTGATGTTTATTAATGTTTGTCTTATTTTGGGCTTTTTGCTATTTTTAAGTATTTTGTGATTTAACGTATGTTAAGTGTGTAGTTTTTTTAGATATAATAATATGGAAAAATCAATAATCCAAATCCAAGTTAAGAGGTAAATAGGGTAAAAAATCAAATTTAGAAGTAATTGAAAAATACCTAAAAAAAATGACAGTAACTTGTTTCAATCCCCACAAAATTTCAGATTCCAAACTTTTTTGGTATGGAACAAAAGAAATTATATATCTTTTCTACCGCTAATGTTGTGAAGTGATGCGTTGTTTCTTTACAACTAGTTGGATGTCATGGTTTCGAGAAAAAAAATAAGTTGGATGTCATGGCTTTCGTGTACTAGGTAGATTTTGAAGCTAAACACCACCTAGAAGCCGTACAAGACAAATTGTTATTATGCTAATTCTATAACATTTGTGAGCGAATGAGGAAGGTTAATCATAGGAGTTAAGTCACCGCTCCAAAATATTTATAATATTTTACCTTGACTAACAAGACACCGGTCCATAATAATGCTTATTAATTGGACAAAACAAGAGTTAGCTTACAAAAATATTCGTGTTAGGAGGGTTCAGGTTTTATTGATATAGTTGAATGAATTTGCTATAACGATGGTAATTGAATTTTTAGGTCGTAACTGATATTTTATAATAAATTTAAGAGTAAATGCTCGTTTACCTTCTAAACTTTTTCAAAATTGATTGTTTGTCGTCCAAAATTTATAATGCGACTAGTTGCCCTCTAAATTTTAACTTCGTGACTTGATACCCCTTGTGACCATTTTCCGTCAATTTTTTCCGTTAACTCGCAGCGTGGGTGCCACGCGCGCGTGGACTAGTTGCCCCTTATTTTTTGCTCCCAAAAGTTTTAATTTCGTGACTAGTTGCCCACTATTTTTTTTTAAATTGTTAATTATATCCTTTTTTTAAAGATGGGTATTTTGGGTATTTTATACTTCTTTAATGGAGAAAGTTTGATAAAAATCTTCATGAATAAACTCTTCATTAATTTCATACTCTTCTTCCTTTAAAACCTTCTTCCAATATTCATTAAACTTGACATCCATAAGAAACAGACCATGAGGAGGAATTGCATAGGCAAACTTAGCAAGTTCTTTACGATCACGCGATGCCAAAATATCAGGAACTTAGCAAGGCTATGTGATGAATGACGAAGTGCCATGTTTCTGACTTGTCTGTATAAGAAACCTGATCCTTCAACTTCAAGCTGCAAAACAGGCCCCTAAGGAAAAAACCAAACAATTATCAAAATCCACAACCCAGTCTTTTAATAAAAAAATGATATTGAGAAGTACCATTTCAACTACATCAAAACGCAAGATCTTCTCGTTTTACTTTTGTAATTCGAGTCAAGGTTTTTGCTACAATACATTGTACAGTTGGTATTGATTCTTGATATTGCCAACCTAAACGTGAACATGTTATGTTTCATTATATTAATTTTTGTAAAACCAATGGGAGACCCAAAAAAAGTTACGATTTTTATCAAATTTTTAATCTATTCTTTCTGGTATTGATTTTCAATTAAATGAATGATATATTCAAGTTAAATATACAAAAATTAAAGAAGAAAAGTAGAAAAATTGCAGATCTAAGTGAGAAAATGGAAAACTTTCGATGTTGGGTATTGTTACAAAACCGTACCTGGCGAGAATGAATCTGAGAGATCACGAAGCAAAGAGAATGGGGTAGCTGTTGCTAACGTGCGCCAAGAAGACCGACATGGAGAAAGGATGAAGATGAGGCTGGATTTTTGTATTAATTATAGCTTAATTTAGAAGCTCGTAGTTGTGATCTAAGGTTTGAAGGTTTGAAGATTTAAAGATTTGTAGATTTGAAGATTTAAATATTTGAAGATTTGAAGATTTGAAGATTTGAAGATTTGAAAATTTGAAGATTTAAAGATTTAAAGATTTAAAGATTTGAAGATTTAAAGCTTTGAAGCTTTGAAGCATTAATCATGGAGAAGAAGCTTTGGAGAAGAAGATCATGGAGAAGAAGGCTTGAAATACCAATTTTACCCCTGTTTTTAAATAATTAATTCTAAAAAAAAAAGTTCAGGGGGCAACGAGTCACGATAATTCTGAAGAAAAAAAGTTCAGGGGACAACGAGTCACGAGTTAACGGCGCGTGGCACCCACGCTGCAAATTAACGAAAAAAATTGACGGAAAATGGTCACAAGGGGTATCGAGTCAAGAAGTTAAAGTTTAGGGGGCAGCTAGTCGCACTTTAAACTTTGGGGGGGGGCAAACAGTCAATTTTGGAAAAGTTTAGGAGGTAAACGAGGCATTTACTCTAAATTTTAAAAAAAATATAATGAGTTTAGAGTATAATAAGATTAAAATGTAATGAACTTTGTAATAATTATATAGTGTTTGGTATAATACATGAGTATGGATATAATCAATTGATTGCTTTCAAACTTGTACTAGTAACTAGTGAATTACGGCGTACCCAATCACAATCATTAAGTTTAAATTAGTAACGTCATTAATATTATTGATCTAATTATATTACTGATCTCATTATATCATATTAATTTCACTCTTACCAGTTTTTCATATGATAGACATGTCCTCTTACATGTAACTTAAATATATAGCGCAATAAAGTAGGTAATGCTCATCATGGATCCCACGGTGCTCATAAGTTAACCGCCTCATCCCTCCGTGTTAATTAGTTATCCCACATTGTTACCGCAGACCAATTGTATCACCCCACCTTGTTATATAATGTAGCATATATTATATATAAACACCATTTCACCACCACCTCTTCTCGCCCCTCTTAACCCACGTCTCTGCTCCCACACCGCTCCCGCATCACCTCATCCGCCTGGGGTACACCACTATACTTACCTGACAAGTTTAAAATGACGAGAATAATAATAGAACTTGTAAAAGGTGATTTGCTTAAACATAATAGAAAGGTAAAAGAAAAAAAAAATTAAACATAATAGAAAGGTGTGTTTTGCATATGATGTGAAATGCACAAAATAGAATACAAGAAATATGATAACATATCATGGTATAGATAAATATTACTTAATACTCCATCCATTTGTTTCAAAATATTTATTCACTTTAATCTTTGTACATATTAAAAAAATATAATTATTACGTTCTATGTTATAAAACTATATTTCATAAACTATATTTCTATGATATATTAAATATGTATTAAAAATATAGATTTTAATATTTTAATAAAAGTAATAGCAGAAAAAAGAAAAAATATATTTTAATATTTTAATTAGATAACTATTTAAAAACTATAATTTTAATAAGTGTACAAATATTATAAAACAAAAGTAAAAAATGAATACAAGAAAAACATAAATCACAAAATGATTAGTGATATAATAGTAACAGTTTTAGATGAATATTAGTTGCAAAACAAGTTATTATCGATTGCCTTTGAAATACATCAAACAATAATGATTCGAGCATTGCTGTATATCATTCTTTTTGCTTCACCGGTTTATCACCTTCTATATGTCATCTAATGTATCATTAAACAAAAAAGAGAGAAAATAATTATTTAAGAGAAAGAAATGTTTTAATTGGTGTTTAAACTCTCCATATAGAAAATAATACATGGATGAAGTAAAAAGAGATGATACATATCTTTACTCTAATAATTCTACATATTAAATACTTCAAGTGTCATAAACACTGGGATTATTTTTCATGTTAGATATAATTGTCATATTTTAAACTTAAAATTGCAAGCAGAGTTAAAAGAAGTATATAATGAAATTGCACCAATTCTGGAAGTTATACCCGATATTAAGGAATCCCCTCAACTCATTAAGGATCTTAAAATTGAATAGTTTCATTAGGAAATTACGCCTTGATGTTCTATCTAGGACCCTAGATGGAACTCTACTTATAAAATGCTACCCACCTACCTCTTTAATGTTTCAACATGATTTAACGGATGTCAATAATACACAAAACGAAGACATTTTTTAGACGACTCTAATTGGGAATTCGCCAAGATATTTGCAATTTTTTTGGTGAATTTTGCAATGTCATTAGAGCTTTATCAACCCTTTATATTGGGGCAATAATTAAATAAAGTCCCATAACTTATGTTTTAATTAAAAACAACCCAATCCTAACTAGCTTATTGAGATCGGACTTAAAAAAGATAAAAAAGACCAAAAACCCACATTTCCTCTTATATACAGTGGAATTTTAAAAATCAAAACAAAACCCCATTAGATTTGGAACCACCTTCCCCTCTCATCCCATTCTCTGTTCTCTCTCTAGTTCAGATCGAACCCATTTGACTTCGCCGCTCCTTTTCACAATAAACACATCTCCACCTCCCCGTGGACCTTTACCTCCATCCCCACTCCCTATGTCACCCTCGTCCAGAAGTAAACCGCCTACCCTCGCTTCTCCGCTGTCGTGGACCTTCACCACCATCATCACAAGCAGGTTGCCGCGCCGCTCCTTGCCTCTTCCGTGTTGTCTTGCATAATAAAACCACCATCCCCACCGTCATCACCATCATCTTCACCGCCATCACCACCATCTTCATGTATGCATCACCGCCAATTTCGTGGACCACACTCGACCACCACGTACCACCACAGTTCGGGGACCATTGTCGACCATCTATCCCGCACAAGCAAGCCACCGCACCGCTCCCCTGCCTCGACCGTGACTGGTCTCATCATCGTGTGATTTGTGCAGACCAGATTTGGTAACGTAATTTTTTTCACCGACAGTGCACAACTTCTTGAAGGTCATATTTTTTAATTACAGAGTGTGAAAACCGTTATCATGGTACATAGCCTTTTGGGCAGCCCCTAGGGTACATACCCTTCTTCTTCCCCTTTTCATTATTTTATGTTAAACATATAAAAAATGTTTCACTACTTCTTTTGATTTGTAGGTGGACAACCCCTGGGGTATAGACCCTTTGATTGGGAGGGTACATCGGTCTGATTAGGAGTGAAGTTGAAGTTTTTTCTTTGTTTCTATGCAATTGGATTTAGGGTACAACCCATTGTTCCTATGTGAGTGTGAGTGTGAAAGGATTTTTTTTGTTTTTTCTTCCTATGTGAGTGTGAAGGAATTCATTTGTATTGTATATCCCCTTTGGTACCTCCATTAGACGTTGACATGGACAAAAACCGATAAAGACCGTCCTCATAGACTTTGACATGGACAAAAGCGCATGGGTATGTACCCGTGGAAAATAGATGCGTACCCCAAGAAATATGTAGAAGCGTAACCCACAACAAATGGAGGTACGTACCCCACGACAAATGTAGGTACGTATCCCCGAAAATGTATATCGGGTAAATATAAAAATAAAAAACCAAAAATTTAAATAATAAAATAATATAATAAAAAAATTAAAAAGGGTATAAAAAGTTAAAAAATCCAACCAAATAATTAGATTAGATCTTAGTTAGAAGGGTTATCTAACTAGGCCTAAAATAGGATTTTGGTGGAGTTTTAGGCTGCTATTTGTAATTTTCTCCTTTATATGCATACATCTCATCTTGTTCTTCACCCAATTATAAATATTTTTTTCCGTTAGAATCTTTTAAAGAAGACGTATTTATAAAGCAATATTAAAAATATAAAAGAATACATAATTAAATATTATTACTCATATAAAAAAATAATAAATATTGCCACTTGTTTGGACCACTGTGTACAAGGGTGAGAATCGACCAAATCAGATCAGAATAGGGTTTGTTCTGAAAATTTCTATTTTTTCGGAATAGTTGAAATATAATCCAATTCTAACGTTAACTGGAATTCAAAATTTAATTCCGATTTTGAAACACCTGTAATTCTTTTGGAATATTGGCATTTTCGGAATTTCTCAATTTCTCAATCTTTTTATTTTCAAAATTCATTTTCGTTGAAATACTCATTTTTGTAAATTTTGTAATATTATATTATTTTTAAAAATACAAAAATAATATATTTATAACAATAATAACACAAAAATAACAATACTAATTTGTATTAGATTGATAAATAGACTAGGTCCAAACCTCCATGACCACCTAGAAAAAGATTCTCGAGCAAATTTATAAATTATTTTGCAAGACTCGTGGAGAAAGAAGAATGACCACAAATATTTAGAAAATGGTTTGAACGAGGTGGTATTCTATACAACATATTAAGAAATGATGGACCTTAACGAACATTTTAACATTTTGTAATTGTGAATAGATATGATAAACACATTTTGGAAACGAGAAAATCTCATTTTTAGGCTAAACGTTTCAAAAGTCATATTTTTAGGCCAAATATATTCAAAACGCCTATTTTTAGGCAATTTCACTAATTTCATGAGATATTTCATAGATTTTAAGGACAATTTGGACACTTTAGATAGAGCTCATAGTTTGTGATGCGGAAACATATAGTTTATTTGAAATTCTTAAATTGTCCTTAGAGTCAATGAAATATCTCATGAAGTTAGTGAAATGGCCTAAAAACAGGTGTTTTGAATACGTATAGCCAAAAAATGCGACCTTTGAAACGTTTGGCCTAAAAATGTTTTTAGACCATAGGTAATGGCCTAAAAATGGATTTTTCTCTTTTTGAAACTCTCCATCTTTGCTTGGACTTGCTAACCGTTCCTCATTTTTTGGTGGTTTCAAAATCCATTTTCAGCGCGTGAAAGATGCAACCGGATGATTGACGATCAACCATGCTTGGTAAGACACTAGTGTATTGTTTGGATTCGGTTTTTTAAAAGAAAAGAAAGGAAATGATAGGAATACATTTTCCTTTCCTTTGTTTGAATTCGAGTTTTAATTAAAAGAAAGTAATTCACAATCCTTTCTTTTCCTTTAAAATGTCAATTATTTAGGTTCTGTTTGGTTTGTGAAAACATTTTCTGTTTCTGTTTTCAGAAATTGATTACGTCGATTTCACGTTCTCCAATATAACACTGTTTTCATTAAATTTTCCAGAAATTTGTTTTCATTTTCCGTAGCCAAACACGTTTTTATTAGTATTTTCAAAAATATAAAAAATCAAAACAGAAAACATCCATTATTTTCACGAACCAAACAGGGACTTAATCCTTCCATTTTGGAGTCATTTCAAAGGAAAGGAAATGATTACTCTTTAAAATGTCACAACTAACCTTATAATTTTAATATTTAATATTTTTACATAACACAAAAAGGATATAAAAGTATTTTTATGTAAAATAATAATTTCCTTTCCTTTAATAACGTGAATCCAAACAAGTCATTTTTTTAATCAATTACTTTCTTTTCTTTATTAAAATTTTTATAATCCAAACACGGTTATCACTTTCCTTTCCATTCCTTTAATAATTTTATAATACTATCATTTCTTTATCTTTGATAATCTGAATCCAAACAATGCATAGAGATATTAATACTATATGCTGATTTGTTTTGTGAAACACAAAGAAATAAGGATAAACAACCATTTAATGATGATTAACTATTTACCTCATGTTCCCAACGTTTCCACATTTGCTACGCCAATTTTTTTTGGTTTTGGTATATGCCATCGGCAACCCATATTGTAAAATATATGAAGTTTTAACAATGATGATCATTTGATTTTTGGTTAATTATAATTTACTCATTATACTATTTTCCTTGTTAGAGTTTTGTCCCACCAAGTTCTCTTAAACAAGGTAAAGAAAAACAAAAATAGATTGTGTTATTGTTTGAGTGTTGATCTTTATTTAAGAGTTGGTCTTTATTCAAGAGTTGATCTTTATTTAAGAGTTGAACTTTTATATACTATGAAAAATATTATTTTCCACCGTCCGACCGACACCGTCATCCTCCCCATCTTTATTGATGTAGATCGTGGAGTGGATATGGATTCATATTTTGGTATTTTTGTGTTGTCTTGCCATTCTTTTTACGCTAATCTGTCACATACCTCCCCACTCCCACGGCCCACCAAGTCTTTCTTGTTAGGCACCATGAAATGTTTGTTGAGAATGCAATAGTTTGGATATGTAATGACCGATGGGTTGCGAGTATCATATAGTCCTGTCTTATGGAAATGATTATTTTTGATTCTAGATAACCGTGAATAGATAGGTTTTAAAGTTATTACTAGTTCTCATTCCAAGTAGAGATTTTTTTTGTTACAAATGAGGTCAAAAGACCAGGAAGAAACTTCCTAAAACTTATTAACTATCCAGAACAATTCTAGGTGTAGTCAAGCCACACCTATCTTTCGTTAGGAAACGCCAAAGGCCCTTCGGTGGATGTTGAAGTGGCATCGGTCCCTCTTCACTGAACACCCCCTTCTTTGGTAACCAATCTGCAGAACTATTAGCCTCCCTGTAGCACCAAATAAGCTCATATCCTCCTCGCGCTTCTAGTATATCTCTACACGCCTTAACTATATCACTTGAAAAGCCTCTTGAGTTCGCACCGCCCTTCACTAGCGCGTGCAACTCACACGAGTCAGTTTCAACAACCAAATCTGTAAAACCGCGGTGCAAGGCCATACTCAAACCAAAGTGTAATGCAAGCAATTCCGCAACGAACGGAGAACGCGCTACACAACTACCCGAAAAGCCCAATACATACTCACCCTTTGAATCTCTAAAAAGGCCCCCTACTCCAGCCCTTCTCCTATCCGCGTTATAGGAGCCATCAACATTAAGCTTAATCTTTCCCAATGGCTTAACCCATTTCACAAATACACTTTTTAGCGGATGTAAACAAACCCCCATCCCTCTCAAATCCCCACGCCCTTACATAATCGCTCGCTACATTTCTAATAATTGCTACCAACTCACTAGTCGATCTATGCCTCGCTTCCCCATCAAATAAACGTTTATTTCTATCCGTCCACACTATCCAAACAAATGCTGCAAAAAGGATACGCGACTCAATGCCGTTAATAGTTTTCTTATCCGATAACCACTTCATCCACCATAGTGCAGGCGAGGGCTCATCCAGGAGGTGCTGCTGTCCAGCTCCTGAAGGCGGTTCCTGCAGCTCGGAATTCTGCAGCTGATCGTCTCGTTGCTGGTTCTGTACACCAGCCTCCACGCGCTCCTGTCCAGCAGCACCACTTCCATGCTGCCGCGTGCTCCCAGCAGCTGTCCACGAGGCTTCCACAGCAGGACCGTCCCCTTGAGCAGCAGCAGGTCCATCCAAGCGAGCAGCAACAGGTCCATCCAAGCGAGCAGCAGCAGGTCCCTCCCCTCGCGCAACAGCAGGTACCTCGATCAAGCTCCGCTCCAGCCCACCACGAACAGTACCTGTAAAGCAAGCCTTAAGAACATTTACATAACCATTACACGAACTAAAGAGGTGAAGCGCGGATTCTTCCCTGTTAGAACATCTTTCGCATCCCGAATTTCGCACAATTCCTCGCAACGCCAGATTCTTCCTTGTAGGCAACCTTTCCCAAACGGCACGCCACAGGAGTACCTTGACCTTTTGCGGGCATTTTAACGACCAAATCGACCCCCAATTGAAGCTTGGATTATCCCCACCTTGTACCAAGCTATTATACGCGCTCTTAACGGAAAAAACTCCAGAGGATTCCCTATTCCACTTCACCACTTGTTCATCGCCGAGTCCCTCCACACTAACCCCTTCTTGTAAGACATCTTTCCCCACAAGAATGTTTTTGCACATTCGCGAATCCGACGCCTTAGCAACCCTTCCTAGAAAATCCGTTCTAAAATACTTATGCTTGAGTACCTGTACCCAAAGGGCTCGATCATTCGTGAGGATTTTCCAACCCAACTTCGCAAGTAAAGCTTTATTATAGTCCTTCGCGCTACGCAAACCAGGACCTCCTTTCTTCTTTGGCTGATACAACTTTTCCCAACCTATCCAATGAACCTTCCTCCCCTCACTAGAGGAACCCCAGATAAAATCCCGTATGATACGATCAATCTCCTCACACACATATATTGGTAACTTAACTGTCTGCATTATATAAGTTGGAATCCCCGACAACACCGCATGAGCAAGCGTAATCCTACCCGCCATAGATAAATTTTGACTCTTCCAATTCGGAAGCTTCTTTTGCATTTTTTATATTACTCCTCTAACGAAACCACGAGGTAGCCTCTTCGATCTTATCGGAGTACCTAGATATGTCCCTAGCGACTCACTAAGTGTAAATCCTCTACGTTCCGCAAGCTCCAGTGCCCTTCCTTCCGGTACATTAGTTGAAAAATAAATGAGTGATTTCGCATTACTAACTGTTTGCCCAGACTCTTCACTGAACATGTTTAACACCCCTTTGACTAAATCTACTTGCGCTTCATTCGCCTCCATAAAGAGAATCAGATCATCTGCGAAAAAAACATGTGAGATAGAGGGACTTTGTCTATGAACACGAATGGGATTCCATTCATTATTCCGACATAACCCTTGTATAAGAATAGAGAGTCTCTCAATACACAAAACAAATAAATAGGGTGATAAGGAGTCTCCCTGTCTAATGCCCCTTTGAGGGGCGAAGGACTCCAATTGATAACCATTCCACAAAACCCGCATCGTATTCGTCGCCATTGTTGACATAACTAGCTTAGTCCAAGAGCTCGGAAACCCAAAGAAAGAAATAGTGTCCTCAATGAACCTCCAGCTCAATTTGTCATAAGCCTTCGCCAAATCGATTTTAATCGCCATATACCCAACCTTTGACTTAATCGTTTGCATCCGATGATCAATCTCCTGAACTAGCACAACATTGTCAATGGTTGACCTCCCCGGGAGGAAGCTACTTTGATTAGGTCCAATCTTTTCCGCAAGCAAAGGACGGATTTGATTGACCATAACTTTCATCACAAACTTTACTAGAACATTAATCAAGCTAATCGGTCTAAGCTCGCCTACTACCTCCGGATTCGTGACCTTCGGAATTAAATGTACTAGAGTCCCATTAAGACTAGGCGGAATTACCCCAGTCCTAATAAAGTCCCTAACCATCTTGAAGATATCACCTCCAACATTCTCCCAATACTTTTGGTAAAACAGCGCCGCAATACCATCACTCCCCGGTGCCTTGTTAGGATTCGATTGAAACACCGCAATGCGAATTTCTTCATCAGTGAATTCCTCCTCCAATAGGGTTCTCTATACTTCCCCTAGTCTCTCTCTATGGGGTAGTGCAAAAGGCCCCACGAAGCTATTTGTTTCTGAATAAATACCCACAAAATAATTCCGAACTAATACTCCAAGTTGATCTTTACCTTCCACCCAAACACCATCTGAATCTTTTAACCTTATAATGGGTGCTACTCTTCTTCTTTTCAATGTTGCTAAGTGATAATACTTCGTGTTTCTGTCACCAGAACGAACCCAATTCTTCCTCGATATTTGAAACCAAAGGTGTTCTTCTTCTTCAAGTACGCTCAGGTATTCACCACGAAGCCTTTTTCCCAAGTCAAATAACGAAGAATTGTACGAATTTTGCAGTGACAACTGGATTCCCTTTAGACGCGCTAGTAGAATCCTTTTCTTCTTATTTAAGTCACCAAACACATTATACTTCCAATTGGTCATGTGGTTGGTCATATTTTTAAGGCTGATCCCTAAATCACCATTTTCTACTTTCCACTTATCTTGAACGAAATTCTTGAAGTCCCCATGTACACACCACGCGGATTCAAACTGAAATCTCGTAGGCGATCGATCTTGCCCCCTCGGAACTACTTGGATTAATATTGGGGCGTGATCCGAATGCCTTCTGTCCAAATGCAAAACCTTCACGGACGGAAACAACGAAAGAAACTCTGTATTCCCATACGCGCGGCCTAATCTCCTTAATTTCCGCTGCCCTGTATTCCAAGAATCACACCATGTATACCGCGGCCCCTCAAACCCCAAATCTGTCAAGTCACATCTTTGTCGCCACTCCTCAAACTTCATCATTCGCCTAGTCACCCCAGGCTCTCCACCCTTCTTATCAATCTCTTCTCCCACTTGATTAAAGTCACCAGCTATAAGCCAGGGGTACGTGGTGTTATTGAACGCATGGTATACCGCTTCCCATAACGATTCTCTATCGTTCGCCCTAGGCCTTGCGTATATCGCCGAAAAAATCCAGGTTTGGCAATTATCATTTGACACCTCAATATTAATAATTTGATTCCCAGCTGATAAAACCCGAACTCCAATTTCCGAATCATCCCAAATTAGCCAAATCCCACCTTTAAAATTATCCGCTTCCACCCTAGCTGAATTAGTTTTCCCCAAGCCGCGAATAATATCGTCCGCTCTAGTTCCACTAACTCTTGGTTCCACGATGACTGTTAGCCAAACTTGATGTAACCGAATCATTTCTCTAACAACTCTAGAAAAATTCTCCGCCGCCGCTCCATGGCAATTCCAAACAAGGATATTTGGCTTTTGAGAAATACCTTCCCATTCGCCATTATTTACTACCTGTGTACACATAAACAAACAATTAAATAGAACGGAAAAGAGGTTTAGGACGATACCTGGTCCGTGCTCGCGCTCTCCTCCGAATCGTACTCCATCTGCTCATCCCTATCCATACGTTCTGGTTGCGTCTCAGGTACAAAAGACACACCATAGTCTCCTGGATCAGGTGGTGTTTTACCTTCATCAGCCACCCTATCTTCTGTAGTTGTAATGTCGAGAAGATCAGCAGCTGCTGCTTGGTCAAACACCGGCGGTAATGTCTAGGAATTCGCGCCAACTGGATCACTAAATTCCCCACGAACAGCATTTACAAACCTGCTGTTTTCTGCATTATTAATTTTTTTGGAAATTGCACTTTGGGTCCCTGCGCTTGGACCAGCTCCTGTACCGCCCATAGCCCTTGTTTCTCGGATCTTTAAAGCCCCATTTTCCATGTCCTTCATGATTATGTTCGAGTCAAACCCGTCCCCAAACTCACGCACCTCCCCACTAACTTGTACCACCTCAGTACCCGCCCCAACTTGCACAACACCTTCACCATTAGCCTGCACTTTTTCCTTTCCTTTCCTACTCACACTTTTATCTATATTATTTTCTCCAAATACCATACCAGGTCCACCTTGCCCTTTATTTTTTTCCGCCACAGTCTCCGTCCCCGGAATCGAGTTCAATTGCTTCCGAGTTTCAAAATCAGGTGTTACAATAATTTTATGCCCCCCCGGCCCGGATATTACCCGAAGTTCCTGTTACCGAGTTGTTGTTTTTCTGTCCTCTTCCACTTCTATTACTATTCCCTTTACTTAGAATTTCTTGTCTCGCACTCACCACTTGTGCAAACACATTATTTTCTTTAACGTAGAGTGCTCCAAACCGTGATCCTTGGTCCTTGCCCCATCCGTTACTAACACCTCCTTTCAAATTACCATTGTTATTAACATATCCTCTAATATTATTCACCCTTCCCCCTCTCTGCACCGTCATCCACTCCCCATAGGTCGCATCCTTAACCATGTCATTAACCGGGTTAACAGAAGCAGCCATAACATTAGTTCCCATGTTTTGTGAAGTTTGTTGCAGAATAGATACCCCACACTTATCTTTCTGATGACCAAACTTTCCGCATTCGAAACAAATCATGTGCAACCCCTCATACTCAACTAAACACGTTTCTCCACCAATATATAATTTCGGCGTAAGTGGCTTCTTTAAATCAAGCTCCACGGCTAATCTTGCATAGTTTCCCTTTATCCGCGCTTTAGTCAACGGAGCGATACGAACGGTCTTCCCAATTTGATTTCCCATTTTACGAAGAATCCGAGCCGTATAATTGTGCATTCCAACATTCGATATTCGGACCCAAGCTGTAGTAGTAGTAATTGAATCCGTTTGCGGCTTAAACTCCGGAGACCATTCCCTAACAACTAGATAGTGATCGTATATCATCCACGGCCCACCCTCTAGCGCGAACTCACAATCCTCTTTTAGTGAAAACTTCACCATAAAGTACCCATATCCCACATCCACTAATTCAATCATCCCCTTGGGACTCCAAATCTGTTGTAGCTTAGATGCAAGATAATTAAAACCCACTTTATAACCTAGTAATCTAATCACTACTGTGTTATTCCACAATTGAATTCCCTCAATAATCTCATCCCTAGACCTTAGCACTTGCGGAAAATCACATCCTTCTATCGGCAAATCATCCATTATAGAATCAAAATACCCATCATTTATCCCATTATGTTTATTGATTTTAATCTCCTCATCATCTATTATAGTAGGAATTACAAGATTCTTACCCGTTAAAGCACTATGTGTTAGCCTCACCTTGTTTTTATTCCCGTTTTAATATTCGACAAATCATTATTTAAACTAAAATTCATTTTGGTATCACTTAAAATGTTTTCCAAAACCCCTCATTAGATTAGTTGTGTTTACTTCATTGTTACTTAGCTTGAAATTCAAAATAGCAGCCCCGCGGTACACCGGACGAGTGACGCGGTACACCGTAGGTCACGGACCAGAAGCACGGTGCACTAGATGGCCCGACCAGTAAGCTCAGAAATCTGCACGGTACACCGGACCTTTGTCACGGTACACCGGACCACTACACGGAGCAGGGATGCGGTACACTACATAGTCCGACCAGTAAGCTCAAAAGTTAGTCGAACAGTCACGCGGTGCACCGGACCATATCCGCGGTACACCGCACGAGAGGGTTTCAGCACTATTACTAGAGGACAAAGCTTATATCCGTTAGAGATAAAATAGATCCGTTGGAGAGAAGCCTTATGACCGTTGGATCATCTTTTCAGCTATAAAATGGAGTTCATTCAAGACACAACTCAAGCCTTCCATCCACCAATCTTAAGAGCAATTAATTCTATCATTCAAGGAGGTTTCAAAGGAGCATTCAAGTCATATTTATTGTGAAGCTAATTAGTTCTATCTACTCATTTAGGAGTCTAGTTACAAAGCTTTTATAAGCACCCCTAAACACTTTTTTCCTTTCCTCTTAGTTCTTGTAATAGATTAAGAGAGTAGTGTGAGCATAGGTTTATGCTTGGTTCCTTGTGTTGGTGATAACACAAGTGTATTTCCTTCAAAGGGTTTTTGAAGTGGTTGTAAGGGTTTGTATCTCACCCGGTTAAGAGTTACGAAGATTAGTGAGAATCTTGCAAATCCTAAGGAAGCTTCCTTAGGTAGTGGATGTAGGGAAACCGAACCACTATACATCGTTGTGTATCGTATTCTATCTCTACACTCTTTATATTTCCGCACTCTATATGCTTGATAAAATGCCTACTTGAATAGTTTGATATTATTGTCTATTAGGATTATCTAGTTTTATACTATTTAGTTTGCTAATTCAATAGGATTCAAATTAGCTTTTAATTTTATTTACTTGAAATAAAATTAGCCGATTAATTTCTATTGTCCTATTCAACCCCCCTTCTAGGACGCATATAGTATATCAATTGGTATCAGAGCCTAGCTCTATTGTACTTAATCGTTTCTAGAGTTAATACGATATGGACTCTAATCAACCGGAAGGTTCATGTTCTACTAGACCTCCGCTTTTTGTAGGAAAAGACTACTTTGGATGGAAAAAGAAGATGGAGATTCATGTGAAAGGAATCGATTACTTTTTATGGATGGCTATCAAAAAGGGTCCTTATATTCCTTACGTTGCCGGAAGTACAACGGAGGTAAAAGATGAAGATGATTACAATGATCAAGACATAGCTAAACTTACCAAAAACAACAAAGCTATGAACATCCTCATCAATGGATTAAGCGTCACGGAATACGCTAGAGTTAGTGAATGCAATTCCGCTCATGAAATGTGGCAACTCTTGGAGCTATCATATCAAGGAACGGAAGATATTAAGGAAACCAAGATTGGTCTCTTTATCACTAAGTACGAGCTTTTTCGTATGGAGCCCGATGAAGCCTTGAATGCTATGCATCAAAGATTTTCTAACATTGTTAACACCTTGAAGACTCTTGGTCAAGAATACACCAACAAGGAACAATGCCGAAAAATCTTATTTGCTCTTCCAAGGAAATACAAGACAAAAATCAACTCTATAAGGGATACTAAAGATCTTTCAAAAATGACGGTTCATGAACTCATTTGCAACCTCATGACGGAAGAGCTTGTGCTTGAAGAAGAAAAGATAAGAGATGATGAGGAGAAAAAGATTAAGAAATCCATTGCTTTTCATGCCATGAGTTCAAAGTTGAAAGAACGAAAAGAAAGGAAGGATAGTGAAGAAGAAAATTCACATGAAGAAGAAACTAGTGAAGATGAAGGAGTAGCTATGTTGGCAAGAGATATGAAAAAATTCATGAGATACAAACGCTTTGCCAAGAAAGGAAGTTCTTCCTCACCTTACAAGAAGAATGATAGAGCTATCAAACAAGATGAACCCACTTGCTATCATTGCAAAAAGGTTGGTCACATCAAAACCTATTGTCCTCTTCTTCAAAAGGAGAAACCGAAAAGAGCTATGCATGCCAATATCACTTGGGATACTCAAAATTCGGATGAAGAAGAAAGTGATAATGAAAATGTCAATCTTGTTGCCTTTATGGGAAAAGTTGAGAATGATGAAGATGCTTCTTCGGATGATGATACCGGTACTACTCACTTTGCCTTTATGGCAAATCATGATGAGGTAACTCCTAAATCCAAACTCTCTTTAACTAATGATGATGCTAGTGAACAAGATATTCATGAGGCATTTGATTCTCTTTATAATGATTTTTTAAATTCTATTGAAACAAACAAAGTTTTAACAAAAGATTTAGAATTTGAGAAAAATAGAACTAAAGAGGTTTTGAAAGCTTTGGAAGATTGTCAAAATCTTTGTGATGAATGTATAGATGATAATGAGAAACTTCATCTTATTGAGAAAAATCTTTTGGAAGAAAAAGCTTTGTTAGAGAAAAAGATTGTTGATCAAAATGCCATTATTTTAAAATTTACTAGTGGGCAAGAAAACTTGGATTTGATTTTAGGTTCTCAAAGAATGGCTTGTGAAAAAAGTGGTGTTGGATATGATCCATTCACTCACCAAAAACCTTTGAAAAATGTCTTTGTAAAATCAAAAATTTCAAATGCTATTCCATCCTCTTCAAAATCTTCTATCACTTGCACCTATTGTGAAAAACTTGGTCATGATGCATCTCATTGTTACTATCGTAAATTATTAGATTTGGGATCTCTTGTGCCAATTTGGAAAAGACCTAAATGGGTCTTAAAAAGAAAATCCACTAACCCTCATGGACCCAATCCAAATTGGGTACCTAAAGCTTAAATTACTTTTTGTTTGTATGGGTTGAGCATCAAGAAGCAAAATATATGGCTACTTGATAGTGGATGCTCAAGACACATGACCGGAAATCCATCATTATTTACAAATTTATATAAAACTAAAGGTGATAAAGTTACTTTTGCCGACAACACTAAGAAACGCGTTTTGGGTAAAGGTAACATTGGTAATATGGACTCTTTACTTATCTCTAATGTGTTACTTGTTGAGGGTCTCTCTTTTAACTTGCTTAGTATTAGTCAACTTTGTGATGTTGGTTTTAGTGTTAAATTTGAAGCATCTAGATGTGTTGTTTTCAAAAATGATGAGTTAGATACTATGTTTATTGCAAAAAGATCGGATAATGTTTTTGTTGTTGATCTTGAAAGTCTTATGTGCAAAAATATTAAATGCTTATCCGTGGTTAATGATAGTTGGCTTTGGCATAGACGTTTAGGACATGCTAGCATGGATTTAATTTCAAAATTATCTAGAAAAAATCTTGTTGTTGGTTTGCCTATTTACAAATTTGATAAAGATAAATTATGTGATGCATGTCAACTTGGTAAACAACATCGTTCATCTTTTAAATCCATTAATAAGGTCATCACCGTTAGGCCACTTCAATTATTGCATATGGACCTTTTTGGTCCCGTTGATGTCACTAGTCTAGGAGGGTCTAGATATGTCTTTGTTGTTGTTGATGATTACACTAGATTCACATGGGTGATGTTCCTTGCTTTGAAAAGTGATGCCTTCAATGAATTTGCAAAACTTTGTAGAAAGGTGCAAAATGAGAAAGGCTACTCTATTACATGCATTCGTAGTGATAATGGTAGTGAATACGTGAATTCTCCTTTTGTGCATTTTTGTGATGAATTTGGGATTGAGCATAATTTTTCGGCCCCTAGAACTCCCCAACAAAATGGGGTAGTGGAAAGGAAAAACCGAACTCTACAAGAAATGGCTAGAACAATGCTAAAAGAACATAGCTTGCCTACATACTTTTGGGGTGAAGCCGTTCATACGGCTTGTTATGTGTTAAATAGAGTTCTTATTAGACCCCTTATTAAGAAAACCCCTTATGAGCTTTGGAATGGTAGACCACCAACTATTGGTTATTTTCGTGTTTTTGGGTGCAAATGTTTTATCCTAAACACTAGGGACTATTTGGGAAAATTTGATGCTAAATCGGATGAAGGCATTTTTCTTGGTTATTCCACTAAAGGAAAAGCCTATCGCATTTTCAACAAACGTACTCGTACCATTGAAGAATCTATGCATGTTGACTTTGATGAGACTAATCCGTTTTGTATCAAGAAAGTGGTAGATGTTGTTGAAGATAATCCACTAGATCAACCCTTAGAATCTCCTACTCAAGAAGTCAAATCTCATGAAGAATCTCTTAAGGAAGATGATCAAGTGTTAAATGAAGCTAGTACGGATTTACCAAGGTGTTGGAAACATATCAAAGATCACCCAAGTGACTTAATTCTAGGTGATCCAAAAGAAGGTGTTACCACTCGCTCCCGTATTATTGCTCTTTGTGCTCATCAAGCTTTCTTATCTCAAATTGAGCCCAAGAATATTAAAGAAGCTTTGTTAGATGATCATTGGATTAATGCTATGCATGAGGAATTAAATC
The DNA here is from genome assembly GCA_029959085.1 of Nemophila menziesii. NCBI lineage: Eukaryota > Viridiplantae > Streptophyta > Magnoliopsida > Boraginales > Hydrophyllaceae > Nemophila > Nemophila menziesii. The sequence continues at coordinate 41,061,798 of JARWIR010000004.1, read as the reverse complement.
AATTTGAGCGTAGCAAAGTTTGGACATTAATGGAGAAACCAATTGGCCCCACTATTATTGGCACTAAGTGGATATTTCGCAACAAGCTAGATGACACCGGCATCATTACTAGAAATAAAGCAAGGTTAGTTGCTCAAGGGTACAATCAAGAAGAAGGTATTGATTTCGATGAAACTTTTGCTCCCGTAGCTAGACTTGAATCTATTCGTATGCTACTTGCTTTTGCTTGCTATATGAATTTTAAACTTTACCAAATGGATGTCAAAAGTGATTTTTTAAATGGTTTTATAGACGAGGAAGTTTTTGTTAAACAACCTCCGGGTTTTGAAGATCCAAAATTTCCAAATCATGTTTTTAAACTTTCAAAGGCTTTATATGGTTTAAAACAAGCTCCTCGTGCTTGGTATGAACGATTAAGCAAATTTTTATTAGATGATGGTTTTAAAAGAGGAAAAATTGACTCCACTTTATTTATAAAAAGGTCTTCAAAAGATATCCTTCTTGTTCAAATTTATGTGGATGATATTATATTTGGTGCTACTAATGAAAATCTTTGTGAGAATTTTTCTAAAAGCATGCATAAGGAATTTGAGATGAGCATGATGGGAGAATTAAATTACTTTCTTGGACTTCAAATCAAGCAAATGAAAGATGGTATCTTTGTCAATCAAGCCAAATACACAAGAGAATTGATCAAAAAATTTGGACTTGAAGATGCAAAGGAAATTGGAACTCCAATGAGCACATCCACAAAATTAGACAAAGATGAAGATGGTAAGGATGTTGATGAGAAACTATATCGAGGTATGATTGGTAGCTTACTCTATCTAACCGCTTCTAGACCCGATATTATGTTCCCCGTGTGTCTTTGTGCTAGATTTCAATCTTCTCCCAAAGAAACCCATCTTAGTGCCGTTAAGCGTATTTTTAGGTATTTGAAAGGAACCCTTAGTCTAGGACTTTGGTACCCAAGATTTACCTCCTTTGAACTAATAGGTTATTCGGATGCCGATTATGCCGGTTGTAGACTTGATAGGAAGAGCACTAGTGGTAGTTGCCAATTCTTAGGTCAATCCCTTGTCTCATGGTCTAGTAGAAAACAAAATAGTGTTGCTTTATCCACGGCCGAAGCCGAATATGTTGCGGCCGGAAATTGTGTGACTCAAATTCTTTGGATGAAACAAACCTTACTAGATTTTGGCCTAGAGTATGATCGTGTTCCCATTCGTTGTGATAACACTAGTGCTATAAATCTTACCAAAAATCCCATTCAACACTCTAGAACAAAACACATAGAAATCCGCCATCATTTTATCCGTGATCACACTCAAAAAGGGGACATTGTACTTGAATTTGTTACCTCCGAAAATCAATTAGCCGATATCTTTACCAAACCTCTACCCCAAGATCTTTTTGAGAAAATTCGGTGTGAAATTGGCATGCAAATTCTCTAGCTTTTCATTCATGCCATTAGTATTTAGTACTTTTTGTGTATATTTTTGTGGCTAATATTTTCTTGATGTTTTAGGGTCCTTGAAGCTTCTAATTGTTATCCATTTATTCCTTTGGTCCTTGTTTTTACTCAAAATGTGTTTTGACCCCTTAAAATTTTCAAAATCATATCATTTGTTCTTTTTGTTGTTGACAAAGGGGGAGAAATTTTAGTTAAACTTTTTCAAATGCATTTTGTGAGGGGGAGTTTTATAAAAACTCTAGTGATTAGGTTGAGGGGGAGTTTTTGATCAAAACTTAATCTTAGGCATCTTCAAAAGTTTATGATTTGTCAAACATCAAAAAGGGGGAGATTGTTAGCCTCACCTTGTTTTTATTCCCGTTTTAATATTTGACAAATCATTATTTAAACTAAAATTCATTTTGGTATCACTTAAAATGTTTTCCAAAACCCCTCATTAGATTAGTTGTGTTTACTTCATTGTTACTTAGCTTGAAATTCAAAATAGCAGCCCCGCGGTACACCGGACGAGTGACGCGGTACACCGTAGGTCACGGACCAGAAGCACGGTGCACTAGATGGCCCGACCAGTAAGCTCAGAAATCTGCACGGTACACCGGACCTTTGTCACGGTACACCGGACCACTACACGGAGCAGGGATGCGGTACACTACATAGTCCGACCAGTAAGCTCAAAAGTTAGTCGAACAGTCACGCGGTGCACCGGACCATATCCGCGGTACACCGCACGAGAGGGTTTCAGCACTATTACTAGAGGACAAAGCTTATATCCGTTAGAGATAAAATAGATCCGTTGGAGAGAAGCCTTATGACCGTTGGATCATCTTTTCAGCTATAAAATGGAGTTCATTCAAGACACAACTCAAGCCTTCCATCCACCAATCTTAAGAGCAATTAATTCTATCATTCAAGGAGGTTTCAAAGGAGCATTCAAGTCATATTTATTGTGAAGCTAATTAGTTCTATCTACTCATTTAGGAGTCTAGTTACAAAGCTTTTATAAGCACCCCTAAACACTTTTTTCCTTTCCTCTTAGTTCTTGTAATAGATTAAGAGAGTAGTGTGAGCATAGGTTTATGCTTGGTTCCTTGTGTTGGTGATAACACAAGTGTATTTCCTTCAAAGGGTTTTTGAAGTGGTTGTAAGGGTTTGTATCTCACCCGGTTAAGAGTTACGAAGATTAGTGAGAATCTTGCAAATCCTAAGGAAGCTTCCTTAGGTAGTGGATGTAGGGAAACCGAACCACTATACATCGTTGTGTATCGTATTCTATCTCTACACTCTTTATATTTCCGCACTCTATATGCTTGATAAAATGCCTACTTGAATAGTTTGATATTATTGTCCATTAGGATTATCTAGTTTTATACTATTTAGTTTGCTAATTCAATAGGATTCAAATTAGCTTTTAATTTTATTTACTTGAAATAAAATTAGCCGATTAATTTCTATTGTCCTATTCAACCCCCCTTCTAGGACGCATATAGTATATCACTATGCCACCCAGAAACTTTCTTAGGTGGATTAAAAGAGCTACCACCTGCCATCGCGTGTTGCAATTTTGGTGCCGCAGCAGCAATTTCCGTCACCTGTTCATGTCCAGACGGAGCCCGTTTAATTGATTTCATTCCTTGTTGACCCAGCGGCGGATAATCCCCCATTGATTCAACAAAGCCCTCTGTCTCCATATTCTCAGGCCCCAATTGGGCGCCTCCTGTACCCATAGCAGCTGGGCTCGACTGTCTTTCCTCTTGCCCTAGTGACGGCGGCGATCCTCCTATTTTATCCGGCGGAGCAACCGGTGTTGGATCGAAGGGAGTCGCAATGGTGATGGTGATGTAACGGCTAGTTTTTTTTTACTGTAGAGAGGGAAAGGAATATTGACACTTAACAAATTATTTCTATTCAAATTATACTATGTTATATGTAATATGTAGAGAAATTTGTCTTACTGGTTCTTTCGATTTTTATTTGTCCATATTTTTAAGAATTAATGTCCATATACAATATTAAGACATTATAATTTTTTTTCAATAAAGTTATAAGACAATATATATTCCTTTTTTTATTTAGGTTATATATATATATTTCTAAAATAGTTTAACTGGACAAAACCTTGTTACTTCTTTAGTCATTTTAATGGTGTAAATTAGTAAAATAAGGTTCAAAACCTTCCCTGAACATAGACAACCTAATTTTGCTTTACCTTTGGGATATGGATGAGAAGGCTTACATATATTCTCCGTGAGATTAGTCGAGATACGCATAATTGGCCCATAAACAACCTAATTCTGCTCTCTGTGAGACTAGTCGAGATACACATAATTGGCCCAGATTCACGTTACAATATATATATATAAGATAGTCTCAAATCAGCGTGGCTATCGGCCGGTCCCGGTCTGGTTCGACCCGGTTCTTATCGGACATGGGCCTTACCGGTCCGGGTTTTCGGTACTCCACTATAGGTTCGGTTACAGTTCGGTTCCTGGTTCCAGATTTGGAGAAGACGAACCGTTACTGGTAACCGGTTCTGGTCCGGTATCTTACCGGTTTTAATGGTTTTTTAACACTTTAAATTTCAACTACCATTTCAAAAACCAGTACCATTTCAACTACCACAAACAATATAAATTTCAATTTCCACAAAGAATTTCAATTTCGATTTCCAAAATTCCAATTTCAATTTCTGTTTCAATTTACGCCAACAAAAATAGTAATTAAACCCAATTTCTACAAACAAATGGCCTAGAATAACATTACCCATCCAATTTCATATCATTAACCATTGATCTTCAAGCCAAATTCGCAATTCCATCATCAGAAATCATCAATTCATCTAATTTCTATTACCTTACCAATTAAAGAAAAATATGTAATTACAAACCACAAAACCCACCCTTCTTAGATTAATCAAATATGATGAACAACTGAGAGATGAAAACAACTAACAAGCGTGTACCGTCACTTATCAGAAACTGATTAAGCGGAGTAAAGGCGGAGCTATTGATTGTCGGTGTAAAGATTGGGTGGTTAGGCGGAGTAAAGGGGAATGAAGCTTCACGTGTCAACGAGTGGGTAAGGGGATTAATGGCGAATTGATGATGTCTGAAAAAGGATGTGGGTTTAGACTTTAGACTTTAGCGAATGGATTGGGTTTGTGAGGATTTCTAAATAAAATTGGGTTATGGATTTGGGCTACTAAGGAATAGGGCCTGATAATAAAAATGATAATAAAAATGGGGATGGGTAAAAACTACTTGGGCTGAATGAAATTGGGTTGGGGTTGTTAAATGTTGGACTAATATATATAAAAAAATAGATAGGAGCCGGTTTCGGTTCGGTCCGGTCCGGTTCCCTGTATTTTATTAAAAAGTGAAGATTCGGTCCGATATCAAGTGGACCGGTTCCGTTCGGTTCTAGCACCGACTAAGTCTCGTTCCCGGTTCGGTTTCGACACCGACCGGTTCGGTCCAGTCTATAGGACCGGTAGGACCGGTCCGATAGCCCGGCTGAGTCTCAAATAAGGTATTTTTGCAAACATATGTTATTAAATATCTCTTTTAATTTTTGTTAAATGAAATAGTCGGATAAATAAAAATTGGAAGTATTAATACCAACTTCAACGTTAACCCTAATCCCTCCTTTCAAAAGCTAACCCTAATCCCTCCTTAGCCGCCGTCGATCTCCCAGCCCTTGGTTCTTTCCTTCCTGATCGACGGCGGCAGCCCTTGTTGATTTCCTTTTGTTTTTCCTTTCTTACCGTTCTTTTCCCCATCGAAAATATGATCTCCTTCCCTCCCATTTTGTTTCACCCATGGATTTTTGGCTGCGAAGTGTTGATTCAAGAAATCTGAAGCGAGTCGAGGGCCCAGACGGTGTTGGGCTTCGCTGGCCCAGTTCAATCCGGCTAATCCAGTTCCTGTTGGCGGTTTTTCTTTCTTCCTTGTCTCTGTGTAGATTCAGGATCTTTCACGCTAGATCTGCTCTCAATTTTAACAATGAGACTTCAGTTGTTTATGAAGGTAACGATGGCTTGTCTCTATCTTTGTTTTCCTTAATTTGGCGTACTGGATTGGAGAATGGTTTGGGTTCTGTGTCCATGGTCGATGTCTCTTTTGGGTGGCCGTGGATTGATAAATTTTCTGATTGGGTTTTTAGTTTGGATTGTGTGGTTTTTTCGTTTGGATTGGTTGATTTTTTGGAAGACAGCCTTGGTCTTTCATCCCATTCCCTTGTTAGGGATGCTGCTTCTACATTCATCCTCCTTTCTACTTGGTCTCCCACACAGACTTACACTTCAATCAACGCTCCTGTAACCGTGTATTTAGAAATAGCATTAGCAGCCTCAGTTGTTCGTTCTTGGAAGGGTGAAGTTTATTCTCAACATGGCATCATCTTCTCCAAATTTGATGCAGATTTTAAGGCGATTCATGGTGTAATTTGTTTCGTGTTAGAATCTGTTTCCCAATGCATCAGTTTTGAATCTGATGCTGAAGCCCGTCTTCAGTCTATACAATCTCCAAGCACGTACTGCTCTTCGAAGAGTATGTCTATCCTTGAAGATTTTAGAAGTATGGCAAGATCCCACTCACAAATCTTCTTTCATGGGATTAGAAAGACAGCTTACAAGTTGACTGTTTGGAATGCGATTGCTTTTTCTATTTACTTTCTTTCTTTGATTGGTGTTTGTTATTCGTCCCTTGTAGTTTATTTGTCCCTGTTTGTTTGTAATGACTTTGGTATCTTGCTTCAACAAGAGGGAATTAATTTCCTCCTGGTTGATTGATTTTAATATAAGCATTATTGACTAAAAAAAAAAAAAAACGTTAAATTAAGGATGAACATAACTTTTGACAAAAGGAAAAGTAAGAAAAAAAAAAGGATGAACGTGAAAGACGTACCTATAAGTGTCGTCCAAAAAAAAAAAAGAAAAAAAAAAGACGTACCTATAAGTAACTTGGAACGTGAAAGACACTTAGCTATCATGGTCTTCTAGAAACGAAACAATACTACTATTGCATATTGCAACTTGTTCCTTGTGAGTGAGCCTTCCATATCTCCTTCCTTTTACTTGTTCTTACATAATTATAATACCTTAATGTGTTGACTCTTTTGGTGTGCTTCATCTAGTAAGTATCGATCTTTCCCTTCATCTAGAAACCTTACTACCTTATAACTAAACAAATATCCACCTATTTATATACATTTAACTCATTATACTCTTCCATAAAATTTAAAACAATGACAAATCAAGAAAACACCTTTTTAGATCAATTTGAAGAAGAAAATGCAGAAGATACTCTATCTTTCTCCAACCTTCCTTTCGGGATCAATGGCGATGAAAGTCCAAGACACTCATCATACCAAGAAGAGCTTTTTGAGTTCTTCAATGGCTTTGACATAGAAAATATCCCTGCTACTACACCATATTCATTATTCTTCGGTAAACTCATCGATCAAGACGAAGAAAAAGAGCATCAAATTGCCAAGAATAGTTCAACGCTAAAACAATCAGGATCTATAGCAAGAATAAGAGGGTCATATCAGAATACCAAGTTAACTGTGTCAAATGTTCAGAATGTGAATATCACTAGTCTCACTTCTATGTCAAACAAGTCAAAAAGAAAGATGTTTATGTTTGGACCAGTCAAATTTATGCCTGAGATGGAGCTGAGTTCTATCAAGCAAAGGCAAGGAAAACTTCCCCTCATTACTCCGGTGAAGTCACATGTAGTAGGTAGCGGAGAGAAGGCCGTGAGTGGTGGTGGCAAGGCGGTGAAGAGTCGATGGGGCTTGTTGTTAAGATCGTTGAAGAGTCGATCTAACGTTGCTACTATCTTTTCCAGGTCATTTGGTTGCATTCCTGTGACCGGCGTAGATAGATGGATAGTCGATTAAACTTGTTTTAATTAGTGAGATTTTATAAAAGAACAAAAAAAAAATTAGTGAGATTATTATTTATTTCGCATTATTCTTATCTCTCACCTATAGATTTTTTTATAATCTTGTGGATTTTTTTTTTTGGTTAGATAATCTTGTGGATGAGATATAAAAGGAGAGTATATTTACTCTCGGATACTCTCGGATGTAATTACATAATAATGTGTGATACTTTGTATATTTTTATTTGTCTTTTTTTCAAAAAAAAGATATCCAACAATATTTTGTCAATTTACATTATCAAGATTTTTTTTTCCAATTTTTTCAATGACTAATGATCTTATATTTAGTATATATAAGTATAAGGGTAATATAATAAAGAGAGTATGTAATTAATGTATTTTTTAAGATTTGTACCACAAAAAATTAGGACGCTTGTTCAATTGTTAATACACCACTTTCAAGTAATTGTTCTTTTTCTCCTTCGATAGGTCCAAATAGATTAGTTTACTTCTATCCCTACCAAAGCTTTTCTATTATTTAAGAGGATACTTTATATTTCGTTGCCTTGTATGTCTCCTTTGCTTGCTCCTTCTCCGATTGGGTAAACCCTAGACTTATCGCATCAGCGACCAAGTTCCTGGTGAATGTTCACGAGTTCTTGTGTGGCCCTTACATGCCCTAAATCAGCCATATTCTTCGATGCATAAGGTGTTTCATTTACAATATCAATGAGATCTCTTATATTCTTAATATATTCTTTTTTATCCAAGGAGAGTGTTTGAAAAAAAAATCACAAACGCTTGGTGTGGAACTAATTGATCCCAAGCTTTTTCTAAGAAAGATTTTTCTTCATCAAATCCTTGAAGCATAATGGATTTATCTTCCTTAGAGGTATAGAACTCCAAGAATCTTTGATCATACTTCAATAAACTACCTCTCGAGCTCAAAACATTATCTTGCATGTCAATATAGCACTTCTACCACATGGAAAACCATTTCACTGGAACTAGGAGAACTCGGCGATGTAAAGAAAGGAGCTCCAGTGGCTGAAGTGTCTTATTAGAGTTGTTGTTGCGAATATTGTGGACACGTCATCGACGATCTCATGTAAGTTTCATATACAATATTCGATGATATCTTATATTATATGTTTGAATAATGGTTATATTATAGTCTATGTAACATGCTGAGTTGAGAGATAACATGGGTTTACTAATCCTGCAGGGCCCATAGTCTAGGTTTACAAAATCTATTATTTCAACCCCTTTATTGTCATAGAAGGATCAGGTTGACCTGGTTGTTTGTGTTGCTAATAAAGTGACAGGTAAGGCATCCAGGAGTTGGGTGGATGATGTTGGGCCGACTCTAAAGGTCAAGAAGAGGAAATCTCCCAATACTATACTAGTTGATATGCTAAGGAATATAGAGGGCGTGGAGGGCGAAATGAATGCAAATCTAATCTCCAAGGGCAGACAACCGTACATCTCAATCCGATCAATCAACGAGCTCTACTGTTGCCACACATCACACTCTCACTCTTGAGGATGTTAGTAGGGTTATCACCTAGTATAATGGAAACTGAGGGTCTTTCGACTTTCGTTCCCATCGGTCAGACTCCTCATAGTTCCACTTTTAATGTCCCTCCTTCTAGTACCACTCCTGATGACCCTCCTCCCGGTACTACTCCTCGCAGGTTCAGAGACGAAGAAGATGATTATACGAATGCTCCGTAGTTTTATTTAGTTTTTTCACTTTATTAGTATCGTTCTCTTATTTTCAGATGATTATCTATTTTTTTATTTTCAGACTTTATTACTCCTCCCGATACATTTTTTATTTTAATTAATTTTAATTTTATTCGGTATAATATATTTTTTCCGTTTATCAACAATATTAATAAGATAAACATTAGTCTAATTCAAATAAAAATCAAATTAAATGGACTTAAAAAAGAGAAAAAAAATTAAATACAAATTAACTAAAAAACCTAACATTAGCGATGACAATTTCTTTCACTTATAACATGTTAAAGTTGTCGCTAATGATAAAGTTCATTTGCGACGATAGTTTTCATTGCAAATGAATAAATCATTAGCGACCAAGTCATCACTGATATTCTATTGTCACTATCGGCAACAACAATTTGTCGCTGATGATCTCTTATCATTAGTGACTATGTTTCGTTGCGAATGATCACGATCAATTATGGAGACTACCTACGGTTTGTCGTAAATAAATTTCTTTCTCGATGAAACTCTAACGAGATACATTTGCAACGACAAGAAGTCGCAAAATGATTAACAACGACCAAAATCGTTGCTAATGATAGTAATTGTAGCCGTGTGTAGACTCTTAACAACAATAGCCTCCTAAGAAAATTTAACGCTTCAAATATTAGTACATTATTCTAAATTCTAAAGTGTATGCTCCATCAAATGTCAAGCAATGTTGACATGTAAGCCCTTTCAGGTTAATCACTCCCCCTAGATTAACCAATATGTACATCCATCGTTCATTTCTCTATAAATGTAGTTCAAGTCAAAGGCATCAATTTTATGTAGAATGTCTATAAAATCAAGTAGTCACTACTGCATACTTTTACCAATTGTCTGAATTTGTGCCAATAACACCTTAATTAAATCTGTCTCCATACACATAGTAGGACTTTATTGTCTCTTTACTAACATATGCCTGTATTCTAGCGTCCACAATTCTACTAAATGCCCCAAAATATGTGAAAGATATTCCGACAAAATAATATTAATAATATTTCTACATGTAGTCATATTGGAGCTTCCCCTAGCTGTTTTGTTTATTAAAACTTGTTCTTAGTTTTTATTTTTTCAGTAAAAATAATTACTCATATTAAATGGAAAATTGTACATACAAAAGCCCTACTACTTGGTCAGCCCACTGGTTGGTAAAAAAAAATTGTTCCTTAGTGAGTATTTCCATAGCTCTTTCCTTGTACTCGTTCTTACATAGAAAATGCTTAATTTATTGACTCTCGTAGATCTTCCTTTCTTTTCATTTTCTTTTCTAAGATTTGTGCGTGTCATTCTCGATCTTTTGCTTCTTCTAGTAACCCTTTTCTAACAGTTATCTATCTGTCCCTTCATCTAGAAACCTTACTACCTAAGCATTAAACAAATCTTCACCTATTTATATACATTTGATTCCCCATACTCTACCACAATATTTCACCACCTTCTTCTTAATTTTTCAAAATGGCAAATCAAGAAAACACTTATTTAGATCGGTTCGAAGAAGACAATACAGAAGATACTCTTTCTTTCTCTAACTTATCTTTTGGTATCAATGACAATGAAAGCCCGAGAAATTCATCATACCAAGAAGAGCTTTTCGAGTTCTTCAATGGCTTTGACATTAAAATCATCCCTGCTACTACACAATATCCTTTATTATTTGGGAAAATCATCGATCAAGATGAAGAAAAAGAGAACCGTGTTGCTAATAATAATCATTCAAAGCTAAAAAAAACAGGATCTATAGCAACAAAAAGATGGTCATATCAGAATACCAAGCTAACAGTGTCTAATGTTCAGAATGTGAATATCACTAGTCTCACTTCTATGTCAAACAAGTCAAAAAGAAAGATGTTTATGTTTGGACCAGTCAAATTTATGCCTGAGATGGAGTTAAGTTCTATCAAGCAAAGGCAGGGAAAACTTCCCCTCATTACTCCGGTGCTTTCGCACATTGAAGGTGGCGGTGATAAGGCTGTGAGTGGTGGTGGCAAGGCGGTAAAGAGTCGATGGGGGTTGTTATTTAGATCTTTGAGGAGTAAACCCAAAATTGTTTCCATCTTTTCTAGGTCATTTGGTTGCATTCCTGTGACAGGCATAGATCGGTGGATAATCGATTAAACTTGTTTTAATTAGTTTAGAAAAATTATTTATTCGCTGAGTCAGAGTAGTCTGATCAGTTACCATCGTACACCTATATGCGTACATAGTTGACTTAATATAGTTGTAGATTTTGGACCATCTTTATATTGTTTAATATCATTACTCTTACTTTTACTTCAACATTTTCCATTGAGAATAATACTCCATTCAAACTTTAAACCAAAATCATTCTAAATGCTTCTACCATGACTAAAAAGTGATTTCACTTTTCCCAAGAGTTTGTTAAAATTTTGTCTCCTTCAGCTCAATCCATATGATATCTTCATAACAGCTCAATCCTATGTTTGTGCTTCAAAATAGCTGCTGGATCCTTACATATAACTTCACGAGCTTTTGAATTATACTCATAGAGATAATTACTCTCAGAGTACCAATATCGTTGCACTTCATACAACTAACAAAGAAGTTTTCGTACTCAACCTTGAGATTTAAAACCTTCCATTAGCTACCTCAATATAATTCTTTTGTCGTCTTTTCAAATCAACCTCAACTTGAACTCGCGTATATCTAGTATCCTTGCTAATCGTCGTAACCCTATCGGTTCTTATAAGTTTTCCCACTCGTGAAGCGGTCTTTGCAATACCTTGTCTAGTTCTAGCTTCTTCTGTCAAGTTACGGATAATAATCCAAATATGAATCTTAATGATATCAAGGTTACCAAAGACAATGAAATCCAGTATTTTTTATAACAAAATCATTCTCCCAAAAGATGAAAAAAAATGCCCTTAGTTAGTATAAGCTACATGTCTTCCTTGTTTTCAAAAGTGAATACAAGCCATCCACTCGGGTGCTTGCGTACGTGACATATCACATGAAGTTCTTTATCAAGTATATGAATATTAACCAAACCCGAGTTTCTTATCCTGCTTACATAACTAACTAAAGAAAATTTGAACGCTTGTTCAATTGTTAAGATGTCACTTTCAAGTAATTGTTTCTTTTCTCCTTCGATAGGTTCAAAATAGATAAGTTATATTCATACCAAAGCTTTTATATTATCTAAAATGACACTTTTATAATTCACCACCTTGTAATTCTCCTTTGCTTGCTCCTTCTCTGGTCGGGTCCTCGGACTTATCCAATAAGTGACCAAGTTCCTGTTCATGTTCACGAGTTCTTGTGTGGTCATTTCTTGCCCTAAATCGACCATATTCTTTGATGCATAAGGTGTTTCATTTACAATACCAGCGAGGTCTCTTATATTCTCAATATATATATTTTTTCATCCAAGGAGTTTGTTTGAAGATTTTTCATAAACGCTTGGTGTGCAACTAATTGATCCCAAGCTTTTTCTAAGAAAGATTTGGATTCTTCATCAGATCCTTGAATCATAATGTATTTAGTATCCTTAGAGGTATCGAACTCCAAGAATCTTCGATCATACTCCAACAAATTACCTCCCGAGCTCAAAACATTGTCATACATGTCACCATTGCACTTCGACCACTTGGAAAACCATCTCATCAGAATTTAGGAGCACTCGAAAATGGAAAGAAAGGAGCTCTAATGGCTGAAATATCTTTTGAGAGTTACTGTTGCGAATACCGGGGACACATCATCGACAATCGCATGTAAGTCTCATATACAATATTTCAATTACTGATATATTATATTATATTTTTGAATAATGGTTATGTGTACATTCCATGTGACATGATGACCTGAGAGATAACATGTGCTTACTAGTCATGTAGGGCTACAAATATTTTACTTCAATCCCTTCATTGTCGCAGAAGGATCAAGTTGACCAACTTGTCTAATAAAGTGATGGGTAAGGCATCCCAGAGTTGAGTAGATGATGTTGGCCCGCCTCTAAAAGGAAAGAAGAGGAAATCGCCAAATACTATACCAGTTGATATGCTAATGAAATTAGGGGCCGTGGTGGGGGAAATGAATGTATATCTAATCTCCAAGGGCAAACAACCATACATTTCTCAGACCGATCTATCTGCGAGTTTTACTATTGCCACACATCACATTCTTACCCTAGAAAATGTTAGTAGGATGATCACCTGGTATAATGAAGAGCGAGCAACCAAGGGTCTTTCGACTTTCGTTCCCACCCGCCAGACTCCTCCCGGTTCCACTCTTAATGTCCCTCCTCTTGGTTCCACTCTTGACGGTCCTCCTACCGGTACTACTCCCCGCAGGCCGCAGGTTTAGAGACGAAGAAGATGAATATATGAATGCTCCGTAGTTTTATTAAGTTTTTTCACTTTATTAGTATCATTTTCTTATTTCTAGACGATTATCTATTTTTTTATTTTAGACTTTATTTCTCCTCCCGATGCATTTCTTATTTTAATTAATCGTAATTTATTCAATACTAATAAATTTTTTCCGTTTATTATCAAGATTAAGAAAAGTAGTCTAATTTTAATAAAAATATATATTTTTTTAAATGAATTTAAAAGATAGAAAATAAATTTAATACAAATTAATTATAAAAACCTATCATTAGCGATGAAAATTTTGCTCGCTATTAGCATGTTAAAGTTGTCGCTATTGATAGAGTTCATTTGAGACGAAAAGTTTTTTCGCAAATGAAGAAAACATTAAAGACCAAAAGTATCGTCATTGATGATCTATTATCACTATCGACAACAACATTTCATCGTTTATGATCTCTTATTACTAACAACAACTTCATTGGCGACGACATGTTTCGTCGCGAATGATACACGATCAATTATGGCGATTATCCATGATTTGTCGCAAATTGATTAATAGAGATCATTTGCGACGACTTAGTATATCATTAACGATAACCACACTCGTTGCTAATGATACTAATTATAGACGTGTGGAGACTCTTAACAACAATAGCCTCCTAAGAAAAATTAACGCACAATTATTAGTATATTACTCTAATTTCCAAAGTGCATGCTCCATCAAATGTCAAGCAATGTAGAACATGCCCTTTCATGTTAATTAATCACTCCCCTAGACTAACCAATATCTACACATCGTTCATTTCTTTATAAATGTGGTTCAAGGCAAAGGCATCATTGTTATGTAGAATGTCTAAATTCACGTATGCATTACTGCATACTTTTACCAATTGTCTGATTTTGCGCCAATAAATTATCACCTTTGAATCTGTCCAGGGACGGATCCAGAAGTTAAATCGAGGGGGGGCTTGGAATATATAGAAATTTGAGGGTTAACGCTTTCTAAAATTTTTTAAGGTAAAAAACGGATCTATACACATATAACTAGTAATGTCAAAATGCAAATATAAAAATTTAACACCAATATGTTACTCGTCTCTTTAATTGATAAGCTTACATATTCTTAGTTACCCATAAAATATTTAAACCAACACTATTATATACACTTAACTTATATAGTATCATTAGTATTATATTAATATAGCATATGTTATATTAATATTCTAATTTATAAATATAAGGAATAAGTTTTTATTAGAGTAATGTAAATAATAAATAATCAAGTAATGCTATCACCAAACTCAAAATAGAGACATGTATAAAAGAATTGAAATTTTATTCTTATTTTGGATTAAACAATTTTCGATCAAATCTTGTTTAATTTTTTTTTAGGAACAATCTTCTATTATATGTATATTTGTGAAAAGAAAAATAAAGTAAATGCTATGATTCGAACACGCAATCTCTAGAATAAATTCTAAAATATAAAGATAATACACCACTAAGCTACAATAACTTGAATGCTTTTTAGAGTATTCGAGTGTTAGATTAAGTTTCAGTGAGAGTTAATTATTTTTCGAGTCAAAATTACGTTTACGTATTTAAAACTTCCGGGTTCGGGGGGGCTTGAGCCCCCCCTAGGCCTAAGGAGGATCCGCCCCTGAATCTGTCTCCATACACATAGTAGGAATTTATCTTCTCTCTACTATCATAAGCCTGTATTCTAGCGTCCTTTATTCTGTTTAATGCCCCAAAATATGTGAAAGATATTCTGACAAAATGATTAATAATCTCTTTTTTGTTATCCCTGAAAAACCGTTAATATCATCTTGTCATATTGGAGCTTCCGTTAGCTGTTGTTGTTTATTAAAACTTGTTCACAATTTTAATTTTTCCAGTAAAAATAATTACTCATATTATAAGGAAAAATGTAGATACAAAAGCCCAACTACTAGGTCAGCCCACTCCAGTGACAAATTCGAATTGGTCAAGAAACACTTATTCCTAGTACAGAGTGAGTCTTCCTTAGCTCTTTCCTTGTACTTGTTCTTACATAGAATATGCTAAATTTATTGACTCTCTTAGATCTTCCTTTCTTTTCATTTTCTTTTCTAAGATTTGTGCGTGTCATTCTCGATCTTTTGCTTCTTCTAGTAACTCTTTTCTAACAGTTATCTGTCTGTCCCTTCATCTAGAAACCTTACTACCTAAGCATTAACCAAATCACCACCTATTTATATACATTTAATTCCCCATACTCTTCCATAATATATTACACCACCTTCTTCTTAATTTCACAAAATGGCAAATCAAGAAAACAACTATTTAGATCGGTTCGAAGAAGACGATACAGAAGATACTCTTTCTTTCTCTAACTTTTCTTTCGGGATCAATGACAATGAAAGCCCGAGAAATTCATCATACCAAGAAGAGCTTTTCGAGTTCTTCAATGGCTTTGACATCGAAATCATCCCTCCTACTACACAATATCCGTTATTCTTTGGGAAAACAATGGATCAAGACGGAAAAAAAGAGAATCGTGTTGCAAATAATCATTCAAAGCTAAAACAAACAGGATATATAGCAACAAAAAGATGGTCATATCAGAATACCAAGCTAACAGTGTCTAATGTTCAGAATGTGAATATCACTAGTCTCACTTCTATGTCAAACAAGTCAAAAAGAAAGATGTTTATGTTTGGACCAGTCAAATTTATACCTGAGATGGAGTTAAGTTCTATCAAGCAAAGGCAGGGAAAACTTCCTCTCATTACTCCGGTGCTTTCGCACATTGAAGGTGGCGGTGATAAGGCTGTGAGTGGTGGTGGCAAGGCGGTAAAGAGTCGATGGGGGTTGTTATTTAGATCTTTGAGGAGTAAACCCAAAATTGTTTCCATCTTTTCTAGGTCATTTGGTTGCATTCCTGTGACAGGCATAGATAGATGGATAATCGATTAAACTTGTTTTAATTAATTAAAAAAATTATTTATTCGCTGAGTCATAGTAGTCTGATCAATCATCATTGATCATCCATCTTACAGTCATACGGTTCTCTCTGATGTAATTAAACAATAATAACTGTTAGGTACTTATGAGTTGATTTCTTGCACACCTATATGAGTACATAATTGACTTAATATAGTTGTAGATTTTGGACCATCTTTACTTTATATTCAACATTTGCCATTGAGAATAATACTCCATTCAAACTTTAAACCAAAATCATTCTAAATGCTTCTACCATGACTAAAAAGTGATTTCACTTTTCCCTAGAGTTTGTTCAAATTTTGTCTGCTTAATCTCAATCCATATGATCTCCCCATAACAGATTTTTCCTCCACTTATATAAGTTCATCATTTTTTTTGATTCTTCTCTTTGACCTTTTTGTGAAATTCTCTAACAATGACTCCAAAGAAAGTTATAAATGAAATTACTATATATAAACTCTTACAATATCTAATTTGTTCCTGGATTGCACGTTGCACATCTTATATCTTAGATTGAAAGTATGCCAACTAGAGATAAAAAGAGAGTAAATGCTAAAACATATGAATAGATTTAACATAAATAAAAATAATCAAAAAGGCAAAAAGAGATTTATCTAATCCAAACAGGTGGTGTAAGCTTGGTGCAGCCTATATTGTTGATCAAAGGTTCAATCGTCTTATCGGATAAATGATAGATGCCCGTATATTTGGCACCTGGTTCTGGCAAAGATAGGTCCAAGTAATCATCAGAAAAATAAATGCAATTAGGCTTACATTTATTAACATTACTACACTCTATCGAAAAGGAAGAGCTATTACCCAAGAATAAAGCTTTATTCCCCAAATTCCTAACCCTGGAGTAAGGCACCCCACCGTCCAACTTCAACTCATACACATAAAATCTCAAACTTCTTATTTTAATATATCTTAAAACAATAAGCAATTTGTTGGAAACCTCAACTAAGTATATCTTGTGTGAGTTACACGCAAGGCTAATGAGTTCATCCAATTTAGTTGGATTGGGTCCTTTTAAATCACATGTAAAAATACATTGAATACCTGATGCATACAACTCGTTATTGTAATAAATCATATTATAAAACGTATTTCCCCAATAATCCATTTGTGTCCCCAGCTTTCCAATAACCTATTTGTTTTCTTCGACACCATGTCACGAAAACAATAAAATCAGAGGTTGAACTTGGATTTGCTGATAAAGCAACCATCCCTATAAAATAAAGGTTGTTTGGTTTACGTACTGAATAATGTTTGAATCCCGGGAAAGTATCGAGTTTAGGAAGCTCGATTTGAACACGGGATATTGGATGAAAAAGACTAGCTGTAATTTCATCTTCAGTTGAAACCATAAATAACCAATCTAGACATGAAAAACAACGTTTATTAATGGTCTCTGGTAAGAAGATCTTATGAGTTTTACCTGAAGCCAAGCTGTAAAATCGTCGGATCCCTAAACAAGCTTCGTCTTTTTCTTCAGCAAGCATAAGCCATGGAGCTCTAAAAGTTTTTTTCTTTAGATACTTCTTCTTCTCTTCATTGGTAGAAGAAATTTGCCACGATTTGCAAACTGACATGAAAGACGCATAATCCTCGATTGAGGTCAGGCGATCACCGATATTAATCACAACATCATCGGGTAAAACTACTGCACTTTCTGACATTGATTTTTTTAGACGAAATCTTTCTGCCATTGAACTGAAGATATAATTCTCTGAGATTAGATTTGTAGATTTATTGTATCTAAATTTCGTAGATTGCTAGGTTTTCTTAATCTAAACTTCTGAAATTATTAAGGTTTCGATATATCTAGGTTATTTATATAGGTATTAATTGTCCCTTTCCATAATGGACTCAAATTTGTACTGGATTAGATTTCCAATTTTCAGGATTCTGATTTGAAGTTTAAATTATGGACCACAAGGAAGAAAAAAAAAAGGGTAAACTATGTTCTAGGGGCTAAGACAATATCTGTTTTATAAAGAAGGACCCTAATTGGAAATCAACTAGCCCAATTGGAAACCAACTAGTCCAATTAGAATCCAACTAAAAAATATCCATAAAACCCACCCCCTCCCCATTTATCTGTCGAGCCTTTCTCTCTCCCTCACACAGAAAACCCCGACTGCACCACCACGCACCAAGCCGCTGCGCCACCTCGCGCGAAGCAGATCCCCGACCACCTCCCTCTCTGCACCGTCGCCTGCTTCTCTTCTCTTCGCTGCACCGCCACTCGAACCAGCGGCGAGAACCAGCGGCGCGCCCCTGCAACTCCGATCTGCACCATTTCTTTCTTCTTCTTCCATCCACCTTTTTTTAGATCTGGATTGTCAAGGTTACACCCTGTTTTGCGCGAACTAGTACCACCACCACTAACCCTCTGCTGCGCGAATCAAATCCACCACCAACAACAACTCCGATCTGCACCATTTCCTTCTTATTCTTCTTCCATCCACCTTTTTTCAGATTTGGATTTTCAGGGGGTAAATACCCCCTGTTTTGCGCGAACCAGTACCACCACCACCAACGGATTCTACCATGCCCCTAATCGCGGTATTATATCATGATAGAATCTTTTTTATTATAGAAGAGACAGGTCCTGATATTTGAGGGGCCCAAAGTGAATTCATAAAATAATGTCTTTTATATAAATAAAAATATTATTACTACTAGTATGGTTTAAACTCTAAACCTCATGAAAAAACATGCAATATTACCATCAAGCTAACAACACTAATTTTATAATATATATATATATATATATATATATATATATATATTATACACTTAAATAATCGGGGTCCTTAAAAATATCAAAAAATTGGGACCCTGCGCGGCTGTGTCTTCCGCATTAACACAAGGCCAGACCTAGAAGAAAGCTAGAAAATGTGGGTGTCAATAGACTGCCCTATTTTAGAAAGGAGACGAGAAATGCGAGTGTCAATAGTCTACAATATTTTAGAAAGGAGCCGGGAAATGTAGGTGTCAATCGTCTACTCTATTTTAGAAGGAAGCCGAAAAAGGTTGTAGTAATAGTCCACTATATTATGAGTGTGTAGTTATAATGTTGGCAACACGAATATAGACAACAATGTGAAATAGAAAAAGATATGCCACCACTTTAAAAGAGTTGTCTAAAGGACAAAACAAAATCATCAAAAGTCGTTTTCATGTTGTGATCTCTTCCATTTCTCGCAGCCATGGTAATAAACTTTTGAAATTCCATCTCCTCTTTTTTCACAGCCATGTTGATAAACTTTTGATTTTTTTTTTGAAATTTCTACTCCTCTATTTTTTCACAGCCATGATGATAAGATTTCAAAACTTTTTAAAACTCCGACTCCTATTTTTTACAACCATTGAAAAAATATAGATCTCTTCCATAATAGGGGAGATTTTCACAGCCATGGAGTTACGGGTACGCACCTTCGTGGATCTAGGTTCCAAAAGTGTTGGAATTTTCACAATAGAGAAGAGTGACAAAGAAGATCTTGAAGAACTCGTCAATGGAAGCCAAGAACTTGAAGCTCGTCCATGGAAGTAGCTCCACGGTCTGAGTTCTATTAAAGTTTCATGAAAGCTATGTCTACCATGCTTTTAGATTTGTTCTAGTGAATTTTTTAGGATTTTTAACTTTGTAATTGATTTATCTTTATTTATCTTTGTTAATAATTTTTTTCTTTGATGAAATGCTGTATTATTATTATTATTATTATTATTATTATTATTTTTATTTCAATAACAAAAATGTTTTTATGCATTTTTACGTTTTACTTAGCATTTTTAAGAAATACTCAGAGAATTTGTTGAGTACTCAAAAAATGCGTTGAGTAACTTGCTGAGTACTCGAAGAATTTGATGATTACTTAGAAAAATTGCTGAGTATACTTAGTGATTTTTCAGATACTCAGTTGTTTTTCAGATATTCAATAATTTTTTTGATACCCAATGAATTCACTGAGTAATCCATGGATGACGGAGCCGGAGGTGGTCGGCGGTGGTGACCGAAGATGAACAGTGGTGATACTTAGTGATTCGGTGGTACATGCTTTTTGTCACTTATTTTTTGTCTTTCTGTAGTTCTTTTGGGTATTTTAATATTTTAGTATTTGTTGTAGCCTCCGTGAAGAAAAATCCAACCACATGTCCCCTATAGGCCATAAAGTTAGTCTCTGAGAACCTATAGGTCAATCACTCATTTAACTTTTAAGTACTAACATGTCAGGGGTAGAATAATTATTATACAATAAAAAAATTATGATTACTAAAGAATTAACTATAATAAAATAGTTAAATTTACTCCCAACTTTTAAAATTATTCGAAAACACAACCCCTCCCTTCCCTAATTTTTTATTTAAATCCTCACAAATTAGCCTACCCCTAATAAGCCTGCAACAATGGATACACACACATCAAAACATAAGAACCCAAACCCTCTCCTTCACACACTCAACAATCATAGACCATTAAATGATACACACACATGCACACACACATATGTATATATACGCACGATACTACACTATCAAAAACCATCGTGATGCCATAAATAAGCTTAGCCATCGAAGAACCAAAACTTAATTTGCATAATAATCAGGCCTATACATGAATGCCATTAAGGTAAAATAATCAATTCTTTTTGAATTTTATACTCTAAAATTAAAAAAAATCTTGATTTCAACCTAATCTCATCTGTTTGTGCTTAAATCAGAAAAACTTAAAAATAAGTCAAATTCTTTTCGATGCTAGTTATGGCGCATCTGATTAGGGAAACAAATTTGCGGAGCCTTTGATTATTTCTTTGTTGTCTAAACATGTTCAGATGGATTTCTATTGAATTTTGTTTAGAGGCATATGGGACTCTCAAGGAACAGTCTCAACTTGCTGAATTCTCTCATTTAAGTCATTACTTCTTATATGATATACCTTATAATTTTAAATATTTGTATTTTTCTTCTATTCCAGATTACTAAAATAATGTTGGAGATGCAATAGGATTAGACCCTCACCCCCAGTTTCTCCAAAAATCAGTTTGAAGTAGTCATCGATTTTAGAACTTCGATAGAATTTAAGTAAGTTGTAAGTTTATGAGTGCCCTCTTCCATTTCTTCAGCATCCCTTCTTATTCTTTTAGTTCTGACCCTTTAGTAGGCGTCTTTTTTTGTGATTATAAAAAGGGATATAGATATATCGATCCAAAAAATGGAAAAAATATCGACAAATGATCCTTGAACAATATTGTTATTAAAGATTCTTACCCAACGGGTCTTGAAGAGAGGGTCGTGAAGACCTCTCTTCAAGACCCAAACACCCTCACTCAATTCTTTCTTCTTACTGAAGTCCAATTATGAGATTTAATATTATAGGCCTATTTTCCCACTACTTATTATACTTTCAAATATTTTTTATCCACTAGATTTACTAAATAAATACACATAAAATCATATTTACTCCTACAAACCCTAAAAACTCTCTCCCCTATCTTCTCTCTCCAACCCAACCACAAAAATGGTGTTTCACGAGGGGTGAATGGCGGGTCATCGACAACCGTGTTCGTAGATCTTAGTTCTACTATAATGGACGAGTTTGGATCTTCTGGATCGTTGATATGCTGGAGTTCTAGTTCTATTCGTAGGTGAATACGCTTTTTTTTGAGCTTCCATGGCCGCTGGAGGAGACACCGCTTTGATTTCAACCAATAAAGCTTTGGTGAGTTCGTGGCTTCGTGGATCTCCAAGTTCGCGCTCCCATTGCATATCCGAGCTGAGTTGAAGGCTTGTTTATGTTGAGGTTTTACTCACACTTATGAACCAATGCATTGGAAGACTAAATGGTGTCTTGGGAAACCAAACAGTCTTAGAGTTAATGGTTTTCTTGGGTACTTTAACCGTTTGAGTCTTCCAAGATAACTAGATTCATTGGTTTGTTTGGTTGTGAAGACCTATAAATAAGTACCATATTATTTTATGGTTGACAACAAGAAGAAAAGAGAGAAAAGTAGAGAGACACGAAAGATCCAAGAGCGAGAATCATATAGGTTAGCTATGTGAGTGTGTAACGATCCTACAGTGATTAGAGTATCTGGAGTGTGAGAACTCTTTATTCTTTCTTTTTAAAGGGTTTTGGATTTTCCGTACAAAAACCAAATTGTAATTGTGTAGTGAATTACTCTTTGGAAGTAGGCATTTTTGGCCGAACCACGTTAAAATATTGTTTTTCTTTTCTTTTCATTTTTTTTTGTGCACTATCCTCGAGCGTAAAATCTGAATTTTTCCTAACAAAGTGGTATTAGATTTGTGGTTTTGTTGCATATAAGTATTGAAAAGATAGATAGTGTCTGCACCAAAATTTAAGGTTCCATTGTTTGATGGTAAGGTGAGTTTCACACTGTGGCAGATCACGATTTAAGACCTTCTTGGGCAACAGGGTCTTGACCTAGATTTGGAGGAAGAAAAGTCTCAAGGTATGACTGATGTTATTTAGAATTCCATGAGCAGATGTGTAATGCTTTCCATAAGGTACATATTTGTCCGACGTGGGTACTTGGGTAGTGTAGCTTCTATCGGAATAGTGAACTGGCCTAACGGGCCAATTAATTCCACCTTCATTTTCATCAGATCTTCAAGATTCCCCACGAGATGGTCAATGAAGAGGAGCATACTGGTTTTTGTGTGGTAGAATTCTGATGGCCTTGGTCTTTCCTAATAAGTCATCTTGGCATCTTTCTTCCAATCCCTAAGCATGATATTATTGTATGGATGGTGATACATGAGAGGCTTAAGACGGAGGATAGACTGAGTTACATGGAGTTGGATCCATTTTGTGAATTGTGTGGTGAGAATTTTGTATTTAATAAACATCCTTACTTTGAATGTATTTTTGCTAGAGATATTTGATATGAGATTAATAATTGGTTGGGAATGGTTAAGGATATAAGTACATTTTCTAGTGCATTGAAGTGGCTCAAGAAGTTAAAGATCTGTGAAAATTGTAGAGGGAAAGTTTGGAGGATACCTTTTGGAGCTACTACTTATTGTATTTGAAGGGAGAGAAATAATCTTGCCATGCGATGTGCGTTTTCAATGAGGAAGCGGTTGCAAAAGGGATTAAGTGATATACTTATCTATACTTTTGTCTTTATTCCATCATCATGTCTTCTTAGGTGATAGTGAGAGTTTACTTTGCAACCTTTTAAGGTAGATATAAGTGTAAAAATAAATACTACCTTAAACATTCGGGTCTAGGTGAGTGAAATTTTGTATAGTGTACAATTTCTTCTTATATTTTAATTCGCTGTTTATCCAACCAAAAAGAATATATCTTGTAAAATATATATCAAAATAGTTATATGACAATCAAAAAACATATAATTTTTTATAATAAAATATATTTAAAAATTCTTAAATTCAATTTTTATAGTATAAATTATAAAGTTATTAGCTTATAAAGACCAAATATTTAAAACTAACACCATGAAGTCTAATTTATTTTTGTTTCTTTAGAAGGTCCAAAGTATATATTAGCTACCATTTTCATCCCTAATTATAATTAATTAATTAATTACACATGACTTTATATATTAAAAACATAAATTTATAGAAAAATGAAAAATCAACGTTGAGATACACAATGAAACATAAAAAAGAAAAGAAAAGAAAAAGTAAACGTTAAAAAACAATGAAACGTAACACAAAAATGAAGAAGAAACAATAAGTGTTGAAAAGCAATAAAACATAAAATTAAAAGAAAAAAATGTAAACGGTGAAAAACAATTAAATTAAAACCTAAAACTAAGATCATCAACTCTTCACACTCGCACTCAAGCTACGTTTCACATCAACTTGACCAAGCTGTTCTTCTGGACAAGAAAACCGCCGCCATTTAGAAACTCTTCTTCATCATCATCAACTCGCCTTGGCTACACCATCAACAATCAAAGAATCCAAATCACGGTAAAAAAATAATTTTATCATTCAAACTCTAAAAAAATAATTTTATATTTTAGGTTTCATTGTTTTTCAACATTTATTTTGTTTTTTCTGAAATATTTTAATATTTTCGATTGCCCAATTTTTTCTTATATCTATAAATTTTTTTGAAGTGTTTTATGTTAGGTTAATGTGAAATGTGATTATTTGAAAATTTGAAATATATTGTCAACCCATTGTTTTATACTAATACCCTATTGTTTTTGTATAATCAACTTACTACTTTTATTATGCACTGTCAATCTACGATTTTGTGGTCTCAACCCACGATTTTTGCACTGTCAACCCATGTTTTTTGTAGTGTCAACCCGCTATATTTTATTTATATTTTTAACCTCTGATTTTTAATTTTTTTATGTATATTTAGGTTTGACGATTCAATGAAGATATTTGATTCTATGATATAAATTAGAAAAAAATATAGAATAGTTTAGATTTAGAACAGAAAATATTGAAATAATAGAAATATTTTGGTTTTAGAATATTTGTAATATGAAAATATTTTAATTATATAATTTTAATTTATGGAAAGTAGATATTTTTTATGAAATAATTTGTTCAAAAAAGAATATTTAGACATTTGTTTGCATTGCACCTATTTAGTCGAAATTGATGTGTTATAGACTTCATAGGTAAATCACCCTAAATTATAATAATTATTATTATCTCAATACCAATTTATAAAAATATAATGATATATTATCGTAATAAATTATTTTCATGGATACATTTTTGTAATTCTAAAATATATGGATAGAATACTATAAAGTTAAAAAATGTCATAATATATTATAATATTATATGTATTTTCATAAGTTGTGAATTAAAAATAAATTTAACATTTATTTTAAATAAATATGAAATGTCGCATTAATTAAGCGATTTAAAAATCTTTTAATTACCTTATAATCAAAAAAAATTCAAATACTGAAAAAGAACAAAGTGTTCTCGAACCTATAAACTCGGGATTTTCTCTTACGCTGAATTTTTCTTTCTTAGACATCTTCACATATCTCAAGTAATTGAAATTCTTAAAATTTTATTTAAAACTTTTAAATTTTTTTACCTCATTATCATGATAATTTTCTTCAAAATGACTGAATTTCGAGTAATGGTCTAAGACCTGGAGATGACATGTATCTAATGCTCACTAATATCTTTATCTTTAGTGTGACATTGACCCTCTAACCTGAAGTGTTTGGATTCATCATTTCAAAGAAAGATTGAAATTTTAGAATTTAACTGAAAAACACAATGATGAAGGTTTTAATCACTTCAGAGGTTTTTAAAGAAAAATAATCATCGAGTGTATTCAAATTTAAACTAAACGGATAGATTTTTTAAATGTTCATGAAAAGATATAGAAAACCCCCTGATCAACGAATTTAAAAATTTACTGAAATGGCCATTGAGCTTTGTTTTTTTGGGTAGTACCTAATTTAAATTCCGTCCAAATTTTGTAGCAGTTGTTTCTTTAAAGAACTAGAGGTATTCTCTATTTATTTTAGTACTTTTAGGTACAAACTAATTGAAGGGGAGATCTTAGAACTACTTCCTACCGATGTTAAGACACTTGAACAAACTTTCGGTTATTCACTTATAGGTTATGTTGTGGGAGAAAAGAATCCATATGTGTTCGAATTGGGAAAATTGTAAACAGGTGGGGAGTTGAGTGTAGAATGCCAATACATTCAAATGGTTGGCTAATATATAAATTCGATGGCAGTGAAGATCGGAATCTCACTCATTCGGAAGGCCCATATTACTCCTAAGGTGGACCACTCATAACGTAATACTTTGGACTTGGGGAACTACAAAATTACTAATGATTCAAATGTGGATAATTATTCAGAATGTCCCGAAACAAGTTAAAACGGAAGAGAGCATTGCAAAAATAGTTTCACAACTGGGACGACCTATACATACAGATGGTATTACTATGATTAACAAAGACATCGGTTTTGCAAGGATACTAGTGGAAATAGATATCAAGAAGAAGCAGAAAGCATTATGGAATACAAATCCCAAAAAGGTATAACCTTGCTTTGAAGATAGAATATGAGAAATCACCCCTTTGTTGTGACCATTAAAAGGCCATTGGGCACTCTGAAAAAACAAATTGTATTTAATTTAATAATGAGGTGAGTAATAGAGAAACAATCAACCGAGATGGGTGACTAAGTAAGCAAGAGATGGAGGGCCATAAGATCCACCAAAACAGAGTTAGTGAGGACAAATTTGAAGCAACCGGTCTTGGTGCAGTTGTAGTTGCTTCACTAGACCGAGACAACAACTAGAGCAGTTAAGTGGTACGTTTTTTGGTAATTAAGTTTATTCTCTGCCACCCTGGTTAGGCATTCTAATTAGGTCGGATTGTACGCCTATAGGCATCGGGTGGTTTTTTTGCCCAGTTTTTTGCTTTTATATATCATTTCTGCTTGACTAAAAAAATAGTGACGTTTAACCAAATTAGTAAGGAGACATATTAACCCTCTGAATCTACAAATTACTTGGTAAATACTTGTACTAGAACGGTCATTGGTTAGGGAGGTAGTCTGTACCCAATAACTAAGTAAATTATGAGGTAAAAATCCTTGTGTTGCATATTATAATGCTCCAAATGTTATGCTTTAGTGGGTTAGAGCTCAATAACAGTATTAGCAAGTGAATTGTAGTGAGGTTGGAATATCTCCACCAATCATAAACTCTTACAATTTCTAATTTGTTCCTGGATTTCACGTTGCACAGTTGGACATCTTATATCTTAAGATTGGAAGTATGTCAACTAGAGATAAAAAGAGAGTGAATGCTAGAACATATCAATAGCTTTAATTTAAATAAAAGTAATAAAAAAAGCAAAAAAGAATTATCCAATCCAAACAGTTGGTGTAAGCTTACTGCATCCTATGTCGTTGATCAAAGATTCAGTCGTCCTATCGGATAAGTGAAAGATGCCCATACCTTTGCCACCTTGTTCTTGCAAAGATACGTCCATGTATTCTTCAGAAAAATAAATGCAATTAGGCTTACACTTATTAACATTACTACACTCTATCGAAAAGATAGAGTTATTACCCAAGAAGAGAGCTTTGTTCCCCATATTTGTAGTCGTAACCACGTAAAAATTCTCACCCATGTCCTCCAACTCATACACATTAAAGCTCACAGTTCTTTTTGTAGTATATCTTGTAACAATAATCAATCTGTTAGAAACCTCAACCAAGTACAAGTATTCCTCGTCTGAGAAATGTCCAAAGGTAATATTGAGTGCATCCAATTTAGTTGGATTGGATCCTTTTACATCACATGTTACAATACATGGAATTGTTACGATATATGGAATAGCTGCTGCTACAACAACAACACGTTGGGTAGCTAATGCATACAGCTTGTTATTGTAATAAATCATATTATTAAATGCGTGTTTATAATTATCTATTTGTGTCCAACAAGTATCACCGGGTTTCCAATAACCTAATTGTCTTCTTTGACCCCATATCACGAAAACAATAAAGTCAGAGGTTGAATTTGGATTTGCTGATAAAACAGCCCTACCTATAAAATAAATGTTGTTCGGTAAAGAATAATGTCTGAATCCCGGGAAAGTATCGAGTTTAGGAAGCTCGATTTGAACACGGGATATTGGATGAAAAAGACTAGCCGTAATTTCATCTTTAGTAGAAACCATAAATAACCAATCTAGGCATGACGAACAACGTTTACTAATGGTCTCGGGTAAGTAGATCTTATGAGTTTTACCTGAAACCAAGCTGTAAAATTGTCGGATCCCTAAACAAGCTTCGTCTTTTTCTTCAGCAAGCATAAGCCATGGAGCTCGGAAAGTTTTTTGCTTTAGATAGTTCTTCTTGTCTTCATTGCTAGAAGAAATTTGCCACGATTTGCAAACTGACATGAAAGACGCATAATCCTCGATTGAGGTCAGGCGATCACCGATATTAATCACAACATCATCGGGTAAAACTACTGCACTTTCTGCCATTGATTTTTTTAGACGAAATCTTTCTGCCATTGAACCGAAGATATAATTCTCTGAGATTATATTTGTAAAATTATTGTATCTAAATTTCGTAGATTGCTAGGTTTTATTAATCTAAACTTCTATAAGGTTTCGATATATCTAGTTTATTTATATAGGTATTAATTGTCCCTTTCCATAATGGACTCAAATTTGTACTGGATTAGATTTCCAATTTCTAGGATTCTGATTTGAAGTTCAATTTATGGACCACAAGGAAAAAAAAAGATAAATCCAATAATTGTATTAGATATTTATTAGGAAAAATTTACAGGGATAATTAAAGAAAAATAATGATATAATACCGTGATTGGGAGTACTATGGTAAAATCTTTTCTATTTCAGAAGAGAACAGGGCCGGAGACCGACCCTAACATTTCGGGGTCTTAAAGCGAACTCATAAAATAGGACCTCTACATAAATAAATATATTATTACGACTAGCATGGTTTGAATTCTAGATCTCATGAAAAAACATACAACATTACCATCAAAATAACAATACTATTTTGTATAATTATTTAAATCGAGAATATATATATATATACACACACAGTGGCGGACGTACCTATACAATGGGTGGGCTTAAGCCCACCCTCAAATTCTAAAAAAAAAAATTAATATAGTCCATTTATCTATTTTAGGTTTTCAGCCCATTTAGTTTTACTTATAAATTTATAACTTAATAACTTGTTTTACCTTCAATACAATTTTACATAAATCAAAATTATAACCAGTATCCAATTTATCATCTCTATCAGGTATTTTTTTTTATTTTTTTGTTAATTTTATCAATATATTGTTAAATTTTTTATCAAGTTTTAATAATATAATAAATATTAATTGGTTGTATATTTGTAGTTAAATTTATTTTTTAATTAAAAAGAAATAATTAAAAGACATTAATTATTGAAATAATTTGACTTTTTCTACTCTACGTTTCCAATTTAAAGTGTTTAATTAGTTTTAATGTTGTTTTTTGTTCCAATTTAAATTGTTCAGCAGCCTTCTTTTTTTGTTCTAAAATTGTTCGACAGCCGTCTAGGTTACTTTTTTCTTTTTGTTATACTTTAGCATTGTTTAATTAGGTGCAATGCTTTTTTTTTCGACAGTAGATATAGGGTTTTTTCTTTTTTTTTGTTTGATAGTTTAGCAGGTTACTAGTTTTTATTACTTAATTTTTTATTAATATATTTCTTAATTTTTAATAATAAAATCAAATAGAATTGTATATATCATATAAAAATAATACTAGATTATAAAATAGTATAAAACAGTTTTTTAATAATTTTTAACTTTTTATATTAATTTAAAAAATTATGAACTTGAATTTTTTTTTCGGGGGCGTTGCCCCCGAACCCCCTTATTGTTTAAGCCCACCCTCATTTTTGTTTCTGGATTCGCCACTGTACACACATAATACATTTAAATGATTAAGGGGCTTAAAAATATCAAAAAATTGGGACCCTATGCGGTTGTGCCCCCTGCATTAACACAAACCGACCCTAGAAGAGAGCTACGAAATGTGGGTCTCAATAGACTGTCCTATTTTAGAAGGGAGGCAGGAAATGCGGGTGTCAATAATCTACTCTATTTTAGAAAGGAGCCGGGAAATGTATGTGTCAATAGCCTACTCTATTTCAGAAGGGAGTCGGGAGAAATAGTAGTTATAGTCCACTATGTAATGGATGTGTAGTTATAATGTTGGCAACACAAGTATAGACAACAACGCGAAATAGTGTAGGGAAAGATATGCCATCACTTTATAAAAGTTGTCTAAACGCCAGAAGGAAGCCATCAAAAGTCGTTTTACTTGTTGTGATCTCTTCCATTTCTCGCAGCCATGGTATAAACCCCATACATCGAATATCTCAACTTCGAGAACATTATTACGTGGAATCTCATCTCTCTTAGATATATTACCAGTAAACTGGCATCTATGACATTTCTTGATATATTCATGACAATCCTTATGTAAAGTAGGCCAATAAAAACCGGTCTGTAATACCTTTCAGCTGTACGATCACCTTTGAAGTGTCCTCCGTATGGTGAATCATGACAACTAGCAACCACTGACTGAATATCACTCTCATGTATGCATCTTCTCACCATATGATCGCTACATGTTTTGTAGAGGAAGGGATCCTCCCAAAAGAACTGTTTAGCACGGCTTATCAATCTCTTCTTATCTTGTGATGTAGCTCCTTCAGGAAAGTTACCAATCACAATAAGATTCGCAATCTCTGGATACCAAGGAGTACCATCATATATGGCAAATAAACTTTCATCAGGAAACTCTTCTCGAACCAACTCAAGACCACTATTAAACTCAGAACCTTCCAGTCGAGACAAATGATCTGCAACCTGATTATCACAACCCTTTCGATCTCGAATCTCTAAGTCAAACTCTTGTAACAATAACACCCATCTGATTAAACGCGGCTTAGCATCTTTCTTTTCCATAAACACAACAACTTTCGCCCCAAGTAGATAGGAACAAAATTTGTCAAATACATACACAACAACTAGTAGTTCTTTCTCAGTTACAATATAATTTATTTGAGCACTTGTAAAGACCTTACTAGCATAATAGATGGAATGAAATACCTTATCTTTTCTCTGGCCCAAAACAGAACCCATAGCAAGATCACCAGCATCACACATAACTTCAAACGGAATCTTCCAATCAGGAGGTAATACAATAGGTGCAGAAATAAGATTCTCCTTAATCTCTTGAAATGCCACCATGCAAGCTTCATCAAAAAGTAATTTTGCGTCCTTTTCAAGTAAGTTACACAATGGTAGCGATCTTAGAGAAGTCCTTGATGAAACATCGGTAAAAACCAGCATGACCCAAAAAGAATCTTACCCCATTTACAGAAATAGGAGGGGGAAGAGTCTTGATTACCTCAATATTCGTACGATCAACTTCTAAACCAGCACTTGAAACCTTGTGACCCAACACTATACCCTCACGTACCATAAAATGACACTTCTCCCAATTCAAAACGAAATCAGTCTCCTTGCATCTAATCAATACCTTTTCCAGGTTTTGTAAACACTCATCAAAGTTATCACCAAACACAGAAAAGTCATCCATAAATACCTCAAGGAAATCATCGATCATATCCCAGAAAATCGCCATCATATATCTCTGAAAAGTAGCAGGTGCGTTACATAATCCAAATGGCATTCTTCGGAAGGCAAAGGTACCAAAAGGACATGTAAATTTTGTCTTGTGTTGGTCTTTCAGATCTACATATATGATTGGATCCTGAATACCCATCCAAAAAGCAATAATATTCTCTTCCAGCTAGCTTGTCTAACATCCGATCTATAAACGGGAGAGGAAAGTGATCTTTTCTAGTGGCCTTGTTCAACTTATGATAATCCATACACACTCTCCTACCAACAACGGTTCTTGAAGGTATGACTTCATTCTGTTCATTCAAGACGATAGTGATACCACCCTTCTTTGGTACGCATTGAACTGGACTCACCCATTCGCTACTAGCTCTGGGATAAATGATTCCCGCGTCTAGTAATTTGATAACCTCTTTCTTCACCACTTCTTTTATAGCTGGCATCAATCTCCTTTTCCCTTCAATTGAGCGTGCACTTTCATCGTCCAAAATGATTTTGTGTTGGCAATAGGAAGGACTAATACCTTTGATGTAAGCAATAGTCCAACCAATCGCCTCTTTGTTAGCTCTTAGTATACGCAACAGTTTATCTTCTTGAAGACCTGTTAAAGTAGATGAAACAATAACAGGTAGAGTGTTGTTAGTACCTAGATACGCGTACCTCAAGTGTGTTGGAAGTGGATTTTCTTCTAATTTTGGGGGAGATTCAATAAATGGTTTCTTTTTAGGCACTATCTCCCCTGGCTCTCTGACAGGTTCATAGGTGAGGCGCTTATGCTTTGGATTTCCCGAATTAAGAGCTGCCACTATTTCGGCTAGCTCTTCTATTGGATTTGGTAAGTCAAGTGTTAAAGCAGCCTGCAATATATCTTCAAAATTCATGTACTCCCATACCTCTCGCGTGGCTAGATCAATTACGTCCATTCGGAGAAAGTCTTCTCGAAAATCTGGAAACTTCATAACCCTAAACACGTTGAACTTTACCTCATCGTCTTGGATTCGCATAGTTAATTCTCCGTTTTCTACATCAATCACAGTACGCCCCGTGGCTAGGAATGGTCTTCCCAAAATGATGGAGACATTCCTATCTGCGTCGTATTCAAGTATAACAAAATCAACGGGAAAAATTAAAGTATCTGCCTTGACGAGGACATCTTTTACTCGTTCCTCTGGATGTGCGAGGAATCTGTCAGCCATTTGCAATACCATGGAGGTCGGTCTTGCATCTCCAATCTTTAACATTTCGAAAATTGATTTGGGCATGAGATTGATGCTTGCATCCAAATCACACAAATCTTTTCCTTGCCACTGATTACCAATGAAAATAGGAATTGTAAAACTCCCAGGATCAAGTATTTTAGGTGGCAATTTGCTTTGGCATATGGCGCTACATTCTTCTGGCAACCTTATCATCTCATTCTCAAGGTATGGTCTTTTGTTGGCGATGGCTCTCTTCAGGAATTTAACGTACTTTGGCACATCTCTAAGCATCTAGGAATGGTATATTAATGTTAAGACCTCTTACCATGTTCAAGAACTTCTGATAGTCAGCCATATTTCCTTTCTTCTGGACTCTTGAGGGAAAAGGTGGAGGAGGACGGGTTTCTATAACATCTTTCTTGTTTGGAATCTCTAGAATCTTCTCCACTTCCACTACTTCTGGTTCATCTTCTTTCTCCACCACATCTTTTACCATTTTCTCTTTCACAGTTGTTTCTTTCTCTTTCATCACGGGAAAAGGAGGTGGTGGGAGCTTCTTACCACTTCTAAGTGTTACATCATTAAAATCTTCTTTCTGATTCAAAACTTCAGTGTCGCTGGGGAGTTGTCCTTGTGGACGCTGACTCAATTATTTTGACATCTGAGCTATCTGGTTTTCTAACAATTTAATTGTTGCGGCAGAAGATTATTGCTCTTGGCAAGATTTCGTTTGAAGGTTGATTTATGTCAAAAAGGTTTACAGAACATCTAACACACCTTCTTGAGGTTGAGTAGGTAGAGCTTTTTGATTCATGGTCTCGGTGAAAGTGTCTTGAGGAGGTTATCTCTGAGCTTGATTTCTGTAACCTTGTCCCCCTTGGTAGTTGTTTTGTAGTCTTGGCTGATAGTTATAACCTTGGGGACGCAGCTGATATGTGTATATCGGATTAGCAGCCCCACTTGGATTTGAATACTGGAAACCCGGATGGTTTCTATTCGGTTGATAATCTTGACCACTTGAATTATAGTTCCCTCGGTTGGCAACAAACATTACGTCTTCTGTATTACTTTGACAATGCTCCCAATCATGATCTTGTACACCACAGTTAGAACACCCATAAACTTCTTGTGTAACATTAACATCTGCTCTTCTACCTGAAAGACCTTCTTTAACAGCTGAAGTAAGATGTTTCAATTGTTGCTCCAATGTGTTCTTCAATTTATTCTCCAAGGAAGAGAATTTTTCTTCAATCACAGCACTACTTTCTTTATAACTTCCACTTAGGAGAGGTGTTCTCACGATGTTCCAACCCATCTCATTCTTCACTGTTCTATTCAAAATAACCTTTGCGTGAACTGGCTGTACTTGTAAAAATCCACCACCACAAAGCAGGTCTAAATCTTTTCTTGATTGCCCATCAAGACCTTTATAGAATATCTTCAATTGTTGTTGTTCTGTAAGACCATGATCAGGAACTCTTTTTAAACATATTTGAAATCTCGACCAACTTCTACCCAACTTCTTGTCTTGTTCTTGCTCAAAGGAAGTTAGAGCAATTTGTGCATTTAATCTCATGTTAGTTGGGTAGTATCTATCAAAAAATGCAGTTTGCAACGCATCCCAAGTAGTAATCGATCCAGGCTCTTGAGAATTATGCCATTCACTTGCTCCATCTATAAAAAATATCTAAAATTTGCAAAGTACATTTGATCTCTAGTCACTCCTTGTGTAATATAGGAATCAAAAATTTGCATGAACTTCTGTACAGCACGAATTGGATCTTCTCCAGGTGCTCCTCGAAAATTTCCATAATTCTGAAATTGAGACAACATACCAAGATCGGGTCAGTATCTCGCGACATTAATATCGACAGGACCAATTCTAAGGGCAGGAGCTCGATATGGAGCTTGTTCAGGACCATTAATGAACCATGGATCGTTAATAACTTGAGGTTGAACTTGTGGAACAAAAGGAGGATTAATCTCGTGTTCTTCAGTCATTGTTTCTCTCGCTAATTTCTCCTCTTTATCCTTTGATTTTGCTTCTTTCTTTCTTTTGTTTGCTTCTCTAACTAGGATTTTGGGATTCTCAAGGATCACAAGATTTTCGAGCATATACCAAACCTGTAAACCTAAGAAAGAACGAACAAACCAAAGTGTTAAACTAAAAAATAAAATAACAATTAAACTACTAAAGATTAACATCAGGGTCACACGCTACCGTCCCCGGCAGCGGCGCCAAAACTTGGTGGGTCATGGTGTGTTATAAAATTAAGTATTGAAAATAGAGGAACCACAATACCGCAAGTGCACGGTTGTCTAAGTAATATCCGATAAATAGGGTTTCGTTCTCAGGGACGGATTAGGTACAACTCTAGTATTAATCAGATAGTAGTAGTAATTGCTTAACTAGAAAAATAAGATAAAATATTTTTGTTTTGTTTTCTAAAATTAAGGTGCAATAAAATAAATTACTGAAATAAAATAAAGCAGGTAAATAAGATTTAAACTTAAGAAAAGAAAGTGTACTTGATCCTCGCAAGGGTTTCACCTAACCTATCTAATTAATGCTTCTGTTTAAGTGCTAAACGGGTATTATTGTGCTAGTCGGAACTCTAATATCTCCTAACCCCCGTCAGGATGGACTTAGGTGCTATCCTACAGTATTACAAACCCTGTCAGGGTGATTATAAGCTACTTTCAGATGGTTCAGTCTCCTACCTCATTGGCTGCATGGTTAGTTAAGCCCGTCAAGGTCAATAACGAATACTACGCGTCTATTATCTATGTCTGTACGTAAACCCCCCGTCAAGGTGATCACTTTGCCACTTAAGTGAATAGCCTAATTACTATGAGCTAAGTTTGATTCATGACTTCAAAATTAGTGATTAAAACAAGATAATAGTCAACACAAAATACCGAATCTAATTTAAACACTTAGATCCCAAATTCAGAAAACATAAATGAAATAGAATTGGGTTCAACCCATATAGCGATTCTCAAGGACTACAGAAATTAGTTCATAACGGAATTAAATACTGAAATAAAATAAAAGAAATACATAATTCTCAATACAGAAAAGAAATAGGATAACCTAAAGGTTGGGTTGGCTGTTGTTGGAAGAACAAAATTAGCTCTAGCTTCTCCCCTGCCTTTTTGCTCTGACTTGAAAATATGAAGCCTCTGATATAATTCTCTGAAGTGTGTGTGAAAAAGCGGCTAAAGGGTCTATTTATACTATTAAAAACGGATTAGGGTTTAGGTTAAGAGGATTAGGTCAAATTATAAAAAGCCCAAACCCATCTTCTTCTTTAATTCAACTGGTGTGCAGCCCTTAGTAAAACGGTTTTAACTTTTGCATAACAACTCCAAATGGGTTGATTCAACTTGGAGAATCTTCCTAACTCATCGAACCATGTTTCACGGCCCAAGGCTAATTTCGCTCCTAAGTAGCCCAAAAACCGAAATTAGTAACAGCCTTCCAGACCTGTAACTTCTTTAATCAATTATTTGTAAATTGTTTTCTTGCTTTTAGCTCCTCCACTTGATCTAAGACTTTAAATATCACTTCTCCTCCTTATCTTGGGTCTCCCTAGAATCATGAACCTACTAACTTTGCACTAAAACAAACAAATTAACGCACAAAAGCTCTAAAAATGCAAATAGTCTAATTCCAAGGAGAGAAAGTGCAATATGACAAAATAAGCATAAAAGACTATCAAATAAGTCAAATATTCACCTAAAGTGATATCTCCTAAGGGCTAATAATTAGAACAAATAGGGAGACATCAAGTTGATGTAGCAAGTGAGCCTAACTACAATACATCACTCATATTATCATTGGCTGACTCGGTTGTATTGTTTTTTCCTCACCACCATCAGAGCCACGCAACCAAGTCTCTTCTTCATAATTAGTTCGCATGTATCTAAATGAAAATCAGGGCATATCACTATCATGGATCTTTTGTTTACTTCAACCTCATAAATATACACAAAATAGAATTTTCCAATGACACGACTATCAAGAGTAAATCACGAGCGGTGATCACGATTTTTCCACCACACTTGCGTTCTGCCGGTAATTATTCAACATGTAATAACTCACCGTGATTGGCATAATTGAGAGCTCGCTTTGGTGGCCTAGATTTTTCCTTATCCACGTGACTTGGATCCTTCGCAGGCGTAGAAAATAATCAGAAAGTACGCTTAGTGTGTGGAGTTGATTGATTCAATCTTTTATTCGTGATTTGCTTAACGCTTGACGAAAAGTCGTATTTTAATTAGGGTTTGTGTATTATATTGATATTTATATTTTTAAATAAAATTGATATGTATAATGTCTAAAGAAAATGGTAAATAACTAAATATATTTTATTAAATTTTATAATTTTATGCAAGTGTTTTAGTAATGGTAAGTTTTGGAGAAATCTCATTTTTTTATATCAAGTAAAAATAAGGTGTCTTGTTAAACTTCAATGATATTATAAGGGGAGGGAATTTAAATGATAAATACATAAAAAGAATGTTTATGAACCTTAATACTTCCTATGATCGTTACAGATTTTCATATATTAGATATTAATATCACATATCAACTAAGTGATGACTTTCACGACTATTGTGGGGGGGTTTTGCACCCAATTTAAAGTTTTTCTCAAAGTTTTCAAATATAAAAATAGCTTTTTGAACATTTTCTCCATTTTCTATACTTCGCTACTACTGTGTTCTTGGATTTATATTTATAAGAATCAATCTTCTTAAGACAAATATATTTTATTAATCCTCAAACCAACCGTTACTTTTACTGTTTGGGTAATTCACCGTGTTTGGATTGAAGAATTTCAAAAAACCTAAATCATTTTAGAAATTTCGAATTTAAAAAAATAGACATTCAAAAATAATTTAAGAATTAACAACTTTAATATCATATCAAATCTATCAAATAAGGGTTAGACGGACTCCAATAGACTTCCAATTCTAGCAAAAATCTAAAATTGGAAGTTGAATAACCAATTTACCCCCAACAACTTCACTCAAATAAAGAATCTGAATTGTAAACCTATTTTTTTTAAACCAAAACCTTAACCATATTTTTTTTTTAATTCATTTTCCTATGTAACAACTGAAATGTTCATGATCTGTTATTTGTTTTTTTTTTGTTTTTTTATATAAATTCATTTTCAAAAAATTCAACAAACTCTCTAAAGAAACCAACTAATCTATTTATTGAAGATTTTAACAATGAAATTATTTAATTTTAATATTCTCAAAAAGTAACAGATAATATATTTTCTAAAATTTATAAATAATTAGAGAGAATAATTATAATTATAATTAGATATTAATAACATTTATAATATACTTAAGATATAAATATTATAAATAATGCAATTTTATAAAAAAAAATTAATTGATATAAATTTAAATTTGAATATAAATTTAGAAAATAGGAAAACTGAAACTGGAAAGTTGCTGGAGAAAAGCTGTGATTGGAAATAGTTATTTGAGAAAAAGTAGCTATTTGACTCCCAATTTCAGCTAAAAAGTTAAGAGTTGTTGGACTTAACCTTAGTCCCCCTTCTTAAAATTGGGCCTAGGATAGAAGGCTTTCAATCTGGGAGCGTCTTATGTGTTAAATACCATTTTATCCTTAATGAGGGACTAAAATGCAATTAAGTAGGTGTTTTTTTATGAAATAATGATGAAACTAATGAGTTTTATTTTTTCATACATAGGAGGCTTTAAAAGTCGTTAAGTATAAAAAGTTACAAGAAGGACAAAAATCCTTATTAGGAATCTAAAACAACTCTAACAGTTGCTCGCTCACTTCTATCTCTCATAATCAAACTTCGAAAGATAATATGGGGGACCATAAAAGTCCATCGGATGTGTGTTCATTGATGCCCCTTCCTTTGCTAACCTGTCCGCGCAAAAGTTGGCTTCTCTGAATATGTGGTTCACTTCAAAATAGGGGTGTTTTTGCAATAATGCGCAGTATTCTCTTAGTATTGAAACTTTGCGACTACCTAAGTTCCCACCGCCCTTCACTAGCGCGTGGAACTTCCTCGAGTCCCTCTCATTATGAGTTGAGCTCCCACTGCCCTTCACTAGCGTGTGGAGCTCCTCCGAATCTGTTTCAATACACAAAATTGTATAGCCCTTGCTTATATCCCACTTTAGTCCAAAATGTAACGCATATAGTTCAGATGAGAAAGGAGAATCTGTGATACAATTACCTACAAAACCCGCGATACACGAGCCATATCCGTCCCTCAAAATGCCACCAATACCAGCGGTGCCTTTCGCTAGAGAGAAACTACCATCGATATTCAGCTTGAAGCCATCAATAGGCTTTACCCACTTAATCATAATATTTCTGGCTATCTTTATTATACCCCCGTCTAGTCTCTTCCCTACGCTAAAATGAAATTTTGAGCTAAGGAAAAGATTTCACGTTTTAGTTCTAATTTATGAGGTACATTAACGGACTCATTAAAAATCAATTGGTTATGCTTAACCCATATGACCCAAATAGCTGCTATGAACACATATGGCCAATCTAGTCCCCAAATTCGCGCTTTAGAGCGAAGATGACCTTCCACCCATGTTTTTACATTAGCCTGATTTGAGAGAACAGCACCAGAACCACTTCTTGAAGCGTTTGACTGATTCCGAGCAAGAGAGACAGCCTGCGAGCGAGAAACTGATGCACTGTGGAAGCGCGCCTGCTCCCACTTACGATTCTGCAGCAACAACTCCCTTCGATCTCCGTCCAGCAGTGATCCAGCTTCAAGCTGCTGCAACACCACATCCCCTTCTCCCGCGAGCAGTCCTTCAGCAGCAGTCAACACGCCATCCGCAGCTAACGCCCGGATTCCAGTTTCTACACATGAACCAGCAGCTCCCATCCCCCACACACCAGCAGCCGAGCAGCTGCTACCTGCATCACAGAAAAGAATATTCCAAACAGTATCTGCAACTTTTCATTTTAAAAACAAATGAAACAGGTTTTCCCTATCCATTCCGCAAACGCCACATGTTCGTGAATCCGTAATATTCCTTGTGCATAGATTATCAGTCGTTGCAATCCTATTTAAAACAACTCTTGATGTCTCCTCATTTGTGATAGATTTATGTTAAAATGAGACATCATTTTTAGTGTTTTAGAAGTCAATAATGTCGATTTTCTTGAGTTTTAGTGCACTTTCCTATTTTGAGTCTTAATTTGTAGAATTATTATTTTTAGAGCATATTGGGTTTAATTGTTTATTTTAGTGTGAAGCTTTAAAGATAATTATGGAGATTAATTAGAGTCCAAGTCAAAGACAACAACTTATGGAAAGAGATTAGCATGGTAATTGGAGATAAGGAAACAAAAGCTGAAAAGATGGAAAAGGAAAAGCTGCCTAAATCTGGGATTCTGCATACACGTCCAAAGATATGGGTTTTTAACTAAGAAATAGGCCGATTCTGGTGATTTCCTTCTTCTAGGGTAAAGATAATTCTGTCACGATTCTTTTGGTATCTTATGGAGCTCAAACCGACCAATAACGAAGAAGATATGCTCAAAATAGTCCAGCAGTGTTTATCTTTATTTCCATACGAATTTGAGTTGGGCTAGAAGTCCAATACCTTACCTCTTTCTCAAGAAAACGAATTAGGTCTTCTAAACACCTATAAATACACCCTTATATCACTTGTAAATGATCCTTGCCTCATAGTAATTAGTTCTTAGAGTTTTATTCTTCCAGTTTATTGTAGAGAGCAAGATGATGTCTTTTGTAATTTCTTTTAATTTATTTCCTTCAGGTATGAACTAAACCTCCCATAGCTTGGGTTTTGCATCCGATGTCTCCTCATTTGTGATAGATTAATGTTAGGATGAGACATCATTTTTAGTGTTTTAGAAGTCAATAATGTCGATTTTCTTGAGTTTTAGTGTACTTTCCTATTTTGAGTCTTGATTTGTAGAATTATTATTTTTAGAGCATATTGGGTTTAATTGTTTATTTAGTATGTAGCTTTAAAGATAACTATGGAGATTAATTAGAGTCCAAGTCAAAGACAACAACTTATGGAAAGAGATTAGCATGGAAATTGGAGATAAGGAAATAAAAGCTAAAAAGATGGAAAAGGAAAAGCTGCCTAAATCTGGGATTCTGCATACACGTCCAAAGATGTGGGTTTTTACCTAAGAAATAGGCCGAATTTGGAGATTTCCTTCTATAGGGTCAAGATAATTCTGTTGCGATTCTTTTGGTATATTATGGAGCAAAAACCGACCAATAACGAAGAAGATATGCTCAAAACAGTGCAACAGTGTTTATCTTTATTTCCATACGAATTTGAGTTGGGCTAGAAGTCCATTACCTTAACTATTCCTCAAGAAAACGAATTAGGTCTTCTAAACACCTATAAATACACCCTTATATCACTTGTAATTCTACCTCTCTTGATCCTTGCTTAGTTGAAAACCTTATAATTAATTCTTAGTCATTGTAGAGAGGAAGATGATGTCTTTTGTAATTTCTTTTAGTTTATTTCCTTCAGGTATGAACTAAACCTCCCATAGCTTGGGTTTTGCATCATGTATAAACTATGAATTCTAATTCTTCTATCTAAGTTTCTTTGGGAATTATATGTTTTAATCTGATATTAGCTACTTACTTTATATTTGCTTATGTGTTTTGATTTAATGTCTTTCCTAGAACTGATCACTTTAGGATTGTTTTAATAGTAGTTAGATGGTCTCCTTGACAGGGTGTTTAACTATTGAACCACCACATAATGTCTAGTGTCGATAGCAGTTCTGACAAAACATACTTCTAACTAGATAGTCATTAGGGTTTGTTTTAATCACCATATCACCAATTGATTGTAGTGTGCTGGATAGGGCCTTAGTGGCGTTTGATAACCCTATTTGAGTCATCGTCTTGGTTGTGCTGTAGCCCCCTTAGTCGCTCTCAAGGTCTAAGATAGGGGAATTTAGAATCCTGACTAAGTATACCAAGAGCTAATATTCTCCCTTATGAACTAGATTTATAGATAGAATTAGAAGGATTAGTGCATACTAGCAAAACCTAAGCTATACTTCTCATCTCATATTTCTTAATCTTTTGTTTTATTGTCTTTATTTTCCTTAGTTTTAATTGCTATTCTCGAAATTTATTTGCTTTATTTTCTGTCTTTTAATTATTTACTTTTACTCGTTATTGTTTCCTACGCGATTAACACACTTAAGTCCCTGAGAACGAACTCTACTTATCATTAAAACTTGCATACGTCCTGTAATACTTGCAGTATTGTGCCTGTCTAGGGTGAGAGTGCGTAGTTTTCCATACTTAATTTGATCTTATTTTTATCACACCCTAGACAACGATACTTAATCGAGTTGTATCGTTGTCTCCATACCCGTTATATTTAACCCTATAATAAGGCTTGTCCGATCTTGTCCATATTTCATCTCGTTATTCGTGTGCTCTGGTGCTCGTTTTTTTTTTCCCATCCGAGAATTCAGCCATGATGATGCGTATAATTAACTCTCTTGTTTTTTCGATAAGTTGTTCTATGTTGACGTTTGATCTAATTACTACTATGAATGATTTCTTACTGATTGAAAGTTGATTGAAAGTTGAAAAGGATGAAGATGAATATTGTCGGTGAAAGGATAAGCATCGAGAGGTGTCTTTTTCCATCCATTTTATATTCATCTTGATTTTTTTTTTTGGACGAGTAAAGGTGTGCTACGTATTATACAACCAAGAGCAAATGAAAACTAAAAGTTTAGCCTATTCCTAACTTCGAGAAGTAACTTTGGAGAGTAGACGTTGTAACATGGTGTTGTAATGCCCTGTGCCTGGCGTCTTTTGCTAGACGATCTGCCTCTTTGTTGAAACATCGCGGGATGTGTTTGAAGAAAACATTCCCGGATTCTTTGGCCAGTTGATGGATACGCCTGATCCATGGTTTGAGCTCCCATCTAGCCGCCGACACTTGCTGTATTCCTTGGATTAAATCCAAGTTATCCGTGAAGACATTAACCCTTTCCAACCAACATTTGGAAAAAAGTTGTCAATAATATATTACTATTTATATTGTCTCCGAGAAAAAGTATACGTAATTCTTTGATGTAGTTTTTACATGATTTGTTAATTACTCAACATAGGCAAATAAGTATGTTTTTTCATTAGTAATGGGGTGGAATTTTATACAAAATTAGTTAGGATAGTCAAGCCCATTAATCAAATAATTTATGTCAAACTTGTATACATGTAAATTTAATAACTTAATTTATTTGAGCTCTCGTATAACATTATATTATTTGAAAATAATCTAACCCTTGAAATGAAACATAAAAATGTATAATAAAATTTTATTTGATGAAACTTTATCTTTGCCATTTAAAGAAGAAAAAATCAAAATATAATGAAATGTACAAATGCATTCAATAAAAATGTCTATTTTATGATTTGATATAAATAAATATTTACCATTGGTTTAATTAAATATTTTAATTTTGGATTTCCAACAATGTGTTATTTCTCTTTCTATCTTTTATTATTCTATAAATTGGCGTATACACATGAAGAGTAGATTGTACCTACTAAAAAAAACGGTGAAGAGTAGATTACATAAGCAAATAACTAATGATGGAGTTCATGTTGGTCAGAAATTGGTTCGGGCTCATAATATTGATTCATTTACTTATTTTACGTAAGTCTCAAATCTCCATAGTTTTGTTGTTATCTAGGGTGCGAACAACTATTTTCACAAGTTTGAATTAGTTCTAATAATATGAAATTTGATAATTTTGTTACCATGAGACTTTTTTTCATATATTTTAATTTTAACCTTTTCACTATATACACATATAAAGAAAATCATTGGAGCTGAATCCTCATAAGTTCAAAGATTTTGCAACAAATTTTGCATCTTTTTAAACGAGATCCCAGGTCATAGTCATGATAACAAAGTTTTTCACTTTTGGATCGATCCAAAACCCCATATTTAAGGGAATTTTGAACTGGAATAATGAAATTTAAGATATGTTTTGGTTGAGTCATATTTACCATATACTTGACTTATGATTAGTATATATACATCATGATAACGAGAAGAGTAATTTTTTTAAAATTAAACGTGTACATGCATGTAATTTTAGCCTTATAATTATTTTTATTATACTTTAGAAGAATAAACTAACTAATATTATTTGTCTCTGTTTTTTTTAAATAGAGAATGTGAAATTTATTGAAGGAGCAGTATGTGAGTCACGAACTCAAACTTTTCGTGGAATATGTAACCATCTCAACTGTAATGCCATGTGTGAACAAGAAGGCTTTAGATCAGGAAGATGTACAGGATCGCAAAACCAATGTAAATGTGTTAAAGATTGTGGTGGGATTCATGTTCATCCAAGAGGTGGCGAAAATGGTGGAGATTATGATCTATGGACTCCTGGTGATGATAATGGAAT
The DNA here is from genome assembly GCA_029959085.1 of Nemophila menziesii. Classification (NCBI taxonomy): domain Eukaryota; kingdom Viridiplantae; phylum Streptophyta; class Magnoliopsida; order Boraginales; family Hydrophyllaceae; genus Nemophila; species Nemophila menziesii. The sequence continues at coordinate 41,017,495 of JARWIR010000004.1, read as the reverse complement.
AGATGACGACAGAATCATTAGAGGCAATTGAGGCTATCAATCGAATGATTGAACTAGTCACATTATATTAATTTGGTACCATAAAAGGGATTCCATTAATGTAATAAAATAAAAACACCTAGTAATTGAATAAATTTACTTTTCCCATTTTAGATTATAATGTTTTCTAAAACATGTGCCTATATTCTTTTTAAAAAGGACCAATACTTTAAATAAGTTTACAAGGTGATCATACAACACACCTTATCTAGTAACTATTCAAAATTCAGTATCTCATTTGATAGGGTAGTACATCATACCAGTTTCCAAACAATTTGCCAAGGAGAACTTTTTTTAAACCCAAGGATATTGTTACATTATATTTTAACAAGAGAATAAGGGATTATTCAATTCAGAGAAACCATAAATACTTGTAGTAATATTAAAACCTCTATTGTTTTTATAGGATTTCTATCTCTGATTATTGTGATTGTATTTGCATTGCCATTTTCAACCACTACTCTATATGTTTCAAAAATATGTACCCTCTCACAAGCTAGTAAAACTTCAAATGCATCTTCCCCAAGTGTTGTTTATGTTGCACAAAAACTTCCCCTCCTTATACAAAATTTACTTTAAAATCTCTAGTTGCACAAGAAATAGTAGAACATTTATCAATAAAAATTGCATCAGTATTAAATTAATAAAGTTAGGGGATTGAGGTTTCCATTTAAGCAAACTTTTATTAGAGTTTTCATTATTATGTATCTCTAAGTTATTATGTTGTTGTCTTATAGATAGAGGACCCTCAGAATTTATATGAAGGATTTATGTCATTGGGGTGTGTACATAACAAATATTTTTCCAACGTTTAAAATCTTTTTTCAGGTTGCCATTACTAAATTTATTTAATATTTTCTCAACATAGTGTGACTGAGATAGTACAATACCTTCATATGTTTAGAGAATCTTGATACCCAAAATAACATCCGCAAGGTCTAAATCTTTCATGTCAAACTTACTTGAAAGTATCCTTTTGGTAGATGTAATCACGTCTCATTGTTACTTCCAATGATTAGCATATCATACACATATAAATAGGCAGTGACATATCCCGTCTCATCTCGTTTTACATAAACATATTTGTCACATTCATTGATCCTGAAACCATTCAAGATCATGAATCTATCAAATTTACCATGCCATTGCTTTGGTGCATGTTTTAAACCATATAAGGATTTAACAAGCTTACCTACTTGCTTCTCCTTACCTGGAACTATATAACCCTCAGGTTGTTCCATTTATATCTCTTCACTTATGTTCCATTTATATCTCTTCATTTAATTTTTCATTTATGAAAGCTGTTTTTACATCCATTTGATGAATTTTGAGCTTGTATATCAAAGCTATAGCGATTAACATTTGAATGGATGATATTCTCGTGACCGTAGAATAAGTATCAAAATAGTCAAGTCCTTCCTTTTGACTATAACCTTTTACAACAAATCAAGTCTTACATTTTTCAGTTGACCCATCAGTCTTTAGTTTCTTCCTGAATATCCATTTGCATCCGAGTTGTTTATTCCTAGGAGGGAGATCCACTAGTTCTCATGTATGATTTTGCATAATGAAATCTATCTCGCCGTTTACCGCTTCTTTCCAGTAAAGGGCGTCAGGGTTTTACATAGCCTCCTTAAATGTTCATGGTTTGTCATCTAGCATATAAGATAGAAAGTCAGGACCAAAAGATGTAGAGGTTATCATCCTCTTACTTCTTATTAGGTTTCCATCATTGGGAAATGATTCATGATATTGATTTTTGGTTGGCAATGATTATTGATCTTTCTCTTCTTGGATTGCATCGTGTGTTCTTTTTAAGGAACAAGATTCTGATGTGGTCTTGTATGGAAAAGTTGTTTCAAAGAAATGTGCATTTCTTTATTCAATCACCGTATTGGCGTGAATGTCAACATGACAAGATTTGTGTACCAGGAATCTCTATGCAGCATTGTTGTGAGTATATCCAATAAATATCCGGTAAATATAGACTCTCCCCCACAAATTTTGTGGTAACCCTGAGTTAATCAGCCAGGCATTCATCATTTACTTCAACGTGCGGTTGTTGCGTTCAGCAATTCCGTTTTGTTGAGGTGAATAGGGGGTCATGGTTTGATAGATAATTCCATGTTCAGCGCAAAAATCTTCAAAAGGAGACACATATTCTCCTCCCCTATCTGTTCTAAGATTCTTAATCTTATAATTTAGTTGATTCTCAACTTCTGTTTTGTATTGCTTAAATGCTTTTAAGGCCTCATCCTTAATTCGAAGTAAGTATATTTGACAATACCTTGTGCAATCGTCAATGAAAGTTCTAAAATACTTTGTCCCACTTCTAGTTTGCATAAATTTTAAGTCATAAATGTCACTGTGAATTAACTCTAAAGGTATCGAAGTCCTTTCTATAGATTTAAACAAGGTTTTGGTTAATTTGGACTCAACACATACTTCACATTCCTTTCGAGAATTAAAGTTCACATTAGGTAATAACCCAACGTTTACTAACTTATTTAATGAACCGAAATTAACATGTCCTAATCTATCGTGCCATAAATTAGGTGAGTCAAGCATATAAACACGATCAAAATTTTCATTCATTTCTTTACCGGTTACATTTTTGGTAGGTATTACGGTTATAACATTAATCTTAAATAGGCCGTCGCAGAGGTACCCTTTTCCTACATAATTTTTGTTTTTAGTCAATACAAACTTATCAGCTACAAATAGAAGTTTAAACCCAGCTTTGCTTAGCAAGGAATATGAAACTAAGTTCTTGCTAATGTATGGAACATGGAGGACATTGTTCAAGGTCAGCTCTTTCTCGGAGGTCATCTTCAGCACAATCTTTCCAGTTTCTTGAACCTTTGAGGTGGAAAAATTTCCGGTATACAAGATTTCTTCATCTGTAGCTTTCTTGTAGGTTTTGAACACAGATTTGTCTAAGCACAAATGTTGGGTTGCTTTAGTGTCTATCAACCATGTCCTTGGGTTGTTGACGATGTTGATTTCTAAAACTTTGCTGCCTGGTTCAAATCGTCAATGTCCTCGGATAACTCAGTCACATACGATTGACCGCCCTTACCTTTCTTTTTGATTTCCTTGTGCCTTTTTGTTTCGACCATGTTTTGCACGATGTCCATGCTTTCCACAGTTGTGACAATCCCCTTTGAATTTCATCTTTTTATTGTTTTTATTATTTGACTGTCCTTGCTCTTGCGCTTGTTGTTTTAGTTGGTCCTCCCTTGTTCCACAACATTTTACTTCTCTTCATATGATCGAGTGTTAGTTTCCTTTTCAGCCATTCGATTGTATTCCTCGATTCTTAACCTTACAGTTAGATATACAAGCCTTATCTGTTTGCGTTTGTGCTTGAGGTAGTTCTTGAAATCTTTATACACTAGGGGTAGCTTTCCCACAAGAGCACCAACTTGGAAAGGCTCTGCTAGATTCATACCCTCAGCACTCAGTTCATGAATAATCAACTGGTACTATTGTACTTGAGACATTAATGGTCTTGAATCCACCATTTTGAAATCAAGGAACTTACCGATCACAAATTTCTTTGTCCCTGCATCTTCAGTCATGTATTTCTTCTCAAGAGAGTTCATAATTTCTTGGCAGTTGTCATGGTGCAGTACACATTATGTAAGGATTTCCCCAAACATTTTAGAATGTAATTCTTACATAAGAAATCAGCATGCTTCCAAGCATCTTGTGCGTTGTATGTCTCATTGTTTGGATTGGATCCCATTTCTGGTGGATCTTCATTCAGAAATTTTGCCAAGTTTAGAGTGGTCAGGTAGAACAACATCTTTTGCTGCCACCTCTTAAAGTCAGAGCCATTTAACTTTTCTAGCCTATCGACTGGTCCAAGGGTGTTGGTGCGGGTACATGAACTTTTGTTCTTGAGTTGTTACCCGTCTCATGTTGCTTTTTACTTTGTTCAGTATTTTTCTCCATATTATATATGAAGCAGAAATCTGACGTTAGTAAGCGAGTAAATTTCTAGTATGTATACACTAGCCTAGAAATCATAATAAGATAAAAGAAGTAGAATATAATATTTCTGTCCAGTATACACAAACCTAGGAATTTTGCTAAAGTAAAGTTTATAAAACGAAAATAAAACATTTTCTGGTTTATACAACGTGATACATAAATACCTTAAATTGTTGTGATTTTATTTGTATAAACCAGTAAAACAATATAAAATTAATGCAGAAATAAAATAAAAGTAAATAATTAAATAAGTTTACTTGTCGAGTCTCAAATTGAATCTGATGTCCTTAAGGTATTTAGGCCACTTATTGGTATCTTACGTTTGTTGGTTTCAACCTCCAGGATACAACGACAAAACTATTCAAAACAAACTGACACACTAATTCTTAATAATTTCAACAAACTTGTTAATGTTGCTTCTTTCTATCTCTCTCTTATAATTTTAATGCTTAATGTTTTGAAAATTGAATGAATAAAATTATTGAGTTGGTCAACTATATATAAAAGATGAAAAAGTGGATTGCCAAAGGGTTGTGATGTTTCATTTAGAGACACGTTGTATTAATATAAGATACAACGTTTACTTAATAAAGACCAAAGTTTGGGCTAGTCCAGATGGTATGAATCTAAGGCCCAATAGTCCAACAAGGCTAATGGTCTAGGTTCAAATTCAAACACCACCAGACCCTTTATTTTTTTATTTTTGCTTTGCTTTATAACAAAAAGAAATAAAAAATAAAATAACATTTTTTTTCTCCAAATTACATGACTCAATTTCTCATACAATTTCAAATGATTTAAACCAAGTGAATATATTATGTTAATCTTTACAATTGGAATAAACGTATCAATATCCGACTCATTTCTTTAAATTAAGTCACCGACTAATATTGTAAACATGGTCAACACTTGGGTAGAATCTCATTTGTCCAACAAATAGAAGTCGATACCTTTGGAATCTTGAAGGCATGCCTATGGGTGGGAGACTTTAAGAACTTCATGTGTGTGATCGGGAATGCTTTTAGTGCCTTTAGCGAACAATTCTATTATTAAAAACCCATGTATTAGTATTATAATTTTTAGTATTTACTTATATTACCGAGTTTTGCAACCCTATATTCTCTTTTGTTTCGTGAGATAAAAGAAGAGTAGTAGACTGGGTAACCAAAAACATGCCACTTGGCAACGTTTTCGGGAATTGGTTAATCCATTATCCTGCACAACTAGAAACACTCCTAGAACTAGATGCATCCCTTTCAGGGATAGGCTAATTAGTTTGTAATAGTCTTTTATTTGATGTAAAAACATTTAGAACAAAAAAACCGTATTACCACCTAGTAGCTTTATTTTTTAGGAAGCAAAAAAAACATCTTATAAGCCATTCTATATAACCACGTAGGGTGATGACGCCTATACCCACTTGAATTACCTGATACATTCCAAGGATTATCGATATTTATCTTCATTTTTTCAAGACCATCCAGTGATATACCTTGGAATTATTCCCCCGAGTACCGACTTACATTATCATTGACTTTGGCAAGGGCTTTATAACAATACCTCGTGTTCTTACCTCTTGTATATATTTCCTGGTTCTCTATTTTATCGGCAATATAGGACTTTTCCAAACCCATGTGTTGGACCTTTATCCCCAAATATCTAGTTCGGTTATCCCCCCCATTAACGCGTGTCCAACCTTGCTTCCCCACATTGCAAGGAGGCCTAAAATAGAGGCGACACACTGTTATCCACTCCCCTTAAAGAGGCGTAAGTACCCTTGGAACCTGTGTTGGATATTTACCTCCATTATCTTCTTTATCACCTTGTTTATCCATATTTGTAGATCCATGGCAAGCTTTCTTAAGGTGTATGAAACACCCAAAATTAAAGTAAATGAGGTGGAGTCCCTCATGCTCAAATTTTTGAAGATGATATTTGATTCAAATAATAGATACAAGTGGTATGTTGAGATCCACTTATATAGACAACCTCGCGTAATTTACCATCACACAAGATTATATGAATAGGTCAATGTGAATCGACTTTCCAATGTTTTTACCCAATGACTTAAGAATATCCTCAATATAATTTATCATTGGGAGCCAAGAAAACACACCTAAACCCTTCTTTTTTACTACAAACGTATCCTGGGGCATGAATAGTGGGTCACACACCCTTACTACTATATAACAATCTGAAACCATCCACGACCCTCATCCAAAATTTTATTGTAATGTTCTTGACTTGTAGATTGTGCCATAAAATATCCAAAACCTAGCAATACCAACTCCATGTGAGCTTTTAAAGCCAAAATTTGATCCCGATTACCCAATAAGCATTTCTAACTGATTTAAAACCAAGTAAATGAATCATTAGAGTACATATATAAACCTTGCAACAATCCTGTTTTTGCATGCGAATCAGTTGCAGATATGTTGTATTTATGTGTGGAAGGTCATCTTCCATATTAAAAATATCAGTACATGATGTGGAATTAAGAGTAGGGCTCTTATCGACCTCATTCAAGTTCATTGGTCTGTGAATTGTTATCTCCAATTATTCGCTATAGCCTTCAATATACCCCTCCCGACTTTGTTACAATAGTCTCAAGTACGATTCCTCGGCAACTGCGCCAAAAATTTGGCGTCCCCTATAACATGATGTAATGTTGGAGATATAAAAATCTCACTAATATAATGCCTTCTCCTAACAGTTTGGACTTTTGGTTGAGTTGACAATCTAACATGGTATCAGAGCTCCACGGTAGCCGTGGTCACAAGTTCGAGTCTCTCCACCGTCACCCACTTTATTCTGCACGTGCAAGCTTAGCTCTTCTTCTAAACCTTCTATGGGCTCTCTTCTCCTACTAAGCTTCTCCTACTAAGCTTGCACGTGAGGGGGCGTGTTGGAGATATAAAAATCTCACTAATATAATGTCTTCTCCTAACAGTTCGGACTTTTGGTTGAGTTGGCAATCTAACATGGTATCAGAGCTCCACGGTAGCCGTGGTCACAGGTTCGAGTCTCTCCACCGCCACCCACTTTATTCTGCACGTGCAAGCTTAGCTCTTCTTCTAAGCCTTCTATGGGCTCTCTTCTCCTACTAAGCTTGCACGTGAGGGGGCGTGTTGGAGATATAAAATCTCACTAATATAATGCCATTCTCAATCTAACATGTAAAAATATACCTCGTAAAATACTCCTTACAAGTGTAGGAGTCGTGTTAAGTAATATAGTAGTAAGAATTATCGTTTTCCATAGGAAATATAAAGTTAAGTTCGTATTTTCAGCTTATTTCTAGGATACTGGTTGAGTGAAAACAAGAATAAAAATGTATAATGGTTGGTTTTTGTGAAATAATTAAAATACCAAAAGGTGTTAAAAGTGTAAATTTTTAGTTTTAAAATATCAATAATGTAAAGTAGTAGTGACTAAAATACAAATGAAGATAATGTGTAGAGAATAATGGAAAAGTGTAGCTCGAGATGCTTGAAATTTCTAATAGTTATGACTCAGAATTATTCATAGGTTAAGGGAAAATTAGGAAATTATATGTTAAAGGATTCTATAGTTATCTATCTCTCCGGGGTAATTAAGGGGTACTATATAATCTTAGGAACCTATCCCGGGTGATACTACAAAACGTCAAATAATTAAGCTATAACCCTATAATGATTCTCTGATTAATGTAGACCTCCCGGTTATAAACTAGTCAAATATTCAATATCCTAACTCCACTATTTAACCCCCCCCCCCTATCAAGTGTAGTTAAATAGATACAATAATGCAAATACATGTATAAAGTAGTTTAATTCATCATATAATTCAACTATATTAACTAAACAATAAACCTCAATTCATCTCAACACATAATATTCCAAATTCATACCAATGATTCCAAGATCATATATTAGGGTTCATTCCCAAGAATTTCAAGCTAATAAGGTTTATTTCATAATAAAAATTTGAAATCCAGTGTTTAAAAGAGACATAATCCTAAGAAACATGAAAGGGAATTGAAATTACACTCAAGATTGATGGAATGGTCGGAATGGATGAAATAGTGATGTTGATTTTGCTCTTCTTTCTTTTTCCTCTACTCCAAGGGTGTTCCAAACTTTCTCCAGTTGAATATGATATTGAAATTATCTAAAAACTGATATAGTACAGTCTTAAAACATTTTCTTCAAAGTTGGGCCCACTTAGGTGGGTCAAATGTGACCCAACAACTCTTTTGTCAAAACTAAACAAGTCAGTTCTTCATGGAAAAACGCATGTAACTTCGTCAATTCAACTCCGATTTGTGCGAGATCTCTTCTCACAATAACTAAACTCCAAGGGGTACCTTGCGCAATAAGGTCTTGATCAAAATACTCACCAATTATATATCATGAATTTCCTAAGTTGAACATAACATTTTGTCAGCATTTGTGTTTGAACTTCTAGTGAGACTTTTGGTTCCTTGAAGTTTCTCCGGATCTTGATGAATTGACTTGGGTTTCCTTATCTCTTTAGCTTATTAGCTTCACCTTTCATTCTATGTTTCTACTTGTTCCTATGAGTTGCACAACTAATACACAAAACCTCTCAAATTTCTCTATAATCACATAAATTACCATGGTTAGCTAAAAATTCATATAATGCCAAATGAAGGTATAAATCCCATAGTGAATCTCGAAAACCCCTCGAAATGATGCCTCATGTGTCTCAAAATGTATCACGAAAGATGAGACATTCATTACTATCTCTGACTATTCGCTAATAGCCTCGTTATACGATATATAGCTCCTAACTTTGTAACAGTAGTCTGATAAAATCCAACATGTAGTACTTGTTGATTATCATTTTTATACAAGCCCGAAGTTAATGCATTCTAAACAACTCTAACCTCAAATACCTTTTGATTACTAGTACTTTCTAATCCCATAGTTTATGTAGCAAGTGAGCCTAACTACATTACAGTACTCGTATTATCATTGGCTGACTCGGTTGTATTTTTTTCCTCACCAACTTCAGAGCCACACAAACCAAGTGTCTTCCTCATAATCTGTTCGCATGTCTCCGAATGAAAATCAGGGCATATCACTATCATGGAGCTTTTGTTTGCTTCAACCTCATAAATATACAAAAAATAGAATTTTCCAATGACAAGACCATCAAGAGTAAATTACGAGTGGTGATCAAAATTATTCCCACCACACTCGCGTTCTGCGGGTAATGATTCAACATGTAATAACTCACTATGACTGGATTGATTGAGAGCTCGCTTAGGTGCCTTAGATTTTTCCTTATCCACATGACTTGGATCCTACACATGAGTACAACACAATCAGAATGTACGATTAGTGTGCGGAGTCGATTGCTTCAATCTTTTAGTTGTGATTTGCTTAGCGCTTGACAAAAAGTCGTATTGTAATTAGTATTTGTGTATTATATTAATATATATATGTTTAAATAAGATTGATATGTATAAAGTTTAAATAAAATGGTAAGTAACTAAATATATGCCACATAATATTATTGATTAATTCATCTTGATATATAACAAATTTGTCATCCTTTTTCATATCTCTAACAGTTTTAACAAACCATTCCCCAAGCTTAATAACACTGTTATTTCTAGTTCTCGAGAAAAAGGGTGAACTATACCAAACTGCTTTGGCCCAGGGACATTCGAAAAGAAGATGATCTATAGATTCTTCTTCTATATTACAAATTACAAATTCTACTCATAGTACATTTCCTATTAAAAAGATCAACTTGAGTAGGAATAGCATTTTTGATACATTTCCAAATAAAATTTCTACTTTTAGGAATACATCTCATATTCCATATAATATTCCAAATACCTGGATCAAGATTCGAAGAGGAGAAAGTAACATTCAAATTTTTTTCCTTCTCTTTCTTATCCTTCTCTTTTTTAAGTTTAAAATAAGCATACTTAACATTATAGTTACTAAAGAATCATTTGGAATGATAACATCATGACTCTCATAAGAAGGTATGGGCATATTTAATATAATCTTAGCAATCTCAGCTATAAAATTTTGATCTACAAGCTCAGTGTTCCATTTTAAACCATCAGAATGTAATAAATCTCTGAGCCTGGACAAATTAGTATTTTTAGGTCACCTCATTAATATTATTAATCCAAACATCCTGAAGTAAATTAATAGATAAACCTTTACCTATTTTTCATCTTATTTCATGTGAAAACCTTTCTTTCCTTCTAATATACTCCTCCATCCAAGAGAAGGGTAATAGCCAATTTTAGCTTGCATGAAATCACATTTAGGGTAGTATTTACCTTTCAATAATTTCACAAGAAGAGAATCAAGTTAGTTTAAAATAATCTAAGCCTGTTTTCCTATTAAAGCAATATTCATAGTGTTGGTATCTCTAAAACCCAACCCTCCTAAATATTTAGAAGAGCATAGGGAGTCCCAATTTTTTTTGTCAAAAGCGATAAATAAAATTGATAATCAAACCACATTACATTAGAAGAGGTAGTATACCACGCTCAAAACAAAAAGTACAACAACAAACAAAGTCAAAAAAGCCAAAAAATACGAATGCTAAGAAGTCCACCCAACTGATGAAAATCCAACCTCTTTCGGGAGAACAAAACCAAGGCCAACAAACCGACCACCTAGAGAACCACGAGACCATATCACAATCGACAAACCTAGGAAAACCCCTCAAAGATGATAAGAAGCAACCATGTGCCAAATCATACTCTGTAGATTGCATCCCAAACAAGAAAATTGAGGGAGAGAAAGTCACCACACAAAAGGGTGAGAATAGTGGAAAGGGGAAACTCAAACAGAAGCGTCGCGGTAGAAATCAAAGCACGGTATATCCTAGAGCAATAAGACACACTTAAACAAAACCAGCAGCCAACAGTAGACCAAAAACAAGACGAAAACTCCATAACTTGTTTGAAACTTCAGGAGTAAAGAGCAAAGGAAAAAGGGTGAATGGAAAACACACCCTGTTCTCGCCCCTACACTTAAGGATCAAATAAGCTACAAGAACCCATCTAAACCGAGGACACGAGAAGAACTGGACAACCACAACAATCAAGGTGCATAACCCGGCTCCCACCAAAACGGACCTCACCCAACCAACTACCACAACACGTGAATCACGAATGAACGACAAACACCTGAATTCCCTGAAGCAGAAGCCAGTAAAAGAAACAATACGTTTATGGAAAGGAAAAGAAAAGAGGAAAAATATCCCAAGCCAAGCAACTGGAAAATGTAAGGGAGGAAGTTACCTCACAGCAAAATACCCCCAATTCTTGATAGCAAATCTGGAGAGGCCACCGAGCAAACAACAGACCCACATAAAAACAACACCCAACAACCACAGACACAGACCTTCCAACCTACAGGCCCCACGCACCCACAAGCACCCACACCAACTCTCCGCCTACCAAATAAACCTAATACCTCCTCGATACCAAAACACCGGACCAAAGAAACCACAGGGAACAGACAGAGAACGGCATTAAAAGGACAAAACCTGAAAAACGACGTACCTCTATCCATTTCATAGAGCTGCACGACAAGAAAACTCAACTGTGATGCAGAAAAAGATAGGCCACCATGGAGATCTTTGTTCGATATGACTTCTAAGAGGGATTTTCCTTTAAATGGAACTAATCCAAGTCTAGCGAAAAGCTAATTGGGGCCAAAGAAGCCCATCTCAGCCTCAAAACGCGGACAATGGAGAAGTGAGGCGGTATTCATCTCGGCCAAACCAAGCAAAATCGCGACGGGGAAGAATGGGTGAGGGAAGAGAGAAAGTGGACACACACAATGCAGGAAAAAAGGAAGGAAAGCAAAAAAAGGAGAAAGAGGGGGCCGCCATCACCAGCGGGAAACCACCAGCAATGGCGGCCAGATTAGGGTTAGGGAATGTTTTTGAAATTGGGGGGAGGTTTATTTTAGAGAGAGGATCTTAGACTTAGAGAGTCCCAATTCAAATAGTGTATACTTTTTTTATTTTTTTCCCACCAAAATCTCGCAATTATACCATTAACAGTGTTACAAAAAAAATTGGCATGAGAAAGGTAGACATTAAATAGTTAGGAAGACTTTGCACAACTGCTTTAATTAATATTTCTTTCCCAGCATCTGAAAGAAATAAAGTCCTCCAGTTCTCCAGTTTTTGTAGAATTCTTTTAATCATCCAATTTAAATCATTGGTTTTATTTCTACTCCAATCAGAAGGGAGACCCAAATATGTCCCTAATGATTGAGTTTCTTTCATTTTTAATCTCCCTATCATAATACACTTGATTAAGGGCTGCAAACAAACTGAGCCGAACCAAACTTTAGCTTTCTTGAGTTTGTTTGCTAATATTTTAGTGAGCTTGAGCTTGGTTTGAGTTTGAAACGAACCGAGCCGAGCCGAACTTTAGCTTTCTTGAGCTTGGTTCGTTAACTAACGAGCCGAACTCAAACAAACCCTTAGCGAACTTATTATTTCCAAGCTTGAGTTCGGCTTGGATTGGTTCGTTTAAGACTCATTTAAGTCTCGCTTATTTTTCTATGATACATATATTTGGGATTTTCTGTGATTTATAATGAAGTTAAGTAAAACTAATATACAACACATTACATAATTTGACTTGAATAAAAAAAATATACTTAACTAAATATAATTCTTAACTAAATATATCTACCAAACCTATTAACGAGCTCCTAATGAACTTTTATCAAACTGTTCACGAGCTTAATGAGTCGAGCTTATATAAGTTTGAGTTTGTCTCGTTTAGTAAACGAGCTTAAATTTAAAGCTCGAGCTTGGTTTGTTTAACTAACGAGCCGAACTCAAACGAACTTTTAGTGAACTCAAACGAACTTTTAGTGAACTCAAACGAACTTTTAGTGAACTCAAACTCAAGCCCTTGGCGGCAGCCCTACACTTGATGAAGGAATGGGTATTAGGACTAAAAATTACACTGCATTTATCTTTCTTAAGGCATAAACCAGTAACAAGACTATAAGATTCCATAATTTTGTTAAAAGAATCAATATCAGTAAATGAAAAATAATAGGACAATTATTTCCTATTTTAAAACCTTCAAACAGATTATTATCAATTTTCTCTTTAACCAAAAATATTCAAATAGATTATTTACTTAATGGAGTCTGTTCCTACTTTTTATTTTTCGTAAGTTGTGTATAAAATATTTCTTTCTTTTAGTTGATGTATAAGGTTTCTTATTTATTTGTTTCCTTTTTAGCAATGGTTGTAGTCGGTTTTAAATATTTTAACGTGAAATTCTTACAAGTAGCCAAAATCTACTAAAATATTTTTTGTACGTTTTAAAATGTGGAGAAATAACGAAAACACTTATCGAACATTATAACTATTTAAAAATATAATAATTTTGTTTATGATCAAAAGAACATCTATTAAGTTTCAAAATGAAGTATAAAGAATGAAGTAGATTTTATTGAATCGTGTTTATATAATATTAAGAGTAATGATATTTGTCACCCTTTTTGTATCACTCTTTTATCACCTTCTACGTGTATGCCTACATGTACCAATGAATGGATTTCTCTATCTTATTTAATTTTTCTCTATCTTCTATTCATGGAAATCAGAACATATATATAGAAGGGTGATAAAAGGGTGACATGATAAGGGGTGACAAATATCATTACTCTAATATTAATTTGTAATTACATGCATATTCTATAAAACATACTTGAAAATTAGCAAATAAAAGATATTACTTTCTAAATTTAAAACATGATATGGGTTATAATATTATAAACTTATAAAAATATATAGTATAATCCAATATTGGCTAAAAAAATTCCATTTATTCTCTAACTTTAGCCATTCTATAACAAAATAAAAAAGTTTAAATTTTTATTTATTTCAAATGGAATAAACTTACCATTATTCCCTGACCCGATCAAAAATATCTATTTTTTATTTGTCATTGGGCCGAACATACAAAATACAAAATACTCTTAAAAAGAAAAAACTTCCAATTCTTTCGAGAAAGTTCCAATTTAGGAAAGATCGTAAAATCCTATAAAGGGTTTATAAGGATTCCTTTTATACTTTCACTGCATAGCCGCTTAGTGTTAGTGTTCGTGCACCTTAATTCGGTAAATTCTCTTCCTCATCTCATACACAAGAATAGAATAATTGAAAAACTCCTTTTTTTGAGTTTTGATTATTTTTTATTGATGTTTTGTTACTCGTAAATCCGTGAATTTAAAGTCAGGGCCGAAGCTGGACTCGATCCTACGCCTCTTACTTCTCCTAGGTTCATCCTCGGGAATACTTCTAGGCTCCATGGAAGTGGAGGGGTTAGGAAAAAGATCACAAAGAGGTAAAACATCATTAGTAGATAAGTTATTAACAGGTAAAGAAGCATTGACATTATTTAAATCTTTCAAAGGGAAAACATGTTCAAAGAACTCAGCATCTCTAGATTCACAAATAGAGTTATTTTCTAAGGACAAGAATCTGTATACCGTACTATTTTGTGCGTACCCTATGAAAATTGAGTCAACGGTTTTGGGTCCAACGGTAACAGTTTTAAAATCAGGTAGTTTGACTTTGGCTAGGCACCCCCATACTTTTAAAAATTTCAGGTTTGGTGGAAAAGCCTTCCACATCTCATAATGGGTCTTTTCTAGGGATTTATGTGGCACCCTATTAAGTACATAACAAGATGATAAGACAGCTTCCCCCCACATGTTGTTTGGTAAACCTGAACTTATTAACATGGCATTCATAGTCTCTTTAAGGGACCTATTCTTTCTTTCTGATATGCCGTTTTGTTGGGATGTATAAGGGGCACTAAGTTCGTGGATAATCCCATTTGTTTCACAAAACTCTTTAAGGGAATTAGAACTATACTCGCCTCCTCTATCGGACCTAAGTCGTTTGATTTTACAGTCTAGTTGGTTTTCAACTTCGGCTTTATATTTTAAAAACGCATTTTCCGCCTCATATTTAGTTTTAAGAAGATACACTTTAGTAAACCTAGAGTAGTCATCTACGAAGGTTATGTAATAAAGTTTTCCTCCTCTACTAGCGGAGTTTTTAAAATCAGCTAAGTCCGAATGAACTAATTCAAGCAATTTAGTTTGTCTCGTGGTAACGGGTTTAAAAGGTTTTTTAGCAAGTTTGGACTCTACACATATTTGACATTTTTCAAAGTCATCCACATTGTGAAGGGGTATTAGTCCAAGATTTTTAAGCCTTTTAATAGACGCAACATTTAAATGGCCTAGTCTACCATGCCACGTTTGAACAGACTCAACAATATAAGCAGAATTAGATGCATTCTCATTAAGGGTTACAGTGTTTAAAACAAACAAGCCATTATTAAGGTACCCTTTCCCTACGAACTCATCATTTTTGGTGATAATGACTTCCCCCCCCCCCCCCTCGAAAACAAGTTTGAGACTTACTTTGTTAAGAAGAGCCCCGGAAACTAAGTTCCTACGGAGAGAGGGGACAAAGAGAACATCATTCAATTCAAGAATATTACCAGAGGTTAGTTTGAGGGGGAGCCTGACCTTTCCTGAGAACTGTAGCGGTGGAAGAATCACCCAAGTACACATACTCACCATCAGTTGCCTTTTCGAATTTCTTGAACAGGGCTTTGTTTGCGCAGAAATGTCGAGAAGCTACAGTGACAAGGAGCCACTCACTCTTGTTCTCGACCAAGTTTACCTCAACCATTACCGCGGTAATTATTTCTTCAGTCTCAGTCAAATTAGCGGCAGCTTTGGGACCCTAGCCAGCCCTAAGGGAACATTCGAAAGCCCTATGGGCTTCTTTGCCACAACAATAACTGGCCCCTTTAGGTTTTTGAATCTTACCAGAGGTTTTGAATCCTCCACCTTGTTTGTTGGAGTTGCCGCGGTTCTTGTTTCCCCCATATTTCGACTTGTTGGAGCTTTGTTGCTTTCCCTTCCCTCTGAACCTATCTTTGTTACCTTGGCCAGAACCCTCGACGAGATTAGCTTTCGAGGAAGGAGAAGGGAAAGAGATTGACTTATCCTTGAGTCGATTGGCTTCTTCGACTTGAATGTGGCTGATGAGCTCTTGGAGGGTCATTTCTTTCTTTTTGTGTTTGAGGTGGTTGCGGTATTCACTCACTCCAAGATGGGGGAAATTTCTCAAGCAAAATGTTGGCTTGAAGAATTTCGCACATCTTCATGCCTTCGGCGATTACCTCCGCGCATAGGTTCTCGTACACATGAGGTTGTTCAGTCATGGGTTTCTGATCCGTGAGTCTAAAATTGTGCCAGTTCCCAGTCACGTACTTTTTCTTACCAGAGTCATCAGCCCCATATTTCTTCTCGAGAGTTTCCCAAATGACCTTTGTCGATGCCTCTTTGGCAAGGAGATCAAAAATAGGATTGGTGACGTGGTTCAACATCCAGCCCCGAGCCATGGTATTAGCTCTTTTGAACCTGGATTCGGGGGCAACATGCCTAGCGAGCTCTTGTTCAGTATGAGCCCTAATTTCTAAAAGTGGAGGGGCCTCGACTATAGCAAAGTCGAGTTCATACTGTTCAAGGCAAATCATAATTTTTTGCGCCCAACGCTTGTAGTTAGAACCATTAAGGGGTTCTAACTTGTTCACGTCGAGAAGAGGCTTTGCGTTCAAAGAAGAACAAACAACCGAAATAGGAAGAGCCATTCCAGAAAATAACCGGTGAAAAAAAAGAAAATGAATATCTTTTTTAAATTGTGATTAATATAATCACCGGTTTTACAAAAAGAATGGTTTCCAAAGAAAAATAAAAGAAGTAATGAAAACAATTTTAGAGTAAACTAACGATTACAGGAAAAATTGAATTACGATTACAAGTAAAAGTTGAATAACGATTACACGGAAATGAAATACACTTACACGAAAATGAAAGGAAAAATAATTACAGTCACCTACGGTCGTTAAGAAGATGTTCCGGCGGACCGGTATCTCTAACGGAAAAACTAGCTATCGTTTTTTAGAGAGAAGGTAAGACAGAGTATTTTTTCTTTCTTGTGTATTTCGTAACTGGAATGAGTGAAGTGAGAGCTCTTTATATAGGGGAGAGGTGAGGAATCAAACCATTCAGAAACGTCCCCATTAAGTCCCATAATTGGGGTGACGGTTTTGATTGGCTTTTAACCTCTATGGTTTTTATATTCTCTGCTGGAATATTCTTATTCTTTAATAGCTGGTAGGGAAATCCATTTCATTTTTCATTTCCAAACTCCCCCACGAGCCCACGTCCCACAGCCCACGCCGAGTCGGGCGGGTGGTGGTGCGCGTGTGGGGCTTCCTTATTCCCTTTTAGCTTTCATAGTGACTAGCTCTTGTGATAAGAATACATAGGTGAGTTTATTTAAGGAGATAAACTTTTTTACTCACCTTTTATGTGGGACAAATACATTCACAAAAGTAATCTTTTCCACTTCTTAAAAAGAATAGGAAGAGTCTTAGTTAATTCTCTATATTAATCTAAGTCTCTTCCTCTTCACTTAACATAACATGATCGGATTAACGTTTATACATTTATATTAATAAATATAAACCATCAATTCAACACTATTAATCATAAAGGTAATTATATTAAGATCAGCGCACATACTCTTCTAGAATATGTAAAGGAAGATTTTAACCATCTAATTTGGTAAATTGAAATGTAATTAGGTAAAATCCTTTGACTAAAATTTTACTTTAGTCACTACTTAAAAGTCAAAAAGTCAAAAAGTCAAAATGATCTTCTTCTTCTTCATGGGCCCATGCATGCTCATTCCGAATAGCTGCTTCCTCTTCAGGTGTATAATCATTCTCGATATTTAATATCCTACGTGTTTCCTCTACAGATAAATATTTAATTATATCGGCCATAGCTGTGGTAGTCAAATCCACAAGGCTCTCTATTTTCAAATAATCTGCAGCCTGAAAAATATAAAATAGTATTCGTTGTTAATAAAACCATACAAATATTATTGTTTGTTAAATGATTTTTTACTCTTTCTCCCCTGTAATTTGCACCAAATATCTTTACTAACTCAGTCACACTCCGATCAATAGTCAAACAAGTTATTTATTTTGTTTGTATAAAGTACAATTACAAGTTCTACTAAGAACAGAAGTTTAAATTAGTAAATAGACACACAATTGAGAACAATTTACAGATGATGTGTGCATACTAGTTAAAAACAATTGACAATCTATTGTTTAGAAAAGGTTAATAAATAAAGATTTCTTATGAAGCGTAAATCAGGGGGACATAATATTAGTATCATATTTACACAATTAATTTACTGGATATTTGTTAATTAAGAAGAAAGAACACAGAGTAGTACCTTAACGAGTTCAAAAAGAGTTGTTGGATCGAGTTTCACAAATTCATCATCAAAGGACTTGAGATCGGCATCTATGGTGGAGTGAAAATGTTGCTTACAGTATTCAATGACCTTACTTAAGATTTTGGTGTTGATATTTTGCAATTGAATGGTTTTATTGGCATGATTTTCTTCTATAAGATGTTTTATCGTCTGAGATTGTAACACCACCTCTTCCTCCACCTGGAAATCCTCCTCGTTAGCGCTTCTTAGGGTTACAAGCCTTTTTGAAGCCATGTTCTTCGGAAAATTATATGTTTGAGAGAATTAGGTTTAATTTTGCTTTTTGGAGAGGAAGGAACCTACAATATTACAATTTGGTGTTGTATTTATAGGGCTCACAAAAGTTTGATTCCTTTCACGTAGAATTTAAATAGGAAAGCGTTTAACCGTATTACTATTATGGCAATCAATTATGTTAGGTAAGTTTTAAATTTTGTAGCTTTACTAATTCTTTTTTTGACAAAGTAAAATACCAAAATGAGTTCCGGCAGTCATCCGATGCCAAGTTTCGCAAAGCAGGTCCCGATCTGGATTCGAAGTCATCCGATGCCAAGTTTCTAAAGCAGGTCCCGATCTGGATTTGATGTAGATCTCTCACGTTCTCCGCCTAGCTCTACACGCAACTTTATCAATCAAGTTATTGTACCGTCGGTAGATATTTGAAACTCATGTTTTCATACTTTTTTGCGATCTCGCCAATACGAATTACAAACGGATTTACTGTCCACCACACAGCTGGCAGTGACTTAATATCTTGCATAATTCTAAGGTTATCCGAAAATATAATAATTTTCCTTTCCAGGGAATCATTACCCGTCTTTGTCGAATTATTAATTACTCTCCCACGTGTTATTTGATTTTTTTTATGTATCATTTTACCTTTTTATATATATATTTGTCTTTTCTTATCATATTAGGTGTATTTTATTATTTTTTTCCTAAAAAAGTTATAATTTATAAAGTTCATAAATAGATAATATCTTACTTTTTTTCATGTGTTGTATTTTACTTTATATATATATATATATATATATATATATATATATATATATATATATATATATATATATATATATATATATATATATATATATATATATATATATATATATATTCTTATTTTTCTTATAATGTCATGTGTCTTTTATTATTTGTTCTTTTTAAAAAAATTGCAATTTATATAATATATAAAAGAAGAACCAATAGTTGACGTTGTCATGTGTTATTTGAATTTAGTCGATATCGTTTTATTTTTTTCATGTGTCATTTATTTCTTTTACATATCTTTTATTATTCTTATTATGCCATGTGTGTTTTATTATTTATTTTTTAAAATTTTATAATCTATATAATATATAAAAGGAGAATCAATAGTTTACTCTCTCCTATGTTATTTTACTTTATTATATATCTTTTATTATTTTTTTTTTACTATGCCATGTGTCTTTTATTATTTCTTTCTTAAAAATTTGTATGAATTGTGTTCCCGTATAGAACCTAGTATTCATAAAGAGAATTGGGTTGCATCAGGAGAAAAATTTAAGGTTTTCGGTGAACATGTTTTTACTTTTAAAGAACTAGCAGCCTCTTTCTTTCTATCTCTCTATAAAAGATGCTCTTGTCAGACAAGGCCTTCTTCTTTCCCGGGCATGGATGAGTTATCCTCACCTTTTCATGGCCTATTAACACTTCTCTCTTTTTTAGTCTCTACTATTATTTTTCATTTTACATTTTACAATCTCCCTTTTTTTTTTCACACTATTAAAATTTCTTCCTTTAATTGTGTCATAACTTCCATTCTTCCTCCAACATCTCAAAAAGTCCTTAGTAGATTTTCCAAGGCACTCATGTGTATATTGATTCGAGTTTAAGAGCCCGTTTGGGATTGAATATTTTAGAGCTAAAAGCGCTTTTTGATTAAAATTTAAATATTTGTAAAAAAATAAAAAATATTCTGACATCTAAAATCACTTATCTAGTGCTTTTCCTAAAAGTGATTTTAAGGGTCTAAAATATTTTTATAAAATCTAAAATCACTTCAAGTGATAATTTTAAAAAGCAATACCAAACGGGCACTAAGTTATGTGATCTCAATATTTAATTATGTGTTTTTTCATCTAGTTCTTATATGTCTAGTTTTGGGCTATGAATCACTTTGTTATCTAGACAAAAGTGCAATTTATATGTATTTTGTTCTCCAAATAAGCAAGTAACACTTTACATTCTGGTTTTGTCAATGGCTTTGGTGTCGACTAAGGTGTGATAAAAATATGATATAAATAAGTGCGAATATAGACACCCTAGCCTAGCACGGTTTTGCAAGTATACAAGACGTATGTAAGTTTTACTGATAAATAAGATTCGTTCCTCAGAGACTACGAAAGTTAGGAAGAACTTATGCAATTAATCAAGTGCAAGTATGCAAGCTAGAAATAATAATACGCAAGTAAGGAAAAGACAAATAGATTTTAGTTTGGTTTTGTAAATAGAGAATTAAGCTAAATAAATTAAAGACGGAAAAATAAATACGAATAGAAGATAGTATGAGAGTTTAGCTCGAGAAACTAGCAAGAAATCCCCACTAGCGTTGTTTATTCTAAACATGTAAGGGTGAATTATGTAGAATTGCAATAACCAGGATTCTAAATTCCTCCCTATCCCAAGAGAGAGAACTAGGGCGACGACCTCATAATCACTAGGGGACTCGAAATAGGGTGATCCTATGCTACTAGGGTGCTAGGTGAGTCTGGCAAACTAATGATGATTGGTGATTAAATTAAACCCTAACAATTATCTAGTTAGGCTGGTGTTGTCAGGACCAATTCCGTACACTAGATGTTATGTGGTGTTTCAATAATTAGACACCCATTCTGGGTGACCATCTAACTACTATTAAGGTAATCCTATACGTTGTACACCGCAAGGAAAACATACAATAAGTCAAAACACATAAATCAGAGAATAAAAACATGAATTCAAATTAAATACGAAGGTATCCCAAATTAGATAGATGTAAAACAAGTCTAGGGTTCATACATATATGCTAAATCTCAAGATAAAAGTAAATTAGTTCATATTAGAAGAAGAAAAGAAAACAATTACAAATTTGAAGGCTTGTGAAGATATGATATGGTGTTCAGCTCATTCCAGACTTCTTTTCTCTTGTTGTAAGCTTCCTCTTGGCTTAAGGTTTGCCAAGGATATGTTTCTTCTAGATAGAGGGTGTATTTATAGGGTATAGGAAACCCTAAAATGTTTCTTGGAGTAGAAGATAGGTATTGGACTCCTAGCCCAACTCTAATTCGTAACCCTAAAATATAGAAAAGGTAAGATTCTGCTGTTGTTCTGTTTTGGCCGTAACTCCTTCAATACTTATCCTCTTGACGAGTTCGTTATGTCAAATTGGTTGTCTCGAAAAGCTCTATCACTTTGATTTAGACCATTCTTTTAAATTCCTATCCAATCTTGAGTTATGATCACGTTTATGTTCGTAGCTGCTGAAATTCAGATTTATTTGACAACTTTATCTTTGTCTTTTTCATATTTCTTTCCTTTATCTCTAATTTCCATCATTATCTTTTTTCCTTTATCTCTTAGAATTGATTTGACATCTAATTAATTTCCATACATCTTTAAAGCTTCACAATTAACAAACAATTAAACCCAATATGCTCTAAAAATAATAAATAATTAAATCAAGACAAGAAATAGGAAAGTGTACTAAATCATGAGAAAATAGACCTATATCCTAATAAATACACCTAAAATGATGTCTCCAGCTAAGATTAAATCATCACAAACAGGGAGACATCAGGCTTCCTCTTTAGTCAAACAATCAACTACACACCAATCAGCGTGTAGGTTTGGTCCATGCCAATACGTGTTTAAACGGAAAGTCATCAGACCCAAGAATGGCTTAATCCTTAAAGGCCAGAAATTGAAATGCCCGAGCATTAATACCATTGACATTAAAAAGATGGGTGGATTTCTTCAGTCTAGTCATGTCGGCTAATGGCGAAAGTCCAAAGGCTTAAAAAATATGGCTATCCTAGAAACCCGATGAGAAGATTGATCGACGAGACAAATAAGTTATGAATATCGAAGGTATTATGTAATCGATATTGCAAAAACGTGGTCTGAGGCTATATATAAAGAAAAAAATCCCGACAAAGCCCCTTAACAAATGCTAAAAAGTTTGCCAAAGAGAATCCGCAAATGCTTACTTTGGGAAAGCGTTCATACCATCAGAGCAATAATAGAATTGCTATATATATGGGTTTATCTTTGCGAAATCATAACCTAAATAGAATTGTTGCTAGAAATATACTGAGAGAAGATAGAGATTTCCATATGAGTTAAGAGATGTTATAAGACGTGTTTTTAACATTTAACTAGCAAATAAATGATATGATTAACTGGAGGGTGAGTGAAGAAATGGGGGTTCCTCTTTTAAGCTCACTATACTCCCACTTATTGATGATAATGAAAAATTTGAGTGGTACAATTTGGTTTGGCATAAACTTGCTCAACCTAAGAACAAATTTTGTGTATGGCTTTACTTGTAGGAATAGATTGGCAACAAATATCAGGATTCTTCAATGGGGCATGGATATTGATAGTAGTTGTAGTATGTGTATCTTGATCAAAAAAAGATTGTAGGCTTAATAAATGTCAAAGTGTTATTAACAATTGGTACGATAGAGTAAGGTGGGTGATGGTTAGGAGTAAGGGTAACACACTCAGAGCTACTGTATTTACGCTGAGATTTTTGAGTTTCATTTATAATATATGGATATCAAGAAACAATATTGTATTTTAAGACACATATTGGCTGAGGATGGAATAAGGGGCCTAATTATGGAAGATGTAAGATTGAGATTGTGGAATAACACAAAAAATTGAATTGTTTGGGGAGCATAACTATAAAAAGGGTAGGGAATTTACTGGGACATTGAAGGTTGAGAAGCTAGATGGGAGTTAAAATTTAAGTTGAGGTAGTATGTACAGACAACTATTATGTAAGGACTTTTTATAGATAATAGTTGTTGATTGGTTTTGATGGAGAGCTCTGATCTTTTCATTGAAATGACTTGTATATACATAACTAGGAGCAGTTCAGGCGCACGTGGAACTAACTTGAAGGGAAGATGGAAGCTTTACTTAATGGAGTTTGTCTCTACTTTTTATTGTTAGTAAGTCATGTATAGAATATTTCCTTTTTAGTTGATGTATAGGTTTTTTTTTTTAAAATTTGTTTCTTTTTTAGCAATGGTTGTAATAGGTTTCAATTTTTTTAACGTGAAATTCTTACAAGTTGTCAAAATCTACTAAAATATATTTTTTATGTTTTGAAAGGTGAAGAAATAAAAAAACATTTATCAAACAAATTATAAGTATCTAAAAATATAATAATATTGTTTATTATCAAAAGAGCATCTATTATAGGTTGTTTGGATTCAGATTATCAAAGGAAAAGAAATTATAAGAATATAAAAATATTAAAAGAATGGAAGAAAAAGTGATAATCGTGTTTGAATTATAAAAATATCAATAAAGAAAAAGAAAGTAAATGATTAAAAAATAACTTGTTTGGATTCACATTATTAAAAAAAAAAGGAAAGGATTATTTTACATAAAAATATTTTTATACCTTTTTTATGTTATGTAAAAGTAATGTATAATAATATTCTAATATTAGTTGTGACATTTTAAAAAGTAATCATTTCTTTTCTTTTGAAGTGAGTCCAATATAGGAGGATTAAATAAATAAATGACATTTTAAAGAAAAATAAAGGATTGTGTAATTTATTTAATTACTTTCTTTTAATTAAAAATCGAATTCAAACAAAGGAAAGAAAAATTTATTCCTATTATTTCCTTTCCTTTTTTTAAAAAACCGAATCCAAACAATACATTAAGGTTTAGCATGAAGTATAAAGAATAAAGTAGAATAGTATCGATGACTAACTGGAATTTTGAAATACTAAACAAGATATGCACGAGTAGAGATATGATGGAGATTCAAAAAATCCCGATTATGCAGCTTGATAAAGAGGATTTGGTTATATGGACGACAACTAAAGATAGAAATTACTCGACAAAATCAGGATATCACCGGTTAATTCAAATAGAAGAAGATAAGTTGGGACAATCATCTAGCGATGTAGAGTTGGTTAACAAGAAATTATACATTCTAATATGGAAATCTAATGTTCCTTTGAAGGTTAGGAATTTTGCATGGAAGATACATAATAACGCAATTCCAACTAAAAGTAATAAAAAAAAAGAGGAAATGTGCAGAGGATAATATTTGTGAATGGTATGAATCTGGAGCAGAAACTATTGAGCACATCTATCTGAACTGTCACTTTAGTAAGGGTGTTTGGGAAAACTGTCAGTTGCAATGTAGAATTGATGAACATACCGAGGAAAAGATTGGTGATTGAATCATTAAAATTATTGAGAGCTATTCGAGAAACGGATGGGATCATAGATTGGTAACCGCAATTGTTTTACTTACTCTATGGAATATTTGAAAAGTTAGGATGAAAGGTTTTTTCGAGAAAAAAAAAATGGGTGATTCAAGATATTATTGAACAAAGTTTACCATGAAACATCTCTTTGAAGAGACGGAATTGGAGAATTAAAAGAAACCAAGTGTACCAGAGAAGGGAACTGAGATCGAGGATAATGACAATCCGATCCTAACTGATGAAGCGGAAAATATTTGGTTGTGCGATTCTTCTCACGTTAATAGCTGGGACCCAACTAGTATGGTTTCTCTTGCAATTAATAAAGAAGGGGGGGAGTTAAAACAGTAATTATTAAAAGAGGAAGAATAAATAGCAGTCTGGAAGGTGAAACGTGGTCTCTTCTGCTAGCCATGAGATCTGCAGCGGAACTCGGTTTTAAGAGTAGTTCTTTCTACTCGGATAACCATGAGGTAGTTCAAGGTATTAATCGGTGTTTAGGGATCGACTGGAGGATTCGTCCCATGATTTCGGAAGCATGGAGGTGGCCCGAATTGGAAGATTATCTATGTTAAAAGAAAATCTAACGGAGTAGCTGACATACTTGCTAAGTGTGCCAGGAATAACTTGGACATTTTTAACTATCTTCGTAGTTCGTTAGTGGAGTTTTTTACTAGTATTAATAGATATACTCGAGACGTACTAGTAAACGATTTTAGATCCTTGTTTTTTACCAAAAAAGAAAGTAGAATAGTATCATTATTCTCAACTAGATTTTATTGAATATATTTATATAATATTAATTTATAATTACATGCCTATTCCATAAAAAACATCCTTGAAAATTAGAAAATAAAAGATATTATTTTTCCAAATTTAAAACATGATATTTGTTATAATACAATGAACTTATAAAAATATGAGTAATGATATATACCACCTAAAAATCATACCACCCAATTATCATCCATGACGTGACATGAATTTGTTAGTTAAAAATCGTTAATCAAATCAAGAAAATAAATAGATTAACGATTTTTAACCAACTAATTCACGTCACGTCATGGATAGTATAATTTTGGATGATATATATCATTACTCTAAAAATATATATAGTAGTATAATTCAATATTGGCTAAAAGATTTCCATTTTAACTTTAGCCATTCTATACCAGAATAAAAAAAGTTTAGTTTTTTTATTTTCATTTAATATGGAATAAGCTTACCCTTATTCCCTGACCCGATCAAAAATATCTATTTTTTATTTGTCATTGGGCCGAACATACAAATTACAAAATACTCTTAAAAAGAAAAAATTTCTAATTCTTTCGAGAAAGTTCCAATTTAGGAAAGTTCATAAAATCCTATAAAGGGTTTATAAAGATTCCTTTTATACTTTCACTGCATAGCCGCTTAGTGTTAGTGTTCGTGCACCTTAATTCGGTAAATTCTCTTCCTCATCTCATACACAAGAATCGAATAATTGAAACTCCTTTTTTTGAGTTTTGATTATTTTTTATTGATGTTTTGTTACTCGTAAAACCGTGGATTTATTGATTGGGTATATTTTGTTGGTATATAATTAGATGGAAGGAGATGATTCACTAGATATGAACAATCAACATGTGTATAGATTCAACAATGTTGATGAATTAGCCGCTAAATGTGATAAGGTCAGTTTTTTTTTTTCTGTAATTGTTCGATATTTGTTCATAATTACACTAGATTCAAGCTATGATAGTGAAATTGAACATGATTTATTGCGTAATCATTTGTTTTTTTCTGTGTTTGATACATGTTTGATATTTGTTCTGACTGAAACTTTTGTACAGCTTGAAGAAAGAGTCAATTTTCTTCAACAATTCTTCATAGAATCACACACAAAACACTCATCTTACTCCAAAAATGCATCAAATGGGAAAGAAATACATATTCCAGGTATTAAAAAGTTACAAATCGAAGCTTCACGTAGAGAATTAGCTGCTAATAAAAGAATGCAAGATCTTATGCGTCAATTTGGTTCACTTTTACACCAGGTAAATTCAAATAATTCAATTTAATTTGACTAAATTTGACTAAATTGTAACGTATCTTCATTTATAGTTCACTCAAGACAAATGGGCATGGCCATTTATGCAACCAGTAGATGTAGAAGGACTTGGATTACATGATTACTACAAGGTAAGGGGTAAAATCGTCATTTTAACATTCTTATATACATTAATACACAATTACACATCATATAATGTATCTATTTACAGGTAATTGATAGACCAATGGATTTTAGAACAATAAAAAATCAAATGGAAGCTATAGATGGTACAGGATATAAAAATGTACGAGAAATATATTCAGATGTAATATTAATATTCGAAAATGCAATGAAATATAATGATGAAAATAGTGATGTTCATGTTATGGCTAAATCATTATTATCGAAATTCGAGGAAAAATGGGAACAATTTGTGGAGAAAGTTAATGAAGAGGTAATTAATTAAAAGGACTTGTTTTGCAATTTTTAGATAAATATTAAGTGAATTTTTATGTGTTTTATAGGAGGCAAGAAGAGTATATGAAGAAAATGAAGCACAAATGCATGCACAGCTTTTGCAAGAAGCTGTTCATGTGAAATTGGGTAGAGAATTAAGTAATGAGGTATAATTTTTTTTTTTTTTTTTTAAGGAAAATTACATAAATGGTCCTTGTATTATGAGATATTTATTGTTTGAGGGGATGAAGTTTGAAAGTTACTAAAATGGTCCTTGGGCTTCGTTTTTGTATAATATAGGGACTTGTAGTACAATTTTTGTATAATATAGGGAATGTAGTGCAATTTTTCGTATAATATAGGGACCTGGAGTTTGAAAGTTACTAAAATGGTCCTCGAGCTTCATTTTTGTATAATTTAAGGGCCTATAGTGAAATTGAAATTTTTACATAATATAGTGACCTGTAGTTCAATTTTTGTATAATATAGGGACCTGTATTGCATTTTTTGTTTAATATAGGGACTTGTATTGCAATTTTTGTATAATATAGGGACCTGTAATGCAATTTTTGTATAATATAGGGACGTGTAGTACAATTTTTTATAATATAGGGTCATGTATTGCAATTTTTGTATAATATAGGGTCCTGTAGTGCAAACTTTGTATAATATAGGGTCCTGTAGTGCAAATTTTGTATAATATAGGGACGTGTAGTGCAATTTTTGTATAATATATGGACGTGTAGTACAATTTTTTATAATATAGGGTCATGTATTGCAATTTTTGTATAATATAGGGTCATGTAGTGCAAACTTTGTATAATATAGGGTCATGTAGTGCAAACTTTGTATAATATAGGGTCCTGTAGTGCAAAATTTGTATAATATAGAGACGTGTAGTGCAATTTTTGTATAATATAGGGACCTGTAGTGCAATTTTTGTATAATATAGGGACATGTAGTACAATTTTTGTATAATATAGAAACCCATAGTGTAATCTTAGCATAATACAGGGACCTTTAGTGTAATCTTTGCATAAATTGGGATCTATAATGTAATTTTAGTATTAATATCAGGATTCAAAGAAAACTAGTATAGGGACATATAGTGCATTGTTAGTGTAATATTTGCATAATATAGGGACTTATATTGTAAATAACTCACATATGCTTTATCAGGTGGAAGAGTTTGATATACAAGTGGATGATTTTAAAGACACTATAGCTAAACAATGCAGGTTTGTATAAATGTATTTTTTATTTATTTTTATTTTTAAAATTTTATCACCATAAAATAAAATAAAATACAGGAAAATATCTTCAGAAGAAAAGAGAAAACTTGGAATGGGCCTAACAAAACTAAGCCCAGAAGATCTTAGTCGGGCCCTTCAAATAGTAGCCCAAAATAATCCGAGATTTCATTTATCAACTGAAGAAGTTGATCTTGATATTAGTATGCAGGTTAATATATCAAACCTTTTAAATATTGTTAAATTACCATATTACCCCTCTCTGGTTTTACAAAAGGTCAAAACAAATCTATGGTTTTGAAACAGAAAAATATTTAAACTAGTTGTATAAGGACCTACTTTGCAATTTTTATATAATTTAAGAACGTATTTTGAATTTTTTACTTAATATAGGGACCTTTTTGAATTTTTTATATAATATAGGGACCTATAGTGCAAATTTTATATAATATAGGGACCTATAGTGCAAATTTTATATAATATAGGGACCTATTTTGCAATTAATATAAAATTACGGACCTATTAATATAAAAATAGGGACCTATACTGCAATTTTTATATAATATAGGGGCCTATGCTGCAATTTTTATATAATATAGGGACCTATTTTGCAATTTTAATATAATATAAAACCTTATTTTGAAATCTTTATATAATATAGGGACCTTTTTGAATTTTCCATCTAATATAGGGACCTATAGTGCAAGTTTTATATAATATAGGGACCTATTTTGCAATTCATATAAAAGTAGGGACCTATACTACAATTAATATAAAAATAGGGACCTATACCCTGATTTTTATAAAAATAGGGACCTATAGCCTATTTTTTATAAAAATAGGGACCTATACTGCAACTTTTATAATATTAGAGACGTATACTGCAATTTTTATATAATAATGGGCCTATATTGCAATTTTTATATAATATGGGGACCTATATTGCAATTTTTATATAATATGGGGACCTATTTTGCAGTTTTTATATAATATAGGGACCTAAAATGCAATTAATGTAAAAATGTTTTGATTAAATTATTACAGAGTGAAGCAACATTATGGAGGCTAAAAGTGTTTATTAAGGATGTTTTGGAAGCTGAAGGGAAAAATATTCAGAGTGGAGATGAAGAAGAAGTGGATGATGATGAAAGTGATAATAAAAGTACCAGAATTGAACAAAAAGTCGTTATTGACCCTGTAACTAATGGAAATTACGGATCAACCCGACATAAAAGGAAGATACTGTTTGATGATTATGCTAAGGCGACCAAAAAACGCAAATAGAAAACCGTCAGATTTTTATTATTTTTTTGTTGTTAGAAGTTTGTTATGTTTTTTCGAATGTTTTTTTTTTTTTTTTGGATTTAGAGTAGTTTTGGGTTTATAATTGGTTGGGAAATGTTTTGGAAAAAAATGGATGTATGAATTAATTGTCATGAATTTAGATTCTTTTTTTTTCTTTAAATTATTATGTTATATTACATGTTGTAAATCGGTGTTAGATAATTTTGCCAACATTGATCTTCCTCTTTTTCAATTTTTTTGCAAAGATTTTAGATAGAAAATGTAAATATGAAAACAATACAAAAAATGAAACAAACCCAAGGATGAAGCTACAAAGAAAATTAAAGTGAGTTATAGATTTTTTTTTAAAATACTATTGTTATTTAAAGAAAAGTAAGAAAATATAAAATAAGTTATATATTATATATATAAATTATAAAAGTATAATTTCATTCAATAATAACTAATAAGTAAGAAAAAATTTATGAAAATCCACAAAATTTATCAAAAAAACAAACATAGTGAGTTATAGAAAAAAATTCATCAAGATAATAGATGGATTTAAAATTAAAAAACAAGACAAATTCTGCAGTAAAATAAGATATAACTAAAAACTAATGAAATTAAAATATAGATAAACAAAGAATTATATATGGATCTAACAGATTAAAATCAATACGAAGTTTGAATTTGAAATTAAAATTTATTTATAATTAGTTAATAATAATGAAATATAAAGCACATAAAGTTTGTTTATAAAATTTTGTAAAATATGAAAATATAAAAAAAAATTGTAATATAACTAACAACGCGGAAGAATATAAAAACAAGAAAAGAATAAAAAAAGAAAAAGGGGAGTTTATCATATATATATATATATATATATATATATGAATCTTTAACGATATGGTTTTGGAAAAAAATTCGGAAT
Organism: Nemophila menziesii; assembly: GCA_029959085.1. Taxonomy (NCBI): domain Eukaryota; kingdom Viridiplantae; phylum Streptophyta; class Magnoliopsida; order Boraginales; family Hydrophyllaceae; genus Nemophila; species Nemophila menziesii. Next base: position 40,986,637 of record JARWIR010000004.1, on the reverse strand, counting down.
CCCTAGAAATTTTCAAAATTTCGGAATTTCTCTATTTTTTTCATTTTTGTAAATTTTACAATATTAGAGTATTCTCTAAGAATTACAAAAAACAATAATATAACTATGTAACTACAAATCAAATTATAATACAAAAACAACAATACTAATTTAATTTTCCATCCATTAAATTGAACACTTAATTAGTTTTTCAAATTTTAATAAGACAAATAAATAAAAACATTCAAGTGAATTTTTAACATATAAGAATATATTGTTACTGATTAATATTATTAAATGTATATGTATCTTATTCAACAACAAGAGGTATATACATAGTATTGAAGCGTGTGTGTATATGAATATTATATTTGTTAATCTTGATGATACCTGGGATAAGTATTCAAAAAAAAAATTGGAAGAATAAACGAGAAAAACTCGGCAAAAAACCGAAAACAGAAACCGGATTGGAAATCGAAAATTTCAAACTTGCATTATGTAATTCGAATTTCGTTTCAATATATTTCAAAAAAAAATCGAAAATCGAAAATTTAAAAATTGTAAGGTAAAAATTATTTCTAATACAAAAATTTTAAATCAGAATCAGCTAGAAATCAAAAAAAATTCAAAGAAAATTACTAAATTTAATAGATAAAACTAAGCCTTTTATCGAACATGTTATTGGAAGAGGAAACTTCAAAATAGAGCCCAAATCCATCCCCAACCCCAACCCCATTTTAAAGCCTAGTTAGAATTTTGTTCTAAATAAAGCCTAGTTTCAAAATTTGGTTGGATTTTTGTCAATTCTACCATTTTCCTTTTTTTTCCAGCACTTTGTTTTATATTATTTATACTTAGCGGATAGATCCGTACACATAGGTACAGACTTTTTGTTGGTTTTTTTGTTTTTTTAAAGGTTTTTAAATCCTTTTTATATAGTCTAAATACACTTAAGGTTGTACATATTTTTCGTTTTTTGTATATATCCATGTCCATCATGTCAAATGTTGTACACTAGGGCTGTACCCAAACCGATTTTTGTCAAAGGCTGTCCAAGTATGTGTCCATAGGGTTGTACCTAGACCCGTTCTCTCTAAAATTCATATACAATAAAGTCAAGGATTATTCATGTATGTACCATTAGGGTTGTACATGTATGTAGTGTCTGTACACCAGGGGCTAGCTATTCAAAAAAATACTTCAAAACACTTGTAAAACAAGTGGAAATTGGTTTGGGTATGGACCCAGTGTCTATACCAATTAATCCATTGGTCTGTTACCTGAAAAACAGTGGAAAAAGGAAAGAAAAATTAGACAAACTAAGATGTTAGATTAGATGATCAGTAAAGAAAAAATCTGGATCCATACAAAGAAAAAAAGAACAAAAGTCTGGCCCAACATTTTTAAAAAATCACGTTTAAAAGGAAAAAAAAGGGGGGCTTAAGGCCATTAAAAGTAGGCTGGACAAACAAGGTCTAGACCATTACTGGCTGGACCCAAAAATGACTGAACCCAAATAACTAAAAAAACATTTTTTTTAATTACATTTTTAAAATGACCCAAAAATTACTGGCTGGACCATTACTGTCTGGACCTTACACTGGACCTAGCCGTGTTAAAAAAAAAACGACGGTGATGCTGTTATGGTGATGCTGTTACAGACCAAGGTGTGGTGGTGGTGCTGTTATGGCGTCGTGGTGGTGGTGGCGCTGTTACAGGCGTCGTGGCTGGTGTGGTGAAGAAGGAAGGGGAAGAAGTGACTGGCGGCAGCAACACCACGAGCGGCGGAGCAGTGAAGATAGTGGTGGCTTCGCCTGGATCTGAACGGAGGTGGTCTTCGCCTGTTTCTATGGTGAGCGCCGTGGTTGCTTCGAGGATCTGTAGGAGGCGCGACGGCGGCGAGCGTGGTGTTTTTGGTGGCTTCGTCGAGGAGGGAGGAGGGTTCTGTTATGAAGGTGGAGGTGGAATACGAACCATTGAGAGAGTGTTGCGAACGGAGGTTGTCTTCGCCTGGATTTCGAACGGAGGTGGTCTTCGCCTGGATCTGAACGGAGCAGAGATGAGCGTGGCTCTTCGTCTTCTTCTGCAGATCTGGAGGCAGTTGGATGGTGGGGCTGGGAATACAGAGGAGAAGGGGGAGGATGGCATCGAGCAGTTGGGGTGGTGGCGTGAAGCAGCGCTGGTGGTGGCTCGGTGGAAGGTGGCTGGATGGAGGGCATCGGCAGTGGTGATAGAGAGAGGGTATAGAGGGGAGGGTTTTCAGAAATGAATCCCTATATGGGTATTTTGTTTATGGGTTTTTGTTCTCACTGTATGGATTAAAAAAGGTAGGGATTTTTAGGTATTTTCCTATATACTAGTTGGGTATTAGTTGGGTTGTAACTATTAGTTTGGGGTTGGGCTTTAATGTGGTAATCTAAGGTTGTAGAAGCTTTAAATAATTATTCCCCCTTATTGGAAAGGAAAAAATGCTTTTATATGTTAGAGATGAATGGTTGGATGGAAAGAAAGTGATGGATATTAATTGATATATGTATGCAAGATTGGATTTTTATGTTCATACACATCTATTTTTTTTTTTTACGAAAAACCTAATTGTTTACTTATCCAATTGATTTTATAATCAGAGTCCTAGTTTGTCAAAACGATTCTGGATGGTATCCATGTGAATATAGTAGTTTCCACGTGTCTTGCGTGTTTTGCCAGCTGTCTACCCAGGTGTTGAGGTGTCTAGGTTACTAGGTATATGTTTGAAGATGATTTCATCTGTTTCTTTAGTTATAAATTTGATTTTTTTCAACATTGACTTAATTCTCCACTTAACTGTCAACCCCAGTTCAAGGTTATTCAAAAAATTTGTTTTTCTGTTTCAATTTTTTGCATATCTCTAATATCTCATTACTTGTCCCTCACTTTTAGTAATTATATCGCACAAATCCTTGCATATGCATCGATCTAAGTTTTGCTTGGAATTGGATACATGCTTATGCTAAGCATTTGCAATTTGAATGGTCAATAAAGTTTCGATATTGTCAAGTCAAGTGTTCTAGCTTTAAAACTTAAAAGGAAGTTCTCATATCAATTGATTATTTTTATATCTTTATTTTTAATACCATTTATAGTTATAGTAATTCTTTAAAATGATATGTGTTACAAAACTATATATTATTATATTAATTTTATATATAAATTTAATAAGTTATAAGTTTAAAACAAATCTTATTTTATTTCAAAGCAAAATGAAGTGTCATGTTAGAGTATAATTTTTAAATCTACCAAATTACTTTATAAGTTCAACAAAAATCTAATTATCAAAAAAAACACCATGGAATATTTTCCTTAAAATATCAAACTTTTAACTCAAACATTCTATACGTGTTACTAATTTACTTTCTTAAATATTATTTATACCTCAATTAAACAAAATTTATTTTATTACTTTGGTAAATGTTTGTTAATATTTGTTATAAATTATTTCTACAAATAAAAGATTTTCATAATCGACAGCAAGATGTAGCACATATGACCCGTAACAGTGGTCATAACCCAACAATCTGGGCAGTATTCTAAAAGCACTTCCATTACTCCAATGTTGCCTTTACATACTACTACATGAAGTGGTGTCTTACCATCAGTTTATGCTCTAATGTAAGTAGCAGTTCTATCAGCTTTTAGCAAATCTGTAGCCCTTTCTACAAGATTTAAGTGAGCTGCATAGTGGAGTGGACTCCATCCAAGTTCATCAACTCGTCTTACTAAAGAGATATTCTTTGTGAGTAATACCTTAGTTATAACTTCATTGTTCTTAATAATGGCAGCATGCAAAGCATTTTTACCACCAGGACCTCCATAAGCTGGTGATGTGGAATTTTCCAAAATTACACTCACCATGTCTTCACTTCCGTGCTCAACAGCAAGGTACAAGGGAGTCTCCGTCATATTATTTTCTTCATATGGGAAGCTAGTATCTTCTTTAACTAATCGTTTAACCAAGCTCTAATTTAATTTTTCAACCAAATTTTTCATCTATCTTCACCGTCACCGCCGTCTCACGTCCCCTACTCAACTCATCTCGGCGTCGCATCGTCCTTCACCGTCCTTTCATTTTCATTTCCCTTCCGCTTCACTTCGATCGACGCACAATATGTTAAATTGCTATAGTAAATGGATCCCTCCACGTAGAGACTTTATTTTAATAAATTGTGATACAGCCTTTATTAATAATAGAGCTGCAATTTCTTGTGTTAAGAGGGATTTTTGTGGCAAAGTACTTGATTGCAAAGCTTGGGAAGTTAATGCAGATTCTCCAATAGAAGCAAAAGCCCTTGGTATACTTAAAGCTTGTGTAATTGCTTGTGATTTGAAAGACCGAAGAACAATTATAGAGAGTGACTGCCAACGAGTTATGCTTCCTTTAGAGATGAACAATTTTATTCATATTCCTAAGATTTGTAATATTATTACGAGTATTTATCTTATTTCTGAAAATTGTAAACCTGTCTGTAAGTAGATTAGTAGGGATAGGAATGGCTTAGCTGATGGTTTAGCCAAACGAAAGCTCCTTAGCAACTCGAATGTCTCACACTCTTGTGTGGTTCCAATTAGGCTAGACTCTTTAAACAGTACTGATGTCATTCCCTCTGGGATTGGCTAATTTTGTAATCTCGTTTTAGTTTAATATATTATGCTTGGAACAAAAAAAAATCAACACACAACCACTCACGCCTTCAACAACCTTCCATCACAGTTTTCTTTTAGTTGCGGCTCCAGAAATGTTTCCATCTCAATTTCCCTTTCGTTTCAGCTCCATCAACGCACAAAAGCTCGAGTGTGAGCTCGCGTCTCAGTTCCACTACTTTAATACATTGCTAATCCACAAGTATTCTCTCCTCAAATTTGTGAAGTTACTCACACAATCACACACATTTTATTTGATTTGTTTCTCTCCTCGATTTTGTGTAAAATTTAATGTCACAATTTAATTTAATTTGTTTGAATTTATGACATATCTATACAAATTGATACTCTCTGTTATTATATAAGTTAAATTACCATAATATACCCCCAAGGATTGATAAGAGGTAAAAAAACCTAACAGACAATTATTTCAACTAGTTTTATAGGGTACCAATTATGCAATTTTTATATAATATAGGGACCTATAGTGTAATTAATATAAAAATGTTTTGATTAAATTACAAAGTGAAACCACATTATGGAGGCTAAAAGTGTTTGTAAGGATGTTTTGGAATCTGAAGGGAAGAATCCAAGTGGAGATGAAGAAGAAGTGGAAGAATATGAGTGTGATAATAAAAGTCCGAAACTGAACAAACAACTGTAATTGACCTTGTAACTAATGCAAATTGCGGACCATCGCGACATAAAAGAAAGATAATGTTTGATGATTATGCTAAGGCGACCAAACAACGCAATTAGAAAACGTGAATTTACTATTTGTGAACGTTGGTATGATAGAGAATATGTTTTTTGTTTTTGGAATTAGAGTAGTTTTGGGTTCACAATTGGTTGGGAAGTGAAGTTAAATGAATCAATTGTCAAGAATTCAGATTCTTTTCTCTCTTTAAATTATTATATTGCATAAACTTAAAGTTATCTTTTTAAATATTGGTAAATGGTAATGATCTAAACATTGTGTTGTAAATTGGTGTTAAATAAGTTTGTTAACTTTAACCTCAATAGGTCCATTTATAGGGGCGAGCATTTTTTTTTTCTCCCAAAACCCTTGTCTTGCTCTTTTTCAATTTTTTTGCAAAGGTTTTTAGACAAATAATGTAAATTTTTCGTTTCTGATTTTAAATAGATTAAAGAAGGTTTTTATCTTAAAATAAGGTAAGAATGTAAGATGCTCTATCCTTGTTCACCTTTTATTACGATGATATATTTTAAGATCAAATTGTAATAAATTAATCTATAAACAAAAGTAATGCTCAATAAGAATACCTAAATATAGTTTACCTTTTGTTTATCGGACATTATTTCCATTTTTATTGATATGCCTCAAATCCTAAATCTGCAATTAATAAGCGCACGAAGAATGTCCAAGTACTCTAATTCTTACTTTCCACAACACAATAGGATGTATGTAATTATTGGCATGAAGTCCAACCGCAGTCAACAATATGCCTGGATGTGGCCCATTCAAATGGAATCCATTCAAACCAATCACACGTCTACACCTCATCAAGAAACCACACTTACATGCCTCAAGACACACATACAACCTCTGACACACTTCATCCCATGTCTTTTCTTCCTCGATAAATTTAATAGCTACGGTTGAACTGGGATTACTTCTCCTTAACTCCACCACATAGTTCCACAATATCTTATATTGATCTTTGTACTATCACATTATCCAATAATCCCTCACATACTTAATTGCTTGATAAACTTGTTTCATCGCAACATACATCGATAAGTCACTCCTAATCTTGAGTCTAAGTGATTTAGGCTTCTTGTAAATGTCATTACGATTATTGTTAAGATACAAGTGCCCAATTTGTTTATACTATAGCAATTGCGAAAAGGCACATGTCACAAGAATTCGGAAGAGGCAATTGGGATCTCAAAGTCATAGTGTCCTACGTCGTATTAATGTTGTGGAACATTGGAAACATAAGGGTAAGAACTATTCATGAGAACTGTTACCTCAACCCAGAAGATGCGATTCGGGCTACAACGGCTGGAATGCCGGCTTGTTTGGAAATGATTGGGATACCACTGCCTCACAGGCGGTTGAGGGTCTTACTAACAACAATACTGGGGGTGGAAATGGTTATAAAGCTAGGATGTTGATGTATTCGTTTCATGTGACATTTCATTTTTATCTCCGGCTGAACCAGTTGGGATTGGGATTGTCTAGTTCGACAAGTCCACTAGGAGACGGGGGACAGTCACAAAAACATGTTGGGTGGACTCGCTAGCTGGGGGAAGCAATGGCGGTCCTTGAAGTGGCTAAGACATGTCAGAATTATCAGGGATGGAGAATTATCATAAACAAGGATAACCTCGGGATTGTACAAGGTATTAGGTCACCGTCAGCTACGTGGTGGACAGTAAAGTCGTCTGTGTTGCGTATTGGACAGATTGCTGAAGAGTATGACAACATGAGTTTCAAACATCTACACAGAAAGTATAATGTCTTGGCTGACAAGGCTGCGTGTATGGATATGAGGCAGCCGACAGGAGGCTTGAGTCGGTTCTAGGTGGAGACCCAATTTGTGAAGCTTGGTATCAACTGACTGTTCGATTCTCTTCTTTCTCTTACTTGTTCAAAAAAATTGATTGTATTCATATTTGTATTTATATTTTTAATACCATTTATAGGTACGGTGATCTAAAAATAATGTATAGAATAATACAAATTTGTATAATATTATATTAGTTTTATATACGTATTTAATAAGCTATGAGTTTAAAACAAATCTCACTTTTATTCTAAAACAAAATAAAGTGTCATGCTAAAGTATAATTTAAAGACCTACCAAATTACTTTAAGTTAACAAAAATCCAAATACTAAAGAAAATATTATTGGATTTTCCCCTTAAAACATCAAACTTTTAACTCAAACATTCTAGGCTCGTCACTAATTTACTTTCTTAAAAATTATTTCATACATCAATTAAACAAACTTCCGAAACTTTGGTAAATGTTTGTTTAATATTTATTATAAATCGCTTCTACAAATAAAAAATATTTAATTTAAAATTTCAACCAAGATTTTCAAATACCAAGGTTCGACTATGCTTCCCATATATAAAAGCATGCATTTGTAAATTAAACCGTGTCATTACTAGAAAAAAGACAAGAATAATGTTAATTGTTGGAATTCTTGAAAGTAAATAAATAATGGGGTACATCGTTATAGAACGAACGACGTAATTATACAATAATTAATATAGACAATTTTTGTTTGACTATACCCAAACTCCAAGACCATCTCCATAACTAGTGATATAAACGATTCGAATTGAGTTGAATACGAAATAATAAATCTTGTTTGTTTTACTTTAAAAATTAAATGTATCGAACTGAAATTACAAGCCGAACACTAAATTTTCAATCTTGATTATATATTTTCTCGAACACATTTGAATAAGCCTTTTTTTAGGTTAGTCTGGGTTGTTGAGGAATAGAATAACTTTAATTGATGAAGTAAAACTTCCTTGAAATATTTGTGTAGGATGAAATGTGTGATATGGAATATGAAGTATGATATGATATTCTGATGTTTTTCTTTTATACTCTTTCGTGGTCCGCAATTCTATCTCTTTCGGAGGTCTGAACTTACCTGATTGTTTTTTGACGATCTTTGTAAATTCTCTTCTTTTTCAACTCAAGGGCTTTGATATTCAAGCTTTCTAATGACGACTCTTCTCCCTCTGTTTGTTTGTCCACTGGCCTTCTCTTCGAATGTTCGGATCTCTCCTTTTTTTATTTCACCTTCTTACTATGTTTTGTCTTTCAACAATTAATCAAAATCCTATTTGGGCTAACAATAGTTAAACCAACCATTCACCATGACAAAGACGTCCAACACACCATAACCATGACAAACAAACCTTTAACACCTATCGAAAATAAAAATATTTTTTCAAACAATCCCACCATCATCTTAAGTTTAAGCAAATCGTTTAAAGTTGCAAAAGAAACTAATAGAATGAACTATTCGTTTACTAAGCGAAATTTCTCAGTTACAAACATAAAACATTAAACACGACATTCGTAACCTACTAAGCTGATGGAAAACATCAAGCTTTCATTATTACCTATCTAACACGAGTCTTTTTTACCCTAAAAAACTCAAAGATATGAAAAATCATTTAAATGACAACTTTATTTTCCAAAAGATAACAAACAAAAATGTTATGTTTACTAAGATTAGTAACTAAAATGTCAAAAAGTTTAAAAACAAAGGACCAAATAATTAATATTCTTTCTCTAATAAATCAATTCAAATTTCCCTTATAAACCCTGAAATCAGTGACTAGTGTGAAATTGCAGCAAAAAACACCATTTTCAGCTCCTTTCTCTATACTCGGTAATTTATCTACTCTTCAATCCTTCCCTCTTTCAAATTCTCTTCATACTCAATAATTTATTAGATCAATATTATTTAAATTTCAATTACTCAATTTTTTTTACATTTCTAGATAAAATGGAAAATTCAAACCCAGCTGCAAATCAACTCCCGGAAGCAGATTCATTACCAGATGGGTTCGTCGATAGCTCCTCCTCCGGCCACCAATTTCGCCTGGAAAATCTGAAACTGGAACAAGAAACACCACCTCCACCACCGCCACCGGAGGTGGCCGCCGTTTCAGTTCAATCCGATGAACAACCCAAAGAAAAAATCCAAACTTCAGAGAAATGTAATTAACCCATTAGCAATTTCTTCAATAATTACATATTTCATTAAATGGGTTAGTTTTGTTCATACAAATATATGATTACAAGTGTATCGGCACTAATTTCAAGGTTTTCCCCAAAGTTAATTGCACAATAGATCCTTATAATACACAAAAATTACACTCTAGGTCTAATTATTTGCTAATCTTCAGTGAAACGCAAGACTCCAAAACGCAATGTAATATCAGAAAAAGACTTTCTCGAGTTTACTTTGAAGTATCAACAAGTTATTTCAGAACGAGATTCAGGTATTATTATTATTATCTCTTTATTTTAATTTTAATTTTAATTTAAATACTTTTATTTCCTCCATTTTTACTGTATTTTTTCTTTCAGCCATTGCTGTTCGAGATAAACTTGAATCCTTATGTCGTGAATTACAACGACAAAACAAAACTTTAATGGTACTTTTCAACTATTATAAAAACCACAGGGACTAAATGTGCAATATTACCAATTTCAATTTTTTCTTTTACAGGAAGAATGTAAAAGAGTTTCGTCAGAAGGTCAAAATTTGAGATTAGATCTCTCCAACAAGTTCCAAGATGCAATCAAGGTTTACTTAAAGGGCTAAAGTGTAATTTATAAAAGGTAAGGGACCACTTTGTAAATAACAAGTTGTTTTGTTACAGGAAGTTAGTCACAAGCTGAATGAGCAAAAGGATGATTGTATTACTCAATTGAAGGAGAATGAAATGTAATATTTCAAATTTATTGCACTATAGGTCCTTATATTTTGCCAAAATTGCACTAGAGTATTAAAGCAATATTTGAAGGGTCTCTAACAGAAAAGATGGGCTTAGGGTGTTTAGGCTTTCTGTGATTGTTCAGGGCATAATTGCTAAAAGTTACAAAAAATTATTACTTTTTGAGTTAATTGCATTATAGGTCCCTGTATTATTTTTTCGAGTTAATTGAACTATAAATTCCAATATTATGTTAAAGTTGGTCTAGAGGTCCCAAAATTATCATTTTTTGAGTTAATTTCTTTATAGATCCCTAAATTATTATTCATCGAGTTAATTACATTATAGGTCCCTATATTATTTTTTTGAGTCAATTGCATCATAGGTTATTATATCATGCAAAAATTGCACTAGAGGTCCCTAAATTATCATTTTTTTGAGTTAATTGCACTATAGGTCCCTATATTCTGAGTTAATTGCATTTTAGGTCCTTATATTCTGAGTTAATTACACGATATGCCCCTTTATTCTGAGTTAATTTCATTAGAGGTACTTGTTTCTGAGTTAATTGCATTATAGGTCCTTATATTTTGAGTTAATTGCACTATATGCCCCTAGATTTGGAGTTAATTGCATTATGGGTCCTTGTATTCTAAGTTAATTGCATTATAGGTCCTTATATTTTGACTTAATATAATTTCAGGCTAAAACTCAAGATGAAACAACTTTCAGATCAATACGCACTTACTGAACAACAATACGAACACAAGGCAAGTCAACTTTTTTTCATTCACTTTCCAAAAAATTGCTAATAAGTCCCTATATTTATTATTAACACAGTTAAAGCAAAAGACACTAGAATTACAAATAGCTGATTTAAGAACACAACAATATGAAGAGAAATTAAATCAAGAACAATCTCAAATGAAACTTTATGCTCAACAAGTTTCACAATTATTAGCTACTGAAAAGAATTTAAGGTTACAAATTAATGAAGATGGTGAAAAGTTTCAGCAATTTCAGGTATTTTTGCATTTAGGTCCCTATATTCTGTGAATATTGCAATATAGGTATTGAGAACTGAAATGTTTTTGTAGGAAGCTTTGTTTAAAAGTAACGAGGTTTTTGAAACATTTAAGCAAGAAATTGAAAAGGTACGCTAAATTAAATATTATTTGAATTTTTAATTTTTTTTGGTACTCATGAATATTTTATTAGGCCTTTTATGGGGTAAATTTTGGTAAAAATTTATTGACAATGAATTTTAGACCTTTTTTTGTCATTATTTCTTATTTCTGTTATATTTTGTAATTATGTTTTTGCGTAAATCTATACCTTTAATGGGTAAATCCATACCCATTTACCTTTTACAGGAATTAAAATTGATCTTAGATCTTCTTTGGTCATTATTCCTTTTTAAATTTTTTTATTTTTTATTTTATAATTATTTTTGTGGGTAAATCTAGATTTTTTCCAGACCCATTGACCTTTTAAATGGGGATTAAAATGTATTTTTGATATCTTTTAGTCATTATTCCTTTTTTTTTAATGTTAGATATTGTAATTATTTTTTCTAGTAAATCTAGACCTTTTATGGGTAAATTTAGACCCATTGAACTTTAATGGGAGTTAAAATGAATTTTAGATATTTTTTTGTTATGATTCCTTTTTATAATTTTTTTAAAATTTGTAATTAATTTTGTAGATGACAAAATCAGTGAAGGAGTTGAAAAAGGAAAATTTGTTCTTAAAGAGCAAATCTGAGAAATCTGATATTACACTTATACAACTTGTTGAGGAGGTAAAATTGTTATTATAATAATTTTTAATAATGAATTTTAATAAATAATATTTTATTATATAGCGTGAACGTTTAAAGAAGCTACTAGAGAAGACAAAAAATCAAAAGGAAAAGCTCGAATCACTTTGCCGTTCATTACAAGCTGAGCGTAAAGCAAAAACAGTTACAGATTCCGGGCTTGAGCCCGGGCCCGTTTAAGTGTTTTGGTTGGGCCCGTTTAAGTTTATTTTGTAGTAAAGGAAAGGATTTTAATATTATTTACTCTTCTTTTGTACTATATATTAGTAGGGAGTTTTTTGTGTGGCTTGCTAATGATTATATGGATTTAGCAATCATTTAATGCTTGACAATGTGTTTAACTCTTTGGCGACCACCATGGTGATTGTTAAAGGGTTCAGAGCGACTACAAAGCGGTCGCTAAAGGGTACTTTTAATACCTATGTAGCAATTGATTTAGGCACTTTACGGCCATATATTCGGTTGGTAGAGGCAAATTATCTAGTAGTAATATATTAGGTAAATATTAGCGAATTTTGAAGAGGGTGAAGTAATAATAATATTTACAAAAGAAAATTTGTGAGGAAAGTGAATAAATCTCTTCACCATTTGAAATTATTTAAGCGTAAAAAGTAAAAACAAATTTGGTTGGTTAGTTGAATTTTAAATAAATATTAACGATAGGTTTTTCATCCAATATTGGATATTTTGATATGCAAATCATATTATTAATATTTGTTTGGAAAAATTCTTTCGTGGATATCTAATGAATAGAATTTGGCCAAAAAAGTATCTAAATTTCTAAAAAAGACAAATAGATACCTAACTTTATATTTTTTTTTCTTTTGTTGATACCTGTCGTTACTTTTGACGTTAACTGTCACGTGGTTCTGTTTTTTTGTAAATAGCAGTTGTTTAAGGGATAATTAGTATTTTTCTCCCTATCTATTAGACAAACACGTGTGTAAACTTGGACACTTATTTATCAAGTTTTGAAACACTTTGGTACTAACAGAAGTGCCACGCAATCGCCACACGGCGGTTAACCTCAAAAGTAACGGTGGTCCTAACGGAAGACTCTAAAATAAAAACTTGGATACTTATTTGTCATTTTTGAAAACTTAGGCACTTATTTGTCAAATTTTAAAACACTGGGTATCCATGAGAGTATTTTTCCTAATTGTTATTAGATTAATTAGGTAGTTACTATAATTGATATTTACACGTTTGAAACATAGAGTATGAAATGAAATATTTTCCAAAAAGTTATGTATATAGCTCACCATTCCGTGTTTCCACTTCAGGCAAAAAAATCTTATGTTTCCTAAATAATTCACTGCAGAATTTATTACTTTGTCTTCAAATTTCAGCATTATATATAGATCCTACTCTTAACCTAAAACTCACACGTCAACTTATACTTAAAAAATCTTACTCTTATTTTCATTCATAAAAGCTCCATCGATCACCAAATTAATAACTTCCAACAGATTTCTCATTTTTTAATGGTGATATATTATCTGAGATTTTAACACGAACATCTTTAAAATCTTTAGATGTATGCAAGGTTGTCTCAAGAGATTGGAAATATATCATTTATGAATCAAATTTCACGTCAAATTATTGTCAAAGAACAAAAAACTTATTAGGCCACTATTTCCAAGGAGTGGTTCCATACACATATACATCCCAATTTGTTTGAATAATCAATCATCTGAAAATGATTGTGATTTTACTATGGATAACTTGTCTAGAAAACATGAAAATATTGGCATCATCAAAACAAGATATTCTATGTTGTTTATGGAGAAATAAAATTTATTATAAACTTTCTAGGTATCATATATATAATATATATATATATATATATATATATATATATATATATATATATATATATATATATATATATATATATATATATATATATATATATATATATCTACCCTTTTTTATGTGTCATGTACATAATATAGATTCAATCTTTATATTAATTTTGAAGTAGTTAAATTTCTCAGATTAATTTGTTATTAGAGAAGGATCTTAATCTTACAGTTACTTATTTATATGCTCAATTCTTTCGAAACAAAATTAATATTTATTTTTGTTAATTAACAGTAAATATTCAGCTATTCATTACTGGATCGAAGTATTTGATTTGGAAATTTATGTGTGGAAAGAACCAAAAGCTCTTTATTTTAATCACCACGACATATTTAAAACTAACACACCCATTACTGCTAGTGGTTTAATCTATTTTATGACTAATGATACAAGATTATTTTTTCGTAGCAAATGTCATACGCTATTTATGGTCAGTTTGTAGAGAAGAAGATTTTCCTATCATCGATTTCAGATTCTGGGCCCGTTTAAGTTTAGTGTAGTAAAGGAAAGGATTTTTCATATTATAACTCTTCTTTGTACTATATATTAGTAGAGATTTTTTGTGTGGCTTGCTAGTATTTCTAAGTCTTTAGTTTTTTTTGTTAACATAACAGGGTAAAAAGCTTCATTTTATAGACATTGGAATATAATGTTAAAATATATATATACTTATAAACGTATTCGGATCCGGAAGTATATGTTTTCAAAGATTAAATATGTTTTTTAAAATTTCTAGAAAAGTAATTTTAAAATAATCATGATAGATCTCAATATTTTGGGTCGAAGACCCCTTTAAATGTTTTGTTTTGTGGTTTCATTCGTCACTAGACTATGCTTTGCATAAAATTAATATCTATTGTTTTTTGTTAAAAATTAGATCTATTTTTTAAATTTTCAGGGAATGCATTTTCAAAATAATAATAATAGAACTTTAACTGTTTTCTTTTTAAATCCTAGAATAATTTTTAAAGCGAAAAGATTTTCTAGTTTCAAATCCAATATGTATATCGTGGTATCCGAATCCCAACCAAGCGCAACCCTGTTCTTGAATCCTTTTATGATCGACCATTAGTCCTTTCTTTAAGGAATTTGAATCAAGTGTTTGGTTGGAAATTTGGAATTGTTTAAAAGAGTTGTAAACAAAAGGTTAGATTAGTCTAAGTCCACTAAACATCAATCTGACCGCTATATATATATTGTAATTTATTAAATATGTACAAACAAGAATCACTAATATTCAAATCTACATCTCATTGTATAAATAAAAAACCACTAAACTAAAAATCACTAAAACGCAATATCCATAAAACTTAGAGCGTGAGATTGATGAAGAAGTTCGAAACAGTTATCACCGAGCTTTTTGATGAACCACACCGATCTTGAAAATTTAAAGGTAATTAAATAAAATTACTCTTGCATTTATATAAATGATTTGTGATAATTTTGAAAATGTTATATGAATTATGAAAGATATTTTGTTTAATAGATGTGGGTATAATGTCTCCAACATTTTTTAAACATGTGAATTCTTTTTACATATAGAATAATTATAGTATTATTAAATTAAATTATTTTTCAACATGACACATCATTTTTACTTGAAACAAATGTTATACTTAATCCAAACTTACAATTTACGAAAACTTAGATAAAACTAAAACAATATCGTAGAATTTTATGCTTTAATTTTACATATATAATTTTTTAAAATTATTATAAGCGTATGTGCTAATTGGTTCGCTAGACTAGGTCTTAAACATGCTAATAGATACTCCACTTATATAGATCCACCAGATGAAATTTGAAGCGCGCTCACGAAAGACAAATTCAGGTAGAAACATCCAGGAGGATATTCACTTCGGAAATAGATGAGTTGATTAGTTTGTAAAAGTTTATTTTCACGGTCTGAGGACCTCTGTTGTAACAAAAAATAGATAATAATTTATATTTACTGCGAAAATAATTATAACTAATATATGTTAATTAGTATAAAAATTAATAGTTATAATTTAATTTAAAAATGTATAACATTGATTAGTACGTGACTAAATGAAAACAAATGTGATGATATATGTTACTATAAAATATTTATATTTTTTAGATATCAATATATTTTAAAATATTATTACAAAATAACACGTTTTAATTTATATTATATATACGATATCTGTCTAAAACAAGTTTAGTAAAGATCTAGCTCATTTGTCCCGTATATATGTCCAAATCATGCATCATTCATTTAGAAAGTGAACACACGTATTTTTATATTATTACTCTCCTTTGTACTATATATTAGTAGGGAATTTTTGTATGGCTTGCTATTATATCTCTCTGTCTTTTAATTTTTTGTTCATGTAACAGGGCGAAATGGTTGATTTTATAGACATTGGAATGTAATGTTGAACTATATATATATAGTTATAAACCGTATTTTGATTTGGAAGTGTATGTGTTCAAAGATTAAATATGCTTTTTGAAATTTCTATATTTTTTTAAATATAAAAAATAGATCATAATATTGAAGACCCCTTTTAAATGTTTTTTGTTGTGGTTCCATCAGTATCTAGACCACGTTTTGCATAAAATTAATTAGTGATTGTTTGTGTTGAAAATTAGATCTATATTTGAATTTCAAGGAATGCATTTTCTAAATATTTCTAATTGGCCCAAGACTTTATGATTTTCTATTTAAATTCCAAAATAATTTTTGAATATTAAAAAAATGATAAATTAAATACTAGAAGTTCAAATCTACTACAAAAAGATTTTAGTTTCAAATCCAATGGGTATATTGTGGTTTCCATTATTCAACCAAGTGCAACCCTATCATGCTGAAATTTTGACATGAATTTTTGGTTATTATGAAGGATTGTTACTAGTCGTAATCTAATCCTCTAATGTAAAGCATATTCATCGTGTCTTGGTTAATTAAATCTATACAAACCAGAAATCACTAAAATTTGTATAAACCAGAAATCACTAAAACACAATATCTATAAAATTGAGAATAAAGATAGGTAGAGACATTTGAACTAGTTATCATAGATTTTTTGATGAACCACTCAGATCTTTAAAATTTAAAGGTAAGGACCGATTTTTAAATTACCCTTTCATTAATATAAATTATTTATGATAAGTTTAAAAATGTTACATGAGTTATGAAATATATTTCGTTTAGTTGATGTGGATATAACGTATTTTTTTAAATATGTGAACTATTTTAACATATAAGACAATTAAAATATTGTTTATCAACATGACACATTATTTTTACTTGAAACAAATGTTACACTTCTTATAAACTTAAATTTACGAAAACTTAGATGAAACTAATATAATATCATAAAATTTTATGCATCCAATATATATATATATATATATGAAATAATTGCTAATTAAGTCCTAACCTCTACTTATCCTATCCTACCAAGCCCAACTAATTACTTTACCTTTATAAGTTATAAAAAATAAACCAACCAAATGTAACTACCTTTTTTAGTACCCCCAACATATACAATAACTATGCACATCCCATTATCTATTCATCGGTCATAACTATATAAATAGATAAAATTAAGGTAAAAACATCAAATATATAACTTAGCATAATGAGTTTTAAGGAATTCAAGATCAATCTAGATTCCTGATACACACTATCAATTAGTCAAGCGTATCATTTTTTCAGTCAAGTTTCTTCTTGGAAGATATTTCTAACAAGCTGATCATTTAAGGTATTTTCCTTTTTATTAATAACCGTTGAATGCTAATCATAAGTCAATAAGTCATGTCAGTCGATAGATTGGTCAAATATTTTGTGTATAATCTCTTTTTGCAGTACTTTCTTAGACTCATGTCATTCGATATATTAATAAAGATCTCCATGTACAATCTTTTTTCTCACATATATGTCTCGGTTGTTAGGTTTCCAATTCGTTTCGATGGGCCATGGAATATCATATTAACAGGGGGAAGCCATTTAATCCTTTTGTAGTAGGTTTTTTTTGCGGTTTGTTGATAGTGAGTATTGTGTGTTCTTTTTTGCATTTACATTAATATTTTTGTTATATATATATATATATATATATATATATATATATATATATATATATATATATATATATATATCTCTATATATCTCTATATGGATGATTGTATCTTAATTGTTTGGGTTGTTATTGAGATATTTAGCTTAATTTTGATGGGCCATAGAATAACATAGTATTAGGTGGTGCAATTTTATCCTTTTTAAGGAATTGCTTGATATTGAGTTGTGAGTGATCTGCTCTCTATGTATATTATTTGGTTGTCACTTATATCTATATGGCAGTAGTGAACTGTATTATATACGTGATTGCATAAAAACTGTTTATGTATATTCCAATACAGATGTAGTTAGTAACGTGTTAGTGTGAATTTTTTAATGGGTTGTAACAGTTGTTTCCTCAAATTGTTGTATTTATAACATTCAGAATGAGTTCAAATATTATGTGTGTTTTTCATTACCATGATGAGAAATCTTTCAACCTCTTGTGTTGCTTTGATTCGCTTGCAGCTGTTGTGAAGTATGGGTTCGGAACCTGGATAAACATCGACCTTACGCGTGTTCATGTATTATATTCATTCGGTGAACACCATAACTGCAGGCTAGTGGGAGAGGGTGACTTTGTCACCGTCTTTTGCTTTGTTAATCGGTCTAATGTGCTTGAGCTGGAGATATTGTTAGTTGAATCAGTCCTTCCACTAGTCATTTCTCACTCAACAACTAACACACTGTCTCTTATATGTGACAAGGTTTCAAACAAGACAATTGAATCGGCTGAGAAATTCAAGACCGAGGAGGAAACTGGAGTTAACTATCACCATAAGGAAAAGGTACTAAGAAGCTACGCATGGGTAAATCTAGTTGCTAGTTGCAACAGACAAGGATGTCAATCAAGGTGTGTTTAGGCAATTAATGGTCTATTCTAATTTTGCAGTATTCAATTCATCCTGGTTTGATTCTACATATATCACCTAGAGATACAAGTTGAGCCCACTATAGCTGAGTTACAAGCCCACTGCATTTACATATCCAACCCACTATAGTTAATTTACGAGTCCACTTCATTTATATATCACTTGCTTAGGCATTTTTCCTTCTACGTTTGTTTTCTTGTTTTTGAATACTTAGGTTTCATTGCATTGAATAATTAGGAAACAGTTATTGAAGTTCCCAATGAATAAATTGGATAATATGTTGGATAACTTTGGAATTTAATTTTTGTATTTTATAATGTTTGCTTCGTATACACAAATTTTAGATCAGTCACATCATAGTTGTAAAAATGAATAATATTTTATATCGTAACATACGATCACTCGTCTCAATATATAAACACACACCCGTTCTATCACGTTCGAGACAATATCTCTCCTATTTTATCACAAAAAACTATATCATCCTAAACAAGCTACATGATTGGTTGAACATGAATCAATACTAACACACCATTTTGAAACGTAGTCACAATGTAAATATAAGCACATTATCTCCTACCTCGATTGTCCCACAAAGAATCATTTACAACCTACTATTGTCTAAGGGATGGCACCACAACTCACATATGGTAGACACATATCCATCTAAAGTAACCGCACACCCAATAACAACAAGAAGATCCCAACAATGGTGGACACATACACCACCGAAAGTGGCTGCAACCCCAATAACAAAATAAGAAGAGCCCAGTAATGTCGCCCTAGTCACTCTCGTTAATTGGCTAACGTGTTGCACGATAATGGGCTACTCGGTGACCGTCGTATGTGGCGTTCTTTTCTCTCTTCCTACAATCTCAGGCACCAAGCTCACATCAATACTCATTGCATCCACATTTGTTTTTTTTTTTTAAAAATACTAATAAAACATGTTTAGCTAGAGAATATAGAAACATTTTTTTGCAATGTTAAATGAAAACGCTTCTATATTGGATAATGTGAAATCGACGTTTCCATATTTTCTGAAAATATTGAAAAAGAAAACAAATATAATTTCTGAAAATATTCTTTGAAAACGAAAATAGAAAATATTTTTGCAAACCAAACATGGCATAATATTTGCACGTTTAAAACATGGGTATGACATGACATATTATACAACTCACCAATTATGTTTTTCTTGTTAAGGAAAAACAAATCTTATGTTTCCTAATTAATTTACTTTAGAAATTATTACTTTATCTTCAAATTTCAGCATCAACGTTATATATAGACCCTAATCTTACCCTAAAACTCTCACATCATAACCCTATTGTTACCCTAAAACTCTCACATAAACTTATACTTAAAAAAGAGCACATTTTTTCAATCATAAAAGCTTCCTCGATCACCAAATAAATATTTTTCAACGAATTTCTCATATTTTAATGGTGATATTATATCTGAGATTCTAGCACGAACATTTTAGAATCTTTAGATGTATGCTAGGTTGTCTCAAAAGATTGGAAATATATCATTTATAAATTGAATTTCACGTCAAATTATTGTCAAAGAACAAAAAACTTTTTAGGCCACTATTTCCAAGGAGTGATTCCATACACGTCTATATTTCATTTTGTTTTATGTAATCAATCATCTGAAAATGATTGTGATTATACTATGAATAATTTGCCAGAAAACATTAAAATATTGGCATCATCAAAACAAGGTATGTCTGCAATTTTATATTTATTACCTTGTTAGCATCTCTTTTTGTTCATACATAAAATTTGTTTGCAATTCTTTAATAATTATTGATTATATATTATCGACCTTTTGGTTATAAGGCTTTCTTTGTAAGGTACATATAATAGATCTTGGCACTATTCCTTAATCATATCTATGTCATCTTATCTGTTAAACATTTGAAATCTATTTATAAATAGTTTGGCATACACATCTTATATTGATTAGTAAGGTTATTCCATTTTTTTATTTTTGTTAAGTTCATTTTTTTGATCTATTTATATTTAAAAAATATGTATATGTTGAAACAAATTGGACTACCCTAATATATATCTACCCTTTTTTATATGTGTCATGTATATAATATAGATTCAATCTTTATATTAATTTTTGAACTAGTTATATTTCTCAGATTAATTTGTTAGTACTTTGTTATAAGAGTAGGAGTTTATTTTTACTGCCACGTATTTATTATGCTCAATTCTTTCGAAACAAAATTAGTATTTATTTTTGTTAATTAACAGTAAATATTCGGCGATTCATTACTGGGTCGAAGTATTTAATTCGGAAATTTGGGCGTGGAAAGAACCAAAAGCTCTTTATCTTCATCAACGCGTTATATTTAAAATTTAACACACCGATTACTGCTAGTGGTTCAATCTATTTTATGACTAATGATTATAATATGTTGACATTTGACGGAGATGAAGAATCTTTTTCCACGATTCCATTGCCATAATCTGTTATATGCAAGGCGGCTGATTTCTCCTCATTTGTGATAAATAAATATAATTCTGAGATATCATTTTAGGCGTATTTATTAGTTTATAGGTCGATTTGAGCTTAATTTAGTACACTTTCCTATTTAGAGTTTTGATTTAGTAACATAATATTTTTAGAGCATATTGGGTTTAATTGTTTATTTAGTGTGAAGCTTTAAATATAATTATGGAGATTAATTAGAGTCCAAGTCAAAGACAACAAGATATGGAAAGAGATTAGTATGGTAATTGGAGATAAGGAAACAAAACCTAAAATTATGGAAAAGGAAAAGCTGCCTAAATCTGAATTTCTGCAGCTACGCCTAAAGAAGTGGTGATAACTCCAAAACCGAGCCGATTTTGGAAGATTCCTTTCATTGGGACGTAGATAATTCTGTGAGGATTCTTTTGGTATATTGTGGAGCACAAACTGACCAATAACGAAGAAAATATGCTCAAAACAGTTCAGCAATAATTATCTTTATTTCCATACGAATTTGAGTTGGGCTTGGAGTCCACTTTGACTTCTCCTTCAAGAAAACGAATTAGGTCTTCCTATACCCTATAAATACAGCCTCTTAACATTAGGAAATCATCCTTGGCCAGACCTTAAGGCCAAGAGGAAGCTGCAACACAAGAGAAGAAGTCTGGAAGGAGCAGAACACCATATGTCTCCTTCAACCTTTGATTCTGTAATTCTTTTCTCTTCTCTTATTTGTATGAATTAATTCTTTTTAGCTTGAGTTTTAGCATATATGTATAAACCCTAGTTTTGATTGACATCTATCTAATTTGGGAATTCTATGTTTTAAATTGAATTATTGTTTTTATTCTCTGTTTATGTGTTTGGATTTATATTCTGTGTTCTTGTGGAACCTAGGCCATATAGAATTACCATCTAGTAATTAGGTCACCATTGACAACGGTGTTCAATTACATGTTTAGCACATAACGTCTAGTATTCGGTTTAGATCTGACAAATCAACCTAACTAGATAATCACTATGGTTTAGTACATGTTACTATTTACCAATTACAGGAACAGTTTGCTTAGGAAGCCTTATTGACACAGGTAAATCCTATTTAAAACTATCTAGCGTAATTGGAACCGTTTATTGAAATACTACATAATTCACCCTTACATGTTTAGAACGACAAAACTAGTGGGGAGTACATGCTATTTACTCAAGCTAACTTTCATACTATCTTCTTTTCTTTTATTTATTTTCTGTCTTTAGTTTATTAGTTTAGTTTTATTATTTAAAAACCAAATAAATATTTGTATATCTTTTCTTTCTATTTGCGTATTATCTTTTCTATCTTTCATATTTGCACTTGATAATTTGCATAAGTTCTCTCTAACTTTCGTCAGTCTCTGAGGAACGAATCTTCTTATCATTAAAACTTGCATACGTCCTGTAATACTTGCAGTACCGTGTTAGCGTAGGGTGTTTATTTGCAATTATTTTATACATCTTTTTATCACACCTTAGGCCACACCAAGTTTTTGGCGCCGCTGCCGGGGACTACATCGTTAGTCCTTGTGCAATTATCTAGTGCTTTTATTTTAGTTAGTTCTATTTTACGCTTTTCTTTTTAGTTTTTGTCTTTACAGATTTTTATAGATGGAGAATCTAAGGAGACTTGATCTTCCCATCACATACAGAGTGCAACCACGCGGAATCCACACTCCTGAAATCCAATCCGCTAATTTTAGACCAGATTCAGGCATGATAGTGCAATTTGCGAGTCATGGACAATTCCGCGGTGCTGCACAACAAGATCCGGTCCGGTATGTTCAGAAATTTATGCAGATTTGTGACGTTTATATTACCAGAGGCGTTACAAAGGAGCAGATGTATTACATTATGTTCCAATTCTTTTTGACCGGAAGTGCAAGCGATTGGTACGATACCCAACGCCCTCACGTTATTCCAGATTGGGACAAGCTTCAATCTAAATTCCTAGACCGATTCTATCCGGTTAGTAGAAGATTAAAAGATATGGTGGAGCTCGAATAATTTATGCAGGAAGACGGAGAAAGTTTGGGTGAAGCATGGTTACGTTTTTGGGAGATGAAGGCGAGATGTCCATGCCATACATCATCGCCAGAATATTCATTAACCATGTTCTATGGAGGACTTAATGACGAGTCCAGAAGAAGAGCATATATTTTAGGAAGAAAAGGTTTTGTGTTATTAGATCCTGAAGAAGCTGAGAATATTATGGAGAATGTTCTTGAGAACGAGAGAAGCTGGCCAGATAAATTAGAAAAACAAGAAGAGACCTTAGAATCTCTAAGGCTCAAAGAGTTAAACCAACAACTTGCGGAATCGAGAGAACAAGCGCGAACAATTGCTCATGTGAATCTATTACCTACTTTACCTTTATGTCCAGGTTGTGGAGCACGAAACCATTTGTTGGAGAATTGCATGAATAATATAGCCTCACCTTCCTTCGTATCTCATCAAAGACACCACTATTCTAATGGTTATTATCATCCTCAAGGAAGTTACGCTAATTATCAGCCCCCACAAAATAAAAATTGGGTCGGAAATCAAGAGAATAATTATCAACCTCGACCTCAATCTTACTATCCACCACAACCTAATTATCAAGAAGCGCCGATTTACAAAGAAATCTATCAAGAAGCGCCGAATTCCAAAGAAGCTTATTAAGAACCACCTCCATATTCAATGTAACAAGCTCCACAAAAGCAACCTTCGAGTTTGAATTCAAGTATGGCTGCAATGATGAAAGTAATGGAAGAAAATATGAAGATGAGCCAGCAAAGAATCCAAACCCAATCCAAGGTAATTAAGAACCTTGAGCATACAATATCACGAATGGCAAGTGTAATGCAAAATAGGCCAAAAGGGAAACTCCCAAGTGATACTATTGCTCCTGAAGATCATGCTTGTCATGTAGTTGAATTAAGAAGTGGAAAACAATTACCTCCACCTAGAATAGAACCAGAACCAACCTCTATTCCTGAGAAAGTGGTTGAAGAAACAATTAAAAACAAAGGTGAAGAGGTAATTGAACAAACGAGTGTCCCCGAGAAGACACCAGAAAAGAAAAAGATCCCAGTGGTAACCAACACACGTCCTCCTCCACCATTCCCGTCACGTGTCAAAAATCAGAACAATGAAAAAGAATTCAAGAAGTTCCTTGACATGGTGCACGAGTTAAAGAACAACATCCCGTTTGTAGAAACTCTCACAAGAATAACAAAATATCGCAAATTCATGAAGTACATTCTTTCTAACAAACAAGGGACGAATGGATTGCCAGAGGAGTGCAAAGCGACAAACGAAATAGAGTTACCACAAGATGAACCTACACCCCAGAACTTATGGATGAAACCATCCATTGCTCCAAAGAATAGATCTGAAAAGTTCATGGGAGTTAGAGGCAAGGGGTGGAAATTTCGCACTCCTTAATCGAGGTAACACGTCTAACTTTAAAAGACGTTAAACAAAAGTGCTATTCGGGAGACAACCCGTAATTTCTTTTATGTTTTTACGTTTTTAGTTTTAAATTTATGTTTGGCTTAGTTAATTTTAGTTGATATTGCATATTTGAGAAAGGTATTAGTGTTTTTGATGCTTAGGTATTGGAGAAATCGAGTTAGGGAAGAAGAAACAAAAAATTTCGGAAAATTCTGACCACAGGTGCGGTATACCGGACCTCAAACGCGGTATACCGCAGAGGACAAAAACCCTTACCACGGGTATGGAGCTCGGGTTTTATACCGAGGCGAAAAAAAATCACGCTGATGGGTCCGGTATACCGGATCACAGGCGCGGTATACCGCAGAGCACAAAAACCTGTGCCACGGGTAGGTAGCGCGTGATTTTTGACGAGGCGAAAATTTTTGGAACGCTGATAGGTGCGGTATACCAGACCATATGCGCGGTATACCGCAGGTCGACGCTGGAGAGAGAAAAGACGCGGGTTGCAGCTTATAAAAGGAGGTAATAGCTATTATTCCGAATTTGCTAAACCTCAAGCCTCTCTTTCTTCTCCAAAACTCTCCCAACTCCATTAAAGTTCATAAAACCTTCCCTAAACATCAAAACACTACCCAATCACCATGAAAACACATCAAATCTATTCTCCACATAATTACAAAGAAGATTCAACCACCTATATCATACCAAAACACCTTGAATCCAAGAATAAAGAGCTTAAATTTTCAAATTCATCCTACAATTTCTTAAATCCAAGCCAATCCATGAAGAATCCATCTTACCCACATAGAGAATCATCATCAAATCACCTTTCCTAACCCAAATTAAGCTTGTACAACCAATAATTCAAAAGTTCAAATTTCAAGAGTGGTTAAAGCTTTGAGTTGGGGGTCAATTGAGATGATTAAGAGAACATGAACATTATCTACTGCAAGGGAGATGAATAAAATCAAGGTATTGGATTGAATTGAGAAGAAATCAAGTGAGAAAAGTCCTAGTTCCAATTCAAAGGGTAAAACAAGTCAAGAGAAGAGAGGTTAGCATGCTGTGTTGATTCAATGAGCAAAAAGATTCCAACTTTAGTGAAGAAAACAACACAACCTCTACAGATCAAAGACCCTACACCCGAAGAAAAAGAGAAAGCTTCAAGGGCCCTGATAGCTTCTCCGAAGAAAAAACTAAAAGAGCTACCTTTTGCTTATGAGAAAGTATTTGAAGAAGAAGTTGATAAGGAGAATACAAGACGATTCATGGAGATTTGGAATGCTTGGGTTGGTCTACGTTAATGGTAAGCCGTTCTAAAAAACGTTCTTTTTGTTGAATTGTATTGTGTAGGAGAAGAAGAAGATGTGGCACAGTTGATCTATGAGGAGGTGATACGAAATTTCGATCTCTCCCATGTCGTTATTTAATGCAATATCCTACTATGATCATGTGTCTTGATCGGAAAGCGAATAACAAGTTGGGTGAAGAAGAAACACTTGGATGTCATTAAGGCGAGGTAATAGCCTCGAAGAGTATGTTTTCTTTCTTCCCTACCATTTCTTTATGTGCAATATGTGTGCTAATTTTAAATTTTATTTTTCTTGAGTCTTTTTCGAGTCGCGGGGACACGGCTCAATTTTGAGTTGGGGGTGGGGATTCGTTGTCCTCATCTTCCTTTTTGTTTTTTACATAAAATTTAAATTTTTTGGGTTGAATTAGGCATAGAATATGTTGAATGTACCTATGTGAGCATGATTTTATTAGGTCAATGATAGTAAGTAGTATGTTTTTGAAAGATATCACAAAATTGTTTAGCATGCATGTATGAAAACAGGAAATAAAAGATAGAATATTTAATGAGCAATGCTAAGAAGATACGTTGAAACTTAGGGAGAGTTATTTGGTGTGTAGAACGTGAGGTTTGAAATTAGTTGAAAACCCGCTTATCTATGAACTAATAATGAAAACGTAACGAAATCCGGTAGTTAGAAAAATGAATAAGGCAGTTCTTTCATATTGAAAACACTTGAAGCCTTTTATACCTTCTCACCCTTTTATTTGATTATTGTTATTATTTATCCGTCTTAGCCCCTCTGAGCCTTTCTAAAGCCTTTTATTGAAACACATTATAATCTATACCCTTAGTTTGTAGGACTTATCTACATGACCCGCACTCGAATCGCAAAACCTGAGACAACTCGTTTTAGAGCTTGAGTTTGGGGTGGTGGTTTCATCATTAGGGGACATTTGGGATTTGGAAATTGTAATTGTGAAATTATTGATGATGAAATTTTTATTATTGTAACCCTTTGCCGGGGTAATAGTGAATGAAAAAGAAGCTACGAGCTAAATTTGCCAACAAGGGCATAAAAAGAATATATATATATATATATATATATATATATATATATATATATATATGAAAAATAGCGTGATATCTCGAACATCAAAAAGAGAGTCATAGCTATACAAAAGAAAAATTGATATGAAAAGAATATATATTCGGACCGGCAAAGTGGAATTTGTATATCATCACAAAAGGTTTTAATTTGGATTATTGGGGATGCAAATCAAAAGCATCAATAAATTGGGTTGAGTGAGAACATCTTCGAGTGTAAACTCAAGCTCTAGGGCGATTCGTTGATGGCTAGTGAGGAGAGAGCCAAAAGCTCACTTTTCATTATCCAAATATATCATACCGTCCCTAAGCCACGTTATAACCAAAGACCTTAGGATTTTTAACTACTTGGTGGAGAAACGATTGAGCTATTAGGTAATAGGTGAGTGGACCATTGGATGCTATATTAGGACCTATGAACAACCTATAGCCATTAACATGAACTAATTTATCATCCTCTCCTTCTGGCATTGCGAAATTAATCTTGACTTAAAATTATGGATTGTTGATTATGTGTATATTAAAGCATACTTGTGCATTATTTCTTGAGCATTACTACATGAGACTTTTTAGATATTTTGCTCTAGGATCATTCATTATGTTCTGTTCTTATTCTCCTCCTACTTCTTCTTCTTGACTAACCTACTGTTCTTTACTTTTATTGTATCAGGACGATACAACTTTGAGTTTGGGGGTCCTGAAGTCTCCTCATTTGTGATAAATAAATATAATTCTGAGACATCATTTTAGGCGTATTTATTAGTTTATAGGTTGATTTGAACTTAATTTAGTACACTTTCCTATTTTGAGTCTTGATTTAGTAACATAATATTTTTAGAGCATATTGGGCTTAATTGTTTATTTAGTGTGAAGCTTTAAAGATAATTATGGAGATTAATTAGAGTCCAAGTCAAAGACTACAAGATCTGGAAAGAGATTAGCATGGTAATTGGAGATAAGGAAACAAAAGCTAAAATTATGGAAAAGGTAAAGCTGCCTAAATCTGAATTTCTGCAGCTACGCCTAAAGAAGTGGTGATAACTCCAAAACCGAGCCGATTTTGGAAGATTCCTTTCATAGGGACTTAGATAATTATGTGAGGATTCTTTTGGTATATTGTGGAGCAAAAACCGACCAATAACGAAGAAGATATGCTCAAAACAGTTCAGCAGTAATTATCTTTATTTCCATACGAATTTGAGTTGGGCTTGGATTAGGTCTTCCTATACCCTATAAATACAGCCTATTAACATTAGGAAATCATCCTTGTCCAGACCTTAAGGCCAAGAGGAAGCTGCAACACAAGAGAAGAAGTCTGGAAGGAGCAGAACACCATATGTCTCCTTCAACCTTTGATTCTATAATTCTTTTCTCTTCTCTTATTTGTATGAATTAATTCTTTTTAACTTGAGTTTTAGCATATATGTATGAACCCTAGTTTTGATTGACATCTATCTAATTTGGGAATTCTATGTTTTAAATTGAATTATTGTTTTTATTCTCTATTTATGTGTTTGGATTTATATTCTGTGTTCTTGTGGAACCTAGGCCATATAGAATTACCATCTAGTAATTAGGTCACCATTGACAACTGTGTTTAATTACATGTTTAGCACATAACGTCTAGTATTCGGTTTAGATCTGACAAATCAACCTAACTAGATAATCACTATGGTTTAGTACATGTTACTATTTACCAATTACAAGAACAGTTTGCTTAGGAAGCCTTATTGACACAGGTAAATCCTATTAAAACTACCTAGCGTAATTGGAACTGATTATTGAAATACTACATAATTCACCCTTACATGTTTAGAACGGCAAAACTAGTGGGGATTACATGCTATTTACTCAAGCTAACTTTCATACTATCTTCTTTTCTTTTATTTATTTTCTGTCTTTAGTTTATTAGTTTAGTTTTATTATTTAAAAACCAAATAAATATTTGTCTATCTTTTCTTTCTATTTTCGTATTATCTTTTCTATCTTTCTTATTTGCACTTGATAATTTGCATAAGT
Source organism: Nemophila menziesii (assembly GCA_029959085.1). Taxonomy (NCBI): domain Eukaryota; kingdom Viridiplantae; phylum Streptophyta; class Magnoliopsida; order Boraginales; family Hydrophyllaceae; genus Nemophila; species Nemophila menziesii. The sequence continues at coordinate 40,957,526 of JARWIR010000004.1, read as the reverse complement.
TCTCTCTAACTTTCGTCAGTCTCTGAGGAACGAATCTTCTTATCATTAAAACTTGCATACGTCCTGTAATACTTGCAGTACTGTGTTAGCGTAGGGTGTTTATTTGCACTTATTTTATACATCTTTTTATCACACCTTAGGCCACACCAGCGGCCAAAGAGTACAAAGACATACTGATAAGTATATGAGTTCATAAACTCATCACGCGAGTTAAATGAATCAAGTAGTTGATACACTAAGTGACAACCGTTGTTAGATTAGATATATGTATATGTGTCTGTATTGTATGCAATGTAAAACACATCTATACTCTCTTTATATATTACATGTATTGAGTGATGAAATAGAAACATATTAATACACAAAGATCTTCTTTCTCTCTCATTCTTGTTATGGTATCACGGGATAAGAAGATATCAAATTTTCGAAACTCAATTTTTCGCCATTAATGGCGTTAACATAAACTTCTTCTTCTCCGCCCTCGACCTCTCCATTCTGATATTCAAAATGAAGTCTTATGCTTCTTACACTCAAATCAATTCTAGCTCAGCGATTCCTGATGGGGTAATCGCCAAAACTGGAGTAGCTTGGTTTCAATCAAGCTCGATTCCACTAATTATGTACTATGACGAGCTCAACTTGAAGCTTTCCTATAAGTACATGGGTGGTATATTCAGTGGCGGAGCCACATTAAGAGAGAGTGGGTTGAAGCCCATGCTCGAGTTTAAGAATTTTTTTTTATTTAACCTATTTTCTCTATTAACATATATGTGTTACAAAATTCAACATTTTCAAATAAAATTTATCCACTCGTAAACTTAAAAACTGATACAGAAATATTTGATCATTACCTGTTTGGATGTTTATCAAGTATTTTTTATGTTTTTGTTTGTTAATTTAATTTCATTTTATATTGGGTGATTTACTCATGAAGTCCATGACCCACCAATTCTAGCAAAAAAAGTCCAATTCAAACAATTGTTCAATATACCCCTTTTCAAATATTTCATTCACTAAAAAAATAATTACTTTCCATAATTTTAAAAACTATATAATTAAAACATTCCTATATTACAAAATTCTAAAGCCGAAACAAATCTATAATTACAAAATTTCCTATTCTAAAACTAAACTATTCCATAATTTTTTCCTATTTTATAATATAAATCAAATCACTTTCTTGAATCATCAAACCTGCATGTGTATATAAAAAAGCAATTAAAAATTAGGGGCTAAAAACATAAATAAGACACAGTGGGTTGACAATAAAAAAATAGTCGGACGACGCTTAAAAAACTGTGGGTTGACAGTGCAAAGACAATGATCAGTTGACACTATAAAATCGTGGGTTGACACCACTAAGTCGTGGGTTGACAGTGCAAACACAATGCAATATAAAAGTAGTGGGTTGATTATATAAAAACAAAAAGGTGATAGTACAAAACAATGGGGTGATAATACTTTTCAAATTTTCACATAAACACATTTTCACACTAATCTAACATAAAATCTTTGACGACTAGGTAGTAGCGATTAACCTTTGACGATCACAAGCGATCTCTAATATATATAGCGATTGATTTAGACACCTTTAATGACTGTAGAAGCGTTCGCTAGAGGCAAATTATGTAGTAGTGATTTACTCCATCTGTTTTAAAATGTTTGTCCACAAACTATAAATGTAGTTTCAAAATATTTGTCCACTTAAAATTTTAAGACATTTTTTCCAACTTTTTTCCACTTGTTTAACTTTTTGACTTTTAATATTTGATTTATTATTTTGTTTGATTATCATTAGTCCCAAATGCAAGTCATTTGCTCTTATGATACAATCAAAACACACGTTGTCACTTTTTAGTTTATCTAATTTTTTTAATCTAATTATTTTTTAAAGAATCTAGTGACTTTACTCCTATTTTTTTGTTACGTTATGCATATTCCTATTCTTTTTTTGTCACTTTACTGTTCCCCCCCCCCCCCCCCCCCCCCCCCGAATATTTCTACTCCTATTGGAGTAGTAATTTTCTAAAAATTGTTAAAGGGTAATTTTTTTATATTTAAATTTTTAAATATAATACATATATAATTTTATATGTTTTATAATATTAATATTCTACATTACTAATATTTTAAATTTTTTAAATTACTAATATATTGACAAAAAAAAATTCACTAACACGTATAAACACTTCATGTTCGATTAGTACCAAATTACAAAATCAAGTTACAATTTTTTTTAATCAAATTCTTCTAAATAACTACAAACTTCTTGAACTAATTCTGGATCACATTTTAATTGCGTTGGAAGTATGCCTCATTTTTCTAACATTTTCTTTTTCATATTTTTTAATCATTAGAACCCTTGTTCTCCATAATCTCTTTCATGAATGATTGTAATGTTAATAATATATAATTAGACTTCACAACCGAAAAATCTTCATACGTCTTCTCGACAACATTCACAAGATCATCAACAGTTTTAGGTGTTTCTTATTGGAGGGATTGAATAGCACTAAAAAATCCAAGATCGAGAACATTTAAATTTTGAGAGTTTGGAGGTTGACAAATTATACGAATATCAAAACCATCTTGAGTAGCTACTTGGCAAATTTGAGGATCATTAGGATCAATATGTGATCTTGCATTATCTTGTTGAATATAAATTGGATTCTTTGAGTCTTCCGCCGGCCATTTCTCTTTGATTGCAGGAAGGACTTTTTCAATCGACCAAGACCTTATAACATCTCTCGTCACTGAAGTAATTGGTTTTGTTTCCATTGTTCCCGCAACTCTATTGATACTATTTCTCTTAACTGGTTCTTTTGTAACAAAAGGAATTATACCAGTTTTTCCAGAAAAAATAACGTTTCCTGGCCGACCCTGAACACCTAAAAACATCACCTTTTGAATAAATTTTTTGCTTGTGCAAGTGCGTAGCAGATTTTCTTCTTCGGGTAATAAGTAATAATTCTGATTCTTTTTTTGTCATGTAAAACCATTTATCATCAATGTGAATAATATTATACATTCCAATAAAAGTAGGATCATGTGGTATACTACTATTAACAAGCACTGATAAATAAAATTTTAATCGGGATTTTTTGTTTTCTTCCTTAAGAAAAGGTTTTATCGCATTCAAATGACGTCTTATTTTTTCAGATTTTAACCACCTAAATAATGTGGAATAACTTACGCCCAAAGCATTCGCTAAAGACCTAATAGTTGTTCTTTTGCTTAAGGGGATATCACGAATTTGATCTAAATCAACCTCAATTTTCTTACGACCACTATTATTAAATTTAGAGTATTACCATATTTCCAAATACGTTGATCCGTTTTCGTAGAAAATAAAAATTGTGAGGCAACCATTTTTTAATTCTCCATCAACACTTTTTTTTAACATTATGTCCAAATTTTTTCTACGATTATCTTTATTTAAAATCTTGTATTTCTTTGAAGATGGTGACTCTTCTTCATCATCATCGGTTGTAAAAAAACATTATCATCAAGTCTAATATATAAAAATAAGCAAGACAAAAGCCAAACAATTAAACAACAAAAATAGTAATCAAATTAAAAGTGAATTGATTTATTATTGCTCATATTTTTTCTAAGTTGTTGCTCACATTAAAATTAAAATTAGAATAAATTTTTTATTTAATTTTTTTCAAATAATTTATCTAACCTACTCACATTATTACAAATTACTTCAAAAAAAAAATATTACAAATTACTTACTCTTATTATGATTCAATAAAATTTAAAAATAAGCCGAATCCATGTGATATTTTTTTTTGAACGTTAATAGTCTTACATAAGCATGCCAATTCATCTCATTATTTTTTTAGTCAACAATTTATCTCATTAATGGTTTGCAAGGATGCTAGTAAAAAAAAACCTTAAGTATTTTTTTTCTGTTACAAGTGAGGTCCAAAGACGAGGAAGCAAGCTTTCTTACAATTTAAGTATTTTCTAATTGAGAGTTTATATAATAAAAACATAAAAAATTCATCTTATCAAAATTTTGCATTATTTTACTATGAAAAATATACTTTTTTTTGGGTATTTGTTTTTTACTTCAAGTTATCAAATAAAAAACATCATCTAAATAAAATATCTAAATAAACAAGACGTTATTATAGCAAAGTACTCATACTATCAAAATAAAAATACAAATAATGAGTAGTTTACATACCTATATTAAAATGTGATTCTTCGTGTTGCGATTGCGATATTTCAAAATTGAACTCATCCTCAAGTCTTGAATTTATGTTTAATTCGAAATTTTCGGTAATCGCATGAGAGTTTCTATTGAGGTTGAGATCATAATCAACTTGTGTGTTGTAACTAGGATCCGGAAAATTTAAATCGAACTCAAATCTAACCATTTTGCTTAATATTTATAACAATGGAATTTATGTGTGTTTTATCTACTTAACAATTCACCATATATATACTACTCCTAAATTTTGTTATTCGTTCAAAAATTTAGCTCCAAATAGTGTTGAAATTATTTAGGAGTAAAACTAAATTGTCACGATGCATCAACTTCAATTGAAAAAAAGATATTAACTACATTTATTCTCATGCAGATAGGTTATTGTACGTACTCCAATTGACAGTAAAGAAATGGTTATCAACTCCAATAATTCTTGTGCACACGGTTGTTTTAATTTATTAAATTATTCTTGTCTTGTTATACGTGTAACTTAGTAAAATGGTCCACTATTAATGATAAAGAAATCAATTATATTAAGGGTATTAAAGTAATTTTTTTTACTTTATATTGGGTATTTTAGTAATGGCAAAGGTAATCATTATTTATCTTAATTTGTGTGAAATAGAAAATGGACAAACATTTTGAAACAGAGTAATATATACGAAAGAACTTTGTTAGAAATTGAATGAATCTTTTCATCATTTGAAATTATTTAAGCGTTAAAAAGTAAAACAAATTTGAATAAGTAATTAGAATAGGACTTCTACCCAATATTGATTATTTTAATATTCAAATCATAACTATTAATATATTAATAATTTTTTTATATTAAATTAATTAGGTAGTTACTATAAAAAATACCTTATGAATATCCAGCATTTTAGATTTTGACAAATAAGTGTTTAAGTTTTCAAAAATGATAAAGATGTACTCAAGTTTATATTTTATGTGTTTGTTTAGTACTCACGGTTACTTTTGGCGTTAACTGCCATGTGGAGATCGTGTGGCATTTTGTTAATACCCAAGTGTTTTAAAATTTGACAAATAAGTGCCCAAGTTTGGGCATGTGATGTGCAACCTTCCAATTTCTAGGACTCTTCCACCTTCACTAAAGTGATATCTTTCGCTCCTTTAACGCTTTTTGTTGATATTGGACTTCAAAATTCACTTATTCTCTTCATCTTGTTGCCTTCTAGCATCCATATACCTAAGAACTTCACCCTAACACAAATTAACGCACAAAAGCTCTAAAAGTACAAATAATTCAAATCTGAAGGAAGAAAGTGCATTATATCAAATTATGACAACAGATGAATTAAATAAGTCCAAATTAAACCTAAGATAATGTGTCTTAAGGGTGTTTTTCTCTCACAAAAAAGGAGACATCAATGCGCCCTTCAAAAGTCTTGTTATTGGTTAAGTGATTGAACCATCAAAAATCACTTAGAGGTTGTGATTTAGACTTGGAAAAATCTCGTTGTAAACCGATTCAATCTCACCCTTAAGAGATATTAAACTTAGTGTAAAAGTTTGAAAATACTAAGGTGTCTACCTTAGGTAGTGAATGTAGTCTCTAACGAGTGCGAACCACTTCAAACAATTGCGTACTTCTTTTATTTGTCTTATTTTATTTTAGTTAAGGTTTCTTATATATTCCCTTATCCTTCCTAATATATGTTTAACTAGTCTTGATGTTGTATCTAAGTTAGTATATAAACTCTCTTAGTAATTGTATTGTTGTCTGAACAAACTCTATTTAACTATAAAAAATATCATCTAAAGTTTGTTATAAAGTTTTCCTTTTTAGTCCTAATAGACTAGTTTTGTGGAAATCAATTTTTAAGTAGGCATTATTAAATTAGGGTTCCTATTCACCCCCACTAAAAACATACTTAATACAAATTAAACGAACCAGAAATTCGTCAAATCCAGTAAAGTTAAGACGTGTAACTATCAATTTGATGACAAAAACCACAAAGACAATTAAAAGAAATTACAAGTGAGTTTTACCATCTTCGCATTATGATGTCGTATTTTGTGACAACGTCCGCAAGTAATCATCCTTGATACATATGAAAACTCGTCCTTGGATTTAAGCCTCTTGATTTTGGGCCTACTGGGGGAACCTTGCAAATAAGAGGTTTTTGTACTATATCATCATCGGGACCTAGGAGGTGTTGGTGGACAGAAAGTGGAAATTGCTGAAACATTCTTGATATTTTTTTTCTATAAGAGCTCGTATGGTAAAATCTCTCAACGAACTTAAGATAATTCATGATCTCAACACCATTATACAAGACATAAATAGTATGGGAACATGGGAATCCAAAATGTTGCCAATTTCCTCAAGAGCACATAGATTTACCAAGGCCAACAACAATCAACGGATTGGAAAGAGTTTAGTATACGTGTCCTAATTTTTGATGAACTAACCATGGACGACCTATGTTGTAATTAGTAGGATAAAGCAACTCTTCCTCAGGGCACAACAATGAAGTCTACTTCAACAAATCTGAAAAATGATTGAAGAATTTGTCCATTAACCAAATTAATGTTATAAGGTTAAAATAACGTGAATATAATTTTAAGACATCTATAATATAATTTTTTAAAAACTTAACACTGAAGAAAAATAAATAAATAAATTTTAGAGTATCCTTTTGTGGGTTTCATATCAGAATCCAATTAGGAATTAGAGATCCCCAACGAGACTAAAGAGGAAAGACATATAAATCTAGACCCATGAGTACAAACAACCTATAAATCTTCAAACCCTAGATACGAATAACCTAAATATTTCTAAATAGGGTTGTAAACGAGTCGAGACGAGCAGAATACTAGATGTACAGGCTTGTTTATTTAATATCTCGACCCGAACCGAGCTTAAATTTAGACGAGCCAGGCCGAGCCGAGCTCAAATTTAAACGAGCCGATCCCGAGCTTCCAATGATCCAAATCTGAAATGTTAGAACTTGTTTGTTAACTTAAAGAACAATCTTTTTTAGATTCGAGCACGAGTTTCTCATGAACAATTTGTTTTCTATGGTTGAAATGAGAATTTCATGAACGATTGGTATTTGATGAAGTGTGTGGTATAAAAATATGAAATATAACATTAATGAAAAAATAAATGCTTTTTGAAATTAAAAATATCCAGATTGATATTGAAAAATTAATAATATATCTATAAGTAGATAATGTATTAATTTATAATTCATAATTTTTAACGAGCTCACAAGCCGAGCTCGAGCAGGCTTGTTTTCTTATCGAGCTTAAAATAGAGCTTGAGTTTGAGCTTGTTTATATTCGAGCCGATCTCGAACGAGCTTTCTCCGAGCCGAGACCGAGATGCTCACGAGCGACTTGGTTCATTTAAAGCCTTATTTCTAAACAAAATATCTCTTAAGATGAATCTAGATTCCTGACCACAAACAACCTAAATCACCATTGTAGATAAAAAACCTCGAAAGTTCAAAACAAACAATCTCATTTCATTGTCTAAACGTGAAATAAGGTTGCCCGAGAATCTTGTATTTTACCCAAAAATCCATAACTCGCACTACTTCATAACCTAACAATGACTTAGTCGTTCTCATACCAAAGAAAATATATATTCCCTTCTTCCTATTTTAAGTGTCGTTTTTTGTTTGGGCACATGTATTATTAAAATTATGATTTTCACTCAACTAACTTAAAATTGATTTATTTAGATCTATTAATTACTTGTATACATGAATATACAAGATAAGGAGTAAGAACAAAGTAGGTAAATTTATAGTTAATATTATATTGGAAAGGTAAAGTGACATATATTGTGGGGGAAAAAACTAGTGAAAAGATAATTAAGAGAAAGATATTAAAAAACCATCAGAAAATGGTGACATATGATCAATCTATTTTATTATAGCATCATTAACGCTTAGTGCCCGTGTGGGATTGATTATTTTAAATCCAAAGGCGCCTTTCAATTAAAATTTTAATATTTGTAAAAATTATTAAAAAATATTTTGACATCCAAAATCACTTTAAGTGATTTTTTAATAATCACCTAGTTAGTGCTTTTTCTAAAAGTGATTTTAAAGGTCTAGAGTATTATTAGGAATCTAAAATCACTTCAAGAGATTATTATTGAAAGCAAGCCCAAATGGGCTCTTAATCTCCCTAGTATCTTTTTTACACTTACAAAGCTGCTTTCCTTTAAGTAAAGGCATAGATTTACAAAAAGGTTTAATTAATCCCCCTGGTTCATATGTTTGTGTACAAGTCACAATACATTGCGCTGGACCGGGGCAGTCACTAAGAATTTTTTGTCCATCTGAAATCTTTGGTCCAATCACAAAGAATGTCAAGAGAAACAAAGCCATTGCCATGGTTGACCTCCTCATCTTTCGAGTGTTTCAAACAATCAATCTGCAAATTAAATCAAGACATTAGTTAATAATTATATATATATATATATATATATATATATATATATATATATATATATATATATATATATATATATATATATATATATATATATATATATATATATATATATGACAAATTATAAGGATAATTCTTCTAGCACAAATGACACACAGGTGTTTTGACAACAAAAAATAAAAAAACACAAGGGTGCTACATAGACATGTCCGATTTCTTTTTGCCAAATTATCTACCAAAATTACATTACATAGCAAATAACACGGTTTTATGTAAATAAATTCCTAAAATGTCCAAATGTTTAGCATTTTCTTTGTCAAAAGGAAAAATAAAATTAAAGAGGGGTGGATCAATGCCATTTCCAGAAGACATCAATGAAAAGCCAACATTTTCTAAAGAAAATCTCAAAACCAACATAATTTCATAGTCTATGACGCAGAACTTGATTTTATGGCTTTGGTGGTCGATATGGGTTTATCGCCTAGACCGAATTACTCGAAACCTAGATGGAATTACGTGGTTTTGAATTCCGCTATTTAATTGTACATATTTAGTAATATATATGTAGTAATTATAATAAAATTAACTATTTAAATCATAATATTTATCTAACAACACCAAATATAATAAATACTAAAATTTGAGTTTTAATATCATCAAGAATTTTCGAGAGTAAGAAAAATAAAAGAAAGACATAGGCGGACAATTTTTTCCATATTAATCGACACCTATACACCTCTTACACGACAACTAAACGGGCTAGGCGCCTCATCGACAACGATTACGACGTTAGGCAAAAATTCCTAGTAATTTTACTAGGCGTTGGAGATTGAAGGGGGAGTTGACGCATAGACAGTGATTTCTACAATACATAATAATAAAATTTACCTCAAGGACCTAGATCAAAGGATTTGAAAGCTTGTACTTGATAGTGTTGTCTAATTTGTAAATACTATGTGTATATATAACGAAAAGATTGTTGGTCTTGTAGCACAATACATTATTTATCCTATTGCTTATTCGGCAAATAATTATAATACTTATTTGCATTAAAAATAAAGATTATTACCAAGCCAAAAAACAATATAAAAATATTTATAGTAAAGTATATTTTTTATTTTTTAGTCTAATATAATAAAGTATTAATAAAAGAGATTATTACGAAGCCAAAAACAAATACATAAATAATTATAGTATCGTATATCTTTTATTTTTTTGTTCTAATATAATAAAGTATTCATTATAAAATTTCAACAATAAAAAAGTATTACTTAAAGTTATGGGAAAATTCTCAATTAATTATAAATCTTCAAATTCTATTCCTAAAAAAAAAAAAAATCTATTCTACTTAATTAAATGTAAGGGTTAATTCCCAACTAAGCACTTTACTATATTTATCTTTCACTAATTATAATTTTTTAAATTTTATTATAAAATATTCATAAAATAATATTTAAAGATAATCCTCAATTAATTATAAATTCTCAAATTCGATAACAAAAAAAAGGAAAATCCTTCCTACTAACTCATAATTTATAAGATTAATTCTATATTAAACACTTTGCCATATTTACCTTCCACTGCTATCCTTGATGTCATTTTAATTATGTATTTTTTATTTTTAATATATAATATTCATGATATCTATATTATATTGGAGAAGGTCCAATGGCCCGAAATGTCTCCTATTTTCCTCTATATTTTTTAGCCTTCGAATAAAAACATAAAAAATTTCATCTTATCAAAATTTTGCATTATTTTACTGTGAAAAATATACTCTTTTTTGGGTATTTTTTTTCACTTCAAGTTATCGAAAAAAACATCATCTAAATAAATATCTAAACTAACACGACTTTATAATAGCAAAGTACTCATACTATCAAAATAAAAATACAAATATGGAGTAGTTTACATACCTATATTAGAATGTGATTCTTCGTGTCGCGATTGCGATATTTCAAAATTGAACTCATCCTCAAGTCCTGAATTTATGTTTAGATCGAAATTTTCGGTAATCATATGAGAGTTTCTATTGAGGTTGAGATAAAAATCAACTTGTGTATTGTAACTAGGATCTTGAAAATTTAAACTGAACTCAAATCTAACCATTTTGCTTAATATTTATATTAATGAAATTTATGTGTGTTTTATCTACTTAACAATTCACCATATATATACTACTCCTAACCTTTGATTTTCGTTCAAAATTTAGCTCCAAAATTTGGCTCCAAATAGTGTTGAAACAAATCTTGATTATTTAGGAGTAAAACTAAACAGTCACGATGCATTAACTTCAATTGACAAAAAGATATTAACTACATTTATTCTCATGCTGATAGGTTATTGTACGTACTCCAATTGACAGTAAAAAAATGGTTATCAACTCCAATAATTCTTGTGCACACGGTTGTTTTAATTTATTAAATTATTCTTGTCTTGTTATGCGTGTAACTTAGTAAAATGGTCCACTATTAATGATAAAGAAATCAATTATATTAAGGGTATTAAAGTAATTTTTTTTTACTTTATATTGGGTATTTTAGTAATGGCAAAGGTAATCATTATTTATCTTAATTTGTGTGAAATAGAATATGGACAAACATTTTGAAACGGAGTAATATTTACGAAAGAACTTTGTGAGAAATTGAATGAATCTTTTCATCATTTGAAATTATTTAAGCGTTAAAAAGAAAAACAAATTTGAATAAGTAATTAGAATAGGACTTCTACCCAATATTGATTATTTTAATATTCAAATCATAACTATTAATATATTAATAATTTTTTTATATTAAATTAATTAGGTAGTTACTATAAAAAAAATACCTTATGAATATCCAGCGTTTTAAATTTTGACAAATAAGTGTTTAAGCTTTCAAAAATGATAAAGATGTACTCAAGTTTATATTTTATGTGTTTGTTTAGTACTCACGGTTACTTTTGGCGTTAACTGCCATGTGGAGATCGTGTGGCATTTTGTTAGTACTCAAGTGTTTTAAAATTTGACAAATAAGTGCCTAAGTTTACACACATGTTTGTCTAATTGATAAGAAAAAAAAATACTTAATCATCCCTAAAACAACTGATATTTACGAAAAAACTAGAGTCACATGGCAGTTAACATCAAAAGTAACGGTGAGTAATAACGGAAGACAAAAAATATAAAGTTGGATATCTATTTGTCATTTTTGAAAACTTGGACACTAATTTGTCTAAATTCTATAACTCGGGAAATCCACAAATGAATTGTTTCTTACTATAATTATATTAACACGTTTAAAACATGAGAAATAACATGAAATATTTTCCAAAACATTATGTATACAACTCACCATATATGTGTTTCCTATTAAGGCAAAAAACAATATTATGTTTCCTAATTAATTCACTGTAGAAATTATTACTTTGTATTCAAATTTCAGCATCAACGTTATATATAGACATTAGACCCTACTCTTACCCCAAAATTCTCACATCAACTTATACTTAAAAATGCTCACTCTTTTTTTCTCATTGTAAAAGCTTCATTGATCGCCAAATTAATAATTTTCAATAGATTTCTCATATTTTAATGGTGATATAAAATATGAGATTCTAACACGAATGTCTTTAGAATCTTTAGATGTATGCAAGGCTGTCTCAAGAGATTGGAAATATATTATTTATGAATCGAATATCACGTCATCAAATTATTGTCAAAGAACAAAAAACTTATTAGGACACTATTTTCAGGGAGTGGTTCCATACACGTCTACATCCCAATTTGTTTTGAGTAATCAATCATTTGAAAATGATTGTGATTTTACTATGGATAATTTGCTAGAAAACATGAGAATATTGGCATCATCAAAACAAGGTACTTTTCAATTATTATTGATTATATATATTATTGAACTTTTGTTTATAAGGCTTTCTTTGTAAGGTACATAGTGTTGATCTTGGAACTATTCCTTAACCATATCTAAGTCATCTTATCTATTAAACACTTTAAACATATCTATAATGAGTTTGACATACACATCTTATATTTCAGATGGCTATGAGTAGTAGAAGTTAATTAGCAAGATTTTCTATTTTTTCATTTTTGTTAAATTTCTTTCTTTGATCTGTTTATGTTAAAAAATTAATTGAAATTTTTTTGACTACCCTAATATATATGACCCTTTCTATGTGTCACGTACATAATATCGATTCTACCTTTATATTTATTTTTGAACTAGTTACATTTTTTAGATTAATTTGTTAGTACTTTGTTATTAGAGTAAGAGCTTATTCAAGCCGTCACTTGTTTATTATGCTATTTTAAAAAAAAAGAAATAATATTTATTTTTGTTAATTAATAGGAAATATTCGGCTATTCCTTAACTGTGTCGAAGTATTAGATTCAGAAATTTGGGCGTGGAAAGATCCAAAAGCTCTTTATCTTCATCAACGCGTTATATTTAAAACTAACACACCCATTACTGCTAGTGGTTCAATATATTTTATGAATAATGATTATAATCTGTTGGTGTTTGACGGAGATCTAGAATCGTTTTCAACGATTTCATTGCCACAATCTGTTATATGCAAGTCGACTGAAGAGTACAAAGACATACAACTTGTAGAAAATAAAGGATGACTCGCTTGTATGGTTCAACAATCAACACAATGTTTGAAACTATGGCTTGTAGAATTAAAAAGTAGTTATTAGATAGATAATATAGTATGTAGTTCAGAATGTAACCTTCTCTTTTCTTTAGCAAAAGTTAAACATCTGCTTTGTACACTTGGACAGTGCGCTTATCCTAGTTGAGCTTGTATTACCGGCACACTTGTCCTCTGAGATTTTGCATCAAATTATATAGTTTATTTTTATGATAGAGCAAGTTCACTTTTTCTAAACGGGGTGTGTTTTTGTGTTTTTAACGTGAGGTTACTGTTAGAGCTGCAAATGAACCGATAGTCTCACTAAGGGACTGGGATTGAGTTTGCTAAGGGTTTGTTTGAGTTTGAATCATTAGTTAAACAACTCAAGCTCAAGTTTTGAATTCAAGATCATTTACTAAACGGGACAAACTCAAACTTGTATAAGCTCGAGTCGTTAAGCTCGTGAACAGTTTAGTAAGGGTTTAAGAGTTTGTGAATAGGTTCGATAGATATATTTAATTAAAAATGATTAATACATCTATATTTATATATACACAAAAAGTCAAAACTACGTAAAACATCTGTATATAACTAAAATATTCAATATCTAATAAGTATTTTTTTTAATTTCTTCAAGTCAAATTATGTAATGTCTTGAATATTAGTTTTACTTAAATTCATTTTAAATCACAGAAAATTCCCAAAAAATAATATTATATATCATAGAAAAATAAACGAGACTTAAATGAGACTTAGACGAACCAAACCAAGCCGCACTCAAGCTTGGAAAAATATTAACAACCCAAGCCCAAGAAAGCTAAAGTTTGGATTGATTCGGTTAGTTTCAAACTCAAATCGAGCTCATGTTCACTAAAATATTACCAAACCAAACTCAAGAAAGCTAAAGTTCGGTTTGGCTCGGTTCGTTTGCAGCCCTAGTTACTATGATATAAAAACTAAGGCACTGCCCTTGGAATTATTTCCTATCATAGTATGAGTGATAAGGTGGGAGTTGTGTCTTTAAACCTTGGGAAAAAATTAAAAGAGCCTTGCATTCTTGACTTGCATCCGAAAGTCTTTATGCATCATGTAGCCTGGAGCCTGGAGGATATAAATTCAAGTATATGGTTTTGTTTTCTTCCTAGTTGCTTGTCTTTTTTCTGGTGTAGGCTTCAATTTATTAATGTTTTGATAGAGGATCATTTTTTCATAGCACGCGTCATAGGCTATTTATGGTCTGTTTGCAGAGAAGAGGATTTTCCCATCATCGACATTAGATTCTGGGCCATTTAAGTTTTTTGGTTGGGCTCGTGTACGTTTATTGTAGTAAAGGAAATAATTTTACATATTATAACTCTTCTTTGTACTATATATTAGTAGAGATTTTTTGTGTGGCTTGCTAGTATTTCTGAGTTTAGAATTCATGTTAGCATAATAGGGTAAAATGCTTGATATATATATAAATCGTATTTTGATTCGGAATTGTAAGTGTTCGAAGATTAAATATGTTTTTGAAATAGGGTGATTGACTAACAGAGTCCACGGACTATTGTCAGTTTTGCTATTAGGTCCAACCCACCCAAAAAGTCTGGATTACCCTTCTGCTCCATTAATATCTTTTCTTACCAAAACTAATTTCCTAATTATATGCAACCAATCAATTAATATCAAATTAAAAAGGAAATAATTTCCAAAAACATTAAATTAAAGTACAAAACAAAACGAGTAAAACAAATAAAAATCAATGATTATATATCATTAATATTTTTTTATTGTAATCGGGGTAATCAGATCAAAGTCCAATATGTCGTATATAACCCATTCAATTTAATACACTGGTGGGGCCTAGGGTGTGATAAAATAAGATATAAATAAAGTGCAATTAACACCCTAAAGCTACACGGTTCTGCAAGTATACAGATCGTATGCAAGTTTTAGTTAAATAATTAAGATTCGTTCCGCAGAGACTACGAAGGTTAGAGGAATCTTATGCAATAATCAGGTGCAAATAATTAAAGGTAGAACAAATAAAATGCAATAAAAGTAAAGACTAATAGATGTTTATTTGATTTTCTAATTAACTGAATTAAACTACGACTTTAAAGACAGAAAAGTAAATACGAAAGAGAGTAATATGAGAATATAGCTTGAGTCACTAGCATGTAATCCCCACTAGTTTTGCCGTTCTAAACATGTAAGGGTGAATTATGTAGTATTTCAATAATCGGTCCTAATTCGCTATCGGTAGTTTAAAATAGGATTTACCTGTGTCAATAAGGCTTCCTAAGCACACTTTTCCTGTAATTGGTAAATAGTCACAAGAACTAAACCATAGTGATTATCTAGTTAGGTTGATTTGTCAGATCTAAACCGAATACTAGACGTTATGTGCTAAACATGCAATTAAACACCGTTGTCAATGGTGACCTAACTACTAGATGGTAATTCTATATGGCGGCCGTCCACAAGAACACTAAATATAAATCCAAACACATAAACAGAGAATAAAAACTATAATTCAATTTAAAACATTAAGTTCCCAAATTAGATAGATGTCAATCAAAACTAGGGTTCATACATATATGCTAAAAACTCAAGCTAAAGAAATTTAGTTCATGAAAGAAAAGAAAGAAATTACAAATTTAAAGGTAGAAGAAGACATTGTTGATGAACAGCTCCTTCCAGACTTCTCTCTTGTGTTGTAAGCTTCCTCTTGGTTTAAGGTTTAACCAAGGATGATTTAAGAGTGTTAAGAGGCTGTATTTATAGTGTATAGGTTGACCTAATTCGTTTCTTAGAGATGACGTTAAGTAATGGACTCCAAGCCCAACACAAATTCGTAAGGAAATAAAGATAAATTCTGCTGAACTGTTTTGAGCATATCTTCTTCGTTATTGTCGGTTTTTGCTCCATAATATACCAAAAGAATTCTCAGCGAATTATCTACGTCCCTATGAAAGGAATCTTCCAAAATCGGCTTATTTCTTGGAGTAATCATCACTTCTTTAGGCGTGTGCTGCAGAATTTTAGATTTAGGCAGCTTTTCCTTTTCCTAATTGAACTCTGTTTCCTTCTATCTCCAATTACCATGCATATCTCTTTCCATATCTTGTAGTCTTTGACTTGGACTCTAATTAATCTCCATAATTATCTTTAAAGATACACACTAAATAAACAATTAAACCCAATATGCTCTAAAAATATTATGTCACAAAATCAAGACTCAAAATAGGAAAGTGCACTAAACTAAGCTAAAATCAACCTATAAACTAATAAATAAGCCTAAAATGATGTCTCAGAAGTATATTTTATTATCACAAATGAGGAAACATCATACACACACCACCACAACTACCCCAGTAACCCGTTCTTTTTTCATACTGTCCAAAACACCAGTAATTACAACCCACCGATGTAAACTAGCACACCACTGATATTCCACGCATAACCTATCAGAAACAGAAGATTGGATATTTCGTGTTAATTATGACCCACCGATGTTAACTAGCACACCACTAATATTCCACACATAACCCATCCAGAAACAGAAGAGCTTCGGTTTCTGATATCTCTAATGAGAAAAGCTTACTTCTAGCAAGCATATCGAAAGGAGTTTCTTGTTTAATAGATTTCGCCATTCCCATTGCGATAGCTGTTTTTCCAGTTTCGGGTTGACCAGCTAAGAGGACACCTCGACCGGCGCTTTTGCGTGCATTCTCTTCTAAGTCAAGCCAAGAAAAAATCCAACTGACTTTTTCAAGAGATTTTACATAAATTCAAAAGCTAACTAACCCCCACAAGCCTTGCAATGGACTTTTCTACTACTACTAGATATCGTTACATACATTGTCAATAATTAACCTTCTAATTTTTTTACGTTGACTAAAATATCATAAAGCTAACCGATCTATTTCATAAGCTGGATATTTTTGCAATATGGAATTCTATGAACAAACATCCCATGTGGACTGTTGTTCTTTGGAACAAAAAAAACAAGGATCGTAAGATCCAAAATGGGAGACGACTCATCATCATATCCACTTGACCCGACTCCAGAATTTTCAAATCCTGCATCTTCAACCTTGTTTTTGGTTTTTTTCTTGGTTGTTGACCCATTTAACTTTTTAACGTCAACACTCTTCCCTTCAGCTACTAATAGAAGGATATTTGAAATTATAGATGGGCATGAAAATGGCCAGAAAATGATTAAACATGATAAATTTATATGGCAGAGGAAAAGAGAGAGATTTGAATATATGAATGATTTCTTTTTTTATATTGTGGGATTAATTAGATATGATATAAAAGTGGAAGCAGTTACAAAATGATATATATGGATTGAGATAATTATGGAAGAAATCTGATAAGATCAATTAACTACAAGGGTAAGGATGATATATCTATTAAAGCGCTGGACCTTCTTGGGGTGAAATAATAGGTTGGACTCTTTGAGGGTGGGTTATTGGGTTTGTGGACCTTTTAAGCTAATATCTCTTTTTAAATATCTAGAAAGTAATTTAAAATAATTAAGATAGATCCCAATACTTTGGGTCGAAGACACCCTTTATGTGATATGTTGTGGTTTCATTTGTCTCTAGACCATGCTTTGCATATATTTAATAGCGATTGTTTTTGTGTTAAAAATCAGATATATATTTTTTAATTTTTGGGGAATGAATTTTCTAAATATTTATAGTAAACCCAAGACTTTAATGGTTTTCTATTTAAATCCTGAAATAATTTTTAAATATTTAATAATGCTAAATTGAATATTAGAAGTTCAAATCTATTGCCAATTTTTTTCTAGTTTCAGAATCCAATGTGTATATCGCGATATCCAGATCCAACCAAGTGCAACCAAGTTATACTAGAATTTTGACATGAATCCTAGTTGTTTTGAAGGATATGTTATTAGTCGTAATCCACTAAAAAAGCACGGTGTCCAATCAATTTGACCATCTTTTAATTCTTTTATGTAAAGTATATTTATCGTGTCTTAATTAATTAAATCTGTACAAACCAAAAATCACTATAGTTTTGCATAAACCAAAATCATTAAAACACATTATCTATAAAATTCAGAATAAAGATCGGTAGAGAGGTTTGAACCAGTTATCACAGATTTTTTATATACCACTCAGATTTTGAATATTTAAAAGTAATGAACGAAAGTTTAAAAATTACTCTTTCATAAATATTAATAATATATAATTAGTTTTAAATCGTTTAGTTGATGTGGGTATAACACTTCCAATATTTTTTAAACATATAATTTTTTTATGCATATAATAATCAAAATATTATTAAATTAGACACATCATTTTTCCCTAATAAATTGGTATACTTGTTTTAAACTTACAACTTACAAAAACTTAGATAAAACTTATATAGTATCATAGAATTTTAAACATTCATATATATATATATATATATATATATATATATATATGTAAAATTAATATGACTTTAAATTTATCAAAAATATATATGAACATAATTTATATTTACAATAAAAATATTTATATTTAATATTTTATGTGTGTTAATTAGTATTAAATTAAGGGACAACGCCTAGTTAATTACACAGAGATCAAAAGAATTCCCAATTAATTAAAACTTCAACTTAATTTCAACTTAAGCACAAAAAATTGGAAGATTACAAAAATACCCATAGGTATATTAATTAATTACTTTAATTATATAGAACATTTAATTCTTATATCTTCACTATTTATTATAATAATATTTTATTTATTTATTTTCTTTTTAATTTTTGTTTAGAATTTTTTTTCGATTCTTTTTCTTTTTCAAATTTTATTTTTAATTTTTTTCCCCGATTTTTTTAATGTGTTCCATGAATACGCAATTTTGAGATTTGTGTGTTGTAGGAATACACAAAACTGGAACAACCGAAATCAAGTTTTGTGTTTTCAGGAATACATGAATTCGAGTTTTATGTGTTCCATGAATATACAAATTTGAGTGTAATGTAAATCATGAATACACAAATATAAGATTTGTGCGTTCCAAGAATACACAATTATGATATTTGTGTGTTCAGGAATACACAAAATTGGAACAAATAAAATCAAGTTTTATGTATTCTAGGAATACATAAATTTGAGTTTTATGTGTTCAATGAATACACAAATTTGAGTTTTATGTGTTCCATGAATACACAAATTTGAATTTTATGTGTTCCACGAATACACAAATATAAGTTTTATGTGTTCCATGAATACACAAATCTGAGATTTGTGTGTTCCGGGAATACATAGAATTGGAACAAACAAAATCAAGTTTTGTGTATTCCAAGAATACATAAATTTGAGTTTTATGTGTTCCATGAATATACAAATTTGAGTTTTATGCGTTCCATGAATACACAAAACTGAGATTTATGTGATTCAAGAATACACAATTCTGAGTTTTGTGTCATCCACGAATACACAAAATTGGTACAAACAAAATCAAGTTTTGTGTATTCCAGGAATACACAAATTTGAGTTTTATGTGTTACATGAATACACAAATTTGAGATTTATGCATTCGAATAATACACAATTCTGAGATTTGTGTTTTCCACGAATACACGAAATTGGTACAAACAAAATTAAGTTTTGTGTATTCTAGGTATACATAAATTTGAATTTTATGTGTTCTATGAATACACAAATTTGAGTTTTGTGTGTTTCATGAATACAAAATCTGATATTTGTGCGTTCTAATAATACACAATTCTGAGAATTGTGTGTTCCAGGAATACACAGAATTTGAATAAACAAAATCAAGTTTTGTGTGACATGGAACACACAAAAACCTAAAACATAAACACACAAAAATAACAAAAGAGTGTTGGGCAAAAAGATAATATATCAAGATAGTTAAAAACGAGTAAATATAGGGTACATGCGATTAATAACAATTTTGTTAAAAAAGAGAATGCTTTAGATCAATTTTATGATTTTTTGTGTTACAGGAATATCTATATTTGTGTGTTATAGCAAAACACAAACCAAAATTTCGATTTAAAAAAATTAAAAAATCATATAAGGGTAATAATAGAAGGTAAATATGAGAATGTGTTTAATTAGGAATTAAGTTGATAATTTGTGAGTAAGTAGGAAATAATTTGCTCCTTCCATTTTTTGAATGAAAAGTGTGAAATTCTAATTAATTTGAAATTATCCCTTAAATTAATAATACTTATAATTTATATAAAAAGTTGTATACCATTTTTAAGTAATCGACGGCGGAAAGTAGGAAATTTATATTAAAAAATTGTATAACATTGGCGGGAAAGAAGGGAAAGTAGGGAAAGTTGCGGCAATTGGAGTTACGACGACGGAATTAGGTGGTGGTGAACTATCGACCCGGACATGAAGGGTTAAGAGTGGCGAAGAAGATCTTGAGGGAGGAGGTATGGGAAGCTAGAAAAAACTTTAACCCGTTTCTGAATTTTATAATGTTATAAACCCGTATCGACAATAAAGTGGTCACTAGAGATAAGTGAGTGGTCGATAAAAGCGGAGACATCTAGCAATCAACTGGTAGTCGCTAGTAATCAAGTTATTGGTTATTATAGACATTACTAAAATTAGGCAGGCTAATTTGAACCACTAACTTTTTTAATGTGTATTTCTTTCTACCCCTATAAACAAAGAGAGGTAAAATTTGTGGTTGGTAAAGATGTTCTCGATTTTTTTTATTTAACCAAAACTAGCGGTTACTAGTAATTGCTAATGTATACTATATAATGACCATTTTAGACGGTCATTAAAAGACCGGTCACTAAAAATATGTAAAAACAATATTGCAAATATAAATACTTTTAACATAGTTTTTATCAGTTTCTTGATTAACCGTTTTGCAATTTTTGAATGGTTATATTAGAACTGCACAATCATTTTTTACCACCGCTCTTTTGCCTTAAAAACAATAACTAGCTCACAAGGTTTAAGTACCCCTAATAATTTTAGCCTCCATAAATGATTCTATAGTTTAATGGTTAAATTACTCTATCAAAACTAAAAATTCTTGGAATCGAATCTTAATAGAATCAAAATTATTCTAAATCCATATATTTTTTCTTTCTCAATTTTTATGGTATGGTATATTATTTTTACTATATAGCACCCATCTTTTGTATCCTTCTAGTAAAGTGGTGGTGCACGATTCTAAAATTCGTGAATTTTGTAAAATTTAATCTGAGCTTGTTTAATGGTGGACTTCTTTTTTTAAGATTAGATTTAGCAGGTTTTTGACGGATTTTATCGACAGTTTTTTATAAACGTTTGACAAGTTTGGATTTTTAACGCCCCCTATTTAATATATATTAATTCTTTTAATAAATAAATCATCGAACTGCAATATCTAGTTCACAAAATCCAAATACTGCAACATTCACAAAGTTTGAGCACCATAATATTTAGGTCACAAAGATTGAGCACTACAAATCAAAAAAGAAATTTATAACTAAAGTCAATTCTAAGTATAAATTTGAACAAAAAAATAAGTTTCTAAGTATAAACACTCAACAAAAAAAAAACATATAAATGACTAATTCAACATCAAAAGAACACCATCACTAGCATTTTCCTGTTACTTATTTTATTCATCTATAAATGGAAATGATAGAATTTTTACATATCCTAATTTATAATAAAAATAAATAGAATAAAGATATATATCATTCTTTTCTGCTTCACCCATGTATCACCTCTTAGGTAGAAGTTTTAACACCAATAAAAACATTTTTCTTTCTTAAATGATTATTTTCTCTTTTTTATATATAAATATGAAGAGTAATGCTAGATATCACCCCAAATTGCATCACCTTTATATCGCCTCCTACATGGATTCTAAATTGACCAATCATGTGATTTCTCTTTCCTGATTTATCATTTTCTCTCTCTTTTATAATTGGTCCACATAAGGGGCGATATAAAGGCGATGCAATTTGGGTGATATGCAGCATTACTCAAATATGAAACCTTATCATAAAATCTAGGGTGAATTATCTATAGGGTCTTAGGAGCACTATTTTTTCTCTATAGAGTAGTGTCTTGAAAGTTGTTATTCTTAGGGACCTCATTTTTGACAATAGTCTTTACTACCCTTACTAACACTAAAAGACAAAAAGGTATGATGTCACTGTTTCTCTCTCCTCCACCACTACCCACCTACCACCTATCACCTATCTCCGACCAGCGACCACTGATCTCCGACCACCGACCTCCGACCACCGACCTCCGACCACCGACCACCGACCTCCGACCACCGACCACCAGTCACCGGAAAAAACTGAGAGTATCGGAAAAAACTGAGAGGACTCTATATATTGGCTGAATACTCAATATTTTTTATATTTTTTAATGAGTACTCTATATATTTTAGTGAGTAGTCCGAATAATTTTAATGAGTACTCCGAATAATTTGATGAGTACTCCGTAAATTTGATGAGTATCGGTCAAATTGATGAGTATTATTAAAAACCAAAGCATAAATAGTCAAAAATAACTTTTATTCACCTTTATTACACATTTTTAAACAATTACAAATGAATATACAATTAAAAAATAAAAAAAATTAATCTTGTTTGACCAGATCTGGTTTGACCAGATCTAGATCTGGAAATTTAAAAAAAGAAAAAAAAGAAAAGGGCTCTTCTTCTCTTCGACGAGAACAACCTGAGAGTCCTAGAGGGGGGGTGAATAGGATTACTAATAAGATAATGCCTAATTAAAATCTTTTGGACAATAATAAGTTTAAGAGAAAACTTCTAGGTCAACTAATAAAATCAAACACTTATAGGATCATGCAATGTAAAGAGTAAGGTTTGATATAAAAGTATAACTAATGAAAAGCTAATCCAATATCTTAAACTACTCTAGAAGACTATATGTTAGAAAACCTAGATAAACAATTCATGCAAGCATATAATCAAACATATAGAGTGCGGAAAGTAAATAGAGTAGGGATAGAAAGATACACACGATTTATAGTGGTTCGGTTTCCCTACATCCACTACCTAAGGAAGCCTCCTTAGGATTTCAAGCTTTTCACTAAGATTCCGTGTCTCTCTTAATCGGGTCGAGAACACAATAACCTTTACAAACTCTTCGATAACACGAAGGATACACCACTTGCGTAATCACAACACAAGGACACCAAGTATACTCCCTATACTTGAATTCTCTCTTAATCTATCTATTACAAGACCTAGACTTAAGAGGATAGCAACAAAGTGTTTAAAGGTTTGCTAATTAAAGCTTGTATCTAAAACTCCTAAAGAGTGGATATGACTATAAGCTTGTATACTCCTTCTTGAGTGGATAGAACCTTGTGGCTTAATTGATTAACTCCTTGAAAGGATTTATAAGCTCACTAAGATTGAATTTGACTATGTATAGCTCTTGACACCTTCTTGAATGATAGCAATTAAGCCCCTTAATGTTTGTAATTAGTTGGTGTAGTTGTAGCCTTCAAAGAGCTTCAATTTATAGTAGAAAATGGCTTCCAACGGTCATAAGGCTTGAGTCCAACGGATCTATTAATCTCCCAACGGATATATTTCTTATGACTTAGCTTTAGTGCAGAAAACCCTATCTTGCGGTATACCGCAGCGGTGTACCGCGCTTCAGTGGTTGATTTTCTGGCATACTGACGGGCTAGTCCTCTATACCGCGCCCTGGTCCGCGCCTGGTCCGGTATACCGCACCGGTGTACCGCGCCAAGTATTCTTTGAAGAATAACAACTTGGATCAATAGCTCTTCTTCATGAAAGTTGTAGCAAACATCATTCTATGAATCTTTGAAGTTGAACACTAAAGCTAATTCTCAATATACATAAAGAAAAGGTTAATAGCACTTGTATGAGAATAGTTTCTTAAGATAAAACTATAAGGTTGATCAACAAGATAAAGAAAGAGCTTTTTGATGAAATAGAGTGTAAGAAAGAATGTCAATAACAATAGAAATTAGCACACTAATCACAAGAGGATTTGTCACATTAAAACACCTAATTAGGGAGGCTATATGCCAACAATCTCCCCCTTTTTGATGATGACAAATCCTTCACTAAAACACCTTAGGAAAGATATAAAAGTTTAAGCACTTATGAAATAAAGCTCCCCCTCACAATAAGCATAAAATTTGAGATGCATTTGTGAGTTTTAAAACGTGCAAGTTTTGAAAGTTTTAGTGCACATAATATTTCTCCCCCTTTGTCTTCATCAAAAAGACGGGGTAAAAACAACTAAGAGTAGAAGAGCAAAGATAACTCGAGTGAATAGATTTTAAACAATGATAGAGAGAGTGTGCAAGAGTTTTGGATAAACATGATTTTTAGAAAGAGATGCACAAAGATAGATAATTGAAAAGCAAGAGTTAAGGATAGAGATATTTACCAACTCCTTGATTGATACAAGTTCATTTCAAATGCTTTCTAATGACACAAACAATTAGTTGCAATATATGAAATAAAAGATTAGTTTAAGCATGTGAGTTTTTAAAATTTTAAACAAAGTCTCCCCCTTACATAGTGCATAGAGTTTGTTTTAATTTTGAAAAAGTTTGATTGACAATTTTTCCCTAATAAGAACACTTGAAAACATTTTGAAGAAGGTTTAGGGGTAAAAATGTATTTTTCGAAAAAATAAGGGGTCAAGATGTATTTTTCAAAAGTTTGGGGGCCAAACGCAATTTTGAAAGATCTATTTGGGACCACAATGCAATTTTCAATCTATTTAGGAACAAGGCTATAGAGAGCAAACTATAGGGACTAAGAAGCAATATCAAGAAGTACCTATAACATCAAAGATCATGTTAGCAACAAAAAGAACAAATCAACAAAGATAAGCAACTAACAATCAAGATCAAAGCAAGTACCAATTATCCAAAAGAAACATTTAGCATCCTAACATAGAAATCATAATAGTAATACCCTAGATGTCCAAAACACGGACCCATAAACTTAAAAGCATAAACATCCATAAAACAAGTTCTAATAAAAACCACATAAGCAATTAAAGGCACATAAACCACCAAGAAGGATTTTAAACACCAAACACCAAATCAAGATGAATTAACGGTTATCACGAGGAGATCGGCTCCTAGATCTTCTACCATTCCCAATATCATCGCGAATGCACGAAACATCACTTTTCATACACGAGAGCTCATTCGCAAGATTACCTATCTTTTCTTCCAAAACTCCAAACTTTCTTTCTAACTTATCTTCCAAAGCCACAAATCTACTTCCTATATAATCCATGAAACGAGACATAGCACTTTCGAAACCGGATGGATTAGGAGGGTTAACATTGATGGTTTGGCTAGGAGTGGGCTCATTTGGATTTGGGTTTTCTTGATCCGGGTTATCTAATAAAATAAGAGTCTCAAGCTCCGGACCATCGTTGCGCTTTCTAGCTTCAAGAATACGATTTCGAATAGTGATATCCGAGATGCGATTAATAGTGGAGATAGGAACATATGTGTTGTTATAAATAACAAATTTCATTCTAAGAATCGTGAGATAATCGAAATTCCAAGACTTATTCATAGGTTTCACATTAGTCCCTCCAAAAGAAATATCATTAGCTTCAAAGACTTTGGATAGAAAAATACCGTAAGGGACTTTATCCCGAGAGGCACGAGCGTGATTCATCCATTTGAACATAATTGCAATGATGTTTATCGGTTGTTTGGAGAAGATCAAGAATAAAAGATAAGCTTCATACGGGATAAGTTTAGCATCATGCTTATCTTTCGGAATAACGGCCGAGATAAGAAACTTGTGGGCCACGATAAATTCCGGGTCAAAGTTACGAATATTCCAATTTCCATCCGCAACAACCATTCTACTATTAACGAACTCATTCACTTCATTTTGAGCAACAATATCTATATTTGAATTATCCCAACCACTTGACCAAAACCCGCTAAAACCATCCGAAGGTATATCAAATTTAGTGCACAAAGTATTTGATTTCAAACGTAAAATGTTACCCGAAACAATTGATTTAACCGAAGTAGTAGCATGATTAAATTCAAAATTCGTATAAAAATCTTCGATTAACCCGATTGCCAAATGACTACCCGAAAAAGCAAATATCTTATGAAATTTTTGAATTGAAAAGAGATTATAGAGAGAGTTTTCACCGGAGGGAAAAGCCGAGGGGCAAATCGTTCTTCCCGGTAGAGCATCGAATGGCCGAAGTGGTGGTGGTGGTGGTGATGGTGACTTCGCCGGAGATGGTTCACGGTGGCGGCTTGAGGAGGCTCCGGTGGAAGCCTTTTTCTTGTTAGCAATCGATTTGGTTCTAACCATGGTGGAAAATGAAGTGGGTAATGGAGTAGGAAGAAGGAGGAGTGATTTTGGTGGTGAAAGAGGGTGTTTTTGGTGGTGGAGCCGGAGGGTTTTTGGCCGGAAATCGCCAAAGGAGGAGGAGTGAAGAAGATGAAATGAAGAAGTGAAGAAAAAGTGCAGAAAAACGGGTCCTTAAACTGATAAAACCCTTACGTGCGGTGTACCGCGGGATTCGTCCGGTGCACCGCACGAGTGTTCGGTTTGGGTAATGAAAATCCAATTTTTGATTCTTTTAAAAACACCCGAAACACAATCGAAACTTCCCCAAAAGACTCGGAATGATATAAAATAATTTTAAGCATCTTTGTTTTGAAAAGAGGAGCCAAGGGGAACCAAAAAACTCATGTAACAGTTAATTTCACAAAAGTCCCTAAGTTTTCTAAAAGTGCAAAAAGACCCAATGCAAGAATAAAGCAACACAAAGCATGTAAAAGGTCAAGAACAACAAGATAGAATCACAAGTTGATAAAATACATAAAACACAATATAAAAACATAAACAAAAACACAAGAGAGGAAAGAATTTCACCGTAGTTTCCTTTTATGAGGTTTGAACGTCCTTTTGCATAAAATTCCATTTTCTTGACGCTCAACACCTTCAATGCATATTACTATGGTAACCGAGGTGGAATGGATCCGGAAATGTTGTTAGCATTTGTCACGATCCATATTGGTTTTTCCCATGAAGGTATCAAAGAACCACTAATAAGTTGTTCATGGTAATGGCACGTAGAAGCATGATGACCGGGTTTACCACAATAGTTGCAATAACTTCTTTTTTGAATAGAGTAACCATGTAGAGGTTTTGAACAAGAAGTTTCCCCATTTTTTCCAATATCCAAATTATCACTAACATACAACTTTTCTTTGAAAAAATCATTTGGATCAAAAGGAGTGACATTTGAGAAAGGATGATTTTTTAAAGCATCAAGAGCAAGGGAAAAAGCTTCATCCAATTTTTTAAAACCTTCTATGTTTTTCTTCAAAGGATGTTTCCATTTATTTAAAATAAAAATGTTTTCAAAACACGGGTTTTTGGTATTGCCAAGAATATCATCCAAAGTGATACAACATTTAAAACACTTCTTTGGCTCAATATTACCCTTTTTTAACATAAGATTATTTAAATGGATTTGAGAATCAAGAATTTTGAGAAGGGATGAAATTTGTCTAATATCACAATAATTATAAGGAAGAGATAAAGAGTTAGGATAAAGTGCTACCTCATGATTAGGTTTAAAATCGTTGTGAGATTCATTATGGATTGAGACTTCTTCTTCTTCATTATTTTCGACAATTCCATATATAAACTCCAAACGATTCCAAAGCTCTTTTGCGGTTTTACAATCTAACATTTGTGAGAAAATTTCTTCGGAAATTCCACGAATGAGAGTGTACATTGGTTTTGCATTTTGAGTGAGCTTAGCCTTTTCCTCAATGGTGAGTTCATCAAACTCTTTTTCTTCTTGATTTAGCTTGAGAATTCCTTCTTCATTTAACTCTTCTTTATAAGGGACAAATGGACCTTCTTTTACAATTCTCCATTGATCGGGATCTTCGGCTTTTATAAATTCCTCCATTTTTGTTCTCCAAGCGAAATAGTAAGTTCCTACAAAAAGTGGAGGTCGTGTAGAAGACGAACTTTCCAAAAGATTAAATTCCATATCGTTTACTCTACTAACGATTAAGCTATTCACGTAGAGTTAGGCTCTGATACCAATTGAGAGTCCTAGAGGGGGGGTGAATAGGATTACTAATAAGATAATGCCTAATTAAAATCTTTTGGACAATAATAAGTTTAAGAGAAAACTTCTAGGTCAACTAATAAAATCAAACACTTATAGGATCATGCAATGTAAAGAGTAAGGTTTGATATAAAAGTATAACTAATGAAAAGCTAATCCAATATCTTAAACTACTCTAGAAGACTATATGTTAGAAAACCTAGATAAACAATTCATGCAAGCATATAATCAAACATATAGAGTGCGGAAAGTAAATAGAGTAGGGATAGAAAGATACACACGATTTATAGTGGTTCGGTTTCCCTACATCCACTACCTAAGGAAGCCTCCTTAGGATTTCAAGCTTTTCACTAAGCTTCCGTGTCTCTCTTAATCGGGTCGAGAACACAATAACCTTTACAAACTCTTCGATAACACGAAGGATACACCACTTGCGTAATCACAACACAAGGACACCAAGTATACTCCCTATACTTGAATTCTCTCTTAATCTATCTATTACAAGACCTAGACTTAAGAGGATAGCAACAAAGTGTTTAAAGGTTTGCTAATTAAAGCTTGTATCTAAAACTCCTAAAGAGTGGATATGACTATAAGCTTGTATACTCCTTCTTGAGTGGATAGAACCTTGTGGCTTAATTGATTAACTCCTTGAAAGGATTTATAAGCTCACTAAGATTGAATTTGACTATGTATAGCTCTTGACACCTTCTTGAATGATAGCAATTAAGCCCCTTAATGTTTGTAATTAGTTGGTGTAGTTGTAGCCTTCAAAGAGCTTCAATTTATAGTAGAAAATGGCTTCCAACGGTCATAAGGCTTGAGTCCAACGGATCTATTAATCTCCCAACGGATATATTTCTTATGACTTAGCTTTAGTGCAGAAAACCCTATCTTGCGGTATACCGCAGCGGTGTACCGCGCTTCAGTGGTTGATTTTCTGGCATACTGACGGGCTAGTCCTCTATACCGCGCCCTGGTCCGCGCCTGGTCCGGTATACCGCACCGGTGTACCGCGCCAAGTATTCTTTGAAGAATAACAACTTGGATCAATAGCTCTTCTTCATGAAAGTTGTAGCAAACATCATTCTATGAATCTTTGAAGTTGAACACTAAAGCTAATTCTCAATATACATAAAGAAAAGGTTAATAGCACTTGTATGAGAATAGTTTCTTAAGATAAAACTATAAGGTTGATCAACAAGATAAAGAAAGAGCTTTTTGATGAAATAGAGTGTAAGAAAGAATGTCAATAACAATAGAAATTAGCACACTAATCACAAGAGGATTTGTCACATTAAAACACCTAATTAGGGAGGCTATATGCCAACACAACCGCCACCACCACAGTCTTCTAGTCCATAGCCACTCCACCAACACCACCAGAATCTAGGCAACCACACGAACACCACCACCACCATAACACCACACCCACCGGAGCTGGAGAAGATGAGCTCGGACCTAATTTTCAGATTCGCTGCAAATCGAGCACGCTGCGGAGACACGTGGCTTCACATCCTTCGTTCCACCACCACTGTTCGTGAAACACGTGGTTCGTCGGAGACCTCTAGTGGTGGCGCTGTAGCTGGAGTGACGGATCTGCTTTGTTCATCACCTCGTCAGCTGGTGACGGAGTTACATGACGCGAGACCAACATCACCTCGGCACCGAGAACCCCATCACCTCAGCAGCCGGCGCCGGAGTTGCAGTGACGCGAGAACAACATCCTCAGCACCGAGAACACCTTCACCACCGAGAACACCTTCATCACCTCGGCACTTGGATCGAAGAAGCAGGAAAAGGAGAGAGGCTAGTGGTGGTGAACCAGATCTAGAGCAGATTTCCGGCGAGAACGGGGTTATTTTGGTGCTTAATCTGGAATAGTTCCGGTGGTGGTGGTGGTGGTTGGGTGGTAGTTTAGGTGGTGGGGTTATCTAGAGAGGATAGATGAGAGATAAGAGAGGATAGGAGAGATGAGAGAGATACGGGAAATGAAAAGTGAAGAAAATTGTTATAAAATTATTATATATAGTGGGGAAAAAACAAAAGAGGGGTAGTCTAGTAATCGGGGTTTTGGGGTTCATGTGTTAAAAAGTTGCTGAGGTCTTTAGTAAGAAGAGGCTCTAGGTGGGGGTGCTAACTCGAAGAGGGGGGTGTGGTCAAGACCCTAGGTGTAATTATCTCTAAAATCTAATTAATCTCCCTTCAAAGTAAAAAAAAAAAAAAAACTTAAAATATCCTTTCTAAATCGGGTCAAATAAAAAAAAAAACCACCCATTAAGCTAAAGCCTAGACTTACACGTCTATATATATACACTCAAAACTGTATACAAATCGACTCATTTCCTCTTTCTTACTCCGTCGTATATCACCACTAAAGCCGCCAATGCGGTTGCGATGACCACCAATAATACTCAACACGTGGAAACAAGCAAATCGGAGCGACACGTTTGGTTAATGAAATGCCCCGCCGTAGCTTCTCGCTTCTTACAATCTTCGCCGGATAATAACAACAATTCTTCATCGTCTTCTTCTTCTCCGATGAACACTGGACCTGTTGCTAAAGTCATCGTCGCCGTTGATCCGCTTCTACCTAACGATGATTTCTCATCGACTCAGGTACGCCTTTTCGCATTTCGTAATTTCATGCATGTTGATTGTTATTTACCTATTAATTTTCCTTTTATTTGATTTTTTAATGCTAATTATGATAAAATTATTCCATGCATGTAAACAATTTTGTGAAAAGTGATATTAATACTCCCGATGAAAATTCTTACTAATTATGTCATTATATGTATATATGTATATAGAATCACCATTAATGGATACTGTAATTAATGGATCTACCTCTCATATCAAGTGTTTGAAATATTAACTGCTTGATTCAACTAAATTTATCTTCGATTCAATTTAATACATTGTTAAAATGATGAACAGTTCACCATGGAATTAGCTGGAACAGCTTCAGGGAACGTACCTAAAAGCTTCTCTATGGAAATGTCTACAGATTTTATTCCAATGTCAGTATTCTCTGAGTCACCCCAAGGTATAAATTAGGGCATCAAGTGTAATTTGTGCATAATGTAGGGACTTATAAGTGAAATTAACTCGAATTTTGTATAGGAAGAGTTTCAGTGGAAGGGAAAATCTATCACAAATTTGATATGAGACCTGACAATAAAAATTTCGAAGATTATGGGAAATTATGCCGTGCAAGAACTACTAAATACATGACTAAAACTCGACAGATTCGGGTGATTTTTTTAATCTTTTAATTAAGGTGATTTTACATAATAGATGATTTTTTGAGGGTAATTTTGTAATTTTTTTTGTCAGGTCATTGATGATGATAATGGAAAGCATATGAGACCTATGCCTGGAATAGTTGCTTCGAAGGTTTTTAGTGTTGGGGTTAGTTTTTTACTCATTTTATTTCTTAATCTCTTTTTTTTTTCGGGAATTTGTTTCCTAAATGGTCCCTGAACTCTATAGGTTATTTACTGGTTGAGGACCTGAATTTTGGAAGTTACCCAAATGGTGTCGGAACTTCGTTTTTGTATAATATAGGGACTCATAGAGAAACTAATTCAATTATATAGGTTATTTTGCATAATATAGGGACCTATAGTGCAATTTTCACACAATATAGGGACCTATATTGCAATTTTTGCATAATATAGGGACCTATAATGCAACTAATATAATTGTATAGGTTATTTTTGCAATATATAGGGACCTATCGTGCAATTTTTGCATAATATAGGAAACTATAGTGTAATTTTTTCTTAATTTTGGGACCTATAGTGCAACTAATTTAATTATCTAGTGCAATGTTTGCATAATATAGGGTCTTATAGTGCAATTAACTGGAAAGAAATTGAGTGTTGCCCCCAAACTTGTTTAGCCACCCACTAATAAAAATTTCTGGGTCAGCCCCTGATATTCCCATACTTGAATTTGAAAATTCCCAAATAGTCCCTGAACTTTAAAATTTACACACAAATGGTCCTCGAACTTCATTATTGTCCACTCGTCAGATTTTCACCATTTAGTGCCACGTGACAAAAACATTCAAGGACCAAACCGTAAAATAAGGATAGTTCAGGGACCATTTGTGGAATTTTCCGTATTTAATAATTACGAAAATAGTCAAATAGCTGCTTCCATGTGCACTTAATTTGAGTAACTTTAAAAGTTGAGGTCCTTAAAATGTAAATAGACAGTAGTTGAGGGACCATTTGGAAAGTAAATCTGAAAGTGTTTATATAATCAGGAAAAGAAGAAAATGCCAGCAAAAGGATCAGAAATGAAAAGAATAAGAAGGGATCGTGAAGAAATGGAAGAGATAATGTTTAAGCTTTTTGAAAGACAATCAAATTGGACTTTGAAATCTCTTATTCAAGAAACTGATCAACCTGAGGTATGATTATGATTACTATTTTATCCCTTATTAATTTTCTTTATAATTGTCTTTTATTGTTTTGTTTATTCACACCCCTAAGGTTTTAGAAAACTATTTTTGACCCCATAAAAAAAATGAATACCTTATGCAGGTACAGACCCACATTTAACCTCTAATTTTATAAAATATTGGGACATATTTGTGTAATTAATCCAAAAAAAAAATATCAGGACCTTTAGTGCATTTTTTGTATAATATAGGGACCTTTAGTGCAATTTTTTGCATAATACAGGGACCTATCGTGCAATTTTTGGATTTTATAGGGACCTTTAGTGCAATTTTTGCATAATACAGGGACCTACAGTGAAATTGAGACTAAAATAGCTCCAGCCATGACCTTGTGGTCCCCCAAGTATTTAAAATCTTCACTTGGGACCTATAGTGCAATTTTTGGAATTTATAGGGACCTTTAGTGCAATTTTTGCATAATACAGGGACCTATAGTGCAATTAAGACTAAAATGGATCCACCCATGACCTTAGTGCAATTTTTGGATAATATAGAGACCTTCAGTGCAATTTTTGCATAATACAGGGACCTATAGTACAATTAAGTCCAAAATGGCATCACCCATGACCTTATGGTCCCCCAAGCAAGTATTCAAAATCTTCACTTTCCCCCCTCCCACCCATGAATATGAGCGGGGATAAACTGCAGTAAAAAAATCATAGTTTGAGGACTATTTAGGTAAACTTTAAAAGTTCAAGGACTATTCGGGTAATTAGTCTATAATAGTTCAGGGACAATTTGAGGAATTATCCTGTAAATTTATAATAAATTTGTTTCTGTGAAGTATTGTTTCTACACTTGTTGCAAAATGCAAAACGGAATATTCCCCAAATAGTCCCTAAACTATACCCCTTTTACGAAATTAGTCCTCGAACTTCAAAATTTACCTTGATAGTCCTCAAACTTTGTTTTTACCACTGTTAATACCTGTGTCAAATCCCATCTGTTTTTTACTGTTAACTGTCAGCATGTATTATATTAAGGAAAATTACCCAAATGGTCCCTAAATTATACCATTGTTACAAGTTTGGTCCTTGAATGAAGCTGGGGACTAAGCTTAAAGACCATTTAGATAACTTTAGAAGTTCAAGGACCATTTCAGTAAAAAGGGTATAGTTCAGGGACGATTTGGGGAATTTTCATATAGGAACTTACAGTTAAATTGAATTAAGAAAAAATCAATATAGGAAATTATAGTGCAATTTTTGCAAATTATAAGGACCTATAGTGCAATTTTTAACATAAAGTATTTTGTCCTTTGCAGCAATTTCTGAAAGACATGCTTAAACTATTGTGTGTCTACAATAACAAAGGAGCAAATCAAGGGACTTATGAACTAAAGCCTGAGTACAAGAAATCAGAAGATAATCCAGATTCTTAGTGTTTTATTTCATATTCATCTTTTACTCAGATAATAAATATCTTTCTATTGTAAATATTTTCTTTTTAATGCGTTTTAATTTCAGATTATGTCGAAAAATAGCTTATTCTTGTTAAAGATTTGAAATATTTTACATTAGTTTTTTGATGAGTAATTTTTAGATGACTATATTGAGATGAAAATTCTTTACTGCTATCAATGGTTTTATACGGCTAAATCTATCCTCCCAATTGCTTATAGGTGGTAAAAAAAGCATTATATATATCTTTAACTCCTAAAGCCCAAGGTACAAATCACTCCTTAATCCATATAAGAACATATTTTGTTTTTGGTCCTTGAACTATAGGCCATTCTCCTATATAGTCCTCAAACTTCTAAAGTTACCCCAATGGTCCTTGAACTTCATTTTTGTCACCTTGGTAGTCCCCGTGGCAAAAACTTTGAGGACTTTTTGTGTAACAAAAATACACGTGGTAACAACGTTAGAGGATTATTTTGGAAACTTTAGAAGTTCGGGGATCATGGCCTATAATCCTGAGGACAAAAACGTAAATTTAGTGTATTAGATTTTTTATTTTTAAACAAGTATTAGTGTATTAGATTGGACTATTAGTTATAGTCGATACTTTATATGAAGCATGCTACCGCCTACGAAACTTTTGTATATATGCGACTACAACTTCAGAATTCTTTAGGGATCAATTTTTCTTCATTTTTCTTAAGCATAAAGTTAAACATGCATCTATATAACAGTTGAAACAACCTCTTATAAATTACATTTTTTATAATATCACCATGAACTCACTATTAGGTACAAAGATCTTTAGAAACGTTAACGCTAAACAACTCATCTGTTCCTTTATTTTTGTTTATTTTTACACTTTAATGATTACATATAACATTTGGTATAGCAACTGCTAGTACTAGAATTTTTTTTGAATTTTGTATGTGATATTAATTAAAAGTAGTTTAATAAAAAGGATAAGACTTTTATCTAATATTGAATAATCTAATATTTACATAACCATTGATTATTATAACAAAACATATGTCATTTACTTTTACACCTTTAAAACATAAGGTATATATATTAATATAATTGGTGTAGGATCATCTAATATTGAATATTAATATAATTGGTGTAGGATCATCTAATATTGAATGGAAGAATTTTTCTAATAAAAATACTTAATTATTAAAAACTTCCTCTAATAAGGTACTAAAACCTGCACATTAAATTAAATAATTATAAAATACCACTTATCTATTTTTTTCATACCTAAACTAAACTTATTGTAATCAAATTAATTTATTTTTAGTTTATTTATTTTTTAATATTAAATAAATAATGGGTTACCATCACCAACGCCATCCACTGCCATTGCCACCACTACTTGGACTTTTTTCTTCAATTATTTGACCGCCCACCGCTGTCGTTGCCCGCACCACAAACTCCAGACAGGTTATTAAAAATACTGCTCACGTTTTTTAATAAACAGTCGCTACCCTGGGTAACCGCCAGTTTATTTTAATTTTATTTTCGGCCACCACCACCTTGTCCAGCCACGCTGCCACAACCACCAACTCTGGAATTTTTTTCCGACTCGCAATTCCGGAAACATGAAATTCACTGTTTGAAATATAAAATTTTATTTTTGATTTTTTTATGGTTCAAACTTGATTTTCATGCTTCAGCATGAATTTCAAGTTTTGAACAGTGAATATCATGTTCGAAACATGGAATTTCTTGTCAGTGAATATTATGTTTGAAACATGAAATTTTATATTTTGCGAGTAGTTAGCCAGAGATTTGATCGGGAAAAAACTGGACAGTTTGTTGGTGGCGGTATCGGTGACCAGAAGTACTGCTGATCAAAAATAAAAAAAT
This sequence comes from Nemophila menziesii, assembly GCA_029959085.1. NCBI lineage: Eukaryota > Viridiplantae > Streptophyta > Magnoliopsida > Boraginales > Hydrophyllaceae > Nemophila > Nemophila menziesii. Next base: position 40,921,394 of record JARWIR010000004.1, on the reverse strand, counting down.
ACTGGTCTGAGTTGGTGGTGGTGTCAGCATCGACAACGATGGTCAGAGATGTTGTCGGTCGATTTAAAAAAGAAGATGCTCGAGTTGGTGGTAGTGGTGGTAGCGGTAGAGGGGGACGGATGTGTTGCCTGTCAAAATTTAAAAAATAAATTGGCCAGAGAAGATGGTGGTGGCGGTAGCGGTGGCTGGAGGGATATCATCCGAAATTAAAAAAAATTACAAAAATAAACATAGATGTTGGTGGCCAGAGGTGGTAATAGGGTTGGTTAATTTAAAATGATTCTTTAATATTGATGAATAGATAATAAACTAATTAAAATTATCAAACACAAAATTTTGTTAAGAGTTGTTTTTAATAAAAAATCTGAGTATTGTATTACATTTCAAAATACTTACAAAGGAAATAAAAATTAAACAAAATACAACCACAAGAATAATAACTAAAAACCAACTAAGTTGGCCAGATCTCGTTAACAACAAACACCTACACGTACTGCCTTGTCTGTTCACACGAGTTTGACCAGATCCACACGAGTTTGACCAGATCCACACGCGTTTGACTAGATCTACACGCGTTTGAACAAAAAAAAACTCTGGAACAGCTTGGATCTCGAACCAGCAGCTCCGTTTCAAGGTGGTGAAGTGATGACAGAGCTGTTCGAGCTCGTTGTAGAAGTTGCCGCCGTGAAGAGATGGCAGAGCTGTTCGAGCTTGCTGGAGGAGCTGTCGCTGCCGTCTTCAACACCTCTGAGCTCCGACGTTAATGGAGATTTTGCAGAAGGCTGCTCAAGCCCGGTTCTCCGAAGCCAGTCTTCTTTGGTGAGCTCTGTTCGTTCTAGCGGTGGAAGAGGAGGCTCCACCAGATTGCGAGCACCGAGATACGAGCCATGATCGTCGTCTGAAGAGGAAGCTCCACCAAGCTCCAGCCTTCTCGCACGAGCTCCGTTCAATGGCCATGCTCATGCAATGGTGGTGGTGCTCGACAGTTTTTGTTGGAAAAAAATGAGGGCCATGGGGGAGATGCTAACGTGGAGAGAGAGAAGAGAGAGATAAGAGTAGATGAGAGTATTAGGGTTTAATAAAGTGGTTTCTGAAAAAATATATATATATATATATATATATATATATATATATATATATATATATATATATATATATATATATATATATATATATATATATATATATATATATATATATATATATATATATAGGAAATGAAACAAAATAGGGTATTTTGTAAATAGGAATTTAACCTATAGTGTTAAAATCTTATTGAGGTCCGAAGAACAAAAGAAAGGGGTGGGTTAGGACTAGAGGGTGGGTTTTCAAAACCCCTTAGATCATAATCTCAATTAAATAAACAATAAAGTAAAAATAATTAATTAAAATAAAAATAAGAGAAATTGTGGTTTATATTTTATTCTCTATAATAATATAAAATATCTTCCTTAACTTGATCATCCCTTAAGAAACAATATATAACAAAAATATCATAATATTTTACAATATTATTTAATATTTATGATATTTTAGATTAATGGTGATTTTAGTATAATTTTATTTTTATTTCAAATAATAGATAAAGTGTCATATTAGTTAAAAGAAACTACATATTCTATAAGTGAAAAGTATAAATACTAAAATATATATCGTTGGTATTATCGTCAAATTTTCATAAACATCAATTTCTATTTAATTTAGATTTTTAATCCTGATTTTGATTATTGACTTAAATATCATTTCACACTTCAACTATAAAAATGTATTTAACTAAAATTTAGTAATTCTTTTTATTTTAATAAAATTATCTATACATTTATAAAAAATGTAAATATAGATTTTGTTCAAAATTTTTAAATCTTTGACGGTGTTAATGAGTTAATACACTTCCAGTGTCTTTTTTGACGGTTTTAATATGTTATTACATTCTTATTTTTTTTGAATACATATGAGAGCCACTTTGGACTCGGGAATCATTTTGACTCCGATAAGATTCGATCCAGGACCATTCTTATTGTCTCTATTAATTGACCGTTACGTTGTTTAAGTATTTCTATGGTATAAGCTCATCTAAATTGTCCACATTCTTACTGTCCACATGTGCAAAAGCTGCCTCATGTCCAGTGGAATAGGTTGTAACAAAATTGGAATGATCATCATCAATAAACAAGAAGCCTAGCATTTGAAAGATATGTTACAATTAATCCCTGAATGAATTATCAATAAATATAATTGTGAGAACTGGAAAAGTTTTGCTCAATCTCATTTAACACTTGAGCATAACAGAGCATGAATAATCCAATCCCAGAGTAAATATAAGCTTTTCTTATAATCTTTTTTTGTTCAATAGCTTTACCTATAATCAACTTGCAAAAACATTCATAACAAGAATTTGCAGTAAACCAAGATTATAAGATATAATCTACAAGGTGAACATATGAAAGAAGACACAAAGCAGATAGTTCAAAACTCTTTTGCTCCAAACTTTCCAACATTTAGTCTTGTGGTTCCATCAAAATACAAAACAAAATACACAAAGATCTCGTCAATATACAAACCCCCTACAAAACGGTAAGCAAAACTTTACTACTAAGCTGAATCTCATGTTACAAAAACACTTTTACACTACAACAACAAAAATAATTTTACCACCGAGTCCTTTTCCCTCTAATTATCCTTCCGATGATCGTGCGGGTCCCACTCTGGTAACTTTTTGTATAAGGCACTCTCATCGCCGCATCTGGATCCAAAACACACGGAAGAACAACATTCATCCCCATTGTACCCCTTGCTTTATTTTGTTATCCTATGTACATATATAAAGATTCTTTTATGATCATTGTCTAACAGTGATTTTGTAGATAAGAAGGCACAATTAATTTGCTTTTGCTCCATTTTGGGTTTCCATATGTTTCATCCTTTATCTTCTCATTGATTATTACACCACTTATTCTTCTAAAATAAAATTTATTCTCAAGGTTCAAGTTAATAAATGCACTAATACATTTCATTTGCAAATTGCATCAAATTCTATCGTATTACAAAAGAAAAATTAAAATCACCTTTACGGTATCCAAACAATATTCAGAAGTATTATCATATAGAAGGTTGAAATTGTGATGAAATATTTTATAACTTCGGTCTTTATTACCATCATAACTTTTGAATGAAACTTTCTCCACATTTTGTTTATATAATTGTTTCTTTATCTCAAATATTTCGGAGCAATTTGTGCATTCACCTGTGAATAATTTGTTCATTCATCTTTACATGAGGTTCTTTAATATCTTTAACATAAGGTTTAACCTTGAATCCATTAAAAAAAGATTATAACTTGGATGAAAATCTTGATCCAAAACAAAAGGATTATATAAATTATGTTGTCCTACTTTAAATGATATTTGAGAAACAATGGAAAATCTTATTTTGAAACTATATTTTCTCTTAAAGAAAATTAAAAAGAGATAATTACACCTAGGGTCTTGACCACACCCCCTCTTCGAGTTAGCACCCCCACCTAGAGCCTCTTCTTACTAAAGACCTCAGCAACTTTTTAACACATGAACCCCAAAACCCCAATTACTAGATTACCCCTCTTTTGTTTTTTCTGTACCTATATATACTAATTTCTATTTTTAATTTCATTCATATTCTAATCAATCTCTCACCTCACCTCTCTCTCCTCTCACCTACCCCCGCCACCACCTAAATGGCCTCCACCACCGCCACCACCTAAATGGCCTCCACCACCGCGGAAATGGCCACCACAACCACACGCCGAGCACTCATTCTTATGCTCGAAACAGTTTTCCATTAATACATCGGAGCTGCCACTGCAGATCTCCAGATCGAGCCGTTCGAAGCCAGCTCCACCACCTCACTGCAACTCCGGCGCGAGATCTGGTCGCACCACCTGCAACTCCGGCGCGAGAGGTTCCTGCTTCTTCTTCTTCGATCCTAGCTGCTGCTTCTTCTTCTTCGATCCTAGCTGAAGGTTGTTCCTGCTTCTTCTTATTCTTCGGCGTGGTTGTTGCTGCTTTTTTCAGGTGGTGTTCGTGTTTTGGCGGTTGTGTTCGTATTTATGGTGGTTGAGCTCGCTGTTGCTGCGCGAAGAGGACCACCGAGCTCGCGGTGGTTGTTCCTGCTTCTTCTTCTTCGCGGTGGTTGCTTTTTCCCGGTGGTGTTCGTGTGGTGGCGTTTGTGTTCGATTGTATGGTGGTTGAGTGAGTTTTTGCTGCGCGAAGATGACCACCGAGCTCGCGGTGGTGGTTCTTGGCCATTGCCGGTGAAACGAAGCAGCGACAGTCAGCGATTTTTTTTTTTTTTTAATTAGTTGGTTGACCAGATCTAGATCTGGTCAAAGTAGATAGAATTTTCATTTTTTTTTGGCTTGTGTAATAATATATAGAATAATATAATTGTTTTTACTAGTATTCATTTGTTTATTAATTAATTTCTTCTGTAATTTTGTGCTTTTTAAATTACTCTTTAATTGTAAAAAATACTCACCAATTTTTAGAGAGTACTCCGACTTTTTTAGAGAGTACTCTGACTATTTTACAGAGTACTCCGACTTTTTTATAGAGTATTCAGTTTTTCGTTAGAGTATTCGTTTAATTCTCGGAGTACTCTATGTTTTTCTCAGAGTACTCTATGTTTTTCTCAGAGTACTCTATGTTTTCTCCGGTGACCGGTGACTGGTGGTCGGAGGTCGGTGGCGGAGGTCCGTGGTCGGAGATCGGTGGTCGGTGGTCGGTGGTCGGTGGCCGGAGGTCGGAGATGGGTGGTAGGTGGGTAGTGATAGAGGAGAGAGAAACAGTGACATCATACTTTTTTGTCTTTTAGTGTTAGTAAGGGTAGGAAAGACTATTGTCAAAAATGAGGTCCCTAAGAATAACAACTTTCAAAACACTACTCTATAGAGAAAAAATAGTGCTCCTAAGACCCTATATATAATTCACCCAATTAAAAACTTTTGGAAGAAAATAACTTGTTGTTTAAGAAAGTGGATGCTATTTACTTTATTTTTTTCAATCTCCTAAAAAGTCACCGCTCTCTATATTTAGAAGAAAAAGGGTTTTGTTTTAATACCTTGATTATATAAAAGAGCATGAAAAAGTTGTGCTTGAAATCTCCTCACTCATTTTGTGATCGCAAAAAGGTATCTTGCACTTATTGCGAAAAAGCCAGTCATCATGTATCAAAGTGCTTTTATCGCAAACAACTTGAATACGATTTAATACATTGTTAATATGATAAACAGTTCAGCATGGAATTAGCTGGTACAGGGAACGTACCTAAAAGCTTCTCTATGGAAATGTCTACAGATTTTATTCCAATGTCTGTATTCTCTGAGTCACCTCAAGGTATAAATTAATGGCACAAAGTGTAATTTGTGCATAATGTAGGGATTTATAAGTGCAATTAACTTGAATTTTTTTATAGGAAGAGTTTCAGTGGAAGGGAAAATCTATCACAAATTTGATATGAGACCTGACAATAAAAATTACGAAGATTATGGGAAATTATGCCGTGCAAGAACTACCAAATACATGACCAAAACTAGACAAATTCGGGTGATTTTTTTAATCTTTTGTTTAGGGTAATTTTGTGTAATAGATGATTTTTTTAGGGTAATTTTGTAATTTTCTTTTTTCAGGTTATTGATGATAATAATGGAAAGCATATGAGACCTATGTCTGGGATTGTTGCTTCAAAGGTTTTTAGCGTTGGGGTTAGTCTTTTATTCATTTTATCTCTTTTTTTCTTTGGGATTTTTTTTCGTAAATGGTCCCTGAACTCTATAGGTTAATTACTGGCTGAGGGCGTGAACTTTAAAAGTTACCCAAATGGTGTCGAATTTCATTTTTGTATAATATAGGACCTATAGAGAAACTAATTCAATTATATAGGTTATTTTTGCATAATATAGGAACCTATAGTGCAATTTTCACACAATATAGGGACCTATATTGCAATTTTTGCATAATATAGGACCTATAGTGCAACTAATTCAATCATATAGGTTATTTTGCAATATATAGGGACCTATCGTGTAATTTTTGCATAAATATAGCAAACTATAGTGCAAATATTTCTTAATTTAGGGACCTAGAGTGCAACTAATTCAATTATATAGTGCAATTTTTGCATAATATAGGGACCTATAGTGCAATTAACTAGAAAGTAAATTGAGAGTTTTTCCCCTGATATTTCCATACTTGAATTTGAAAATTCCCAAATAGTCCATGAACTATAGGTCATTTACAGGTTAAGGACCTAAACTTTGAAAGTTATACAAATGGTCCTTCAACTTTAATCTTGTCCACTCGTCAGATTTTACCATTTAGTGCCATGTGGCAAAAACATTCAAGGACCAAACTGGTAAAATGCAGATAGTTCAGGGACTATTTGTGAAATTTTCCCTATTATAATAATTACAAAAATAGTCAAATACCTGCGGCCACATGCATTTAAAGGTAAAAATTAAAATAAAGGAAATTATAGTATATATTTTAGGGAAAATGACCCAAAAAATCAAAATAATATTATTTTCAGCCCAATAACATCAATGACAAAATTTCTGCCCAATAAAATCATCAATTGAATTATTTTATACATTATTTGACTATACTATCCCTACTTATGTTATACATTATTCGTCGCATTGACGGGATTCGTCGGGTGATGGGAATCGTCGGTGACGGGAATCGTCCGTGACAGGAATCGCCGTGTGACGGGAATCGTCCGTGACGGGAATCGCCGTGTGACGGGAATCGTCGTGTGACGGGAATCGTCGTGTGACGGGAATCGTCGGTGACGGGAATCGTACGTGACGGGAATAGTTCTTATGGTGTAAGGGTAAATATGTAATCTTATAATAGTAAGTTAATGGATGATTTTTTGGGGCAAGTATAATATTATTTTGATTTTTTGGGGCATTGACCCTATATTTTATTCTCTGCAGTAAATATGAAATATTTTTTTTAACTTGTGATTAAATCACAGTAGGAAATAAAAAACCTTTTTTTTATTGATTAAGAACAAAAAATCCAAAGTTATTAGGGGACACTTCTTAAGAAACAATATATAATCAAAATATATCACAATATTCTACAATATTATTTAAGATTTAGATATTTTTGATAAATGGTAATTTTAGTAAATTTTTTGATTTATTTCAAAAAAGATAAAGTGTCATATTAAGAATAAGTTAAAAAAAACTATTTATTTTATAAGTAAAAATATAAATACTAAAATATACATTGTTGTTATTATAGTCAAATTTTCATGAATATCAATTTTTACTTTATTTAAATTTTATAGTCCAAATTTTGGTTATTGTCTTAAATATCATTTCAACTATAAAGATGTATTTCATTAAAATTCAATAATATAATTTTAATAAATTATTCATAAGAAATCTAAATTAAAATTTTGACCAAAACTTTTAAATATTTATTGTTATTATGTGTTATTATCTGTTTTAGAAAGATAGAGGTTAGTGGACCAGTTTACTTACATAAACCCGCTCATGGTTAAGTATTTATAAATATTACATAAGCTTATCTAATTTTTTCAAATATATATGTAATTTTTAAAAAGAAAAAAAAAATCATAAATATATAAAAGTAAGTGAATGAATTTTAACTTCATTTAATGACAATTTAAAAACAAATGAACTCCAAAATATTTTTCTTTAATTTTTCTAACTTTTAATTTCCACAAGTAAATATTTCTAAATTAGTCCCTGATCTTGATCTTAATCGCACTGCTGGTCTATATGTGCAACATCTACCTCATGTCCAGTGGAATAGGTTTTGTAATAGAATTGCAATGATCATCATCAATAAACAAGAAGATATGGTACAATCCATTCGCTGAATGAATTATCAATAAATATAATTATGGGAACTGGAAAAGTTTTGCTCAATCTCATTTAACATTTGAGCATAACAGAGCGTGAATAATCTAATCCGAGCTTAAACATAAGCTTTACATATAATCTTTTTTTGTTCAATAGCTTTACCTATAATCAACTTGCAAAAGCAGTCATAATAAGAATTTTGTAGTAAACCAAAATTGTAAGATATAATCTACAAGGTAAACATATGAAAGAAAACACAAAGCAAATATTTCAAAAATCTTTTTACTCCAAACTTTCCAAACATTTAGTCTTGACTACTAGCTAATACCCCCTTGTTTTTTTTTTCGTTCATTTTTATAATAATGCTTTCTTTTAATTTTATCGTCCCAAATCACAGATCCTAATTTTATTTAGGGGTGATTGGAGAAAAATGTCTCTTTAATGAGGCTATTAATTTTTTTAAGCCTCTAACTTTTTTATTTAGAGATAAATGCCTTCTTAATTAAGTAATTAGAAAAAAACTCCCCTTAATTATTTCTTTTCCCTTTTTACCCTATATAAATACTACTTATTATAAACTAGGTAATTAATTCCCCAATTATTATCACACACTCACACACAATCCTCTCTATCTATTTCTCTCTCTCTCTTTCTCTCTCCTCTAACCGTTTTATTCCATCTCCTCCATTGATAAGCTATGCGATGCTCACGAAGCTCACGCAGCTTACTCACGAAGCTAACTCACGAATCTAACTCGGTTTTTTCTTCTTCTCTAAAGGTAAACTAACCTCTCTTCTACCTCTCACGCTCTCTGTCTATCTCGACTCTTTTTTTTTCTGAATTTTTTATTTCATTTTGTTGTTTTGCTGATTTACAGGTTTTAGTTTCTATATATACGTATACATGTGTATGTATTCTCTGTTTTTAAAGCATTTTCAGTCACATTTTCATGCTACTTTACAACTTGTACCAATTATACTGTTTTGAAGCTTTTTCTCATCTAATTGCTTGTTTTGTGTTGATTTTGTGTTTATATTCTTAGTTTTGTTCATATTTTGCTTTGATATTCGCAAATTTTTGTATTTAAGCTCTTTTTGTTATGATAATGTGTTTACACTCTTCATTTCTTCATATTTTGCTTACTTTTCTGTAAATTCTGTGTTACATTCTTCATTTTGTTCATTTTTTGCTTCTATACAGCTAAATTCTGTGTTTAAACTGTTTTACTCGCAGTATATTGTGTGTTTGAGTTGTAATTCTGTGAATAGGTTTATGCAGGCGCATAATTCCATGTTTTAAACATGGAATTCCATGTTCTGTACAGTATGAAACTGTATGAAACTGTATGAAACATGGAATTCCATGTTTAAAACATGGAATTCGGCTGATTCACATTTTCATCCAACTTTGCAACTTGAAGCAATTCTACTGTTTTGAAGGTTTTTCTCTTCTAATTGCTTGTTTTGTTATGATTTTGTGTTTATATTCTTAGTTTTGTTCATATTTTGCTTTGATATTTGCAAATTTTTGTGTTTAAGCTCTTTTTGTTATGATAATGTTTTTACATTCTTCATTTCTTCATATTTTGCTTCATTTTCTGTAAATTCTGTGTTACATTCTTCATTTTGTTCATATTTTGCTTCTATGCTGGTAAATTTTGTGTTTAAACTGTTTTTAATCGTATAAGAGTGTGTGTTTGAGCTGTAATTTTGTGAAGAGGTTTGTGCAGTTACAAAATTCCATGTTTTAAACATGGAATTCCATGTTTTATACAGTATGAAACTGTATGAAACATGGAATTCCATGTTTAAAACATGGAATTCTGCGCCTGCACAGAATTTTTTGCCTTTTCTACTTCTTTCTTTGTTTGTGTTATTGTATCCTAGTACTTATTTCATGAATTGTTTTCTGCAGATGGTTATGGTTGTAGTTCGGTTTTTGTTCTCAACGTTCTATGCGTTCGTTTGATCTTTTCCCGACTCTCGATTCTGTTTTCGATTACGTGTTTCCACGATCCCAAGTAGCATACATTTGGTGGTCACAAAGATTTGGTTCTGAAAAGCAACCGTTGGAGTCAACTAATCAGTCACGTCGGTCAATGCCAAAAATTGTCAAGTTGCTCTATGATTATTTTTTATGATCATTATATTCTTGTAGCCGTTGTTTAATATTCACTGGTTTAACAATTTTTACAGTTTCTATTGTTATGTTTTGGATCGTTTTTGTTTTTATATTGTGTTGTGGTTCATTCCTTTATAGTTATTATCTTTCTGTATAGGTTTCGATCCGAGTAGCTTAAGTTTGTTAGTGTGCAGGTTAGTAAAATTTCATGTTTCAAACATGGAATTTCATGTTTCAAACATGGAATTTACAAGTCATTTTTATGTGTTGCGGATTTGCCTGCCTTTTTGAGTTTTTTGTTGGTATTAAAACTGTTCTAATCAAATCCTTCACAATATGAAATACTAATCAATTTCCATTTCTAATCAAATTCTTCATAATACTTAATAAACTAACAAGTCATTTTAAACATTACAATCTAAAACATTCCAAAATAAGTACAATTAAATACAAAATACTCTTTTCAATACAATAATAAAAACGTCAACACATTCATCAATATTCTTTTAGATAACTGATTCTTTGGTCTTTGTTTTTGCTGAACTGCATATACACTCTTCAATGAACATAATCCACTAAGAGGTTGCTCATCACTTAGAAAAGCTAGTAGTTCTTCCTTTTCACTGCTTGTATCTTATCATCTTCTTGTTCATCAGTAAATCTTCTTCTTCGAGGCATTTTTACTTGTATTTACACAAACTCCAACCACAAGAAACAAATTAGTAGTCTTGACTTGATAACTTTTCTTCTTGGTGCCATTTTCACCTGTTTTTACACAAACTCCAAGCACAAGAAAACATATTAGTAGTCTGAATTGAGTTAATTCCATGTTTAATATAGTTATCAAAAGATGAAATTCCATGTTTAATACAGTTATCAAAACATGGAATTTCATGTTTTGATAAATGTATTAAACATGGAATTCCATGTTTAATACACTTACTAACAATATTCTGCAGAATTCTATATTATGCAGTAATTACACTATAAGGTCCCTAAACTACACATTCTATCTATAATACAGTTATCAACACATGGAATTTAATGATTTGGTAACTGTATTAAACATGGAATTCCATGTTTAATACAGTTACTAAAAAACATTCTGCAGAATTCCGTATTATGCAGTAATTACACTATAAGGTCCCTAAACTACACATGATGTCTATAATACAGTTTTCAAAACATGTAATTTCATGATTTGATAACTGTATTAAACATGGAATTCCATGTTTAATACAGTTACGAAAAACATTGTGCAGAATTCTACATTATGCAGTAATTGCATTTTAGGTCCCTGTTTAACACATTATTCACATTTTATGACTCTAATCCATCTTTCGTTCATGTTGATCACAGTAAATTGAACACATTCATCATAAAATCCTATTATAAACCCTAGAAACTACTAAAATCATCATTTATTAGCACAATTAACCTTAATCAAACAAAAATCAGTAAAAATCATTTAAAATCAACATGAAATCAATTTTCGTTTCGGTTTTGTTTATGAATCACACAAGAATCAATTCGGAATCATAAATCACTCTAAAAAATATCAGAATAACATAAAATTTTGGTTTTAGTACTTACGTATGTGGTTTTTTTTGCGATTTCATATGGTGATTGTTCTTTGTTGTTGATCTCCTCAGTCGTGTGTTGTTTGTGTTCTTGATGTCCGTCGTTCTAGTCGCGTTTCCTTCTCCCGCAGATTTCGCCGTCGTGTCGTGCTTTCGTCTCCCGTCGGTGTGTGTGTTTTCTGTGTGTATTGGTGTGTGTATTGGTGTGATACGCTGGATCTAGTTTTTGGTTTACTTTTTTTTCAAACTAACATATGTGGGTAGGTGGGAAGCTAATTGATTTTCTTTTTTAATTTCTTTTAATTGGTAAATATAAAGGGTAGTTTTGGGAGAAGCTGTTTTCTCTAAAATGTTTTATTAGAGACACCTTTTTTTAAATAACTTCTTTAATAGGCATTTACCTCTAATTGGCTTTATTTAATAATTCTGTGTTATTGTTATTATATTGTTAGTAGCAACGAAAGAAAGGAGCATATAGTGCAGTTGATAAGAATATGATAAATGTTGTTTCTATGAATGAGTTTAATTTATCTTGTTGTTCAATATAAATTATAATGTATTATAATGAATCTGAACATCACCACATATGCTCAAAATACAATGACTATTACTAGCTTGTTTAAATTTAATGAAAAAAATTCCAATCAAGTGCCCATATTGATATTTTATCTTTCCCCGGATCTCCATCTCCACGCTCAATGGAAATGGTGGACTCATCAACAAGTGTTCTTGACATGGTAAAATTTGAGTGTATCTCACAATTGCGTTAAGTTTGTAATGTACAAAATCATTTCTATCACCAGTCATAAATTTATCGCCTTTAGCTGTTGTACGTTATATTATTGAGTTATTTAAGTGAATCTGAAAATTTAATGACTTTGTGCCTTATATGATGCTTTTGCAAATTGCATGGGTGTTAATTAATAGCTCGAATAAGAATCCTAGTGAACATGGTACATCCACCACATTGTCTTCTCTGAATTAAAGAAGATGATCAAAGCATAAGCATGAACAAGACAAATAAGATAAAAAAAAAATCTAACCAAGAGATGGAAGGTAATTATATGAGTTTATAATACTTATTGAATTTTTACCTTATTGACCTTCGTGTCATGGATCATTGCTTGAAAGTCACCAAAGATGTTAACCATGTCTTCCACCTAGCTACTGTATGGTGGTTTGGGATTTATTCAGTCTAATTACTGTGTTATTATGTATAAAAACACTACAATTAGCTTCAACATGATCGATCAGCAATTTAAAGAGGTTCTTTTATGCTTCTAGTGCTTGCATTTACCCCGAGGTTAATCAACTAGTGTATTTTTACCTTCTAGTCCTTTGTGTTCTGAAGGTGTTCTAAGGTTTACAATTCATATTTTCACGAGCCCAAGTAAACATAGGAAGTGATGAAAGGGTGAGTATGAACAAGATGGCTAAGATGATTTTTCACCTTCTATAACACATTGTTGGACATCTTCTATGTCAAATGATCATTTGATAGTCAAAGGTTGCTGCTATGACAATTGGACATTTGATAAGTGGAAGTTTGCCTTTGAAACTTTCCCACATCGGTGGGTGATAAGGATATAAAGCTACTTTTATACTATGTGATATCAACTAAGTCCAATAATCCAATAATCATGCACATGGCAAAGCAATGATCTAGCCCACACGCGCGCACCACCACCCACCCCGCCCGGCACCGTCGACGGCGACGGGAGTTTGGGGAGTTTGGGGAGTCAAAAAATGAAAAATGAAATGGATTTTGTACTAGCTCTTATAGTGTGGAGGGTTGACTACTCAACTGAAACGTAGAGACAAAGTCCAACCAATCTCGCACACGTTACTTGTCAAAGTCAAACACGTGGGAATATCAAGGAGGTCAACCTTGAGTCCTCCTTTCCACTCCCCTATATAAAGAGCACTCTTAGTGGACTACGAAATAACAAAAAAAGAAAAAACACTCTGCCTCACCACCTCTCTAAATTCCTAACGTTGTAGTTCTCTGTTAGAGATACCGGTCACCCCGGAATATCTTTTTAACAACGGTGACGCTTTGTTTTTCCTTTTTCTGTGTAAGTGATTTGTTATTTCCATTTCCGTGTAATTGTTAAACCGATTTTTGTAATCGTTTTTTCCGTGTAATTGTTATTCGGTTGTTGTAATCGCATTTCGATTTCTTGTAATAGTTAGTCTATTTCAAAACTTTTTTCTTTTCATTTGTTTTTCGGAAACCATTTTTCTCTTGTAAAACTGGTGGTTATTTCTAATAACAATTTAAAAAGATATTCATTTTCTTTTCCACCGGTTATTTTAGAAAATGGCTCTTCCTATTTCGGCTGTTGGTTCCTCTTTGAACACTAAGCCACTTCTCGACGCGAACAAGTTAGAGCCCCTTAATGGTTCTAACTATAAGCGTTGGGCGCAAAAAATAATGATATGCCTTGAACAGTATGAACTTGACTTTGCTATAGTCGAGGCTCCTCCACTTTTGGAGATTGGAGCTCATACTGAACAAGAGCTAGCTAGGCATGCTGCCCTCGAATCTAGGTTCAAAAGAGCTAACACCATGGCTCGGGGCTGGATGTTGAACAACGTTACTAATCCCATCTTTGACCTCCTTGCCAAAGAGAAATCGGCAAAGGTCATATGGGAAACTCTCGAGAAGAAATATGGGGCTGATGATTCGGGTAAGAAAAAGTACGTGACTGGGAATTGGTATAACTTTAGACTTACGGATCAGAAACCCATGACTGAACAACTTCACGTGTACGAGAACCTATGCGCGGAGGTTATCGCCGAAGGCATGAAGATGTGTGAAATTCTTCAAGCCAACATTTTGCTTGAGAAATTTCCCCCATCTTGGAGTGAATACCGCAACCACCTCAAGCACAAAAAGAAAGAAATGACCCTCCAAGAGCTCATCAGCCACATCCAAGTCAAAGAAGCGAATCGATTAAAGGATAAGTCAATCTCTTTCCCTTCTCATTCCTCCAAAGCTAATCTAGTCGAAGGTTCTGGCCAAGGTAACAAAGACAGGTTCAAAGGGAAGGGAAAGCAACAAGGGTCCAACAAATCTAAGTCTGGGGGAAACAAGAATCGCGGTAACTCCAACAAACAAGGTGGAGGATTCAAGATCTCTGGTAAGATTCAAAAAACTAAAGGGGCCTGTTACTGTTGTGGCAAAGAAGGGCACAAAGCTTTTGAATGTCCCCAGAGAGCTGGCCAGGGTCCCAAAGCTGCCGCGAATCTGACTGAGACCGAAGAAATCATTGCTGCGGTAATGGTTGAGGTAAACTTGGTAGAAAATAAGAGCGAGTGGATCCTTGACACTGGAGCTTCTCGTCATTTCTGCGCAAACAAATCCTTGTTCAAGAAATTCGAAAAGGCAACTGATGGTGAGTGTGTGTACTTGGGTGACTCTTCCACCGCTACTGTTCTTGGTAAGGGTCAAGTTCCCCTCAAACTCACATCTGGTAAGACTCTTGAACTACATGATGTTCTCTTCGTTCCCTCTCTCCGTAGGAACTTAGTTTCCGGGGCTCTCCTTAATAAAGTTAGTCTCAAACTTGTTTTCGAGGGGGGTAAAGTCATTATCACAAAAAATGACGAATTCGTGGGGAAAGGGTACCTTAATAATGGCTTGTTTGTTTTAAACACTGTAACCCTTAATGAGAATGCATCTAATTCCGCTTATATTGTTGAGTCCGTTCAAACGTGGCACGGTAGACTAGGCCATTTAAATGTTGTGTCTATTAAAAGGCTTAAAAATCTTGGACTAATACCCGTTAACAACGTGGATGACTTTGAAAAATGTCAAATATGTGTAGAGTCCAAACTTGCGAAAAAACCTTTTAAACCCGTTACCACGAGACAAACTAAACTACTTGAATTAGTTCATTCGGACTTAGCTGATTTTAAAAACTCCGCTAGTAGAGGTGGAAAACTTTATTACATAACCTTCGTAGATGACTACTCTAGGTTTACTAAAGTGTATCTCCTTAAAACTAAAGATAAGGCGGAAAATGCGTTTTTAAAATATAAAGCCGAAGTTGAAAACCAACTAGACTGTAAAATCAAACGACTTAGGTCCGATAGAGGAGGCGAGTATAGTTCTAATTCCCTTAAAGAGTTTTGTGAAACAAATGGGATTATCCACGAACTTAGTGCCCCTTATACACCCCAACAAAACGGCATAGCAGAAAGAAAGAATAGGTCCCTTAAAGAGACTATGAATGCCATGTTAATAAGTTCGGGTTTACCAAACAACATGTGGGGGGAAGCTGTCTTGTCAGCATGTTATGTACTTAATAGGGTACCACATAAATCCCTAGAAAAGACCCCATATGAAATGTGGAAGGGTTTTCCACCAAACCTGAAATTTTTAAAAGTGTGGGGGTGCCTAGCCAAAGTCAAACTACCTGATTTTAAAACTGTCACCGTTGGTCCCAAAACCGTTGACTCAATTTTCATAGGGTACGCTCAGAATAGTGCGGCTTACAGATTCTTGTCATTAGAAGATAACTCTATTTGTGAATCTAGAGACGCTGAGTTCTTTGAACATGTTTTCCCTTTGAAAGATTTAAATACTGTCAATGCTTCTTTACCTGTTGATAACTTATCTACTAATGATTTTGTACCTCTTTGTGATGTTTTTCCTAACCCCTCCACTTCCATGGAGCCTAGTAGTATTCCCGAGGAAGAACCTAGGAGAAGTAAGAGGCGCAGGATCGAGTCTAGCTTCGGCCCTGACTTTATAACAGCCTTTATCACAGAAGGTTCTCACATTGATCTATTAGACGAACAGGTAGTCAATTGCTTCCTCATGGAGGATGACCCAAAAACTTATGATGATGCTTTAAAATCTATAGATGCTAGTTTTTGGAAATAAGCTATTAATAGTGAACTAGAGTCAATTAAAAGTAACCATACATGGGAATTAACCGACTTACCTAGGGGTAGCAAAGCGATTAGTAGCAAATGGATTTTTAAGAAAAAGTTGAGACCCGATGGCTCAATAGAAAAATTCAAAGCCAGACTTGTTATTAAGGGCTTCACCCAAAAGAAAGGTCAAGATTACTTTGACACCTATTCCCCAGTGACCAAAATTGCCACGATAAGAACCCTTATTGCTTTAGCCGTCATTCACGAACTTGTAATACATCAAATGGATGTCAAAACCGCGTTCTTGAACGGAGATCTAGATGAAGAGATCTACATGGCTCAACCTGAAGGGTGTGTGGTCCCTGGTCAAGGGGACAAAGTGTGTAAGTTGAAAAAATCTTTGTATGGTTTGAAACAGGCACCAAAAAAATGGTATGAAAAACTAGATAGTACTCTCATTTCACATGGGTTTATAGCTAACACTTCTGACTCATGTGTTTACTCCAAGGTAACAAATTCAGAGTGTGTTATCATCTGCCTTTATGTAGATGACATGCTTATCTTCGGTACTACTATTCATATTATAAATGAGACTAAACGCTTCTTGTCTTCCAGATTCGACATGAAAGATATGGGAGAAGCTGATGTAATACTTGGGGTAAAAATCATTAGAAGCAGTAATGGTATTACCCTAAATCAGTCTCATTACGTAGAAAGGATGCTGAAGAAGTTCAATTCCTTTGAGGTAACGCCTGTTAATACTCCTTATGATTCGAGCATTAATTTATCCAAACATGTTGGGGATGCTGTATCCCAAAATGAATATGCTAAAATCATAGGAAGTGTAATGTTCTTAATGAACTATACTCGACCCGATATTGCCTATGCCGTGAGTAGACTTAGTCGCTACACTCATAACCCGAGTAATGACCACTGGGTTGCACTTCGCCGTCTATTGAAATACTTAAGGGGTACTGATGTCTCCTTAAATGTTCTTATTTTCGACCCTTAGGAGACATCATTTTTGGTGTTTATTTAATCAATTTGATAGACTTTTGGACTAAATATGCAATAATATGATTTTCCTCTTTTATTTCTAGCATTTTTGATTTATTAAGCTTTTGCGCGTAATATTGGTATTTTTAGTGAATATTTTACAGGTTTTAAATGTTAGCTAGAAGAGGAATCCAAGGAGAAAGTCAAAGATCAAAAGATAGAGTCAAGACTTGAAAAGAAATCCCGAAGATATTATTTTTAGAGCTGAAAATCCATTTTCCAGGCCATAGATTGCTGATTTCGAGGTGCTTAAGCGATGATCTAGCTGTTGACCTTTGAAGAGAAATCATTCCTTATCGAGTTACGGAACTTTAGCAACTGGAATGAGGTCAATCGGAGTTGTAACGCATCGGGAAAAGCAGTTTTAGTGAAGGCATATCAGCAGTTACGGGATTTTGGGCTAAGTTAGTGGACTTGGGCCTTTTATATTTCATTTAATTAAAAGCCTAGGTCCAAGTCCGAATTTCCACCTATAAAATCAGCCCTTGACTTCTATTTTACAGACAATTCACACTCTGCAAGATTAAAAACACCAGAGAGAAGCAACTGAAGGAAGGAGAAGAAGCTACAAGAGCTGGAGAGGGTCTATATCTCCGTTCGTAGTCATTCCGATTCCGGAAATTAGGTTCTTTTATCTTTTTAATTCTGTAAACAATATGAATTCCTTTAATTTTAATTTCGTATTTCATTTTAATATGAGCTAAGTTTTATATAGTGCTTGAGAACAAACAATGGGTGAATCCCAATTCTTATTAATTAACGAATGTTGAATTTGGGTTTTTATTGAATTAAACTAAATTAGGGTTTTTACTCTTTTCGATAAATCATGAATATTTACTGTTTTTAGCGTCATGAACTAGGAACAGGTAATAGTATTTAGGCTATTCCAATTAGTGGCAATTGGATCATCCTGACGGAGGGTTTAAATACGGAACCATTTATTCAATCTAGGATAGAAGTTAATGATTCTGACGAGCTTAGCTAATCCTAGGGCCAATGAGGTAATAACACTTAATCATCCAACGGTGGATCATATTTACCCTGACGGGACTAGTGACACTTTAGGATCGCCTTATAGTCCACCCTGACGGGGGTATAAGGAAATTAGAATCCCGACCATTGTAATTGACTAATTTAGCCCTTAAACAACATGAGTTAAGAAATAGGATAGGGAGGATCCTTGCGTTCTCAAGTGCTACTTCTCATATCGCGTTTTACATCAATTTACTTGCGTCTTAGCTTTTATTTGCATTTTAATATTTGTCTTTTATTCATTAGCTTTAATAACAAAAACCAAACAAACATATTATTGTCTTTTATTTTCATAAGTGCATCAATCACTATTTGCTAGACATTGTGATCAACCATCCCGTCCTTGGAACGAATCTGATTTATCAGAAATACTACTTGGGACAACCGTACACTTGCGGTTGTGGTTCGATTATTTATTGCATTATTTTTAGAACACACAAAGGACCACCAGGTACTATCGATCTAGGCTTGCACTACAACAAATTCCCTGCAGTCCTTGAGGGTTTTTGTGATGCAAACTGGATCTCTGACAATGACGAAGTAAACTCCACCAGTGGTTATGTGTTCTCCTTAGGGGGAGGTGCTGTATCGTGGAAGTCTTCCAAACAGACTTGTATAGCACGCTCCACCATGGAGTCTGCGTTCATAGCACTAGAGTTAGCTGGGCAAGAAGCTGAGTGGTTGAGAAGTCTCTTATTGGTTTTCTGATAAGCAAAAAGAAGATCGATGTTTCCGTGTATTGATTAACTCTTTTTTTTTTACACAAGAGATCCATCTAGGAATCGTGGAATAGAACTAAAAATAACGACTAATTTAGAACATCATGAATTTACCCTGGACTATGAATCAACCGTGGCATCTTCCACCCCATTCTATCCCGAGTAAGAATACTCCATACATTTTTAGGTTGGTTTATGTGCCGTTGATAATGCTCCTCTTGTGACGCCCCAACCTTAGCTAACTAATCCGCACAATAGTTACTTTCTCTAAAAATACCTCGAACACTGAAGGACGTATTATTTCGAAGTGCCTGACGAATCTTTTGGACCCACACCACTGCTGGACTTCTTCATAATCCCCGTTCCTGATAATATCCAACGTTTCCCAAGAGTCCGTTTCTGCCACCACTTGTCTCAAACCCAATTCTTCCGCCATACAAAGCCCCTGGCTAAGTGCAGCAAGCTCGATTAGAGTTGTCAGTTCATGATTAATTCTCATCGAAAAAACCACAAACCCAATTGCCCTCACCATCCCGAATTGCACCTCCACCACCTCCACTCTTCCTCTATTAGTTGAAACTTTCGTCCGTATTAAGCTTAAAACCTCGACTCGGTTTAGTCCACCTTACAAAATGAAGACGCTGGATACCTCGTGTTGCTCTTCCAGGTATATTTCCCCAGACTATTGTGTAACTAGTAGCGACAAATTTGGCCTTTCTGATCAACACTTTGGCTATAGGAAAGGCCCCATTGTTGAACACAATATCATTCCGTTCTTTCCAAATTAAATCAATTAGTGTTCCAAAAAAGATACTCCATATAATACCGGAATAGAACTTCTTACTCGATAAGTTTTTATTCCACCATTAGTAGACCTGCTCTTGATTCCGATCCGCAATTACAGTCGCAGCTGATGAAATAACAAGAGAGTTTGAGGCATTGATGTGGGTAGTCCAAGGTATTCCGTCCATATCAGTGACATGTTGTCTCGCACCCAGCTGAAAATTCTGCATCAATACCAATGAGTTCAAACTCCCGACTGCCGCTGCACCATGCTCCTCGCGAGCCACCTCCAATCCCACGCGTTGCTGTTGTTGTATTCCTACAGCTAACATATCAGTAGAGGGGAGAAAAAAAGCAACCCCTTGTATTGATTAACTTTTGTTTGTTGTTTGATTTATATAATTTTGAATTTATTCCTCTGTACGTGTTCTCCTGGGATTGATTCTGTCAAAAAATGTTTTTGTAAAATGGTGTATTTGAATACACTATTTTTTTTATTACTAAAATACATAAATCATAAAAATAGTTTGAACTGGAAAAAAAAAGTGTAATTTTGTGTATTTCACGAATACATAAAATGTGGTAGTGAAATGGTGTATTTGACACAGAAATACAGAAATTCAACGAGTGTTTAGATACATATTGTAAGGGATCAGGACAAAGGATCAACTTTAACAAATCATCAATAATCTTTAGTAAGGAAACACCACAACAGATCAGAGATGAGGTAAGTAACCAGGTAGGTATTAATGAAACAAATTATCTTGGCAAATATCTGGGGATCCCGTTGTGTCACAAGAGGTCAAAGGTAGAGTCACTAGAATGGATAGCAAAAAAACTATTCAAAAATACAGAAGGATGGAAAGCGAAACTGTTATTAGAAGGAGGAAAAGAAGTGCTGATCAAAGCGATCCTTCAAGCTATTCCTAATTACTATATGTCAAATTTTTCTTTCCTTATTACTTTTTGTAAAAAGTTGATTTCTGCTATCTCTCATTTTTGGTGGAATATAGGCGAGAGAAACAGAATTCATTGGGTGGCATGGGAGAAGATAGCAATTGGGAAATTGATAGTGGGTTTAGGATTTAAGGACTTCAAAAAGATGAATACAATTCTTTTAGCAGCACAGGCGTAGAGACATATGGAGAACCCTGGCACTTTACCTGCTAAACTACTAAAAGGTATTTACTATCATAACAAGGATTTTTTAAATATAAAATTAAGACAAAACAGAACTTGGAGTTGGGCCAACCTTATGGAAGGGATGGATTTCTTTAATAAAGTATGGAATTTTCCAAATTGGAAATGGGGAAGCTATAGACATATGGAATGATAGATGGATAGACATACAATGGAAAATAGAAAAACCAAAGAATACACAAATAAATAAGGTGGTACAGCTTTTTTACCTTAACACTACTTCCTGGAACAAAGAAATTATTGATGAAATTTTTTCGAGTCCACTTATCCCCATGATAATGAGAATAAAAGTTATAGATAATAATAACAATGATAAGTTTATATGGCCATATACAAAACAAGGGACATACAACACAAAGACAGGATACCAAAGTTAGTTGAAGAAATTGAAATGAATGTGCCTCAAAATACAGAAACACCCGCGAGGTATAACTCAAAAATATGGGACATGATATGGAAATCCAATATACTGAAGAAAATTAAATTGTTTATGTGGAGGGTATGCAGTAATGCCATCCCAACAAAAAATAATTTATACAAAAGGAAATGTGCTGATACGAATATGTGCAGCTGGGGATGTAATGAAATAGACACGGTGGAACACAAGCTCTTGAAAACTATGCAAACAAAATTGGGTCGGGACGACGATGCAAATAAGAATAGGAGAAGAAAATGAGTACTCAGCTTCGGAATGGTTTATAAAAATAGTGAAAGAATTCAATAAAGAAGGGTGGGAAGAGCGGATTTTAATAGATTTTTTTATGATAACCATGTGGCATATATAGAAAGGGAAAATGAAATCACTACACGAAAATGAACAAATAGACGGGAAAGGGATCATTTATACTACCATTAAACTCATGGGAGAAGTACATAGAATACAGTGGGGGAAAGTGTCAAACAACACAGCTTGAAGACTAAAAGAATTACAAGAGCCTGTGGAAGAATCAAATTTTGAAGATGTGGATGTTATTGTAAGCTGCGACGCGTGCTTCAAAGTAAAGTATGAACCAACATGAATAGGATTGCGGGTGATTAATAAAAGGAACGGAACTTCCCATGACGTCACAATGGATATTATGTGTGACGCGCCCGTAAAAGGAGAAGCATATGCACTTCTTAGAGTAATGCAAGAACGTGATGGATACGCGGATAAAAAGAAAATTATTTTGTCAGACAACCTTGAATGTATTCAAGGTATTAAGTAGGTGTCAGCAGTGAGCTGGAAGATCAAGCCTATCATTAGGAAGATCTTAAGCAAGGCAGCTGAATCCCAACCTACTGAGTTCTTCTACATCAATAGGAAATTCAATTTCCAAGCAGACAGACTCGCAAAATCGGCTAGGCACGGGGCGCAGAAGAAGGCTTTATCGGCTACTTCGATGGACAGATTGTCTTGGCTGTTATCTAGATCAGGGATTGGATAAGTCAGGTCGAATGTGTTGTTGTGTTGGTGCATCGGCACTTTTCCTAGTCCGAAAAAAAATGGTGTATTTGACAAATATTATTTTTTTTTATTTTTTTAATACACAAAAATAATCTGGACCAAAAGAAAATACATAATACTATTGTGTACTACAGTAATACACAATACACAATTTCTAGTATAACTGGAATATACAAAATCATTTATAGGGTCGGGAATGATAAATAAAACATCAAGACAATAAAAAAGTGAATAGAAGAGTTGACTAAAATTATGTTTATGAGAGTATAAGGTTAAAAAAGTAGTTGATATTATAGAAATATGGTTTCGGGAATGATTTTTACATTTTTTATACAAAAACACAAACACCACTAGATTTGTGTGTTCTTTGTAACACACAAAATCACAGGCAAAGAGAAAAAAATTAATATGATATGGTATATGATTTTGTGTTTTCTAGGAATACACTAAACCTATAAACCTCAACCCTAAATCTAAAAACACTAACCTAACCCCAAACCCTAAATCTAAAAAACACTATTTCTAACCCTAAAACATAAATCTAAAAATCATAACTCTAACCCTAAATCTATAAACCTTAACCTTAAACCCTATAGAAATAATATGATGGTCGGGCCTGTGATTTTGTATACTCCAAGAATAAAAATACTAAATTTTGTGTATTCCTGTAACATACAAAATCACAGAGAAAGAGAAAAAGGACTAGTATGATAACGTCTGTCATTTTTTGTGCTACATGATTACGCAAAAGTGAGTATATATTATTGGAACAAAAAAATCATAGAAAATCAGAAAAAAGACTAATATGATGTTCCATCATTTTGTGGGCTACAAGAATACACACACAAAGTTTTGTTATTACTAAAAACATCAAATCACATGAAATGGTCGAATTAAAAGGTATATAACAAAATAGCGAGAATACAGTAAATGGTGTATATGAATACTAACAAAGTAAAAAATAACAAAAAAGTATTGGACTGCAAGAAAATACATCAAGATAGTTAAAAACAAGCAAAAATGGTGTATCTGGGATTAAAAAAGAAAAAACGTGATTTTGTTAAAGAAGAAAAAGTTTGAATTGATTATAGGATTTTGTGTATTATACGAATATATAAATATATTTTTGTATGTTATAGGAATATATAGAACTAAATATAATTTTTTTTAAATTAAAAAATTCACAGATATAGTTATGACCTTTCTCCTTCCAAATTGCATTTTTTTTTAAATAATTGAAACTAATCATGAATGTTTTAAAAAATTTAACGGACGCGGTCGTATTGTCGAATTGGTAAAAAATATTTTTTTGCATATTTTGAGAAAGACATAAACTGAATATGATTTTTTTTTTCAAAATCAAAAAAATCCATAAAAATAATCATAAATGTAGATATATATGAACTTGCCCTGAATTAAACGTACATCTTTTTGGAATTAATTGTGAATTTTAATAAATTTAACAGATACGGTCGCGTGATTGTACAAGTTGGTGGTGGTTGCTTGCAACGACGGTGACGGAGATAGTCAGTTGAAAAAAGTGGTGGTGGTAGAGGTAGTGACCATATTTTTAATACCAAAGAAAACTAAATAAATAATAAAGTAAAATATAACTATTTCAAATTACAATAATTAAAGAGAATTGTAATATATATATTTTTTTATTCTTCACAATAAATAATTTTTTTTATTATATTTTGATTAATTAAGAAGTAATAAATGAAAATTCGGAATTCATTATTAATGAGTCATTCTTTTAGAAACAATATATAATTAAAAGATGTCATAATATTTCACAATATTATTTACTATTTATGATATTTTAGATAAATGATCATTTTAGTAAATCTTTTACTTTTGTTATAAATAAGATAAAATATCATTTTAAAAAGAAGTTAAAAAAACTATATATTTTATAAGTGAAAAATCTAAATACCAAAATATACATTGTCCGTATTATCATCAAATTTTCATGAATCGTCAATTTTTACTTAATTCAAATTTTCTAATCCTAATTTTAGTTATTGTTTTAAATATCATTTCACACTTTTAACTATAAAATCTATTTTATTAATATTTAATAATTTTTTATTAATGTTTATACAATTTTAAAGAATTCAAATTAAAGTTTTTGGTCAATACTTTCAAATCTTTGACAATGATATATATTATTATATGTTTTAGAAAGATCGATGATATTCCAATGGTGGTGTCTAACTAGTGGTTTTCAATGAAAACTTTGACAATGATATATATTATTATATGTTTTAGAAAACTTTTCATAGCAAGTATCAGTGCCGGATCTCTATTCATGAAGCTGGGTGGGCTCAAGCCCAGCCTAAATTTCTAAAATAAAAAAATTATTTTAAATTTTATTACAAACGTGACCTTTTTTTTTAAGTTTGTTGTCTTGCTGATTATTCGTTAAAATATAAAATCATGAGTTATTTTTTTCTGGGCATAAATCATGAGTCATTTCAAGTTTTTGAATTTTTATTCTTTATTAGATGGCTGGTTCATATTTATAAATAGTTTATGAAAAATATATATTATTATTTGTATTTATAATCGTAAATAATCAATAGTGTAAAATAAATTTATGTGACTGATAGTTAATTTAATTAAAGTTTTGTAATTCTTTTTAGTTTATATTAAATGTTTTTTTTAATCATTTTATATAAAATCAATTGATATAGTCTTACACCTTCATTGTTAATATTGTTAGTCTTTTTAATTAGCAAATATATTCATTCAATTACCCTTTTCCAAATTAATTCGCTTAGATGAAAATAATGGCCTAAATACTTGTTGGTTAACAATTGGAAAGGAGATCAAACTATATTCAAGGTTTTTACAAACAATATATTTTCTATGTTATTGATTCTTTATCCATGAATGGTAGAAAAAGAATGATATCATATACCTTTTTTATTTTTATTCATTTAAATTTCATTTTAGTCGTTTAGGAATGGATATGTAGATATATCCTAGGTAGTATATAAGACACATTAGATTGAATTAATTTGGTCAATATATAAATTGTGTTTCGAGGTAAAAAATCATCCAATTTTTTCTTGACAATCACTTTCGAATCCATTTTTTCATCAAGCCTACCCTGATTTATAGTTCTGGATTCGCCACTGGCAAGTATCCAGGCTTTATTGGCCGATACACACACCATGATTAATATCATGGTTCACGTATTTCTAAATATGGTATAAGTTTATCAAAAAAAAATTCAAGAAAAAAGAATATCAGTAAAATATACAAATTATAATTTATTTACCAATTAATTTCAAAATATTGAGATTGTTACTTACAGGTCTTGAAAACACCTTTTTATAGTTATTTCTAACTCCATGTTGCTTCTTTTCTTACTAAAAACTTCAAATAAGATCTTACACTAAATTTAAAAACCTAATCACATTTTTAACCTTTTTTGTTTTTAATTCCTATATATACTAATTCTATTTCTAAAACATAAATATTCACAATTTCTCTCTTCTCTTTATTTCTCCGTAAACCTACTCTCTTTTCTCTCATATCACTTTCCTCTCAGCAATTGCTTACCTACGAATGAAAACTGCCAAGCTTCTCTCAACCCTGTAGATCTGTTCACTAGCTTCCATGAGCAGCCATCGTCGAAGCTCAAGAGCAGCCATCGCCTACACAAGAAAATCACAGTAGCTCGTCCGCTGGAGCCTCCATGGAAACTGCATAAGAACTCCTCCGTCAACTACGCGAAGAAAATCGAAGCTCGGTTGTCGAAGGAGTAGCCATAAGGGAAACCTCCATTCGAGCTCCATGGATAGTGAAGGTTTGAGCTCCGAGTTCTTTTGTTTGGAGAAGAAATCGCTGGAGCTTCAGTGAATGTTTCGAGCTCCGACCTAGATCTGACCTTCTTCTCCAGAAAACCGGCGGCGAATGAGAGATTGGCCATGGCGTGCAGAGTTCCGGAGTTATGACAGCTTGGTTCGTGAGCTGTGACATGGAGTTTATGCGAAGATTGTCATTGACTTTTCTACTAAAGAGAAAACTCTAATAATATGCTACTAACTTCTATTCTTTGCCGCGGTTCGGAGTGGCTGTGATGGTGGCTCAAAGTGACGGCGGTTCGTAGTGGCTGCGGATCTTCAAGCGTCACTTAGCTGTTTTTCTTTTGGTCAACTGGTTTGATAAAGCTGAGTAGTTAAGCTCCTTTTTTTTTTTACAAAAAATAGTCATGCTTATCAGTTTTGTTCATAGATTTGGTGCCTTTTTTCTTAATCTTTTTTTAAAAATGTAATACTCATTAATTGTAATACTTAATTAATTGTAATACTTAGTTAATTATTAGGAATACTATATATTTTGTAATAAAAATATAATGTTAACACTACTCATCACTTTTGGCGAATACTCATTAATTTTATTAAATATTCACTGTTTTATAGAGTATTCATTGTTTGTATGGAGTACTCATCAAATTTTATAGAATAATCTATTATTTTTTCCAATTACTCCATATTTTGTTTTCCGATACTCTTTTTTTCCCGATACTTTATACTCTTTTCCGATACTCTATATTTTTTCCCGATACTTTATACTTTTCTAATACTCTAGGCTTCTTCTGGCGGTGGGTGGTGGCTGGAGGTCGGTGGCCGGAAGCCGGAGATGAACAGTGCCAACACTTAACAATTTTTTTTTTGTCTTTTAGTGTTTTTATATTATATAAGGGTATTTTAGTATTTAGTCATACTTGAAATCCATTTTAAAAAAATAAGATTTCCACTAGTTATAGTTATTATAAAACAAAAATTTAGTCTCCAAAATCATATATCTCATTTATCCAAAAATATTCTTCTTTAATTTTTCTAACTTTTAGTCTTTATAAATAACAATCCAGGTTCTTGATCATCTAATTTATATGCCCATTATGTGTTTGATCAGCTGTGTATTATTATCTAGCTTTAAATGGATCAATTATATTTTGAAAAAAAAAAGATCAATTATATGACAAATATGATTAACTTAATTACACCATTACATAGATGCCAATTTTTTTAAATGAAAACTTATATTTCTATCTCAGATAATATTACTTAGAAATGTTAATCGCACTGCAGGTCCATATGTGCAAAAGCTGCCTCATGTCTAGTGGAATAGGTTCTTATAGAATATGATCATCAACAATAAACAAGAAGCTTGGCATTTGAAATATATGTTACAATCTAATGAAATACCAATAGATATAAATGTGGGCACCAGAAAAGCTCTGCTTAATGTCATTTAATACTTGAGCATAACTAATAATCCAATCCCAAGTGAACATTAGCTTTACCTATAATTTTTTTTGTTAACAGATTTACCAATAATCAACTTGTAAAAGTAGTCATAATAAGAATTTGCAACAAACCAAGATTATAAGATATAATCTACAAGACAAACATATGAAAGAAGATTATAGACTATTAGTAATCATTTTATGTTTGTTCCAGAGAGGCAGTGACATATAACATCCGCTTGTAATGTATGCATACTTGCTCATTGAGATTGAAGGAGCAAATATACTTGTTGATGAGTCTAAAATAAATTCAGAAGTGAGGGGATACTTGAAGAATGCTGGGTCAAAGTTGAGAGTGAGACCATATAAATCAATTCTTATTGAAATCGAAATATGAGTTGGGTACATATATAGAAATATATATTTGATGTTGATGATATTCTAAGCATTTAGCTTTCTTATTTCCTTCTCTTTTTTGTAGTAAGCTATCACATAATCACCTAAATATTGGAAGCTTATATTTATTATGTAAGTACATTTGCTCTTCTCAGTTTTGTGTGATAAATATGCTAAGAGCCCTAAGACATCATATAAATATATAATGGAACCAATGGTGAATCTCATAAACCCTCTTTAATATATAAGAGTTCTCCCATCTCTTCTGCCAAAGCTATAAAACGATATCGAATATGTTACTGTAGGTAACTAAATTTTGTAGCTTTCTTAAAAGTCGAGACATGTAAAACCAAGCTTATTAGTTATTTAATTGGAGAAAAGTGACGTAATCTTATATAATATAAAACTATGCTTCTCTTTACAAGGATGCATCAGATATATCACAATTTTGGGCATGGTTAGAGGAAGACATTGGAAAGGGTGTGGTTTTGATAGAGGTTGAAGTTGTGGATTAATTCTTGAATTTCGGTCAAAGCAAGATGGTTTTGTTCACACGAGCTTTGATACTATTAGACATTAGTGGTTCAAATATCTTCTTATTTCATTATAGAACTCTTATACTTTACTTTCCATTTATGCATATATTAGTCAACATATCAAATCACTAGAATTTTTAATTTTTTAAAATTTTGTACAACTTCTGGTGCGAATTTTGCTATTATACATTACAAGCCGGAACCAGAGAGTTGTAGTGTTGTGGATACAAAGAAACTTTTCTTACTAGACAGTGGAGCATAATATACTTATGGAACAACCAATATTACACGAACTGTACATTTTGGTGAACCCACTATTCAACAAAAAAAAAAGTTTAACCGTGTTCTAAAAGTACTAGTCTTTCTATTGACTAATTTAAAGATCTTTATATCAGCATAATAACCATATTAGAGATACCACTTTATTTTTTTAACCAGTACTATGGGAATTGATTCTTGTTTGCGGAATAAACTAAAGCTCCAACTTTGTGTAGGGTCATATAGCACTTGATCAAGCAGTTTCCCTTGAAAAACAAACTTGGTTTTGTTTTAGATTCTTTTGCAAGGTCTTCTCTTTGGAAGGTAGCCCTTGATTACACACATGGTGTATTCTCCTAAACTTAGACTTATATATTACCAAATAAAATGATAGATTTAACTAGAGGTACTGATTAGCTAAGGAACTGGACATAGTGTAGGAGTTGCTTCAAATATGCATGAGGTCCCACAAAGTATTAGCTTTAGATTCGGAAATATGAGACCCTTGATCAAAGGCATGATTGTGAGAAATGAGCCTGGATACTATAAGGACCATTTTTTTAGCATTCGCATTGAGGTATTACATAGTCGAAGCTGATTGTAGCACACAAACATGACTGATAATATAGGAATCAACTATAAAATTTAATATAGGAACTTACAGTTCAATTACCTCAATTTTTTTTTATTAAATTGAGAAAAATCAATATAAGAAATTATAGTGCAAATTTTGCATAATATAAGGACCTATAGTGCAATTTTTACATACAATATTATGTCCTTATGTTGCAATATTATCTCTTCGCAGCAATTTCTGAAAGATATGCATAAACTATTGTGTGTCTACAATAACAAAGGAGAAAATCAAGGGACTTATGAACTAAAGCCTGAGTACAAGAAATCAGAAGATAATTCAGATTTTTAGTGTTATATTTCATATTCAATTTTTATTTTATATTGTACATATTTTCTTTTTAATGCGTTTATTTTCAGATTATGTCAAAAAATAGCTTATTCTTGTTAAATATTCGAAATATTTTACATTAGTTTTTTATGACAATATTGAGATGAAAATTCTATACTGCTATAAATTGTTTTTTACGACTAAAACTATTCTCCCAATTCCTTATAGGCGGTAAAAAAAAGCCTTAGTTATGTCTTAACTCTTAAAGTCGAATGTACAAATCACTCCTTAATCCATATAAGAGCATATTTCCTTTTTTATCCTCAAACTATAGGTCATTTTCTCAAATAGTCCTCAAACTTCTAAAGTTACTTGAATGGTCCTTGAACTTCATTATTGTCACCTTGTTAGTGGCTTCGTGTTACTCTGTCAGATTTTCAATGTTCGAGGACCAACCCATAAAAGGGGATAGTTCAGGGACCATTTTAGAGAATTTGAAGACTTTGAGGACTTTTTGGCTAGTAAATATTCTTGTTGCAAACCACACGGAATTTGATGCCGGGGTTAACAGTGTTACAAAACAAAGTTTGAGGATTGTTTGGGTAACTTTAGAACTTAGAGGGTCATTCTGAATTATGGATTATAGTTCGAGGACAGAAAAGGAAATTTGCGTTAAATTTTTTTCCATGTTCTCCGAGGATTGATTCTATCAAAAAATGTTTTCGTAAATAGTGTATTTGAATACACTATTTCTTTTTATTACTAAAATACACAAATCACAAAAATAGCTTGATTAGAAAGAAATGTGTGATTTTGTGTATTTGATTAATACATAAAATTGTGCTTGTGAAATGGTGTATTTGACATAATTTAATTTGTGTATTTTTTAATACACAAAAATAATCTGGACCGAAAGAAAGTATATAATAATATTATGTACTAGAGTAATACACAACACATATTTCTTGTATAACTGGAACAAACAAAATCATAGGGTTTGGATGGAATGATAAATAAAACATTAAGACAATAAAAAAATGAATAAAATAATTAACTAAAATTATGTTCATGAGAGTAAAAAGATTAAAAAAAAAGTGACTGATATTATAGAAATATGATTTCAGGAACGATTTTTACATTTTGTGTAGCACAAAAACCACTAGATTTGTGTGTTTCTTATAACACAAAATAACAGAAAAAGAGAAAAATAATAATATGATGGGATATGTGATTTCATGTTTTTCAAGAATACACTAAACCTATAAACCCTAACCCTAAAAACCCTAACCATAAACACTAACACCAAAACACTAAAACCCTATAACCCTAAACCCTGAAACCCCTAACCGTAAATCTACAAACCCTAACTCTAACCGTAATCTAAAAACCTTAACCTTAAACCCTATAGGATTATATGGTCAGGTATGTGATTTTGTGTGTTTCAAGAATAAAAATACTGACTTTTGTGTATTCTTATAACATACAAATCAGAGAGAAAGAGAAAAAAGACTAGTATAACGACGTCTGTCATATTGTGTGCTACATGATTAGAAAAAGTGAGTTTTATATATTGTTGGAACAAACACAAACATAGGGAATAAAAAAAAGACTATTATGATGGGTTGTCATTTTGTGGCTATTACTAAAAACATAAAATCACATGAAATGATTAAATTAAAAGGTATATAACAAAATAACGAGAATAAAGTAAATTGTGTATCTGAATATTAACAAAGTGAATAAGTACTGTTACATAATAAGAAAAGACAAGTTCGAGACTTGTTTTTTTTATTACAACATTACACAAAACAGTCATTGTGTGTGTTTTGTGATACACAAAACCACATACAAACATACAAAATTAAAGAAAAAAGAATTGGACTGAAAGAGAATACATTAAGATGGTTAAAAACAAGCAAAAATAGTGTATCTGCGATTAAAAAAGAGAGAACGTAATTTTGTTAAAGACGAAAAGGTTCTAGATTGATTATAGAATTTTGTGTATTATAGGAATATATAAAACTATATCAACTTTTTTTTTTTAAATTAATTTTTTTTCAGATACAGTCATGACCTTGTTCCGTCCAGAAATGCAATTTTTTTTATAATAAATTGAAATTAATTATGAATGTTTTAAAGAAAAATTAACGGACGCGGTCGTATGGTCGAATTGGTAAATCTATTTTTTTGTATATTCTAAAAAGACATAAACTGAATCTAATTTTTTTCTCAAAATCGAAAAATTCAAGAAAAAACATAAATATAGATATGAACTTGTTTGAATAAAAAAATACATTTTTTTTGGAATTAATTGTGACTTTTAATAAAATTAAAAGATACGGTCATGTGGTTGAATGAGTTGGTGGTGATTGGTGGCGAAGACGACGATGTATATAGTCGGTTTTGGGCAAAAGTGGTAGTGGTCGGCAAAGAATGTCGTGAAGTTGGTGACCGTATTTTTATATACGAAAGAAATCTAAATAAATAATGTAGTAAAAAAAAATTAAAATTACAATAAAGAGAATTTTGATATATATTTTATTCTCCACAATAAATTAAAAATATTTTTCTTACTTATGATTAAGTAGAAAGTAAAAAACTATTTTCCTAAAAAACTCAAAAGCTCTGCGACGACAAACCCTACGCGACAAAATACAGCAACCTTCAATCCAAATCAATGGTGGAACCGCCCCCGGAGATGGACCCACTCCCCCAGTGCCGGCGCTGGTGGGGCAACCACATGACGCCAAGATAACAGACGAACCTATCCCTCAGGAAAAAGCTGCAGAAATCTTCCCCAACCTAGCAGTAGCAATGGAGAAACACCGCTTACCTAAACGCGCAAGGTCCGTGAATACTCTCGGAAACGACGGCAGTGGAACCTCTGCTCAAGCGGCGCAGCGTGAAACTACTCCTCCACTGAAAGCTGTGGGGTGGCACAATGCGTTTACTGGATCAAATATTGTCATTCCAGCCATTGTTGATTCGAACGAGGATAAAGGGAAGCTACCCTGCATTGAAGAGGAACGAGATTATTCCCTTTTAGTAGAAGATGATAAACTCATTGAGGGTATTGAATTTCCCCAGGTCTTGAGATCAAAAGAAGAGATACTGGAGGGCATTGAACTCTAGAAGAATACCGTTGTAATCAGACTTCTTGGCTATAAGGTCGGATATAATTACTTAGCTAATAAGTTACGGCAAATATGGAGCCCTAAAGGAGTATTTGAACTTGTCGACGTTGGTCATGGATATTTTATGGTCAATTTTTCAAATCGCAATGATCTTATTTTCGCGCTTGAAGGGGGTCCGTGGATGATTTATGAACGGTATCTAGTGGTGCGTGAGTGGACACCAGATTTTAGACCTCAAGAAGCTTCAATCACCACTACTACCGCCTGGGTGAGGATATCGAACGTTGGCATGCAAAACTATACCATTCGCATACTTCGAAAGATGGGGGATCTGGTTGGGAAAACGGTAAGGATCGATCCGTTGACTAAAACTAGGAGAAGAGGGAATTACGCAAGGATTTCAGTTGAGCTGGATTTGAACAAGCCTTTAGTACCAAAGATACATATTGGGGGAGAGACGTGTAATGTAGAATATGAAGGACTTCATATGATATGCTTCGATTGTGGTATATTTGGCCATCAGAAGGATAAGTGTCCACACAATAAGGAGCTTTCGGCTGAGAGCGTGGATGGTCATGGTAAAGAGGTTGTGAGTGGTTATGAGATGGGTAAAACTGAGATGGTAAAAGAAGCACAACCCGCGTTTGGGGAATGGATGACGGTTCAGAGATATGGTAATAAAAATGGAACGAGAAGAAATGGATTCAATGGCCGAAGTAACGCAAAAGTAGACCTGAATAATAGTTTAGGGTTAAGGTTCGAGTCATTATTTATAGAAGAGGAGGGAAGTGAAGAAAGGATTGGTCATAAAAGTATATTTGGGGCGCAAAACAATACGAGAAAGGGAAGCTTGAATGGGAAACAAAATCCCAAAGGAGTTAGTAATTCAAAGAGAGGTAGTAGCAGTGGTAGCGGGCATAATATTATTGCGGATACGTCATTTGAAAAGAATAGGAAATTAATTGGGGATGGGAAAAAGGTTGGTGAAATTAGAAGTAATAAAGTAGTTCAGTTTGCGAGTGTTAGAAATAATACTGTTGCAAATAGGAAGTCAGGGAAAAATATTAATAACAAGATCAGTAATGTTGAGCCTAATTTGGAATTAGTAAAAAATAGTGGGGCTTTAAGTGCTGATGGTGGTAATAAGTGGGCTGAAGGATCAATGATAGTGGGTGGAATTGAGCACAACAGGTTCGAAAACATGGAAGGACTAATTGAAGCGAATGGAAAAATTAATGCATATACAAATATCGAAAATGAAAAAGCTGTGGCCAGGGAATTGCGTGAGGTGTCTGACACTTCTTCAGGTCCTACTAAGGTCGACCCAGGACCAGCTTTTCAAGGGGCAGGCTCTGTTGGCTCAGATTCGGAGCTACTAAGTCAGGTGCCATCTTCTCTGATTTCGGAGACCGATTTGGCAGCGCTAGCACAAACCAAGAACGGGGTGGATACTAACACGGATATGTCAGTGCAATGATCTCCAAGCGGTACCTTTACCCTTTCTATTTTGTTTAGATGTGTACACCTGTTACTAACGCTCAGGGATGGAATGTTCTATCTCATCCACTGAATATTTTAGTATGGAACTGTCATGGAGCTTGTGCAGATAATATCCGCAGAGTAGCTCGTGAGTTGATTCACACACACATAGTTTGGTTGACAGTAATTGTAGAACCCCGTGCGAGCGGAGATAAAGCTAGCGAGATAATTCGGAGTCTAGGAAAGTCTAATTCTACGAGAGTGGAGGCTGAAACCTACCGTGGGGGTATTTGGCTTATTTGGGATGACAGCTAGGTGAACATTAGAGTCCTATCAGCCGGAAAACAAGTCATAAATATTGAGGTTTCGAAGAAAGGATGCGAATCATGGGTTTTTTCTGCAATTTACGCGCGCACTAAAGCTTCGGTACGAGAGGAATTGTGGGTTGCTTTGAAAGATGCCTTCCAAGGCCTTGTTGATCCATGGTTAATTGTCGGAGGTTTTAATCAAGTTGGTAAGGAGGAAGATAAAAGAGGGGGGAGTTTAGGAGTCAATAGACGCATGGAGAAATTTGAAGAATGGAGGCATGACTGTGGGCTGATTGATAGGCTTTAGCAAGGTCAATCTTAACTGCCATGTAACCCACTTTACCCACTTTCTTATGCATCATCGCCGCTATATCGTCCTTTGGTTTTCCTCCATCTTGGGTACAAGTTATTATTTCAACTATGCGTACTAATACTATGCAGGTACTTTGGAATGGAGAACCTTTAGAGGCTTTTACCCCCACAGCGTGGAATTCGACAAGGGGACCGCTTGTCGCCTTACCTCTTCGTGATGTGTATGGAACGTTTGTCAATATTGATTAATAGACTATGCACTGGTAAACAGTGGGCGTCGATAAAAATTAGTAAGAATGGTCCTCCGATCTCTCATGTCTTCTTCGCAGACGACCTAATTTTATTTGCAGAAGCTACGGAGGTTCAGGTTGATCTTATGAAGATGGTGATGCATAATTTTTGTGTTGAAGCAGGTCACAAGATTAGTGAGGAAAAATCAATTATTTGTTTTTCTAGGAATGTATCGCAGTCGGACAGATTAAATCTTGCTAACATAAGTGGTTTTGTGCTTAGCGACTCGTTGGGTATGTATCTAGGGACTCCCATTGTTTCGGGACGCCCCCAAGAGGTTTCTATCGTAAAATTATAATGAGTATGCGGAGTAAGTTAGCTAATTGGAAGGCTCAAAACTTATCCTTAGCTGGAAGGGTAACTTTGGCTAAGTCGGTTTCAAGCGCCATTCCCACATATGTCATGCAAACTTCGAAGTTGCCGGTCTATGTTTGTAAGGACATTGACAAGATAATTCATGATTTTATTTGGGGTAGTGGCGAAGAGACATGGAAAATCCATTGGCTATCGTGGGAGAAATTGTGCCGTACAAAATCAGAAGGTGGTTTAGGTTTTCGAGAAACTAGAGATTTTAATAAGGCGTTATTGGCGAAATTGGGTTGGAGAATTCTGAAAGACGACCACGCTTTGTGGGCAGTGGCTTTGAAAGACAAATATTTTAATGAAGGGTTACTCAATCGGGTCTCAAAAAATTCAGACTCTAGGATGTGCAAAGGGATTCTAGAAGGTAAAGAAATATTACTTAAAGGTGTGGAATTTAACCATGAGGTTCAATTGGGTGGTTGTAAGTGGAAGCATGAGAAAGCATGATGTTTTTCTGTGAAGTCGGCTTATAACTCGACTAGAACGCCGGTTAATGAAGTGAGTTTTAAATGGGATAAAGTGTGGTCTCTAAAGTGTCCACGAAAAGTAAAGATGTTACTTTGGAGGGCTGTTTGGGGAAGGCTACCAACTGCTGTTAATCTTGCACACCGTGGGGTAAATGTTAGTGGAATTTGTACGGGCTGTGGTGTCGAAATGGAAACGGAAATTCATCTTTTTCGGGACTGCAGTAGGTATGCTGACCTCTGGTATTGGTAGCCTGATTTGGTTGTGTTACAGAACAGGTCCCTTCAATTAAATATGGTGGAGCGTAATGGACCTGATCACGCAGCTGCTGGAGGAACCCGCTGGACACAAGTCTTGATGATATAGAAGAAGATGGCAACTTCGCTGCAATAATGGGAAATAGGATCAACATTTCTGCAGCACATGGATTAATAATTAATAATGACCCACATGCAGGTCCTGGCCATCAGCACTTCGCTCGAAGTGAGCATCCAAGGAGTGAACGTGATATAGACCTGCTACACAATGAAGAAGGTCAGCAACTGCATCATGGCACGAGAGTAGCCTGGTGGAAGGATATCCTGGAGTGCAAAGGGGTAGCGAATGGATTAGAATTAAGAACAATCGCGCTCGCTATTATCTGGACTATATGGGTGGACCTAAATGATCGAATTTTCAACGGAGGTAAAAAGAATAAATCGACTCAAACGCTGAGGTATGTTGCTGAAAATAATGCGATTAATTATGTTCGGGCCTGGGGCAAGGAAAAAGATGGCGGCTTGATCATTTCCGCAAAAAGCACTTTGATTAAATGGACTAAACCAGCAGAGGGCATTAAATTAAATATTGACGGGGGCTATAGACAAGGTTCTTTGGACGCGGGTGTAGGTGGAGTATTTCGAGATACAAGGGGCAGTTATAAAGGAGGTTTTGCAGGGAGATCAAAGGTAATTTCGGCCTTTGATTCGGAGCTTATCGCATTGCACTTTGGTTTATCTCTGGCTATTCAAAGATCTTATGAGGTGATGGTTGTCGAAACTGATTCGCTAAAGTTACACGCGCTAGTGAAGGGCGGTGGGAACAATGGGAATTGGTTAGACGCGATACTGAAGGAGTGTAGGGATATTTTGGCTACTCATAAAGGCTTTGAACTAGTTCATGTCTATCGGGAAGCGAACTATTGTGCATACTTTATGGCTAAATTGGGCAATCAACTTGTGGGTGATCCAGCTTATTTCGATAACCCTCCGGAAGGCTTGAAAAGGTTAATTATGAAGGATAAGTGTGGAATAGCTACTCCTGGAATTATATTGTGCTCTCTTTCAGGAGATTTGTAAGTCATTTATGATTTATCGGTCGTTTTAGACCTCAGTTGTAACAAAAAAAAACTATTTTCCTATTAATTAAGCCGGTGTATTATTGTAATAGCTCAATAGGCCCATGTAAATTTTGATATATTTGATGATATATAAAATTGCTACTTGCCTGGCAAAAAGAATCTAAGAGTTTATTATTAATGAGTCATTCA
Source organism: Nemophila menziesii (assembly GCA_029959085.1). Lineage (NCBI taxonomy): Eukaryota > Viridiplantae > Streptophyta > Magnoliopsida > Boraginales > Hydrophyllaceae > Nemophila > Nemophila menziesii. The sequence goes on along the minus strand of JARWIR010000004.1, from coordinate 40,883,465 downwards.
TTAAAAAACAATATATAATTAAAAGATACAATAATATTTCACTATATTAGATAAGATTTATGATATTTTAGATAAATGCTAATATTAGTAAAATTTTACTTTTATTATAAATAAGATAATTAAAGTGTCATATTTAAGAATAATTAAAAAAATTGCATATTTTATAAATGAAAAAACTAAATACTAAAATATACACGGTTGGTATTACCGTTAGATTTTCATGACCATCTATTTTTACTTAATTCAAAAAATCTGATCCCGATTTTAATTATTGTTTTAAATATCATTTCACACTTCAACTGTAAAACTCTATTTTATTAAATTTCAGTGATTTTTTGTTAATTTTTTAATAAAATTATTTATACAATTATATAGAATTCAAATTAAAATTTTGGTCAAAACTTTTAAATCATTGACAGTGTTATGTTATATATGTGAGTTTTTTTTTATTTCTGACATTTTTTTTAAAAATAATTGCATGATAAACGTTAAAAAAAAAAATTGCAAAACTAACACGTAGGCGCTCTCCCGAGGAGCGCCTTTCCCTTGAATTTTTAATGACGGATTAAGGAGGCGCTTCCCGAAGGAGCGCCTCTCCTAATAATTTAAATGGGTCATGAGGCGCTTCTCTGAAGAGCGCCTATCTATCAGTATATGTACCCCCACCCGGAAATGTAACCCTAACCCCTCTTCTCCAAACCCTAACCCCTCTATTCCACCATTTTCTTTCCTTTTTTTCTCCAAAAATCTCAATAATCAAACCAAATAATCAACCAAACCACTACATTCACCTTAATCTTCTAATAAGGTACAACTTTTATCTATTACAACTATTATTTATTTCAATTCTAATATAAGATTAACTTTTTTTTTATTTCTTTTTTGTTTAAATGTGATATAATTAGTTGCTTTTTTATCAATTGTTGTATATCTAATTCATGTTGGTATAACTAATAAATGTGAGCATTGTGAAGCTTAAATTGTTTGGAATAATAATTTTTTGTTAAATTATGGTTAATTATTGAAGTAAATTTTATATTTTAGGTTGGATAATATGGAATATAATTGGTTATATCATTATGGTGGAAGATTTTCGGATGGTAGTAACGGTGCGGGAGATTATATCGGTGGAGAAAGTGGTATGTTTACGACGAAGGAAAATACAACTCTTCGGGAACTTAAACGTAAGATATGCGCAAATTGTAATTGGATTGAAAGAGAGGTTAGTTTTAATATACTTTGGCGTTGTCTTATTTCCTCGAATCCTCCACGTTATCATGTTTTAGTTATAAAAGATGATATGCTTAATTCCATGATTAATGGTGTAAAGAACGGGCACTACTATTGTGTTGAGGTTTTTGTCGATGGTAAAGAGAAAACAAAAGTTCCGGATGCTTATCGAGGCGAAAAGGGTAAACAACGTGCGACTGATTCAACCTTTGCATCTACCGCTCATTTGACTATGCGTGATACGGTTCGTGATAGTGGTAGTGACAGTGACGATGACAGTGACGATAACAGTGAGAATGAGAGATATAGTGATCGTGATAGTGATTCTTTTCTAAACGATGAAGATTAAGAAGAGGAAGGCTCATATCATAGTGCTACTAGCTCGGACGATGATAATTTAAAAGGAGATTTTGGTATGCGACATTTCGGAGATATTGATACGAATCTTATGGCAAAATCCACCGATTGGTCAACAAGTCAACCAAAATCATTTGGGGTAGAAGAGGAGCTTATGTTAAATGCGTTGTATGCAACGAAAGAAGAGCTTTTGATGGATGTGGATTTGTGGCATATTAAGAAGGGTAAAGAATATAAGACTGTTCGGACAACAAGTACATTGGTGACACGTAAATGTGCATATGCTAAAGATGGGTGTAAGTGGCACCTTCGTGGGGCATTCATTTCAGGTAGTAAAATGTGGGAGATTATAAAGTTAGGGATACATACTTGTCTAGTCGGAATTCTTATAAAAAATCACCGTCAACTCACTTCCAGTTACGTGTCAAGACGTGCATACACTATGGTGTTTAGTGACATAGACACCAAAATTGCATCAATTCAATCGTTGATACATTCTGAAACTGGACACTATATTTCGTATGGGAAGGCGTGGCGTGCTAAGCAGAAAATTCTTGAAGAATTATTTGGGACCCATGAAGGGGCTTTTTCCGCATTACCGAGACTTTTTGGTGCGTTGGTTAACACAAACCCGGGTACCATTGTCGAGTTTGAATACAAGAGAATAATCGGCAACAAAGCAACATTCAATATGGTATTTTGGGCATTTAGGCCTTCCATAGTAGGGTTCCAATATGTGATGCCCGTTGTTAGTATTGACGCGACTCATTTATACGGTAAGTATGATGGAAGGTTACTTCTTGCGGTTGCGTATGATGGGAACAATCAGTTGTTTCCGTTATGTTATGCCCTAGCCGATAGTGAATCCACACGTTCTTGGACTTTTTTTCTTGAACGTTTGAAAAGATATGTTTATGATAGTGCAGACGGTATATGGCACGTTCAATATATACGTGGAATGATGTCCCAAAATAATAGAGTAACTTTTATAGTAAATTTGGTGGAGCAAACATGTACGTGCGGGAAGTGGCAAATGTTTCATCGTCCTTGTGAACACGTAATTTGTGTTACACAATTTGATGAAAAAGCGTATGCACCCTATGTGTCACCGTATTTAACTCTCACAAATTACATGTTATCGTATGCGGGAAAGTTTAGACCACTAATGGATAAGCTAGACTATCCGATCTATGACGGAGTACAAGTTGTGGCGTGCAAAAAAAGAATTATTACAAGGAGTGGACGGAGAAGATCATCACGCATACACAACGAGATGGATGCTAGAGAAATTCGTGGCAAAAATCAATGTGACAATATGGGCACAATCGTAAAACTTGTAAGCCGTGATTCAAAGGTGTAATTTTATCTAACTTGTACGCACAATCGTAAACAATGGATGATTTTAATTAATTTGTAATGAATTTCAAACTTAAATGATGTTTTTAATTTTTACCAAAGTATATAATTAGTGTGTTATTTTGTGTAGTGGAATATTTTTTAAATACATAGTGGAATGTATTATAAGAGTTTTTGGCTAAGCAGGTTAAAGATGCAGCAGTGAAGGAGTTTTGAGGTGAGGCGCTCCTCGGAGAAGCGCCTCCACATGAGGCCCTCCTTGGAGAAGCGCCTCCCATCCTTAGGAGCTCTCGACATAATAGAAGCGCTTCTTAGAGAAGCGCCTCTCTATTTTTTTTTTTTTTTTTTTTAATACAAATCAAATTAACAGATTGTATATTACTAAAAACTATTTAGATTACTAGATTAAACAACCAACTTTATAATAAAAAAACTACTTTATATTAAAAAAAGGTGCATAGTACTAAAAACAATAAAAACTAATTCGATTACTAGCTAATATTGTTCGCATCCTAATATCGATTACAATCAATCAAAATCTTCTTCTCCTTCTTCTTAGTTGACGACTAGATGTCTCAGGCTGGGTATCATCTGGTGGAGTATACCCTGGTAACATATTAGATATATAAATATTCCGAATGTTCTCGCACAATTGAGATTGACCGGCATGCCCCATCATTTCCACCATATAATCTCTCCAACCATCCACTGTTGCATCATCACTAAATGCTAGCTCACACCCTCTAATCGTACCGTCAATCTATCAAAAAAAAATTTAATAAGTAAAAGTAATATAAATCAAAATGGATTATATGAAGCCTTGGATTTACCATTTTTTGAAGTTCGCAACCACGAGGAATATATCCTTGTTCGACTACGGTGGACTCGCTTTTCGGTTTTGGTCGACCGACTAATTTCCACGTATTACTATTATACCACTCAAAGTAACCATCGCCGGTAGTAGGGGTGTTTGATACTTCAAGCTCGTTAATATCCAAGACATTTTGAAGACGATTTTCCCACATTTGAATATAGGTGACTTGACGTGCCTCCCAAGGCTCATGTGCCGCTCCTCTCCTATTTGTAGTCTCACGTGTAGCATCGTCATTTTCCCTAATAGCCTGAGGTATATGTTGAACATATCCAAATTGTCTCAAAACCCTATCCGGCCGGTACCACTCAACTTTAGCAAAATGAATCAAAGGTACCACACACAAATAAAGATCTGTGCCCTCCATGCAAATCCCCGCCACATGAACTAGACGACTAGCATCATATGGTGTCCAATTAACCTACACCACAAGAAAACTACATTAAAATCTAAAACTAAATTGGTGAAATCGAACATAGTAAATACAGTTACCTGTCTCTGTTCCAATTGATCCAACTCATCCCGGAAGAATGGAAGAACATTTATGGATATACTTTTCCAAGACTTACGCCCGCTCCGACTACAACCAATTCATAATTGTAAAACAAGTGATTTATAACAATAAAAAATATACTTTTACTTACCACGCAGATACGGGGGCATTAACAAGCAACAACGGATCAACAGTTCTAACGGTGGGTCGCAAATGTAAATGCTCCCAACACCAAATCTGTTTCAAAATATCAATGATTAGGGCCTAAAAAATCGGCAACCAAAACAATAGTTAAAAAACAAATACCTGTAGGAGTGGAACACATCCCGATAAATATGTAGTGCTTACAGTTTCGGCACAATGACACAACGCACTATACAAATGCGCCAGAACAACTGAACCCCAACTATACGTCCTCGTAACATTAAAATTTCCTAGAAAGCGGAGATATAGAGCAGACACCTCAGTCTTCTTTGCAGTTGGGAGGAGATAACCGCCAATGACAAACAAAATGTAACCCCTAGTAAACTGCCGCAATGTCTCGGGATCGGCATTTACTATCGGTTGTACTAAAGCAAAAAAAACAATGAAAATAATAAAATATATGACAAAGATATTTAATATATAAAAAAAAAACTTACCATCGCCAAAATTCTCCTTAAGCCACGACAACGGCAAAACATTTTTCGTCCCACGCTGCACTGGAATTCCATCCACTATAGGTACAGGACTTCTGCCAAGTAGTCGCATACCCTCCGTATGTAGGTCAATAAAACCGTCATTACATATAACCGGTTCTCCATCAATGCGTAACCCTAGAATCATGGCAACATCCTGTAAAGTCACTGTCATCTCACCGACCGGCAAGTGAAATGTGTGGGTCTCTCGCCTCCATCTTTCTACCAAAGCGGTGCATAAGGCTCGATCAGTAACAACTTTGGGTATTTTTGGAATACACCCAAAACCGGCTTCTTCGAGAAATGGAAGGATTTGCGCATCGGGCTTCCATAAAGTCGCAAGGACAGTCCAAACTTCGTAATCGTTCTGTGTCATCTTATTTGTAAATTTCAAACAAATAAAAGATTGAAAAAATTTAACGTTTAACTTACATCGCCTTTCCAAATTTTATCGCTCCGGTGCCATCTTTGACGACCAAGGACCTCGGAGGAAAAAGCAACATCGTAGTCTATTTGGCTTAGTCCGGCCATTGATTCGTCCTAAAACATAATTTAAAGGGTCAAAAGTTACAATAAAATTTTTAAGGGACCAATAGTGCAATTTTCTAGAATAGAGATACCAAAATTCAAATATAAAAGGACTACTAATACAATTTTATAGAATTAAGGTACCTAGAGTGCAATTTTTAATATTTTAAAGGACATCTATTGCAATATAAAATTAATTGTCATATAGCATCATATAATACTATTTAGGCAGGGACCTATAGTGCAATTTGATAAATTTCATAACCCTAAAGTGCAATTTCAAAATTAATAGCACCTATAATGCAATTGTTCAAACTATACACAAAATTCATATCTAGATATCAAGAACACCAAAATAACAACTAATTATACACAATTTTACACCTAAAATAAGTATATAACCAATTTTACACCTAAAATAATAAGCTTTAATATATATATATATGATTAAATTAAATAAAAATAGGATAGAAATTACCTAAAAGATGTGGGGATAATGAAACAGAGGAGCGGCGGCAGGCGGGAGCGGCGGCAGGTGGCAGGCGGCGGCAGCGGTGACGGAGGAGAGGGGAGCCGAACTTCTCTTCTTTTTCAGTTTTGGTTAAATGTCGTTTACAGTAGCGTTGGGGAAATTTAGCAGAAAGAAAGGCGCTCCTCGGGGGAGCGCCTCAGTATCCATTTCCACGGTTTAAGTAAAGGCGCTCCTTCGGGGAGCGCCTATGTCTAATTTTTTTTACTTAGTCACTAATTCTTGGCCGACTAAATAAAAAATTATTTAAATAGGAGAGGCGCTCCTCGGGAGAGCGCCTATGCGTTAGTTTTGCAATTTTTTTTTTTTTTAACGTTTATCATGCAATTATTTTTCAAAAAAAAGTCAGAAATAAAAAAAACTCTATATATGTTTTAAAAAGATCAATGATACTGTAATGATAGTATTTGGCTTGTGGTTTACATAGCAAGCCTCCGGTCTTTCCTATTACATAGCATGCAACCTGTGTATCTGTTGGCATAGCACATACACGGCATGATTAATTGTCCATATGGTTCACATATTTCCAAATATGGTATAAATTTATTAAAAAAATTCAAGAAAAAATATTAATAATAATATACAAATTACAATTTATTTACCAACTAATTCCAAAAATATATTTTTTACTTTTTTTAACTTTTAGTCTTCATAAATAAAAATCCATACTCTTGATCATCTAATTTATATACCCATTAGGTGTTTGATCAGCAGTGTATTACTATCTGCTTTAAACGAATCAATTATATTTGGAATAAAAAAAAACAGATCAATTATATGACAAATGTGATTAACACTTAATTACACCACTACATAGATGCCAATTTTATTATATAAAAGCTTATATTTCTATCTTAAATAAAATTATTTAGAAATGTTAATCGCACTGCAGGTCCATATGTGCAAAAGCTGCTTCATATCCAGTGGAATAGTTTGTTATAGAATATGAGCATCAACAATAAACAAAAAGCCTGGCATTTAAAAGATATGTTACAATCCAATCCCTGAATGAATTATCAATAGAGATAATTGTGGGAACTGGAAAAGTTTTGCTCAATCTCATTTAATACTTGAGAATAACAAATAATCCAATCCCAGAGTGAACATTAGCTTTACCTATAATTTCTTTATCAATAGATTTACCTATAATCAACTTGTAAAAGCAGTCATAATAAGAATTTGCAGCAAACCAAGATTATAAGATATAATCTACAAGACAAACATATAAAAGAAGACAGTTCACACTCACTCCCCATCCCAACCAATCTCATTCCCACGAATATTATATTAGTTAAGTTACAAATCTCCTACTTCGAGGGCTTTATGCTGAAGTATATAAATCATTGATTAATTTTCCTATGGTTTATTGCGATGTAGTGAAGTCCAATTATAGCTGCTAAAGACTACTCGGTTTTCCTTTGAAGCTGAGGTTTTAATGCTTTGATGTGGTGCTTCTGATTAATTTTAAGTTTAGTTAGTTATGTTTTAATTACTTTCTTTTAGTATGTACATTTCAGTTTAGTTAGAGTTTGTTCTCTTAGCATAACTTTAATTTGTAATGTTTTGGGTGTTAGTGTTGTTTAATGCAGATATTGATTTAATGATAAAAAAAAACACTTACATATTAAAATACGCCAGTGTAATGTGTCTTCAAAGCTTGCTTCACTTCAATCTAAATTGACTATGTTGGGGAATCTGTAATTGTTGTCTCGATGCTTGATGAAATTGCCTGATTATTGACCTTGGTAATTATCTTTTTTCCTTTTTTTAATTATAAAAAAAATTATCTATAAGAAGGTACACCAAAAAATTTGTCACTAACCATTTTAGTAGTGATATAGACTATTAGTAATCATTTGATGTTTGTTCCAGAGAGGCAGTGACATATAACATCCGCTTGTAATGTATGCATACAATTGCTCGTTGAGATTGAAGGAGCAAATATACTTGTTGATGAGTCTAAAATAAATTCAGAAGTGAGGGGATACTTGAAGAATGCTGGGTCAAAGTTGAGAGTGAGACCATATTGTAGGTGAAATATTCACCGTTCGAAATGAAAAGAAATGAAAGGCAATTCAAAACAGAAATAGAAAAATCGATTTAAAGCGTGAACTAGCTATTACAAACGAAAATCAAAACTTACACGGAATACAAAGCAAAAAACGATTACACAGAAATAAGCCTAGCGTTTAAAAGATATTCCGGCGTACCGGTATCTTCAAACGGAAAAGACTAGAGGACTACAACTACTACGGTTTATCTCTGAAGTGAGTAGGTAGAGAGAGCGTTTTTACTTTAGCTTTGTTGTGATTTTCGTAGTTGATACTGCTGAGGAGTGAACTCTATTTATAGGGGGGGGGGGGGGGGAGTTTGAAACCTTTGACCAAAGTAACGGACCAATCAATTCCACGATTCCCTCCTACTAATTGATTGACCGTTTCTGATTTGATTCTTCTAATCCCACGTTTTAGTTGACTCCTTTAATCCACACGTTTTGGATTCATGTGTAACTGCTGGTTGACTTGTTGACTTGGCCAGCTGATGGATTAACCTTTAACGCACGCGTGATTTGTGGAATCTTTGATTTTACGTTTTACCTTCGTTTGATTGCTAACGACCCTATAATAGCTGATGGTAAAACTTGATTCATTTTTCATTTTTCATTTTTTGACTCCCCAAACTCCCCAAACTCCCCACGAACCACGACCCACGACCCACGCCGCCGCCGCCGGTGCCGGTGCCGGGCCGGGCGGGTGGGTGGTGGTGGTGGTGGTGCGCGCGTGTGGCCTTCTCCATTGCTTTTTCATGTTCATGGTGTTGGGCTCTTTGGAAGCTAATGCCATCACATTTGTTAAAAAAGCTTTTTGCCTCTTCCTTTCTACCGATGTGGGAGAAAGAAATGCCACTTCCACTTTAAATGGTCCAACAATCCCCCACACATTTGAAGTGTCAACAGAGGTTTGGAGAGAAAGTGATCAGGTTTCCACGACTTTCAGCGTTTGGGTGAATTGTACTTAAGTGCCAATATCTTTCGATTTGAATTGTCACGTAGTGAAGTGAGGCAACCACCGAATTTCGTTTAAAGTGAACCTAGTCTTGAACTTTTAACGGTTTTCGATTGAGGCCCTCACAACACATACTCTACCCTGCTGAAAGTTATGGTTACCTCGAACCTCACCTTCCAGTTGAGTTCATCAAGTCCTTTTAAAGGACCACCCTTGCGGGCTATGAACCTTTGTGAATACCTTTATTTACATTTGTTCAAGGACGTCTCCTTAACATTTTGTTCATAAAGGTTTGGGTTTTTCTACTACCCTTGAATTCATCAGGTCCTTCTCGAAAGGACCACCATAAAGGCTATGAATTCTGATTCATCAAGTCCTTCTCAAAAGGACCACCATGAGTGGCTATGAATCTATATTGCTTTAGTTTTATGCCATAGGGATGGATGGAGATCATCTTGACTCAAGAGTCACATGTTCCCCCATTAATGGGTCTCAACCCCATCCCCCTCGACGTTTCCAGGACCACTCTCCTGGGTAGGCCTTTGGTAAAAGGATCAGCGAGATTCTCTTCTGATCGTACATACTCCAAGGCTATCACACCATTCTTCAGTAACTGTTTTACTGAGCCATGTCTGATGCGTATATGTCTCTTCTTTCCATTGTAGGCACTTTGATGAGCGACTGCAATGGCTGCTTGTGAATCACAATGAATACACACAGGTGTGGCCTTACCTTCCCAAAGGGGCACATCTGATAAGAGACTTCTCAACCACTCAGCTTCTTGTCCAGCCATTTCTAGTGCTATAAACTCAGACTCCATGGTGGAGCGTGCTATACAAGTCTGTTTGGAGGACTTCCACGATATAGCACCTCCTCCTAAGGAGAAAACATAACCACTGGTGGAGTTAACTTCGCCATTGTCAGAGATCCAGTTTGCATCACAGAATCCCTCAAGAACTGCAGGGAATGAGCTGAAATGCAGACCTAGATCCATAGTACCTCGCAGATACTTTAGAAGACGACAAAGTGCAACCCAGTGGTCATTACTCGGGTTATGAGTATAGCGACTAAGTCTACTAACGGCGTAGGCAATATCGGGTCGAGTGTAGTTCATTAAGAACATCACACTACCTATGATTTTGGCATATTCATTTTGGGATACAGCATCTCCAGAATTTTTAGACAAATGAATACTAGAATCATAGGGAGTATTTACAGGTGTCACCTCAAAGGAGTCGAATTTCTTCAACATCCTTTCTACGTAATGAGACTGACTCAGGGAAATACCATTAATGCTCCTAATGATTTTTACCCCAATAATTACATCTGCTTCTCCCATGTCTTTCATGTCAAACTTAGAAGACAAGAAGCGTTTGGTCTCATTTATGGTATGAAGAGAAGTGCCGAAGATGAGCATGTCATCTACATACAGGCAGATGATAGTACACTCTGATCCTCTTACTTTGGAGTAAACACATGAGTCAGAAGTGTTGACCACAAACCCATTGGAGATAAGGGTACTATCGAGTTTTTCATACCATTTTTTGGGTGCCTGTTTTAAGCCATACAAAGACTTCTTTAACTTGCACACCTTATCCCATTGACCAGGAACCACACACCCTTCAGGCTGGGCCATATAGATCTCTTCATCTAGGTCCCCATTCAGAAACGCAGTCTTAACATCCATCTGATGTATGACAAGTTTGTGAATGACCGCAAGAGCGATGAGGGTCCTAATGGTGGCGATTTTGGTCACAGGGGAATAAGTGTCGAAGTAATCAAGGCCTTTCTTTTGGGTGAAACCCTTAATGACAAGCCTAGCTTTGAATTTTTCTATTGAGCCATCAGGCCTCAACTTTTTCTTAAAAATCCATTTGATGTTTATGGGTTTGCTGCCTTTGGGTAAGTCAGCTAATTCCCACGTATGATTACTTCTAATAGACTCAAGTTCGCTATTAATAGCTTCCTTCCAAAAACTAGCATCGGCATAAGTTTTTGGGTTTTCCTCCATGAGGAGACAGGTGACAACCTGTTCACTTATCAGGTCAATGTGAAAACCTTCGGTTAATAAGGCTGTGATAAAATCAGGTCCAAAACTGGACTCGGTCCTACGCCTCTTACTCCTCCTAAGTTCTTCCTCAGGAATACTACTAGGCACATAGGAGGTGGAGGGGCCAGGGGCACTATCACATAAAGGAACATTAACCTCATCAGATAAGTTACTAGAAGACAAAGGAGCATCAACACTATGCAAAGTTTTCAAAGGGAAGATGTTTTCAAAGAATTCAGCATCTCTAGATTCAAAAACGGAGTTATCATCTAATGATAGGAATCTATAGGCTGCACTATTCTGAGCATACCCTATGAAAACGGAGTCTATTGTTTTGGGTCCAACAGTGACTGTTTTAAAATCGGGTAGTTTGACTTTAGCCAGACACCCCCACACTTTTAAAAATTTCAGGTTAGGTGGAAACCCTTTCCACATCTCGTAAGGGGTCTTATCTAGGGATTTATGGGGTACCCTATTAAGGACATAACATGCTGATAGAACAGCTTCCCCCCACATGTTGGTTGGTAAACCTGAACTTATTAACATAGCATTCATAGTCTCTTTAAGGGATCTATTTTTCCTCTCAGCTATGCCATTTTGTTGGGGTGTATAGGGGGCACTAAGTTCGTGGATTATACCATTTATTTCACAAAACTCTTTAAGTGAATTAGAACTATATTCGCCTCCTCTATCTGACCTAAGTCTTTTGATTTTACAGTCTAGTTGATTTTCTACTTCAGCTTTGTATTTTAAAAACGCGTTTTCCACCTCGTCTTTAGTTTTAAGAAGATACACTTTAGTGAACCTAGAGTAGTCATCTACAAAGGTTATATAGTAAAGTTTTCCTCCTCTACTAGCGAAATTTTTAAAATCAGCTAAGTCAGAATGCACTAATTCAAGGAGACTAGTCTTTCTAGTGGTCACGGGCTTAAAGGGCTTCTTCGCAAGGTTGGACTCAACACAAATTTGACATTTGGAAAAGTCATCTATTTTATTGAGGGGTATTAGTCCAAGTTCTTTAAGCCTTTTAATAGAGGAGATATTAAGGTGACCTAGTCTACCATGCCAAGTGTCAAGAGATTCAACAACATAAGCAAAATCAGAGGCATTCTCATTCATTGGTACAGTATTTAAAACAAACAAACCACCATTCATGTACCCTTTCCCCACAAATTCATCATTTTTTGTAATAACCATTTTCCCCCCTTCAAATACAAGTTTAAGGCCTACTTTATTAAGAAGAGCTCCGGAAACAAGGTTCCTACGGAGATAGGGGACGAAGAGAACATCATTCAACTCTAAGGTTTTACCAGAAGTGAGTTTGAGAGAAACCTGTCCTTTACCGAAGACCATGGTGGTTGAGGAGTCACCCATGTAGACAAATTCACCATTTGTTGCTTCTTCGAATTTCTTGAACATGGATCTCGTTGGGCAGAAATGACGAGAAGCTCCAGTGTCAAGAATCCACTCGGTTTTGTTCTCAATTAAGTTTACCTCAACCATCACTGCATCAATAACTTCTTCGGTCTCGACCAGATTTGCGGCAGGTTTGGGACCTTGATCAGCTCTAAGTTTGCACTCGAAAGCCTTATGTCCTTCCTTCCCACAACAGTAGCACGCTCCTTTGGGGTTTTGAATCTTACCAGAGGTTTTGAACCCACCACCTTCGGAGTTTCCGCGATTCTTGTTTCCCCCAGATTTGGATTTGTTGTGGCCTTGTTGTTTACCCTTTCCTTTGAACCTGCCTTTGTTACCTTCACTAGAACTTTCAACAAGATTAGCTTTGGAGGATTGAGTAGGAAAAGAGATAGACCTGTCTTTGAGTCGATTAGCCTCTTCGACTTGAATGTGGCTAATCAGCTCTTGTAGTGTCATTTCCTTCTTCTTGTGCTTTAGTTGATTACGGTATTCGCTCCAGGAAGGTGGAAATTTTTCTAGCAGGATATTGGCTTGGAGAATTTCACACATTTTCATACCTTCAGCAATCACATCCGCGCAAAGGTTCTCATAGACGTGGAGTTGTTCGGTCATGGGTTTTTGATCGGTGAGACGAAAGTTGTACCAAGCCCCAGTGACATGTTTCTTTTTACCCGAATCCTCAGCCCCATATTTTTTCTCAAGTGTCTCCCATATGATCTTTGCCGATTTTTCTTTGGCAAGAAGATCAAAAATGAGGTTTGAGACATTGTTCAACATCCACCCTCGAGCCATGGTATTAGCTCGTTTAAACTTGGCTTCCAGAGCAAGATGCCTAGTCTGTTCTTCTTCAGTGGGAACCCCATTGTCCACTAAATGTGGAGGATCCTCGTATAAAACGAAGTCCAGTTCGTACTGTTCACGACAGATAAGGATCTTTTGTGCCCAACGTTTGTAGTTGGAACCATTAAGAGATTCCACCTGATTCACGTTGGGAAAAGCCTTTGCATTCAATGATGAAGCAACTGCCGTGATTTGAAAAGCCATTTCAGAAAAAAGGAGAACGGTGAAAAACAAAAACCGGGATATCTTTTAAAATTGTAGGTGAAATATTCACCGTTCGAAATGAAAAGAAATGAAAGGCAATTCAAAACAGAAATAGAAAAATCGATTTAAAGCGTGAACTAGCTATTACAAACGAAAATCAAAACTTACACGGAATACAAAGCAAAAAACGATTACACGGAAATAAGCCTAGCGTTTAAAAGATATTCCGGCGTGCCGGTATCTTCAAACGGAAAAGACTAGAGGACTACAACTACTACGATTTATCTCTGAAGTGAGTAGGTAGAGAGAGCGTTTTTACTTTAGCTTTGTTGTGATTTTCGTAGTTGATACTGCTGAGGAGTGAACTCTATTTATAGGGGGAGGGGGAGTTTGAAACCTTTGACCAAAGTAACGGACCAATCAATTCCACGATTCCCTCCTACTAATTGATTGACCGTTTCTGATTTGATTCTTCTAATCCCACGTTTTAGTTGACTCCTTTAATCCACACGTTTTGGATCCACGCGTGATTTGTGGAATCTTTGATTTTACGTTTTACCTTCGTTTGACTCCATTGATTTTTCATGTACCCTTTCTCCACAAATGATGAATCTCATAGACCCTCTTCAATATATAAGAGTTCTCCCATCTCTTTTGCCAAAGCTATAAAAATGATATCGAATGTGTTACTGTAGGTAACTAAATTTTGTAGCTTTTTTAAAAGTCGAGACATGTAAAACCAGGCTTATTAGTTATTTAATTGGAGAAAAGTGACGTAATCTTATATAATATAAAACTATGCTTCTCTTTACAAGGATGCATCAGATCTATCACAATTTTGCGCATGGTTAGAGGAAGACATTGGAAAGGGTGTAGTTTTGATAGAGGTTGAAGTTGTAGATTAATTCTTGAATTTCGGTCAAAGCAAGATGGTTTTGTTCACACGAGCTTTGATACTATTAGTGGTTCAAATGTCTTCTTATTTCATTATAGAACTCGTATACTTTTCTTTCCATTTATTCATATATTAGTCAACATATCAAATCAATAGAATTTTTAATTTTTTAAAATTTTGTACAACTTCGGGTGCGAATTGTGCTATTATACATTACAAGCCGGAACCAGAGAGTTGTAGTGTTGTGGATACAAAGAAACTTTTCTTACTAGACAGTGGAGCATAATATATTTATGGAACAACCAATATTACACGAACTGTACATTTTGGTGAACCCACTATTCAACAAAAAGAAAATTTTAACCGTGTTCTAAAAGTACTAGTCTTTCTATTAACTAATTTTATGATCTTTATATCAGTATAATAACCATATTAGAGATACCACTTTATTTTTTTAACCAGTACTATTGGAATTGATTCTTGTTTGTGGAATAAACTAAAGCTCCAACTTTGTGTAGGGTCATATAGCACTTGATCAAGCAGAGTTTCCCTTGAAAAACAGACTTGGTTTTGTTTTAGATTCTTTTTCAAGGTCTTCTCTTTGGAAGGTAGGCCTTGATTACACACATGGTCTATTCTCCTAAACTTAGACTTATATATTACCAAATAAAATGATAGATTTAACTGGAGGTACTGATTGGCTCAGGAACTGGACATAGTGTAGGAGTTGCTTCAAATATGCATGAGGGCCCACAAAGTATTAGCTTTAGATTCGGAAATATGAGACCCTTGATCAAATGCATGATTGTGAGAAATGAGCCTGGATACTATAAGGACCATTTTTTTAGCATTCGCATTGAGGTATTACATAGTCGAAGCTGATTGTAGCACACAAACATGACTGATAATATAGGAATCAACTATAAAATTTAATATAGGAACTTACAGTTCAATTACCTCAATTTTTTTTATTAAATTGAGAAAAATCAATATAAGAAATTATAGTGCAAATTTTGCATAATATAAGGACCTATAGTGCAATTTTTACATACAATATTATGTCCTTATGTTGCAATATTATCTCTTCGCAGCAATTTCTGAAAGATATGCATAAACTATTGTGTGTCTACAATAACAAAGGAGAAAATCAAGGGACTTATGAACTAAAGCTTGAGTACAAGAAATCAGAAGATAATTCAGATTCTTAGTGTTTTATTTCATAGATTCTTAGTGTTTCATTTTTTACTTAGATAATATCTTTCTATTGTACATATTTTCTTTTTAATGCGTTCAATTTCAGATTTTGTCAATAATAGCTTATTCTTGTTAAAGATTCGAATTATTTTACATTAGTTTTTTATGAGTAATTGTTAGATGACAATATTGAGATGAAAATTCTTTACTGCTATTACTTGTTTTTTACGGCTAAAACTATTATCGCAATTCCTTGTAGGCGGTAAAAAAGCCTTAGTTATGTCTTAACTCTTAAAGCCCAATTTAAAGATCACTCCTTAATCATTATAAGAGCATATTTCCTTTTTTATCCTTGAACTATAGGTAATTTTCTCAAATGGTCCTCAAACTTTTAAAGTTACCCGAATGGTCCTTGAACTTCATTATTGTCACCTTGTTAGTCCCCGCATGTAAATCTGTCAGATTTTGACCGTTTGAAGACCAAACTGGTAAAGGTGATTATTCAGGGACCAATTTAGAGAATTTAAACACATTGAGGACTATTTAGGTAATAAATTCCTCTTGCCACATGGAATTTGATGCGGAGACTAACAGTGTTACAAAACAAAGTTTGAGGATTGTTTAGGTAACTTTAGAACTTTGAGGATCATTCTGGTGTATGGATTATAGTCCGAGGACAAAAAAGGAAATTTGTCTTTCTAGGGATTCTTGTGAGTTATCATGGGTCACTACTTTATTTAACGCATGTTAGCGCCCATGAAACTTTTATATATATGCGACTTTATACGTTATATTTTTATAACTTCAGAATTATTTAGGGATCATTATATCAGTTGAAATAGCTCTTTTTATACATCATATTTTATATAATATCACCATGGACAATAACTCACTATGTGGTTCAAAGATCTTTAGAAACCTATGTTGCATAGATTCTTCAAAACGGTGTCGAATCGCGAATCAGATTCGGAAACAGAAACGATTCTCCTCAGATTCGCTCAGATTCGCATATCCGACAACGAATTCGGAAGCGTTGACCATTTTCAGAAACGGCGTTTCCGTGCTAGGATTCTTTTCAGAAGCGTCATTTAATTTTTTTTTTAAGATCTAATTATTTAAATTGATAAAATTTAAGGGATTAAATTAAATATTTAAAAGTTTATATTAACTAAACCCTTATTAAAATATTATTTACTTTTTCTGAAAACAAAAAAAAAACAGAGCAGTGAAAATGGTTGACAGAAGCTTTACAGTTTACAATAACAAAGAAGACAAAGAAGAAAGTTAGTAAATTACTAAATGAATATTTATATTATTTTATTTAGATACGCTTTAAAGTTTTAAACTTTGATTACTTGTCTTCTTTTTTTGAATGGAATGATTGGCTTCTTTGATTTGTTCATAAAAAAGCTTTATTAATGATAACTAAAGTCTAAAAATCACCGTCTGTACATAAAAATTAATTTAAAGATTTGGTTGCTTTTATTATAATAAAAATAAAAAATAATATTTGAAATATGGTGTAAAGTGTAAACCGTGTAATATTTTGCATGAAAATTGGAAACTGAATTTAGCCTAAGTCTAAGAAAATCGGGTTCTTTGATTGAAGATAGCTATTGTCTATTGAAAACTAAAATATACCAACTGATTAATCCAAATTCTTGATCATATATTGTCGGTTACATATTGAAATTAGAAAACATATTATATAAACTCTTCTGTAAAAGTCATGTTTTTGATTTTCTGTTATATTTAGACAATAAAAAATTTATACAGTAACAGAATAATTTTTAATTTTCTTATATCTATATTGTATAAAGTATTTAATACAATATAGAAAGTATTTGACTAAATGTTTGTTCTATTTCAGTTGACGTGTTTTATTTTATAATATTGCGAATTGTAATTCTATAATTTTCTAGTTTTAAAAAAATAAAAAATATATATATAAAATAAAAATTAAATATATCACCGAATCTCCGAATTGGCTTTTTTGGAGATGTCGAATCCTCGAATCGCATCGCATCGCTTCCCCGCACCCGCACCCGCTCCCGCTCCCGTGCAACCTAGATAGAAACATTAAGGCAAACAACTCATTTGTTCCTTTATATTTGTATATTTTTACACTTTAATCATTAAAAATAACATTTTGTATAGCAACTAGTAGTACTAGAAATTTTTATTTTCGCTCCATACTTTTTGCTCATTTTTTAAATTTTTTGTTACCATTATTGTCCCAATAGGGCTTGAATGTCGGCCACCCCACTCCTTCCTTGACTAGGTGGTGGGGGAACGCCAATGCACCAGAAAGAAACCATTAGCATATGCAAGTAATTTTTGTCTCATATTTTATTTGTAGATGGCCTTATATCATTTTATGAGGTTTCTAATTGCCAACTTGGTCTAATACAACAAACTAATGAAACTATGCAAGCATTTTGCGGGGATGCGGGACAAATTATTATTAAGGAATACTCACTCGTCTTTTTTTCAAAGACGTTCGATGAAGATCTTGCTAGTGAAATAACAAGAAGGGACGACTTCTGTTGAGAGTCTTGGAAAATGTATTGGAGTCAATATACTTTCAAGGAAAAGACCAAGGAATTTCACGGTGATATGATTAATGTCCTAGGAAATTAACTAGCAGGATGAAGGGGACAAAACTTATCTCTAGTTGGACGGATCACACTAACACAATAAGTACTCAACGCTTTCCCTATGTACACATGCAAACGGAAAAAATTGTCCGACTATATATGTCAAGAGATTATCAAAATCCGGCGAGATTTTATTTGGATCTTGTGGATGACCAATGGAAGATTCATTGAGTTGCATTGGATGGGATGATTTGTGTCAACCTAAAAGAGTTAGTGGTTTAGGGTTTTGTAAAATGGATGATATGAACAAAAATATTCTAAAAAAGCTATAATATAAATTGGTACTGATATGACAGATTACATCAGTTAGAGTTTCGTTTGAATTTGATGTGGATATGTATATGATTAGCAGTGTTTGTTTTAGGGATTAACATTTTGGAGATGCAACATATAATTATGAAATACATGTACTCCCTCCGTTCCACTAAATTTGTCCACTTAGCTTTCACATATATTAAGAAACATAATAAATGCATTCACCATTACAAAAATATCCCTAATAAAGTATCATGATATCTTAGATGTGTATTGGAAATATAAATTTAATATTTTAATAGGGGTAATAGTGGAAAAAGTAGGAAAAAAAGTGTCTTGAACTCCTAAGTGGACAATATGTTTGGAACATTATTTTTAGTAAGTGGACAATTTCAGTGGAACAAAGGGAGTTTAAATCGTGAATAATTTAAGGAAATGAAAGAATGCACCATAATAGATTGTAAGTGTTTGAGGTAGGGAAAACGTACAATTGTTCTTGTTATATACATGTCTACTTTTATTTATAAAGTTTTGATTGATGCAATTTTAGCAACTACCCACAACTAGGAGCATATGACCTCTTGGTAGTAGTTAGTTGGACAATTATCCTTGAGACCACGTTGCTTATATTTGATCCTAGCTTGATAAAGGTAGGTCACTATTAAATATGTGTGGTTGACTGCCTCTCATGCTATCCTTGAGTTGACAAAGCTTTGGCTGAGTAGGTCTTGAGGTGGTGGCTTGGAATTTCTCATCGTCAACAATTTCTTCTTCAATACCTACCTTGTCTTATCGAAGTAGGTGATATATTATCCCTATTAAGTACCCATGTAAGACATACAAGATCTAGTCATAGGGGTTTTAGGATGTATTCCAAAAATTTAGATCATGCCTTGTCATTATTAATGAGAACATATTTTGCTTGTTGATTAACTCAGTGCTCGATACCTCGAGTTGTAATTGTGTCTAACTAGGTAATATTCATTATATCCCTTCCTATGACACACCCTATGAATCCTCTCATAATGTGGGTAGCGTGATCATTACCTCAAAAATACCGAGTTCCCATGTTTTAGGCAACTATTGTCGCTTCCTTTTCCATGTGGTTTACTTTATATATGTGTAGGCAAGATTTTGTTAGGTACAAAAACCTATTTGTCCTTCCTTTTAGTTGTCTTTTCTGGATTTTATACGAGACTTTCTTCGTTAACTCTTTCCTACTTCCGCTTTTCAAAGGTAACCCTTCATTCTCTTTTATTACATTAGTCTTATGTCTTTTTCTTCATCGGCTTATGTTGCATTCTCTTGTGTTATTTCTATATATCAATTTATAGTTTTGGTAAGTAGCCCTATCATAGGTCTCTCCTCTATGATATCTGATGATTCCTTATCTTTAAAAAAATGCATAATGTCTATTGCTTCTAAGACCCCCTTATATCCGGAATTGGGAAATGAATATTCATTGCAAGAAGTTGAGGTCTTCTTCTCTTGGGACATAATTCCTCGTCTACATACGCGTAAACTATGGTAAGACCTAATTCCCATCTCAATTCTGGAACGAACAAAATAAAATGTTCCTTAACCCCATATATGGTCAATATTCTATTGTTCTCCGAGGATATATGGGATAAATCATGTGTCTACTATTTTATTAATAATTTTTATGATCAATTCAAAACTAATTACATATGAAAAAATTATTTGTTTCCATACATTTTTGGGTCAATAGCACTTTTTATAAGTAAAGTAATAGAAAAAATAATATATAGTTAAAAATATCGAGAAATTTCACAATATTATATAAGGTTTACGTAAATTGTAAATGAATTGTGAGTTTGTCAAAATCTCATTCTTTTTCAAATAAAATAAGGTGTCTCAGTGTGAAGATAAAAGAATTACATTATTATTTTTAAGTGAGAATTCAAATACTAAAACATATATTAATGGTATTGTCGCCAAATTTTGATGTAAATCAATTCTCCATTTGTTCAAATTTTCTATGCCCGTTTTGATTTTATATCTTAAATATCATTTACTCAATTACACGAAATCCATTTTATTAATAATCATGGGTTTTGTTAATTTTAAGTAAAATTATGTATAAATTAAGAAGGGGTTTTGTCCGGGATTTTCAAATTCTCGAGATGAACGACCCAGGTAAAGGGGTTTTTACTGGGTGTTCTTGGTTTTCTGGGTTTTATGTTTTTCCTGGGGTTTGTGGGTTGTTAGACGTTGTTAGATGTTCCTTCTGATGTACGAATGTTATAGTGTAATTTAGTTATTTGGAAATTAGACAAAGCTTGTTCTTCTGATTAATGTTGTTGTGGAGTTCTGATTCTTAGATGTTTAAGTTATTACTAGTTACGTTTATTAAAAACGTAGCGAAGAAGGTGATGATTTGGCCTCTTATGTGTTATGAATGTGACACTGTGGCCGTTTATGTTAGATATGTTAGACAATGTGGCTATAGGGTTCCGTCGATTTTTTTAACCAATTGTAACTGCTCATGGGTTAGTAAATGGAGTAGCGACCATAGTGTACACTCCCACTCTAGCTGGTCTACAAGTTAGCCTTTTAGAAATGTCCTACAAGAATTAAAAAGGTTAAGTATGTGATTCAAAATAGTTTGTGTAAAACATATCTACATAACTAAACTTACACTTGGTTGTCCAAGATTTTTAACACCAGGTGGTAGAAAACCTTCTTTCATTCCCTTTTCATCAGGGGTAGTAAATTTAGGAACTTCCAAAGATGGTCGTTGTCATGTGTAAACTACATTAATCAAATTAAACTTTAAAGTACAAACACTTCTTAGACTACAACCAAACCAAAACATGTATGAAGATACTCACCTTGTGATCGTTTGTTGAAGTTTCAACCCTTGGTCGCTTCTTTTGTAACATTGTCTTACTATTTACATGTGAATCCTTAACCATTAAACCAGCTGAGTTAATTCTAGCACGATTCTACTAATTTGCTGCGATTTTTCCCCCCAAAATGATGAATACTAAGAACACGCTCCACTACGTGTTTTAGTGTGCAGTAGTGTGTGATGTAATTTGTCTGGTGTTGAGATAAAGGGGTAAACAAAATGATGATTTTGCCCTTGCCACGTTGGAAAACAATCTCAGCTGGCAATGACGTCACGCTGAGGTGGAGAAGACGTGGCGCTGACATGGCACTGACGTGGCGCCATGTGGAGTCGACTAACGGTCAACTATGATACTTGTTAGAAAAGAGTCACGTGTGTTGCAAATTAGAACCTGAAAGTCCATTTCGAAGAATTTTATAAATACGGTGCCTCTATCGTATTTTCGGCAAATATAAAGGGTCGTACAGAGGTTCACCCTATCATGTTTTTGTCTCATATCTATATGAAAAACCCAGGCATTGTTCATAATTAACTTTGCATAATTACCAAACGCACCAAACTATTTCGCTAACAACTTAACTGAATCGCTTATATAAAATAATCCTTTATTACTCCGATTCCATAAATTAATATTTCACAAAGAAAGATTTTCATGAGCTGAAGAACTCACATTAAGAGAGGGTTTACTTAAGATCTGACCAGACAAATTTACATCTAAATCTTTAGATATGTGTCTAGATCGATTTTTCAAATGTTCTTGAGATGGATCAAGAACTTTCAATGTGTTGCATTTTTAAAGAAGATTGCTATTTTGAGATGACTTGTACTAAAATATGGCTGAGACTGAAATCGAACAACCTCCTATTATCTATGAGGTTTTCGAATGTTCCAAAGATGAACGCACATTAAGATATTGCGTAGGCCTCACTGAACAGGATCATAGTCTTGTGGGCCCCACGCTGATCTTTTTCATTACCATTCCAAACCTTTTCAGGTACTACAAGTTCTATAGCATCAGGAACTTCTTCAGTAGAAGCAGATTTACATCTCAAATTCTGAACACTTAGAAAGTGTCAGGCCCACTGAACAATCACTCTCAGTAATGTGGGCCTCGGGCTAATCATTTTCATTACCATTTCCAGTTTCACTACTGATCGAAACATTTTCAGGTACTACAACATCAGGTACCACCTCCACAAAAATAGTATTTACATCTCCAGTCCTTGATTCACGATTCTTTGCATTTACATCTCCTTGAGTAGCTTCTGAATCAATTAAAATTTCACCTCCATCTTAAGCTCCCTATGACAATTATCACGTACTAAATTCTTGATCTATCCAGGCTCATCAAAACGATGATTGGATTTCACATCGATCAATATCAAATCTTCCTCAATCTTGCATATTGCTAAACCAGTCTCGACTACAAAAATATCTTCCATATCAACCAATTCATAACATTACGTGCCTTATGTTATTTTACAAGGGACTTTCTCAACAGTTAGTATAGGAGAACAAATAGAGTCTAAATTATATCGATCAATAAAAATTCATGGGCCATTGATTTAAGTAAATCAGTTATCGTCTTTACCTTCACCATTATCACCCTGAAGCTGTAAGATTTTTTTGTGTATACATCTGAGGCATAAAGCCAAACCTAGTAAAAACTAACTAACCCTCACGGAAAACAATTACTAGTGCGCCACATCTCCTATCTCTTGTTAAGTTGCTCTTCAAATACTTAAGAGGACCTTCATACACACATGGATCCCAGAACAACTCTGCACCCCTCTTAGCCAATAAATCCGCACATGTATTCGCTTCTCTATAAATAGAACCTACTTTGAATCATGGGTTATTCCGTAGCATCTCATTACAATCTCTTACAATATAACAAGCCCAACTTTTAAAACTTTCACCGCTTTTCATTAGCGCATGAAACGCCCTTGGATTAGTCTCAACATATAATTCTTTAACATCACGATTCATCACCCAATGCAACCCGTAATGTAGCGCCAATAGTTCCGAGCGAAAGGAGGACTCCACTACGCATGGTCCCAAAAACCAGCAATAAACGCTCCATCATCATCTTTAGTTAACCCACCATTACCTACTCTCCTTCTTGACAAATCACACCTACCCTCATTTGAATAAGATGTTTCTTGCTGATTTTATTACCCTACCATCACATTCTTTTCCCCCACACGCCAAAGCGAAATCGCTAGCCATCCTTATCGTGTCCTTCAAACTCGCAATGCACGGAGACAACACAGTCATTGAGTATTACTTCGTTTCTTTTTTTCCAAATAATACTTAGAGCTGCTACAAAAGCTAGTGGCCAGTGAAGACCTCCAAGTCTGAAATTTGTGATCAAGTGAGTTGCTACCCACTCTCTCATAATAGCGGACAGTAGGTTCGCCACATTTGGAATAAAATCCCAATTAGTGCTTTGCAAATTATTTTCTGTCCACATATATTGTCTATTTAAATGATATGAATTCGAGTGGTATATATTATTACTGAAATTTTATAAGTATACTAAGATGAATGGTATAAAAATGAAAAAGACTGTGTTTCTATCATACATAACGCCACTTGATGCGGGCTCTATTTCTTTCCTTTTAAATTTTTCAAATATCACTAAAGCTTACAAGAATTAAAAAAAATATATAATATAAATAATTTAGAAGAAAAGAATATCATAAAAAAGGTAATAATATACTTTAATTTGTTAGAAAATGATAGGGTAAATCGTTAATTGATTCTATTAGAATATAAATAAGGATCAATGCCTAAGAAACACCTCAAGTTAGAATTAATTCCCCCTCATCCTAACCATCATTTTTTTGTCCATAAAAGACCACATATATAATACTTTTTCCTTTTCTTTTCCACAAAAAGAGTCGTTTGAATTATGGGAAACTTCCCAGAACTCATATTTTGAGTTATGGGAAGCTTTCCAAAACTCAGATTTTGAGTTTTAGGAAGTTTCCAATAACTCAATGTTATTTAAAAAAGAGGTATAAGGTGGTACGTGCCTATTGGACATTAACCTTTTAAATAAATGTGTATTAAGTAGATTGGATATTTTATTAATAATTTTTATGATCAATTCAAATCTGAAATAAAATATAGGGATATTAATTTATTTTTCAGATATTTTCAGGTCAATAAATTCTAACAAATACTGTGAAATTCTATAATATTATATAAATTTCATGTAAATTTCTAAATAAGATGTGGAAGTGGTCAAATCCTATTTAATAAGAAAAAGTGCCATATTACAAAGAAGTTAAAGAAATTACATTATTTTTTATAAGTAAAAAAAATTTATATTCTAAAAAATAAACATTTATTCAATCAGCATCTCCCTTCAACTCAAATCTTTAAAGCCAGACTTTGATTTCTTATCATTATTATTCTTTTACATCTTAATTATTATTCGAAATCCATTTTATTAAAACTCATGACTTTTTTTTAATTTTGATAAAAATACTTGTACTTATAAGGATTCAAATTACAATTTTGGCCAAAACTTTTAAATGTATGTGATGATATTATGTGTTATTATATGTTTTAAAAAGGTTGTACACAGACATTCGTCGGATTAGGATTATAGGAGCATGGGTACTTCCCAAATTCATGTATCTGTATATTTGCACAAATTTTACCTAATAAAGTAAGTTTAGTATATTGTTTTTAACAAGAAAAGAAAATCAAATTCCACGTCAATATTCTTTTTTCACGGTTATTAAGACATATCAAAATACACGAAGGCTTTATTCTAAAAATTCTATACATAAACCAATGATAAAATCTAAATTATAGATTCAAAATATGTTTAAAAGACAAAGTCAAACAATCCATATCATAAAATAATAAATATAATCTTAAACTGTGATATAAGCTCTGATTTCTAACATAAAATATTCTTAAGAAGTTGTTGGAGATACTATTTTTCCTTAGGGTTGGTTTTTAATCTTTTCCCTCTACATATGTTATTAAGAAATTATGCAAGTGGTGGAAGAGTGCAAATTGTTGTGATAGTGACGGTTTGAAGCGGTTGTGGATAATGAGAAAATATAAACTAGGATTGTTAATAGATATACCCCTCCCTTGTTGTTCAAATCTTTTCCTTCTGTATCTCCCATAGATTATATCATGTTCTTGTCTCATATCTATAGAAACACCTGAGGCATTGTTCATAATAATATTCACATAATTACCGAACACACCAGGGTTCGCTAACAAGGTAACATAGCTGAATCGCTGATATGAGAATCTGTTATTGTTCCGATTCCAAAAATCAATATTTTGTTAAGAAAGTTTGTCAGGAGCCGAAGAAATCACATTAAAAGATGGTTTACTTAAAGATCTGACCAAACAATTTTACATCTTTAGATATGTGTTTAGAGAGATATTTCAAATGTTCTTTGATGGATTAAGAATTTTCAATGTGTTGCATTTTTAAAGAAGATAGCTATTTTGAGATGAATTGTACTGAAATATGAGTTGAAATTAATTCGATCATCACTAAATTTCTTCATGGCCGAGACAAAAATCAAACAACCTCCGATCATGTACGAGGTTTTCAAATGTTCCAAAGATGAACGCACATCAAGATATTGTGTATGCCTCACTGAACAGCTCCCAGTTATGTGGGGCCCACACTGATCATTTTCATTACCATTTCCAGTTTCACTACCATTCGAAACCTTTTCAGGTACTACAAGTCCTATAGCACCAGGGATTTTCTCCACAAAAGCAGAAGTTACATCTCCAATCCATAAATAATTAGAAAGTGTAGGCCCCACTGAACAATCACTCCAGTTGGGTGGGCCTGCACGGATCATTTTCATTTTTATTTTCATGATTCTTTGCATTTACACCCCCTTGAGTAGCTTCCGAAATAAATTCTACCTCCATCTTAACCTTCCTATAACAATTATTATATACTAAATTCTCAATCAATCCAGACTCATCAAAATGATCATTCGATTTCAAATCTATCAATTTAATATTACCAAATTAGCATAAATAAATAACTAATCTAAATTTCAGATATTATACAAAATGAGACCGGATAAATGGTCATTCTGTCAAAAAACTTTCTCTAACTTGAAAACTAGTAAATGCTTTACATTAAATTTAATATGGAATTGAGTAATGATATATACCACCCAAATAACGTGACGTGAATTAATTGGTTATAGATAGTTAATCTATTCCATTTAATCTATTTTAGGTGAAAACCTATCTTGTCCATTACTAGTTGTAGGGTTTCCAAAAGACTCTATCATATACCTTTGTCATATTGTTAATCTATTCCATATGCGTTTCCTTGGAAGGAAATAAGAGACTTCATCTGCAATAAACATGTTGTCCTTTCATACAATCATATATTGCGTGGGGTGAAAAGAAGAAAATGCCTGCAAAAGGATCAGAAATGTGTACATCAATCCTCCATTTGTTCAAATTTTATGCCTGTTTTGGTTTTTTTATCTTAAATATCATTTGACAACTCAATTATACGAAATTCATTTTATCAACAATCGTGGGTTTTGCTAATTTTTAGTAAATTTATGTGTAACTTTAGAAGGGTTTTGTCCAAGACTTTCAAATTCTCGAGGGTGTATGATGTATTGTTTATCCTTTGAACGGCTTTATGATATGTCAATTGCACTATTACAAAATCTTTTATCCAACAATGAAATACATCTATCTGCATCTCTACATGGCTCTTAGAAGGATTGGTGGTGCAAATGAAGGAGATCCTCATAGTTTTGGATATGGTATAAGCCCCCTTGGAACTTTCCCTTTCTTTACAATTACTTCAATGAAAACGAATATAAATGAAGTAACAACGATCTTCTTCCCATATGTAATAAAGTAATAACAGTGGTTGCAAAAGTTGAGACAAAGGTGGTTAATTAATGATCTTGAAAACGAAAAATACTATTTAGAAAGGTTAATTGCACGTTGTTTGGTTCATATGCTCATATGTGCAAAAGCATATTGGTTCATATGCGCAAAAGTTGACTGAAGTCCAGTGGAATAGTTGGTAAGAGTCGAATGATCATCGCCAATAAACAAGGAGCCTAAAATTTGAAAGATAAGTTATACAATTCCAATCCCATAGTGGATGAATTATAAATAGATGCAATTGTGGGAACTGGAAAAGTTATTCTCAATCTCGTTTAATACTTGAGCATAAGGTGTAATGATTCACTACAACACCAAAAAGACAACAATAATTACCACCGATGCCCGTTCCTTCTCCAAGACTCCTCCTCCTTGCGGGTCTCACTCTTCTCACCTTTCACATAATGCATTCTCATCTCAAGTGGATCGAAAACACCCCGAAGAACAACATTCGATTATACCCCTCACTTGATGTTCATATCTTTTCCTTCTTTGTATCTCCCAGAATATCATATCATGTCTTTGTCTCATACCTATATGACAAACGAGACATTGTTTGCATAATTACCAAAAGAGACCAACATAGCTTAATCGCTCATTTAATCTGATTCCAAAAACCAAAATTACGTGAATAAAGATTCTCCGTGTCAAAACTCACATTAGAAGAGGGTTTACTTAGAATCAGACCAAACAATTTTACATATTTAGACTGTTCTTGGGATGTATCAAGAAGTTTTGATGTGTTGCACTTTTGAAGAAGATATCTACTTTTAGATAATACGGACAACCTTGGATCATGTACGAGGTTTTTGGATGTTCTAATGATGAACACACGTGAAGATGTTTTGTTCACTAATTGTAGGACTCACTGAATAATCGGACTCCCAGTTCTGTGGGCCCCATGCAGATCATTTTCATTATCATTTCAAGTTTCGCTAGCATTCGTTACCTTTTCAGGTACTACAAGTTCTCGCTCCTCCAATATAGCATTAGATATCTCCACATAACCAGAACTTACATCTCTAGTCCTTGAGCAATTGGAAAGTGTATGCCCTACTGAACAATCACCCCCTGTTAGGGGGGCCCATACGGATTATTTTCATTACCATTTGAAACATTTTCAGGTACAACAAGTTCTGGCTCCTCCAATATCACAACAGGGATTATTGTAGCAAAAACTGCATTTACATCTCCAGTCCCTAATTCATGATCATGTACAAGGTTTTCTAATGTTCCAAAGATGAACGTACGAAGATGTTGTGTAGGCCCCACTGAGCAATCACTCATGGTCCCCGCCAGACATATCATTTTCATTACCATTTCCAGTTTCACTACCGATCGAAACATTTTCAAGTACTACAACATCAGGTATTTCCTCCGCAAAAATAGTATTTACATCTATATCCCATGTTTCATGTTTCTTTTCATTTACACCCCTTGAGTAGCTTCTGAATCAAATTCCACCTCCGTCTTAACCTCCCTATGACAATGATCACGTACTGAATTCTCAATCAATCTAGTCTCATCAAAAAAATGATTCGATTTCACATCTATCAATACCAAATCCTCTTCAATCTTGTGTAGCGCTAAACCATTCTTGACTAGACAAGCATCTTCCATATCTACCAATTCAATACATTTACGTGCAATACATTTACGTGCCTTATGTTATTTCACAAGGCGATGTTCTCAACATTTGGGATAGGAGAACAAGTAAAGTCTAAATTATATTGATCAATAAAGAATTCATTGGCCATTTTAAGTAAATTAGGTTCGTCTTTACATTCACCATCATCACCCTGAAGCTTTAAGATTTTATTACTCTACCCGTGATAAATGGTGTAAGAATGAAAAAAATTTGGTGTTTCTTATCATACATCGGCCACTTGAGGCGGGCTCTATTCCTTTCTTTTTCTAATTTTTTAAAGATTAACCACCAATTTCGGTCAAAAAGATTCAATCCAAACAAAAGTCAAAAATACCTTTTATAACCCGTTGGAATTAGCTCACTTGCCAGCACTTTTGTCACAACGACTCGAGTCCATAATGGCTCTCTATGTTACCTTTTACCAAACAAATTATTCCATAAAAGAATTGTTGATATATTGTAAAGTCAAAGTTGACTGGTCAAAAGCTGAGTTGGCATCTTATGTGGATTTACACTTCAGCCTTATGTCAAGTTACTTAACCGGGTTTTTAACTTCCACCGCCTTATGTACGTGGCTTAATCTAATGCGTCAATGGGTTTCATCATTCAAGGGCTCAGATTAAATCTCCCACTGAGGTCATATATATACCCCAAGTCTTCAGACTTGGTCATACTTCACTTTGCGTCTTTTGACTTCTTCTCTCTACCCTCTCTCTTCTTCTTCTTCAGATATCTTTTAGGGTTTCTTGTAAACATTAACAATCTATCTATAAAAATTGTTAATTAGAATAGATTAGATCAAGTATATTACTTGAAGATTGAGTAGATTTCTCGATTGTGTTCTTAGGGTTTCACGCTGAAACTCTTGTGGTGTTCTATTCTTGTAATCCTGTAATCTGAAGTTGTAACCGTGTTCTTATAGTGTGCGAAGCATCATCTGAGGGTGGCTTCAACGTGGATGTAGGCATTATTGCTGAACCAAGATATATCCTGTGTTCTTTATTTTCTGCAACTTTCTTTTTCTGGTTTGATTAGTTTTTCAACCTTAGATCTTTCTGATCTAACTTTTGCCAAAGATTAAGCGTTTTTTATTAAGTGATTTTACAACAGTGGTATCAGAGCTTTGTTCGATTGATCTTTAAAAACGTTTTAAGAAAAGATTTGTGTCTAATCTCTACAGATCTGTGTTTTGGCTGTGTAAATCTTTCTGAAAATCTTTTCATAACAGTATAAGTTCTTTATCTTGTACTGTAACTCACGGATCTAAAATCTTTAGGGTTTTCCGAAAACTTAAAATCCTTGAATAAATTTTTTCTAGGGTTTTTCGATTTAACTACCCTAATAGTGTGATGCATGTGTTGTTTCTTCTTGTTTCTTATATACAGAATTTAAGGAATGGCAACAACACGGCTTGAAATATCGGTCTTTGATGGAAAAGGTGATTTCAGTGTATGGAAGAAGAAAATGCGAGTATTACTTTCACATAACAAGGTCATAAATGCTCTCGAGCCTGATCTTGAAAAATGGTCCAAAGAATCTCTGAAAAGAACAAACAAAATAAGAGAAGAAGCATATAATCTCCTGTTCTTGAATCTTTCTGATAATGTTATACGAAAAGTAGATGGAGCAGATACTGCACTTGAATTATGGGGTAAGCTTGAATCTCTTTACTCTTCTCAATCTGCTCCTAATCTAGCCTTCTTGAAAGGAAATTTGTTTTTGTATAAAATGGATTCTTCTAAAACAATTGATAAAAATATTGATGAGTTTTTAAAACTTAATTTGGTTTTGAAAGGTTCTGATATGGCCTTAGATGAGACCTCTAAATGTATGATCCTTTTGAATGCTATACCTAACTCTTATCAAGTAGTTAAAGATGCGTTTCAATATTCTACTGCTATTCCTACATTTGATCAAATTGTTGCCTCTCTGAAAACTAGGGAACTTGAATTAAAGAATATTAAACGTGTTGGAAATAACCTGTTTGTGAATCATAAAAATGAAAATCATGAGCATGTTAAAAACACTAAGAATAAGAAAAAGTATAAGGGAAATAAGAAAAAGGAAACTCGTAAATGTTATCATTGTGGAAAACCTGGCCATATTAAGAAGAATTGCTATGCGCTTAAGGACAAGAGTAACAATAATAACATTGAAACCAATATTGCATGTATGCCCCATAAGATTGATGATACTTGTGAGGTCCTAAATGTTTCAGACATTGCTTGTAAGTCTAATTGGATTTTAGATTCTGGTTGTACATTTCACATGAGTCCAAATAAAGATTGGTTTGTGGATTTGATTGAAACAAATGTTGAAACTGTTTATATGGGTAATAATAATACATGTCAGGTAGCTGGTATTGGTAAAATTAACTTGAGACTTAACAATGGTAAAAATGTGACCCTTACTGATGTTAGATGGATTCCTGATCTAAAAAGAAACCTTATTTCTTTAGGTGTTTTAGATGACTTGGGTTGTGTTTATAAAGTTTCAAATGGTGTTATAAATGTGTTTAAAAATGATAAACTTGTTTTACGTGGAAAGTTAATATCTGGCCTGTACATTCTTGATGGTATTTGTATTAAAAATGATTTGAATTCAGTTAATACTAATGTTGAGAATGCAGCAACTGTAAAATGGCACTTGAGGCTTGGCCATATGAGCCCATTAGGCTTAAATGTGCTAAGTAAGGATGGAATGTTGGGTAAGGATTCTATCTCTAATCTTTCTTTTTGCGAGCCTTGTGTGTTAGCTAAGCAACACAGAATGAAATTTACTGTGGGTGTTCATATGTCTAAATCTATACTTGAATATATACATGCTGATTTGTGGGGTCTTGATAAGTATGAGACTCATGGGGGTAGAAAATATTTCCTGTCCTTAGTTGCTGATTACTCTTGGCGTGTTTGGACTTTCTTATTGAAAAACAAAAATGATACTTTTAATACTATAAAAGAATGGCTAATATTGCATGAAAATCAAACTGGTAAACATGTTAAAACCTTTAGAACTGATAATGGACTTGAGTTTTGCAATGAAGAATTTGATAACTTTTGTAAATTGCGTGGTATATTAAGACATAGGACAGTTAGAAAAACACCACAACAAAATGGTGTAGCTGAAAGAATGAATAGAACTTTATTAGAAAAAGTTAGATGCCTCTTATTCACATCTGGTATGCCTAAATCTTTTTGGGGTGAAGCATTATATACTGCTACCTATTTGATAAATAGAAGTCCCAATAGATCACTTAGTATGAAATGTCCCATGGAACTGTGGAATAATAAAAAGCCTGACCTTTATGAACTTAGAATATTTGGATGTGCTACTTATGCACATAATAAGGAAGGAAAATTAGACCCAAGGTCTTTGAAATGTGTGTTTCTTGGATACCAAAAAATGCATGGCACTAAAGGTTACAGATTATGGGATAAAAGTGCTAGAGGCATTAAAGTCATTATTAGTAGGGATGTAATATTTGATGAATCTAATTTTCCTTGCAAGAGTGATGTTGTTGATACAGGTAATGAAGTCTTTGAACCTGTCACTACTACTGATAGCACAGAGTTTGAGGTGGAGCCTTTGCAAGCTGGAAGTGATGAGAGCAATCCTGATCCAGCCACAAAAGAAGAAGATTCAGAACCTCAGCCTACTGAGCAGCCAGGTAACACTGAGCCACACTCAGAAACAGAGGTTCTACAAGAATCTCTTCAAGAGAGCCTCTCAAACTATCAGTTGACAAGAGATAGAGAAAAGAGGGACCCTAAACCCTCTACAAGGTATTCATATGTTGAGTTAGTATACACTGCTTTAATAGCAGCTTCTGAGGTGATACACTCTGAACCTGAAACTTATAGTGAGGTGCTTAAATCTAGAGATAAGTATGAATGGTTGAATGCTATGAAAGAAGAAATGCAATCTTTACATGTTAACAAAACTTGGATTCTTGTTAAAAAAACCCCTGGGCAAAAACTTATAGACTGTAGGTGGTTGTTTAAATTGAAAGAGAGTGTTAATTAATCTGATCCCCCTAGATTGAAAGCTAGACTTGTAGCAAAGGGTTATACCCAAAGAGAAGGTGTTGACTTTCATGAAATCTTTGCTCCTGTTGTGAAATTTACAACTATAAGAATCATGCTTTCATATGTAGCTTGTTATAATTTGGAATTAGAACAACTTGATGTTAAAACTGCCTTTTTACATGGTGAACTTGAAGAAAAAATTTATATGAGACAGCCTGAGGGTTTTCTTGATATTAAACATCCTGATTATGTATGTTTGCTTCAAAAATCTTTATATGGTCTTAAACAATCTCCTAGGCAATGGTATAAAAGGTTTGATCATTTTGTTTTAAACCTTGGATTTAAAAGAAGTGCTTATGATAATTGTTTATACTTTAACACTGAGTCAAAGAATATGATATTCTTGCTATTATATGTTAATGACATGTTACTAATTAGCAATTCTTTGCAGAGTATAAGTAATTTAAAAGCAAGTCTAAATTCTGAATTTGAAAGAAGGATTTAGGTAAGGCTAAGAAAATCTTGGGGATGATTATAGAAAGAGACAGAAATAAGACTAATCTCAAGTTGCATCAAAAAGCTTATCTTACAAAGTTGGTTGACAAATTTGGAAATCTGAACTGTAAAAGGGTAGAAATGCCTTTAGCTGGGCATTTCATATTAAGTAAGAATCAATGTCCTCAAAATGCTACTGAGAAAGTGAAAATGAGTTATATACATTATTCAAATGTTATTGGTTCTATTATGTATGCAATGATCAGTACAAGACCTGATTTATCATATTCAATATCATTACTCAGCAGGTTCATGTCTAATCCTGGTCTTGAACATTGGACAACTTTAAAATGGGTAGTTTCTTACATTAGCAGTACTTTAAATGTGGGATTACAGTATGGTAAGTATGATGTACCTTTTGAGTTACATGGTTTTGTTGATGTTGATTATGCTGGTGATAGAGATAGTAGAAAATCTACTACTGCATATTGTTTTGTACTTGGAAATAATTGTATTACATAGAAATATCAGTTACAGCCCTTGGTGGCTTTATCAACCACTGAATCTGAATATGTGGCTATATGTGATTGTTTCAAAGAAGCTATATGGTTACAAGGTTTGACTAAGGAATTACAGTTGACTAAGTCAACTGCTACTATATTTAGTGATAGTCAAAGTGATATACAATTGAGCAAAAATCCTGTGTACCATGAGAGAACTAAACATGTAGATGTGAAGTTCCATTTTATCAGAACTTGGCTTGTGACTGAAGGGATTAAACTATTGAAAATAAAGACAGAAGATAATCCAGCAAATATGGGAACTAAAATTGTTACAGTTAGCAAATTTAAGCATTGCTTGAATTTGTTGAATATTCTCTAATCTTTTATTTTCTGTTTGATAGTTATAAGTTATTAACTTGTGGTTTTAATAATTATCGCAGGTTTAATTATTTTTGAAGCAACTAGATGGTGTTGAGCATACTTGAACACTTGGAGGGCAACTAATGATGAAGTGAGGAAGAGAAATGAAAGAAGTTATGAAGTTTTGACTTTAAGGTGGAGATTGATGATATATTGTAAAGTCAAAGTTGACTGGTCAAAAGCTGAGTTGGCATCTTATGTGGATTTACACTTCAGCCTTATGTCAAGTTACTTAACCGGGTTTTTAACTTCCACCACCTTATGTACGTGGCTTAATCTAATGCGTCAATGGGTTTTATCATTCAAGGGCTCAGATTAAATCTCCCACCGAGGTCATATATATACCCCAAGTCTTCAGACTTGGTCATACTTCACTTTGCGTCTTTTGTCTTCTTCCCTCTACCCTCTCTCTTCTTATTCAGATATCTTTTAGGGTTTCTTGTAAACATTAACAATCTATCTATAAAGATTGTTAATTAGAATAGATTAGATCAAGTATATTACTTGAAGATTGAGTAGATTTCTCGATTGTGTTCTTAGGGTTTCACGCTGAAACTCTTGTGGTGTTCTATTCTTGTAATCCTGTAATCTGAAGTTGTAACCGTGTTCTTATAGTGTGCGAAGCATCATCTGAGGGTGGCTTCAACGTGGATGTAGGCATTATTGCTGAACCACGATATATCCTGTGTTCTTTATTTTCTGCAACTTTCTTTTTCTGGTTTGATTAGTTTTTCAACCTTAGATCTTTCTGATCTAACTTTTGCCAAAGATTAAGCGTTTTTTATTAAGTGATTTTACAACAAGAATATTTACTTTCCATAACTAAAAAGTTATATAATTAAAACATTCTAAAGTTACAAAATTCTAAAATCAATTTTTTTTTTTTTTAAATTTACAATATTTTCTATGTCAAAACTACCCCGTTCCATAATATTTTCTATTATATAACAGAAAATTAAACCACTTTCTTGAATCGTCAAACCTGCATGTGCGTAAAAACAAAGGAAATCAATTAAAAATCGAGGGAAAGCGTGAATAAAACGTAGTTGATTGACGGTAAAAAATAATTGGGTGACAATACAAAAATAATAGGGTGACAATACAAAAATAGTGGCTGACACCACAAAAAATATGAGTTGACAGTGCAAAAATAATGAATGACAATGCAAAAACAGTGGATTGACCGTACAAAAATAATTAGATGATAGTATAAAACAGTGAAAGGTGAATGTTAAAGAGATGAGGGTTTTTTTTCATGAGAATGTGAAGAGATGATTTTTAGGTTTTTTTCTTGTGCAGGAGAGCGAGCAGGTTAGTTGGAAGAAGGTGAAGGTGAAAAGATTTATTTTTGTTTTCTTGTTTCAACGCAAGTCTAAAGAGATAAGTTTTTAGGTTTTAGGTTTTATGTTTCATTGTTTTTCAACGTTTACTTGTTTAAATTTTGTTTCTTTTGTTTTTTTTTTCCTGCTAGTACTAGGTATCATGTTTTTTTTTCAACGTTTACTTTTCTTTCTTTTATCTTACCATTTATAATTTTATTATATATATAAGCTAATGTTGAATTCATTTATTATAGTTTAGGAGTAAAATGGTAAAACAGAAAAAATGTGGATTTTTTGAACGAGTAAAAAACTATGGATTCAGTAGCGGTTGAATTCAGTATTTCAACTTAATAGGGTAATAACTCTTTTTTAAATATCATTAAAAGTTTACAAGAATTAAAACATAGATAATGTAACTAAATTAGAAGAAAGAAATATAAAAGGTAATAATAATTTTAAGAGATTATTACCCAAGAGGTCTTGAATACACCACCTCAAGACCCAACAACACCGGGTGAATTCCCTCTTCTTACTAAAGTCCACAAACTAAATTTAACACTATAAACCTAATTTCCCAAATAATATTGTACCCTTTTTGTTTCCCCCTATATATACTAATTTATTTTTAGATATTATTTTAAAAACCCTAACAATCATTTTCGTTCTCTCTCCTATCACGGTTCTCTCATTTTCTTTTTCCAACCTTATCAAATAGGTAACAAGAAATCTGTTGAAGCTAGTAGGGAGGTGAAGGTCGCTGGAAATCTCGACGGAGAAGATGATTCGCACTGCCACGTATGTGTTGCAATGGTCATTGAAGAAAATAGATCGGGGCTCAGAAAACATAGAAGCGGACCGATCGTTAGCCATTGAAGAAAATAGATCGATGGCCAAGGTGCGGCGTTCGATCTCGCCAGAGAAGAAGCGGCGTTCGATCTCGCTGTTAGATCTCGTCGGAGAAGAAGCGTCCAGGGGGAACAAGTACAGCCTCCATCAGTGGGGGGTTTCGTCGTTGGGTTTTCAGTGGCTGCAACTACAATTACTTGTGGTGATAGTGATGGTGATAAGTTTGATTTTCTGCAGTACAGATATGGGATTACTCAATTGAAGAGCAGCTAGAGAAGGAGGGGAAACTGGTGGATATTGACAAGATATTAAACACCGATTGTTGAATAAGGTTTGTTGAGGAGAGAATTGCACTGTAAGGTTATGGACCGCATCACCTGCATCTTTTGTTGACCAAAAATGAAGTGCTCTTTAGTTGATCGAGAATGAACATGTGCTCCTATATTTGGTTTTTAGTGTCCGCAACTACTTACAAAATGTTACTTAAATTCAATTACTTGTGGTGATGGTGATGGAGATAATGTGCTTCATATGATTAAATTATTTTTTAATTCTTTTTCTTTTGTAATACGAATGAACATGTGCTCCTATATTTGGTTTTTTAGTGTCTGCAACTACTTACAAAATGTTACTTAAATTCAATTACTTGTGGTGATGGTGATGGAGATAATGTGTTTAATATGATTCAGTTATTTGTATATTCTTTTTCTTTTGTAATACAATTTCAAAATAGGAATTTGATAGTATTTAGAATTTTAATAGTATTTATATGTAGTTTTTATTCAACTTAATAATTTTAAAAAAATACTTAGTAAACTTATTGAGAATACTCAGTAAAGTTACTGAGAAAACGAGCATGCTCAGTAAAACGACTCAACAAAAAAATCGAATACTCAGCAACTTTTTTCGATACTCAACACTTTTTTCGATACTCAGCAACTTTTTTTATGCTCAGGACCTTTTTTCCATACTCAGCAACTTTTTTCCATGCTCAGAACTTTTTCTGGCGGTGGTCGGTGGTGATCGGTGGTTGTGGTCGAAACTAGAAATTATTGATAGTTAATGAAGGAGGAGAGAGAAAAAATGATAAAGGATAAGAGATTAATGGTAATGGAGGAGAGATAATAATAGTAATGGAAAAGAGAGAAGAAAACTATTTTTTGTCTTATAAATACTATAAGGGTAGTAATGACAATAGGAATCTTAGATACCTCTTTGAAGAAGAGAGAAATGAATTGGTTCTTTTATGGCACTAAGATGGTCTCTAAGACCCTATAGGTAATTCACCTATATTTTAATGAGAAAATGTCCATTTAAATCATGATTAGGAAGCTACACACCTAAAAGTTGACATGTTATTATTTCTTTCCAATTAGATTATCCAGTATCCCTATTAAATCAAAAATCTATTACCATTATACTTTTTTTTATCTATATTATTGTGTAATTTAAATGGAAAGTTGGTTTGTTATTTTGATTTAAAAGGACATTAACTCTATTTTAATTTGTTAGAAAATAATAGAGTAAATCGTTAAGTGGTTTTATTAGAATTTAAATAAGAGTGTATTGAGTTGATCAAATATTATATTAATAAATTTTATGATCCATTAAAATTGAATTAAAATATAAGGATATTTATTTCTTTTCCATATACTCTTGGATCAATAAATCTTATTCCATATTAGTGATTAAGAAATAATGTATAGTTAAAATATATTATAAAATTCTATAATATTATATAAATTATACGTAATTTTAAAATAAGTTATAAAATTAATTTTTTTATGTAAATAAGAAAAGGTGTCATATTAAAAAGATGACTCCAAAAGTTATACTATTTTTTATAAGTGAAATAATTTATATAAAAAAAACGTTCATAATCAACAATCTTTCCTTAACTCAACTTTTTAAGGCCAAACTTTGATTTCTTATTATAAATATCCTTTCATGTCTTAATTATACAGAATCCATTTCATTTAAATTCATGATTTTTTTAGTTTTGATAAAATTATTTGTAATTATAAGAATCCAAATTACAATTTTGGCCAAAACTTTTAAATGTACATAACGGTATTATGTGTTATTCATATTTTAAACTTGTTATAATAGTCATTGGTCAGAATATGGTATAAATCGTTTTCTTTAATAGATAGTCCTTAATAGTGTCTGTAAAAGTTTCGTGTCTTAAAAGATAAATAGTAATTCCGTTTTAGACATCCTTATTTGTAAAATAAGAACTTTTTTATAAATTTACAGTGAATTGTTTGAAGATTTACAATTCACATTGCATGTTGGCTTTAACAAAAAAATTAAATTAAATTTCAGATCAATATTCTTTTTTTCGTATCAAAATACACCCAACTCTCTATTCTATTCTGAAAATCCTATACATAAACCAATGATAAAATCTAGATTATTGATCCAAAATACGTTTAAAAGAAAAAATCAAACAATCCCTATTATAAAATCGTGAATCTAATCTTGAATTGTGATATAAGCTTTGATTTCCAACATAAATTATTCTTAAGAAGTTGGTGGAGATGTTTTTTTTTTCCTTAGGGTTGGTTTTAAATCTTTCAACCCTCTAGATACATATGTTATTAAAAAATTATGCAAGTGGTGGAAAAGAGCGAATTGTTTTGGCAGTGACGGTTTGAAGCGGTTGTGGTTTATGAGAAAATATAAACCTGAATTGTAAATAGATATATCCCTCCTTCTCTGTATCTCCCAATATATCATATCATATTTTTGTCTCATATCTATAGGAACACCGAGACATTGTTCATGATAATATTTGCATAATTACCAAACGCACCAGGGTATTTCGCTAACAACATAGCTGAATCGCTAATCGCTAATATGCGAGAATCCTTTATACTCGGATTCCAAAAATCAAATTTTCGTAAAGAAAGATTCTCAGGAGCTGAGGAGCTCACATTAGGAGAGGGTTTACTTAAGATCTGACCAAACAATTTTACATCTTTAGATATGTGTTTAGAGCGATATTTTAAATGTTCTTGGGATAGATCGAGAATTTTCAATGTGTTGCATTAATAAAGAAAATGGCTATTTTGAGATGAATTGTACTAAAACATGGCCGAGACGGAAGAGTCTTCCATACATTAATTGTTTTTTTTAATTTAATTAGGAAAAACCAAAACTACCCTTTTTATGTATCTTCTAATAAAGTAGAAGTCTAAAATCATAAACGTTATATAAAATAAGAAAGCTGCCATTCTGACACCAAATTAGCTTTACACATATGTTTTTTCTGTATTTAAGCTTATGTGGCCTCACCTTTTTTTAATTTTTTTTAATTATGTTCGAATTATTCGTTGACTTTTTCTTTTCTTATTTATGGACGGATGAACTATAAAACATTTATTATTACTCTAATTACTTTTCATTCATTTTCATTTTTTTTACAAAAAAACCTTTTACTTAATTTAATTCACATAACTCCTTTGTTCAATTTCCATAATGAGAAAAAAGGGTTAAAAATTTAAAATTCCAAATTAGACAAATTGAGAGTAAAAAATAAAAAAAACTCTTTGGAATAATAAAAATAATAATGCTATTATAATTTATTTCTCATATTATTAAATTTAATCACAAATACATTGTTTTTAGTAATATTATAAAATACCTTTTTATGATTTATATAATTTTTCTTTTCTTTTTTCTTTCTTTTTTTCATAATTTACATATAATTTATCTTTTTTAAAATACAAATATTAGTAAAATAATACAATAACCCACTAATTTTAAATTTAACACTTATAAAAAGTTAGATTTTCAATACCTATTCATTAAGGTAAAATATAAACTAATCCAGTTTTTTTATACATTTATACAATTTTTTTTCTAATTTGCATAAAAATCCCGGGTACGAAAAATACCTGATACTCTTATATATTATGGAAAATGCATTATGCCTAATTAGTTTTTTATTTGAGTTATGTTTAATACATGTCTCTAAAAATATTATGTTCAGTCCGGAAGCAGTGACGGTGATAGCAGATGGCGGTGACTTGATTTTAAAATAAAAAATAAAAAAATATATTATAAAGATTATATGATAAACATTAAAAATAAATAATTAAAAAATGATAATAAAGATAATTGTGGTGTATAATTAGCTTTTTATATTATATAAGAAATATTTTTCTTAACTTATAATTAAATAGAAAAAAAATTCTCTGATTACGAATAAAAAAATTTAAATTAATATTTAAGTAGATATTATCCTAATTATAAAATTAATTATATATTTATACTAGTAAATACATTTCTTTTATTTAATTTCTTTTTTATACTTTTATACAATAGTTTATTTTTGACTTATTCATACATAACGTTATATGATATATACATGCGATATATTTTATATTTTTAATCAAAACTAATAACTTGTGAGAAAGGGTAATTTAGTAAATGAACTAAAAGGTGGAAGGTAAATAAAATGAAAATGAACTTTCTTTTCCATGTGTCGTTTTTTGAATGGGTGGCCATCAATTCACCTTTATGATAATATACTCCATTATTGTATGGAAGAATTTCCCGGCCGAGACAGAATTCAAACAACCTCTAATCATGTACGAGGTTTTCCAATGTTCCAAAGATGAACGCACATCAAGATATTATGTAGGCCTCACTGAAAAGGCTCCTAGTTATGTGGGGCCCACACTAATCATTTTCATTACCATTTCCAGTTTCACTACCATTCGAAACCTTTTCAGGTACTACAAGTCCTATAGCATCAGGGACTTTCTCCACAAAAGCAGAATTTACATCTCCAATCCTTGAACAATTATAATGTGTAGGCCCCACTAAGATGAAACCAAGTGCACCAAAATAGATTTCTCCTCATTGGTCCAATTAGACGAATTTATAGCACAACTCTCATCAAAACACGTTTCATCATCAACCTCAGGGCTCAAAGGGCGCATTTTCAAACAAACCAGATAAGAATCTCCGAGTTTTATTCTCATAATACACTTGTATCCTCCTTTTCCACATAAGGATGAATATATAGGCAATAACAATATTACTGTCTCACCCATTTCTCGAAAAAGCATAAATTATTTTCATGATCCATTTATTCATATGTTCATTGTTTCTGAATCAATTCTAACTTGTAGTGCCAATATCCTGTAGAGGCAATTTGATGATAATTTCTGTTGTATCTGATTAAAATATACTAAAAAAATCAACTTGCTAAATCAATCATAATAAAATTTTGCACTAAACAAATGATCATAAGATATAATTTACAAGCAAACATAGGAAAGAAGACACAAAGCATATAGGTAGTTCAAAACTTTTTTCATATCCAACTTCCAACAAATTAGTTTTGTGGTTCTAGCAAAATACAACACAAAAATACAAAATCGTATCAATATTACATATTTCCTACAAAAACTGTAACTAAAACTATACATGTAAAATGGTTTAGTCACTATTTTACCATGACTAAAGATTTGAAGTATTGTTATTTAATGTTATTTAACTGAATTCGCATATATTCCATCCCTTTACCGACTTGAGAGGTGTTTTAAACTGCCTAGTGTTTGAACCTTTGTTTCAATAGCATGGATTGACTCGAGCCTCTTTTGTAAGTCTTTTGTTTGTGCATGTGAAAATACCATTAAAAAGTAAGAGAGTATTAAGACAAGAATTTCACTTTAGGTCCCTATATTTTGCTTATAATGTCCAGCGTAGCACATCTTGAGCTCTCAGTTGCAACTGAATTGCACATTTAGTTGAGTTATTTCAGCTTTAGGTCCATATATTAGGCAAGAATTAAATTATATGTACCAGTATTAATTTTTTATTTAGTTACTTGCACTATGAGAGTCCTATATTATGCAAAATAATATAAACAATAAAATATAAAATATGTATACGCCATTTGGAACATTTTAAGGTACTACAACATCATGTACTTCCTTAGCAAAAACAGTATTTACATCTCCCGTCCCTGATTCATGATTCTTTGCATTTACATCCCCTTGAGTAGCTTCTGAATCAAATTCCACCTCCATCTTAACCGCCCTATGACAATTATCACGTACTAAACTTTTGATCAATCCAGGCTCATCAAATTGATGATTCGATTTCACATCGGCCAATACCAAATCTTCCTCAATCTTGCGTATTGCTAAACCAGTCTCGACTACACAAGCATCTACCATATCAACCAAATTAATGTATTTACGTGCCTTATGTTATTTTACAAAAGATGTTCTCAACCCTTGGGATAGGAGAACAAGGAGAGTCTAAATTATATTGATCAATAAAGAATTCATGGGCCATTGATTTAAGTAAATTAGTTTCATCTTTACATTCACCATCATCACCCTGAAGCTTTAAGATTTTATTAGTATATTAGCGATAAATGGTATAAGAATGAATGAAGTCTTGTTTTTCTATCACACATCACGCGGCGGGCTCTATTTCTTTCTTTGTCTAATTTTATAAAAGAGGATTTACTTGTAAAGTTAATGACCTGCTAATTCCGATCAAAAAAGTATAACCCAAACAAATATCAAAAATACCTTTTTTTTTTTAAATAAATTATTTCATAAAAAAAATATTTAGTTTCTATAATTAAAAAATTATATAATTAATATATTTTAACATTACAAAATTCTAAAATCAAAATATTTCTGAAATTACAATATTTCTTATTTTAAAATTAACTCATTACATAATATTTTTTATTTTAAAATTAAATCACTCCATTATATTTTTCATTTTATAAATTAAATCAAATTATTTCGTTGAATCGTTAAACCTGTGTGTGAAAACAAAGAAAATCAATTACAAATCAGTGGTTAAAAGTATGAATAAAACGTAGTGGGTTGACAGTAAAAAATAATCGGGTGACACTACAAAAATAATGTGTTGATAGTACAAAAATAAGGGGTGACACTACAAAAAATATGGATTGACAGCGCAAAAACAATGGGTGATAGTATAAAAACTGATATTATAAACTAGTAAGTTGTCAGTAAAAAAAAGTATATAACCAAACACGTTGAAATTAGAACAAAATAAAAATAAAAAGTAAACGTTGAAAAACAATGAAACATAAAACGCATCTCTGTCACACTCGCATTCATTAACATAAAAAGAAAGAAAAAGTAAACGTTGAAAACAATGAAACATAAAACCTAAAACTATCTCTTTCACACTTGCATTGAAAAAAAAGAGTAAACCTTGAAAACATGAGGAAAAAAAACCTAAAACTCGTCCCTTTAATGATAAAAAAGAATTTTACTTTAATCTGAGTTTTTCGATTGTTGATAGTAAAAATTAATTTTTATCTTGAACTAAATTTTTAGAGTTCAATAATAAAAATTATTTTTTTACCTTAATGTGGGTTCTTCGATCGCTGATAGCGTAGCCAACCTAGTTGATGATGGTGAAGAATGGTTCGCAAGTGGCGACGGTTTTCTTGTGCAGAAGCAAGTTGGTGGCCAAGTCGAGTTAATGATGGTAAAGAATGATTTTCGAGTGGTGGTTGTTTTCTTATGCAAGATAACGGCAGGAAAGTGAGTGTAAAGAGTTAAGAGTTTTTTTTTTCATGAAAATGTGAAGAGATAAGTTTTAGGTTTAATATTTTATTGTTTTTCAACGTTGACTTTTTTCCTTGTGCAAGAGAGTGAGTAGCTTAGTTGGAAGAAGATGAGGGTGAAGAGATTTATCTTTGTTTTCTTGTTTCACTGCGAGTCTAAAGATATAAGTTTTAGGTTGTTTCATTGTTTTTCAAAGTTTACTTGTTTACTTTTTATTTTTTGTTCCTGCTAGAGTGTGAAGAGATGAGTTTTAGGTTTTATGTTTTATTTTTTTAATGTTTACTATTTTTTTATCATTTATAATTTTAATATATAAGGTAATGTTTAATTCATTTATATTATTTAGGAATAAAATGTAAAACTGAAAATATGTAGATCGTTTGAAAGGATAAAAAACTATAGATTTAGTAGGGGTTAGATTTTGTGTATTTGGACTTAACTAACAACTTTTTTTTAAATATCATTAAAAGTTTAAAGAATTAAAAAAATAGATAATGTAAATAATGTAGAAGAAAAAATATCGTGAAAAGCTAATAATATAATTTAATTTATTAGAAAACAATAAGGTAAGTGATTCGATTAGAATTTAAATAAGAGTGTATTGAGTAGATCAGATATTATATTAATAACTTTTATGATCAATTCAAATCGAGTTAAAATATAA
Source organism: Nemophila menziesii (assembly GCA_029959085.1). NCBI lineage: Eukaryota > Viridiplantae > Streptophyta > Magnoliopsida > Boraginales > Hydrophyllaceae > Nemophila > Nemophila menziesii. The sequence continues at coordinate 40,838,608 of JARWIR010000004.1, read as the reverse complement.
GGATATTAATTTATTTTTCTGATACATTTGGATCAATAATCTTATTGTGTATTAGTGATTAAGAAATAATGTATATTTAAAAATACTATGAAATTCTATAATATATATTAATTTTATATAAATTTGTAAATAAGTTATAAAATTGATAAATTTTTATGTAAATAAGAAAAGGTGTCATATTAAAAAAAACTAAAAAATTATATTATTTTTTTATAAGTAAAAAACATTATATACTAAAATAGACATTCATGATCGACAATCTCTCCTCAACTTAATTTTTTAAGGCCAAATTTTGATTTCTTATCATAAATATCCGTTCACGTCTTAATTAACAAAATCCATTTTATTAATATTCATGATTTTTTTTTTTAGTTTTAATAAAATTATTTGTAATTATAACGATCCAAATTACAATTTTGGCCAAAACTTTTAAATATACATAACAATATTGTGTATTTTTATATATTTTAAACTAGTGATCATAATCATTGGTCGGAATAGGGTGGAATAGGGTATAAATAAGGTATACCAACTTAAACCTTTGCCCTTAGTTAGTCCATTTTATGCATTCTAAATTGTAAAATGAGAACTCATTTATAAATTTAGGGAGGTGTATTCAACTGGGAGTTTGTTGGATTTTTTTGGATTTCTAAAATCGGTAGACTTTGCAAACTTTACGGATTGTATTAATTCCATATAGAGTTTATGGGATTCTTTTTAATTCAACATAGAATTCAACGGATTCTTATATACATATTTTAACAGATTTTAATAGATTTTGATCTTAGTCTAAAAAATAAAATATACATCCGTTTTAACAATCTAACAAGAAAGAGTGTTCTACCACCATGGTAGCCTAACGATAACGAAAAAAGGAAGACTGGTTCGATTTTTGTTTTTAATTTATAATTTTTATTTTATCTTCTAAATATTAAATAAATAATAAATTTTAAAATAAAAAAATATACATTTACAAATTTTGAAAAAATTTAGACAGAAAAAAAGAAAAGAAAAGTACCATATTTACTTTTTTTATGTTTGGCAAAAAACAATAAAACCTGATAATAAAAAAAAACTAAACCATCTCTTCACGCTTGCACTGGAAAAAGAAAAAAAAAAGTAAACTGAAGAAAAGAAAAGAAAAATACCATATATTTTTTAGGGGTAATTAGAGATAAATGCCTCCTTAATGATGCCTTTAATTTTTTTAAGCCTCTAATTTTCTTATTTAGAGATAAATGTCTAATAGAACAATTATTTATAGAAAACATCCCCTTTATATTTTTTATACCTATACTATCCTTATCATTAAATATATTATTTTATTTTTAATACAATATTTATTTTTAAACCTTAAACAAATAATAGGGTATTTCCACCACCACCACCACCACCACCACCACCATCTCCACCATCACAACCACCACCACCACTATAGCCACCACAACCATCACCACCTCCACCACTACAGCCACCACCACTACCACTACAACCACCACAACCACAACCACCACCACCTACTACTAATTTCATCACACGTGCGCGTCTATGAAATTTTTTTAAAATCGCCATAACTAATTCAAAAAAAATCAGAAAAATCGAAAAAAATCATATTTGGATAAATCAAATTAATTTTTACGTCTATGATTTTTTTCGGAATTTTCTGAATTTTTTGGTTTTTTTGATTTTTTTAATTCGCAGAACATGGAATTCCATGTTTTAAACAGTGAATTTCGTGTCTGCGGAAAACAAATTCCTTATAGCAAAACATGGAATTCCATGATCTGCGAATTAAAAAATTAAAAAAAATCAAAAAAATCAAAAAATTCTGAAAAAAATCATAGACGTAAATATTAATTTGCTTTATCTAACTATATAAATTTTTTATTTTTTTTGATTTTTTTGATTTTTTTAGAATTAGTTATGACGATTTTAAAAAAAATTCACGGACGCGCGCGTGTGTTTATTAGTTTTTGTTTTGTTTTTTGCTAATTTCTTTTTTCTAATTGTTAATTATAAGGGTAGTTTGGGATGAGGCATTTTTCTATAAAAAATCTTATTGTAGGCACCTTTTTTTAAATAAGTTTTTTAATAGGCATTAATCTCTAATTGGCTCTATTTTTTATGTTTGAAAAAGAAAAATAATGAAACTTGATAAAACCTAATTCATCTCTTCACCCTCGCACTGGAAAAAGAAAAAAAAAATAACAGAAGAAAAACTGTAAAGTAAACATTGTTCGGTAAACATTGCGACACAATGAAACATGATAAAACCCACATTTGCATTGTCGTATTGGAACTTAAAAACAAAAAAAAATTATCAATACATACCTAACCCTAAAAAAACAAAAAACAAAAAGAATTCTTTTCACACAATTAACATTTAATTCTCAATTATTTTCAATTGATATTTAATTCTTTCAACTAAAAAAATATTTGATTCTCAATTCAACATATTATCAATAAATAAATATGACTAATATATATGTTAAATAGTATAATCTTAATTCATAGAGAATCACGGTTTTTATCTCATTAGTTGTTTTGCTTGGAGTTTATGAAATCTTTACTTCTGCAGAAGGATTTGTAAAAGACTTTTTTATTTATACTTAAAGCTTAAACTCCTATAAAGTCCAATGACTTGGAAACTCCAATAATTTTTGAATATCTAAAAATTTTAATGGATTTAAAAAAGTTTTGATTGAATACCTCTAGATTTTAAAAGAGTTTTTAAGATCCTAGTTGAATACCTTAAGATTTTAATAGACTTTTAAAAATCCTTATTGAATACCCCTGGACTTTTAAAATCCAAAAAAATCCAACAGACTCCCAGTTGAATTCACCCCCTTATAGTCAATTGTTTGTAGATTTACAATTCACATTGCATGTTGCCGGTTGGCTTTAACAAAAAGAAAAATAAATTTCATATCAATATTCTTTTTTCACTGAGCAACGTATCCAAATACACCAAATCCACTATTCTATTAGTAAAATCTTATACATAAACCAATAATAAAATCTCGATCTAAAATATGTTTTAGAAAAAATCAAACAATCTAAATTATAAAATCGTGAATCTAATCTTAAATTGTGATTTAAGCTCTGATTTCCAACAAAAAATACTCTTAAGAAGTTGCTGGAGATGCTTTTTTTCCTTAGGGTTGGTTTTTAATCTTTCAACCTGCTAAATATGTTATTAAAAAATTATGCAAGTGGTGGAAGAGAGCAAATTGTTGTGGCAGTAACGGTTTGAAGGTTGTGGATAATGAAGAAATATAAACTTGGATTGTAAATATATATGTCTCTCAAGATTGATAGTTAATCTAGTGGATAAATTACTCTACAGATTCAAGAGATCTTGGATCAAATCTTATTGGAATCAAATGTTCGAGTCTAAAATGGTTCTCATATGTATTAAAAAATGTATATATCCTTCCCTTTTTATCCAAATCTTTTCCTTCTCTTCTCTGTATCTCCCAGTATATCATATCATGTTTTTGTTTCATATCTATAGGAATACCGAGACATTGTTCATGATAATATTTGCATAATTACGGTCTTAGTACATGTTTTGTAAGAGAAAAAAATTTGCATAAGTACCCAACCCACCAGGTATCTCGCTAACAACATAGCTGAATCGCTAATATGCGAGAATCCTTTATTACTCCGATTCCAAAAATCAAATTTCCGTAAAGATAGATTCTCAGGAGCTGAGGAGCTCACCTTAGGAGAGGGTTTACATAAGATCTGACTAAACAATTTTACATCTTTAGATATGTGTTTAGAGCGATATTGCAAATGTTCTAGGGATGAATCAAGAATTTCCAATGTGTCGCATTTTTAAAGAAGATGGCTATTTGGAGAAGAATTGTACTAAAATATGAGTTAAAATTAATTGATCATCACTAATTTCCATCATGAACGAGACAGGATTTGGACAACCTCCGATCATGTACGAGGGTTTCGAATGTTCCAAAGATGAACGCACATGAAGATGTTGTATAGACCCCACTGAAAAATCAAAGCACCCAGTTAGGTAGGCCCAATGCGGATCATTTTCATTACTCCAGTTTCACTACCGATCAAAACATATTTAGGTACTTCCGCCGAAAATATAGTATTTACATCTCCAGTCCCCTATTTACATTCTTTGCAATTACACCCCTTGACTACCTTCTGAATCAAATTCTACCTCCATATAACAATTATCACGTACTAAATTTTCAATCAGTCCAAACTCAATATCAAATCTTCCTTAATTTTGCATATAGCTAAACCAGTCTCGACTACACAAGCATCTTTCACATAATCCCATTCAAGATATTTGCGCGCCTTACTAAACAACACCTTACAATGATCTCTAAACGTAGTTCCAACCACCTCGAGATCATCGAGAAATCTCAACGGTAAAATGAAACCAATTGCACAAAAATAGATTTCTCTTCATCGGTCCAATCAGATGAATTTATAGCACAACTCTCATTAGAACACGTTTCATCATCAACCTCGCTCAGGGCTCAAAGGGCGCATTTTCAAACAAACCAAATAAGAGTCTCCACGTTTTATTCTCATAATACTCTTTTTTTCCTCCTTTTCCACATAAGGATGAATATATATGCAATAACAATATTACTATCTCACCCGTTTTTCAGAAAAGCATAAATAATTTTCATGATCCGTTTATTCATATGTTCATTGTTTCTGAATCAATTCTAACTTGTAGTGCTAATATCCTGTAGAGGCAATTTGATGATAATTTCTGTTGTATCTGATTAAAAAATACTAAAATAATCTCTTTAAATTCCGACCGTTGTTGGTATTAAAAAAAAGATCACAAACCTTAGAGAGTGGAAGATTTTGCAGAATTAGAGTTAGATTAATTTCAGGATTTCATCAGTCCTCCCAAATGTCTATGGTTTGTCCATCATCAATTTTCTTTAAGCAACCCCATAAGAGTAATCAACTTGCAAAAGCAATCATAATAAATTTTTGCACTAAACAAATCATAAGATATAATTTACAAGCAAACATAGGAAAGAAGACACAAAGCAGATAGATAGTTCAAAACTCTTTTCATATCCAACTTTCAACAAATTAGTTTTGTGGTTCTAGCAAAATACAAAATCGTATCAATATTACATATTTCCTACAAAAACTGTAACTAAAACTATACATGTAAAATGGTTTAGTCACTATTTTACCATGACTAAAGATTTGAACTATTGTTATTTAATGTTATTTAATTGAATTCGCATATATTCCATCCCTTCACCGACTTGAGAGGTGTTTTAAACTGCCAAGTGTTTGAACCTTTGTTTCAATAGCATGGATTGACTCGAGACTCTTTTGTAAGTCTGTTGTTTGTGAATGTTAAAATACCATTAACAAATAAGAGAGTATTGAGACAAGAATTTCACTTTAGGTCCCTATATTTTGCTTATAATGTCCAGTTTAGCACATCTTGATCTCTCAGTTGCAACTGAATTGCACATTCTGTTGAGTTATTTCAACTTTAGGTCCCTATATTATGCAAGAATTAAAATATAGGTACCTATATTAATTTTTTATTTAGTTACTTGCACTATGAGAGTCCTGTATGATGCAAACTAATATAAACAATAAAAGATGTATAAAAAAAAATAAGTCAAAGACTAAATAGATAATTTTAGAAAACTGGAGGGGTTTTTTGAGTTAATTGCATTACAGGGTCTATATTATGCAAAAACTGCAATACAGGTCGCTTTACTGAATTTTTAAGTTGATTGCATTATGAGTCCTATATTTTATCATAGAAAAATATAAACTGAAAAATAAATCAAAGCCTCAAGAAATATTTTTAATTAAGTTAAGGGGTTTTCGAGTTAAATACATTATAGGTCCCTAGATTATGCAAAAATTGAACTGCAAGTCTCTATATTTTATTTTGATGAGTTAACTACACTATATAAGTTCTATATTATGCAAAATAACCTCTATTTTATAATACAAACAACATAATAAACAACAAAATTAATCAAAGACTAAGAGATAATTTTAGAAAAGTTGACGGGAACACGTGAACATTGAAGCCTATAGGTCCCTAAATTAAAAAAAAAAAATGCAATATGGGTCCCTATATTTCGCAACAATTGCACCATAGGCCCCCATATTATGCAACAATTGCACTATTGGTCCCTAAAGTATGCAAAAATTGCATTATAGGTCCCAACATTATACATAATGCACTATATGGTCCTTAATTTATAACATAAAAAACATAAGTAGGAACCATTGTACCTTTGACAACTCAGCATGAGTACCATTTATATCTTCAATCTTAGTTCTATTAGAAAGAGAGAGAAGAATATAAATTTTGTATTTGTATTTCATGAATTCTGTTTACAACAAGTAGTCTATATATAGATCACAAGCATTCCTATTCTATGAATGGATATGCTTTACACTCGTTGCATAATAGAAAATATTCTTTTATTTTGTCAACTTGTGTGACTCACACTTTTAGTAGTTGTTCCTTTCCCTTTACGTTATTATCCCCCCTCAAGTGATACACTCGTAAGAGGGGAAACTTGGATATCAGAAGATTAAACTGAGTAGAGCTGAGGCCTTTAGTGAGAATGTCAGCTAAGTTATCATGAGAGGAAACATGATGCAGCAACAGCTTCTTAGTCTTTACCTGCTCTCTGACAAAATGAAAATCGCCATCTATGTGCCTCGTGCGTGTATGAAACACAGGATTTGTTGCAAGAACTAAAGCTGACTGATTTCACAAGCTAAAGTGGGTTGAACAAGAGTAATATTTATACTCTTTAATAAATAAGTAACCCACATAATCTCAGCAGATAAATGAGCCATTGCCTTGTATTCAGCCTCAGTTGATGATCTTGAAACTATGTTTTACCGTTTTGATCCCCAAGAGATGATATTAGAACCAAGAAAAATGTAGTGCCCAGTAGTTGAGCGTCTATCAAGTGAGCTACTAGCCCAATCCGAGTCAGAGAAAGCATGAATCTTGACAGGAGAGGGGTTTAAAAGTTAAACCAAAATGGATTGTCCCTTTAATATATCTGAGTAGCTTTTTGAGAGCCTCAAAATCTCAATTCGTAGGTTTGTGAATTGACTGGCATATTCGATTAACAGCAAATGAAATATCAGGGAGAGTAAGAGTTAAATACTGCAGAGCACCTGTTAAACTTGGAAAAAAGGGATCCTCATAGAACTACATAGCAAAATTAGACTTAACCGAATATTTGTTAAATGTAGGTGTTGAGGAAGCTTTGCACTCACTCAAACCAGCACGCTTTAGTATAGAAGTAGCATAATTTTCCTGAGAGACTATGATATTATCTGAAGAATACAAGATTTCTAAGCCAAGAAAATAAGAAAGTTGGCCAAGATCCTTCATATCAAACCGGGATTTAAGAGCTGTAATAGTATTAGCTATACAAGAATTATCTGAGTATATCATCAACATAGATCAAGATAATTGTTAAATGATCATCAGATCCTTTACTCAATATAGACGAGTCAGCAGAGCTGATAACAAAACCATATGAGATAAGAAAAGTAGTCAATAGATAATTCCGAGCGCGATGAACTTGTTTAAGCCCATTGTTAACTTGCCAACTCAACTAACAGTCCGAACTGTTAGAAGAATGCGGAGAACAGGTTATAGGAGATTTATACTCCAATACGCCCCCTCACGTGCAGGCTTAGACGAGATGTGCATGCTTAGCAGAGGAGATTGATTGATTTAAGCAATGCACGGAGAGGATATGGATAAGCCATGCACGTGGAGATATAGAGGTGGGTGGCGGTGGAGAGACTCGAACCCAGGACCTCAAGTACCTGGAGCTCTGATACCATGTGAGATCTTTAAATTAAGTGAGATATTTAAATAAGGGGAAGAGAGAAAAGAGAAGAGAGAAATAATATATTATTAATAGAAGAGCCATAAGGCTAAAGAACCAAAGAATACTAGAGACTACATTGTGAATGAGTTGGTATCTTATACAATAGAATGAGTCCTATTTATATGAATAATAACTTGGTGAACAAGTAAGGTAAGACTAAACTAACTAGGAAATAAATACGATATGGAAATAAACTAGTCTAATAAGGTAATAATATATAATAATAATAATATTAACACCCCCCTCAAACTCAAGTAGGTCGGAGAGAGAGCAACTTGAGTTTGAAATATGGATCGTTGATGATGTTGTGGAGAAGCGTTGTTGATGGAGGAGTTGACATGGTGGCAATGTTGATGTTGTGGCGTCGAGGTGGAGTGATGAGTCAAACTGTGAGAACTGTGAACCAAAAACCTAGTGATGAATGAATTACCGAGATGAGACCATTGAATGGCCTAGCGAGACGGAACCACTGAATACTGAATGGCCTAGAGAGACGGGACCACTGAATGGCCTAACGAGACGGGACCACTGAATGGCCTAACGAGACAGGACCACTGAATGGCCTAGCGAGACGGGACCACTGAATGGCCTAGCGAGACGGGACCACTGAATGGCCTAACGAGACGGGACCACTGAATGGCCTAACGAGACGAGACCACTGGAGGGTCTAAAGAGACGAGACCACTAAAGGGCCTAACGCGAAAGGACCACTGAAGGGCCTAACGAGATGCGGAAACGAACGAAACGATAACGGAAAACCACTTTGGATTGTGGCTCTGATACCATGTTAACTTGCCAACTCAACTAAAAGTCCGAATTGTTAGAAGAAGGCGGAGAACAGGTTATAGGAGATTTATACTCCAACACCCATAAAGTGAACGTTTAAGTTTACAACCATAACTGGGATGATTAGGATCAACAAAGTCTTGTGGTTGAAACATGTATACATCTTCCTCCAAATTTCCATGCAAAAAGGCATTTGACACATCAAGTTGGTGGATTTTCCACTTATGTGTAACTGTAAGAGAAAGAATTAGTCTAATAGTTTGATTTTTTACTACGGGACTAAATGTCTCTGTATAATCTAAACCATACTCATGCATAAAACCCCGAGCTACTAAACGAGCTGTATATCGAGCAATTGACCCATCATCATGTCTCTTAAGCTTAAATATCCATTTACAGGTTATATGAGAACGACCAATAGGAGGAGGTACTAATTCCCACGTATTTTGTTTAGTTACAGCTGAAAAGTCATCATTCATAGAAAAGAAACTCGGTGAAATATTGAAATTGGAAGAGTTCAAAAAGATTAGACGAATGAGGATTTACCGAAGAAGGTTTGACAATAAGAGGTAATTGATCGATGAATTTTTGAGAAGTTCTATTATACTTTTTTAAATATCCTTTGTGTTGAATCTTCATTTAAAAAGTCTTCTTCAATTTCTTTATCTTCAATAACTAATACGTTTAAAAAAAGAGATAATGACACTAGGGGTCTTGAAGACACACCCCTCTTCGAGTTAGCACCCCCACCTAGAGCCTCTTCTTACTAAAGACCTCAGGAACTTTTTAACACATGAACCCCAAAACCCCAATTACTAGACTACCCTTCTTTTGTTTTTTCTATACCTATATATATTAATTGTTATTTCTAATTTCATTATTCACGTTATAATTTCCCTCACCTCACAGCTTCTCTTTCCTCTCTCCTCTCAACAACCACCTACACCACCTAAATGACCACCACCACCACCGCCGATCTGCACCACCACCTCCCTCCTCCCTCCTCCCTCATAAAACTCCGGCGCCTCTTTATCTCGGTGGTACTGCTATCCTCCTTCTTCCAGCTGTAACGAGCTTCGAAGACTACTAGCTGTGAAGACCATTGCCGAAGCTTCGAGTCTCCACCACACCAGCAACAATGGCAGAACCACCATAGCGCCGCCATGGCAGTGACGAGATCTGGTTTTCCATGGCTGCTTCGAAACTGCAGCAAAGTACTCCGAAAAACTCCAGATCTGGTTCGCATCTATACAAGCGAAGCTATACAAACTGCAGCAAAGTTCGATTTGAGCTTCGGATCTATGTTTCAGTGCAGTGGTGATGGTGCTTCGGATCTAGCCTCGCCGGAGCTATGCGCAGCAACACCTCGGATTTTGTTCCCTAGCACAGTGTTGGTGGCGGTACTGTTCTCGGTGGTGAAGAAGGTGTGCTGAAGACCATCGGAGCTGTCCTCTTTTTTTTTTTTTCTCGCGTACTGTGTACGCACAATTGTATTTTTTTTTTTCCTTTTTTCCAGATCTGGTTTGACCAGATTTGAAAAACTTGTGATTAGTTTAGTTTTTTTTTTATATATATTGTAAATGGTTTAATTTTGAATATAAATGTTTATTAAACGATACACATGATTTTTTATAGAGTATTTATGTAATTTCAAAGAGTACTCTCTCTTTTTCATAGAGTACTCTTTATTTTTTATAGAGTACTCCGACTTTTTTTATAGAGTATTCGTTTAAATTGTTAGAGTATTCTTTTAATTCTCGGAGTACTCTCTCTATTTCATAGAGTATCGGAAAAAACTGAGAGTACTCTCCCTTTTTCATAGAGTACTCTCAGTTTTTCCGATACTCTATGTTTTTTCCGTTGACTGGTGGCCGGAAAAAACTGAGAGTACTCTCAGTTTTTTCCGATACTCTATGTTTTTTCCGTTGACTGGTGGCCGGAGGTCGGTGGTCGGTGGTCGGTGGTCGGTGGTCGGAGGCTGGAGATGGGTGGTAGGTGGGTAGGTGGTAGGTGGTAGTGATAGAGGAGAGAGAAACAGTGACATCATACTATTTTGTCTTTTAGTGTTAGTAAGGGTAGGAAAGACTATTGTAAAAAATGAGGTCCCTAAGAATAACAACTTTCAAGACACTACTCTATAGAGAAAAAATAGTGCTCCTAAGACCCTATAGATAATTCACCCTTAAAAAAATTAATTTCTATTTTAAATAAAAATGAGATGTTATGTTATGCAATAGTTAAGAAAAACTTTATAATACCTTAAAAAGAATTCAAATACCAAAAATATTAACTCAAAACGTCTAGACCCGTCTTTAATTCACTATTTTAAAAGCATTCTACACTTAATCTAAATGAAATCTATTCATAAGACTTTGTTAATTATCAGTACAAGATTAATTTTATTATTGTAAAAAATCCAAGTAAAAATTTCGTCCATAACTTTTAAATTTCACCATATGACATTTAAATGGGATAAAGTAGACTAAAAGTAAGAGGGTGTACCACATCCTTCAACTTTATTTTGTAGGTATAGAACAATATCTTACTCATGAATCTGTATTGTTTGAGAATAGGGTATACTAACGTAAGTAAGAAGTTTAAGAAGTAGGCAGACAGATGTTTGAGTATTAACCACTAGAGATGTTTTAAACTTAACGTTCCTAACTAATTTTATTTGTCTAGTAAAATTCATTCTAATTGTTCAACTAGTAATAAGTTTACCATGTTACCAAACGAGACAAAACAAATTAGTCAAACATATGAAAGAGAAAAAAATTACAGTAATATATATATATATATATATATATATAATCTACAAGACAAAACATATAAAAGAAGACATAAATTAGATTGTTCAAAACTCTTTTTCACCTCAACTTTTCGGTAAATTAGTTATGTGGTTCTATTAAAATACAAACACGGAAGAATGAGAAGAAGGCTTTTAAGGTGATTGAGATGGTGATTGTGAGATGTTTAGGTTGGGAAAGAAGATTGATATTGAGAGAAAAACTATTAAAAGTTTGATAATTTGTCATTTTATTAGAATTTGAATTGGAGTATATTAGGTAGATTATGTGTCAGATATTTTATTAATAACTTCTATGATTGTTTCATGTCTGAGTTAAAGTATAGAAATGTTAATTTATTTTTCAGATACTTTTGGGTAAATAACTTTTATATAAGTATAGTGATTTAAGAAATAATATGTAGTTAAAATATATCGTAAATATCTAAAATATTACATAAAGTTTATGTAAATTTTTAAGTAAGTTATGAAATTTATAAAATTCAACTTTTATTTCAAAAGATAAGGTGTCATATTCAAACGAAATCAAAAAAACTACATTATTTTTTATAAGTAAAATACTGAAAAAATATGAATATCAAACTCCCTTGACTCAATTTTTCTAATCTACACTTTGATTTTTTGTCGTAAGAGTTTTATTATGTCTTTTGTTAATTTTGGTAAAATTATTATACTTTCTGGTAGGATTTTCAAATTCCATTTTATTAAAATACTCATGTTTTAATTAAAATTTTGATCAAAATTTTCAAATAGATATTTCACCTCCAACGCATTCTAACTTCACAGATAAAAGCTTCTTCACCTAAAATTAACTTACAAAAAAATCATAACAAAATTACAAGACAAATATCATAAAAAAAAGATATACTACCAAAATTTAGTATTTCAAATCTCCTTTTATCTCAAAACTTTTCAACACATTAATAACTCTTGTGGTTCTTTCAAAATACAACACAAAAAATACAACAAAAATCCCATCATCAAAATATTACAAAACTGTGTATATAACAAAAACCTTTACTCCTATTTTTAATTTAATTTCACCATCTTACAAAAACTCTCTCATAACACTACAACAATAATAATATTACCTGTGGGTCCCACTACTCTTATCACCTTTCCCATAATAACACATTCTCAACGCCTCAACCGGATCCGAAATACCCATAATACCCTCAAATCTTTCTCTCATATCTATAGAAGGAAAGTTTCTATTCATATACATATTCCGATTCCAAATATCGATATTTCGTAAAGAAAGATTCTCCGGGCCCACATTAGAAGAAGGTTTATTATTATTACTCAAGATCTGACCAAACAATTTAACATCTTTAGATGTGTTGTTACATTTTTGAAGAAGATAATTATTTTGAGTTGTATTGTATTCAAGATGATCATCACTAATTTCCATCATAGCTGATACTGGTATTGGACAACCTCGTAACATGTACGAGGTTTTTGAACTTTGTCCTAACGATGAAGAAGAACAACAACGCATATGTAGATGTTTTTCTATGTGGGCCCCACTTATATTCTTTTCGTTATTTCCCTCCTTTACTACAACTTCTTCTCGCTTTTCCATTACTTTTTCCTTCGCAAAAACAGTATTTACATCTCCAGTCCCTGAAATATTAGAAAACGTAGGCCCCACTGAACTATTCGAACTCCCAGTTATGATGTGGGTCCCACTTGCATTAGGGATTTCCTTCACAAAACCAGAATTTACATTTCCAGTCCCTGAAATATTAGAAAACATAGGCCCCACTGAACTATTCGAACTCCCAGTTATTCTGTGGGCCCCACTAGCATTAGGGACTTCCTTCGCAAAACCAGAATTTACATTTCCAGTCCCTGAAAAATTGGAAAATATAGGCCCCACTAAACAATCTGAACTCCCAGTTATTATGTGGGCCCCACGCATATCAGGTACATCATGTCCTATAGCATTAGGGACTTCCTTCGCAAAACCAGAATTTACATTTCCAGTCCCTGAAAAACTAGAAAAAGTAGGCCCCACTAAACAATCTGAACTCCCAGTTATTATGTGGGCTCCACGCATATCAGGTACATCATGTTCTATAGCATTAGGGACTTCCTTCGCAAAATCAATAATTACATCTCCAGTCCCTAAAATTTCGGAAATTGTAGGCCCCATCGAACTCGCGGTTATCATGTGGGCCCCACGCGTATCATTTTCAGGTGCTACAACTAGTCCTATACTATCAGGGACTTCCTCCGCAAAACCAGAATTTACATCTTCAGTCCCTGAAAAATTTGAAAACGTAGGCCCCACTGAACAATCTGGACTCTCATTTACTAAGTGGGCCCCACTCGTATCATTTTCAGTCACTATATCATCAGGGACTTCCTCCGCAAAACCAGAATTTACATCTTCAGTCCCTGAAAAATTAGAAAACGTAGGCCCAACTGAACAATCTGGACTCCCATTTCCTATATGGGTCCCACTCGTACCATTTTCAGGGTCTTCCTTTGCAAAATCAGACTTTACATCTCCAGTCCCTGAACTATCGGAAAGTGTCGGCCCCGGACCCACCGAACAATCACTACCAGTTATTACAAGGGCCCCAGCATCACAAACTTCCTCCTTAAAACCAATATTTACATCCTCAGTCCCTAATTCACAATTATTCGCATTTACATTTACACCCCTTACAAAACCCTCCAATTCAAGACACTTACGACCCTTAGTAAAGAAAACCTTACACTCATCTCTAGATCTCGTCCCAACACACTTACAAATCATCGTGAAATCTCGACCGTACATTTCAACACATCTCAAAAACTTCAACTTCTCCTCATCACTCCAATCACACCTTTCCTCACACATTTCCTCCTTAGGGGTAAAATCGTACTTTTTCTCAACAGAATTAGTAACACAAGAATCAGATCTTTCCGAACAATCTTTAGATTCAAAACCCACCATATAATTAGTAGTAGGATAAAAACCACGTAATTTTACCTTTTTAACCTTCTTAAAACAATCCCATGATTTATGATTCTTGTAATAAAACTCAACACAATCAGCTGTAGTTTTATGATCAATAAACGAAGCAATTTTACTAAAATCTTTACCATATTTCGCGTATTTCTCCATAAATATCTTCTTTTCTTGTGGGTCCCACGGATTTATTAAGGCTCGTTCTTTCTCTACTTCACACGGATCTTCAACTAATCCATTACTCGATATAAACCTCGTTTTCTCCAAAATCATCTCCGGCATTTTTAGAATATTCCGGTGAGGTTTTACCGGAGATTCTTTAATCAGTTTTGTCGCGTAATTAATCATTTTGGTACTGGGTTTAAGCTTGTGGGTCCCACTTTTCGTAAACTTGTGATGGAGATTAAACTTTAAAGCGAGGACTTGTTGTGAAAACTTCCTTTTATTAAATGACTCCAAAACTGAAACGTTTTTTGGGGTATTTTCGATACTTGAAGAAACTTGATCAATGTTGGGTGGTAATAACGTATTATATAACTCCGAGGACTTATTTGCAATATCTTTGTTCGAGGCTAGTATTGACTTGAGTAAATTATCTTCTATTTTACGAGATTTTAACGATATTAATTCGTTTTCTAGAAGATCGATTTCTGATTCGGTTGATTCGATTTGTTTCGTAATGTCGTTTTTTAATACTTGTAACTTAGAAATCGATGTGGGGCCCACTTTTGATTGTGATAATAACTCATTGATGGATGAATTTAGATCTGAAATCGATGTGGGACCCACTTTTGATAACTTACATGTCTTCTGAGATGTAGTATATAATTTAGTATTCTCTTCAAGACCTGTGCAAAAAACAGACAATAAGATGTAATTCTCTACAAAATTAACCAATAAATATTGGGTAAATTACTAAAATACCCCTCTAGTTTGACAAAAGGTCATAAACACCCCTATGATTTTAAAATGGACATAACCCCTGTGTTTTTCCAACTCATGATACTCAATCCTTCTGTTAGGGGGGTTTTTGACCTTTTGTCAAACTATAGGGGTATATTTGGTATATTACACTAATTTGGAAGTAAATTGTGAATACTAAAAATAATAAAATTAAATAAAAAAGATAAGATTTTTTAACATACCAGGGGAGGAGCTACAAGCAATAGAGTGAGTAGTATGTGAGGAGCAATCTGTAAATTCTGAAACTTCAGGGACTTTATCTGCAATATTTAATCCATGTGAATGTTCATATTTAGCTAAACCTTCACCCCATCCTAAACGACGCTTTTTCCTCGAACCTGACTCCTCAGATGCCACATTTTGTGGCGGCACCACCACCTTTGACTCAACAGAATCTGTGGGGCCCACATTTTTTAAATGATTGACATTTATACCCCTAGAAGAAGAAGAAGACACGAGTGCTGATCGTAACCTCTTAAAAGGCCTCCAATCAGGAAAGGGATCTTTGGTTTGAGATTGTTCCTGTGAGTTGTTAGATTGCGTATTTGCATTGTTAGTCCCTCTATTTTCTCGACTGTTTCGAATGTACCTCCCTCTTTCACCTCCTTGCCTCTTATGACCTTCAATTAAACAAAAAATTAAAACACAATTTAAACATCGATGATAATTTCAAATCAGTCTTGATTATTGGATATACTAATCATTAAACCTCGAAAAAATCATGGCTTTGAGAAAATTATCTATCAAAACCCAAGATTTAAGAGAGGTAAAAGAGCAAAAAGATTGATCACAGAAGACTTACCAGAAGACGATCGGTAGCGAGAATCAGGAACCGAACGAGGAGGAGCACCACCGTGGTGGTGGTGCACAAACGGCGGCTCTCTCCATCTAGGTGGTGCCTCACCTCGTCCACCTATAGCAGACTCTCCTCCACCACCAATTCGGCCACCCACACCTCCTCCTCCACCTCCAACGCCGCCGTCGTGCCTCCCCGACTCCTTCCGATCCCTAGACAATGGCTCCGGCGGCATCAATTATCACTATTCTTCTTTCTCCGTTTCGATTATCTTCACCTCTCCACATTCGTCGTCGACCTCACGGCCTTCGTACACGATTATACGACACGCGCCGCCACAAAAGACAATACAGACCTTGTAAAATGACAACGCTGCGGCAATGAACTTTTAGAAAATAGGGTTTGTGTGCAGAAATGATATTAAAAAGGTTAAAACTTTGATCTTTATAATAAAAATTGGGGCTTTAATTTTCTGAGAAAGATTATCTTTCGAGAAGATGAGATTTTAGCTATTCTTTATTTTTCTTTTATTGTATTTGATAATATGATGTATCCGGATTTGAAATCCTATACTAAATTACATTTCATTCTACTCTCACGTCCTTTAATAAACAACCCTTAAAGTTGTAGAAACTGCAAAAAGTACCCTATAGTATATAAATTTGTCTTTTTTATACATTGAGGTCTAATATAGACCAATAAATTTCCGTGAAAGCAAACAATATGGTATGAGGTGTAGTCCATCCACATTTATCTCGCGTTGAGAACTTTTATAATCTTTCGAGAGGGTGTATATACGGGATCGGTGCATCATTCGATTTAATACCTGTTTTCACCATCTAATCAGCATAAATATTTGCCTCCCGATACACATGAAAGATATCGAAGTTAACATGATTTGCAAGTATAGTCTTTCACTCTTTGAGTACTGCACCCGACCAATCCCCCTTACTCTCACCGCCCTTCACAAGCACATTTAGCTCAAGCGAATTAATCTCAATGAAAACGATATCATACTTAAGAGTAATTGCCATATACAAACCAAACTGTAAAGAGAAAATCTCAGAATGAAACGTGGGATTTACTAGAAATGAAACTGTGAATCCTCATTTACTATCTCGAAAAGGCCCCCAACTTTCGCTCTACTAGTCCTTTGTGCTAAACTACCATCTATGTTGAGTTTAATGCCGAAAGCCGGGGTAACCCATTTAACTAGTGACTTCTCTCCGTGGAAATTATCCCCCCGTCTCACTCTCTCCCTACAACTGTATTTATAACTAGAGCTTTACATGTTCTTATCGAATTCTCGTGGGGATTTTCTTCATAACATATTTCGTTCCAATTAATCCAAATGTGACAGCATAAAGAGAACGTGACAGTCGTAAGTGCTAGCCTCTCCTCTTTTTAAAACCGAGCAATTCTTTCGACCATTCAAGATCCTGGAAGGCTGCTGTCACAGTAGATCCGCTCGGTACAACACTTGTAGTGGTTTCATTCCTGCCTAGATTGTTTTGTTGGCCTAAATTTGCGAGATCAGGTGCAACCTGCTGAAACACATTGTAACTATTATACATGTTGTTAACTTCTCCATCGGCCATTACATCAATATTGTGTCACGTACTAACCTCACCTATTAATAGCATTTTTCCCAGTATTAGTTGTTTCCAAAAAAAAGTTGTCCCAAGTTAAGACCTCTAATCTAATGTTGTTGTAATTACTTTTGAGTTGCTCACCAGCAGCTGAAGAAAATGCTTGGTGATGTTCCATTCAAGTCCTCGCGGTATTACACAATATATCAAGTTCAGGCACCCATTCCAGAGCTCATCATACTTCCGGTAGTTTCTTGAGCTACACCACAACTCCTACATAATGGTGACACCTCAATTACACGTGTACCCAGATTCATTGATGTGGGAAGACAGTCCCATAAGGCCCGTCAAAGAAGAATCCGTATTTTTTGCAGAAACTTTAGCGACCAAATATTTTCCCATCTAAAGATCGCAACCGCATCCAGCGCTTTAATTGACTTATAAGCTGATTTGACTGGAAAATATCCATGATGCCTCTAACTTCCACTTCTACCAATACCGATGTACACTATACACTTCATCAATACCATTAGAAAGTATACTGTTGCATACTCTTGAATCTGATTGTTTAGCTATTCGCCTCATGAAACCTCCTTAAAATATTTAGATTTTATGCATTGTTTGGATTTAGATTATCAAAGGAAAAGAAATAATATGAATATAAGAATATTAAAGTAATGGAAAGAATAGTGATAACCGTGTATGGATTATAATTATATTACTAAAGGAAAAGAAAGTAATTGATTAAAGAATCACTTGTTTGGATTCACGTTATTAAAGGAAAGGAAAATATTATTTTACATAAAAATACTTTTATACCCTTTTTGTGTTATGTAAAATATTATATATTAAAATTATAAGGTTACTTGTGACATTTTAAAAAGTAATCATTTCATTTCCTTTGACATGACTCCAAAATGGGAGGATTAAATAATTGACATTTTTAAAGGAAAAGAAAGGATTGTGTAATCCATTGAATTATTTCCTTTAGTTAAAAATCGTTTTCAAACAATGGAAAGAAATTTAATCCTATCATATCTTTTCCTTTCCTTTAAAAAATTGAATCCAGACAATACATTAGTGTTTTGGCCCAAAGCGTTTTGTCCATTTTAAATATCTTCCATCCTAGCTTAGTGAGTAAAACTTTATTAAAACTCTTTGCATCCCGGAAACCTAGACCTTCGTCCTTCTTGTTACGGCAAAAATTCTCCTAAGAGAGCCAGTGTATCTTCTTAGACTCATCGTCCGTTTCCTAAATGAACTCCTAAATAATTCTATCGATTTAATTACAAACATAGTTCAGAAGTTTCATTGTTTTCATAGTATATGTACGAATGGAGCTAAGGACCACTTGTGCAAGAGTTATCCTTCACCCAAGTGAGAGATTTTGCAACTTTTAATTTGGTAGTTTATTTCGCATGCTCACAGTTATTCTTCTAAAAAAAACCCTTGGAAGACGGCTGGCACAAATAGTTGTACCCAACTACATACCTACCGAATCAGTCAACACGAAACCACTTCTTTCCAATAACTTCACCCTCTTTTCTTGTTGAACGTATGTAAAGAATAATATTATTGAAATTTCTTTGCTTAGTGTTTGCCTCACTTCATCACAAAAGGACTTCATTACCCCATTCATCAAATCAACTAGGGTTTCTAACAAATAGGATTATGTCATCAACAAAGAAATTATGAGAGATCGAATGACACTATTTATGAAGATGAATTGCGTTTCATTCCCCACTTTTGCATAGATTTTGAATCACTAGCGACAACCGCTACATACAGATCAAGAATAGATATGGGGAAAGGGGATCTTCTTGATACGGTGTGAACGACTCTAGTGGGAAACCATTCCATAATATCTACATAGAGTTAGAATGTATAGCGGAGATAATAAGACTTACCCAAGACAAGGGAAAATCGAAGTTCGTGATGGTGTCTTCTAGGAATCTCCAACTCATATTGTCATAGCATTTGCAAGATTAGTTTTTACTACCATGGATCCAATCTAACCTGTTTTCTTATATGATACTATCAACTACTACCTGAACCAGAATTATAGTATCCGTGGTAGAGCGCTAGGGAAGGAAACTTGTTTGATTTGCACCAATGCTATTAGCTAGTAAAGGACATAATCTATTCGCCAAACTTAGCTTGAACATTAATCAAGCTAATGGGATGAAAATGGCTAACCATTTCTGGATCATTAACTTCTGGAATCCAGTGAAGTAGAGTGGCGTTTAGGCACGATGGCAAATAATATCAGAGATGTTAAAATTCTACGGAAAGAACCCATTAAATGAAATCAACAATTCATTCCGTCAAAGATATATATATATATACACTATGTGTCATATTTTAAACCCTATAATTAAACCACAATAACCACTCTCAAATGGGAAATACTTTTTCCCTATACATCAATAATAAATATAGTTTGGTAGCTCGCGCGAATGAGGTTGCTTGAACGAAGCCCATTTGAGATGAACATATAAATTATAGATTCATGGCAAAGTACCAGTACCCACCGTGGCAGAGCGAGACTGAGTTCGATCTTAGAGCTCAGTGGTTGAGAGAAGGTGTCACCATAGATGCCTCATTCATGGTTACAGAGCTACGAATTAGTGTAAGTTCGTTAATGGTGGTTAGAAGTTTAAAGATATTGAAACTTTAAATATCTTGCAAAAGGATTCAGTGACATGTCTGGAGCTCGAAAAACGCAAGCAGAAAAATTTTTTGTTTATGGGGGATCTGGAGTTCGGTTAAGCTACGATGGTGGTTCGTGTTAAAGCATGTTGTACATGGAGGATATGGAGTACTAAAATAACTCAAGTAACACCAATGGATTGCTCAGTCTCCTTTCAAATCGTTAGCTCAGTGGTGGGAGCAAAGGTGTGATAAAATAATAGATAAATAAAGAGTCACACACCCTTGAGAACCACGGAACTCACTGCAAGTATCACAGATCGTATGCAAGTTTTAATGATAAGTCAAGTTCGTTCGCAGGGATTGTATCCGTTAGATCAATTTATGTTTAACAAGCGTAGATGAATTTAGATGTTTGAATAAAATATGAAAAGGTAAATAACTATCTAATGCAAATAAATAAATAAAACAATTAAACAAAACAAATAACTAAATATGAAAGTAAGTCAAATAGATTAAGATTACTACGTCTATTACTAAATTGTTATTCTAACCTGTCACATTAAGCATTATATATTAACCAGGATTGCAACAAACCTTAGTGGCTATCTAGTCACACTAGACGATTATGTGGTGTGTCAATAACTAAGAATAATCCTAAGATTGATCAGATCTAGGAAATAGGTCAAAACACATAATACAATATACGCCAAGCTTAATCAATTAAAATAACCAAATAGTATTTAAAGATCAAAATAATAATCCAACAATTAAAAGTAAACTTACAGAATAAAAGCTTAGAAATATGGTGAGAATAGATCTATAGCTAATTACTCTAGGTATAGAGGAGGTGAGATGTAGAAGAGGAGTTGTCAGTTCTCCAATCTTCTTCTTCTTGTCTTCTTCTATAGGTCAACTTGCTTCTTGGATGAATAGCTTGATTCTAAGGATGAATATCTATCTAAAGGACTAAGCTATTGTTTAAACTAAGAAAATATAAGTAAAGACTAAGCCTATACTTTGCAATTGAGCAAGGACATGTTTACAATGATAAGAGGGTGTATTTATAGGTATCTTGGAAGCCCTAATTCGTTTTCTTGAAGGAGAAGTAAGTAGTGGACTCCAAGCCCAACTCAAATTCGTAACCCTAAAAACATGAAATCAGGTCCGATCTTCTTTTGACTCTAACAGCTTCAATATTTATCCGTTTGACGCGTATGAATATACCAAATTGATCGTCTCGGAAAGCTCTTCAACTTTGCTCTTGACCATTTCTCCAAATTCCACACCGTTCTTGAGATATAAGCTGATTTGTGGTCGTAGGTGCAGAAATTCAGGATTAAGGCAGGTTTTCCTTTTCCATGTTTTTAGCTTTTATTTCCTTATCTCCAATTACCATGTCTATCTCTTTCCATAAGTTGTAGTCTTTGACTTGGAATCTAATTAATCTCCATAATTATCTTTAAAGCTTCACACTAAATAAATAATTAAACCCAATATGCTCTAAAAATATTATTTTACTAAATCAAGACTCAAAATAGGAAAGTGTAACATTTCTCAAGAAAAACGACTATAATGACTTCTAAATCACTAAAAATGATGTCTCATCCTAATATAAATCTATCACAAATGAGGAGACATCAAGACCCCCAACTCAAAGTTGTATCGTCCCGATACAATAAAGATAAAAACAAAGGGAAGTCTCTAAATACACACCTAGGTCAATTAAGCACAGAAGACAGAAGACAGAAGAATATGGAGAATAGACTCGAAGCAACTACTCAGAAAATCTCATGTAATAATATTTATAATCTACATACCTGTACACTTCTCATATCCACAGTCAACACGGCTTGAATTCAAGATCAGATTAGTTTCGCAATGTAAGAAGGAGAGGAACTTTACTCAGTTTACCAAGGAAGCTATAGATTGTTCATCGAACTTCACTAGTATCCAAAGATCCATTTAACTACTCTCTATTGGCTCAATCACTTCTCAATTACATAGCAAAGAATCACAAGGTCTTTAAGGTTGTAATGTAGGCTTAGGGACGGTATGATAAGTATATTTGGATAATTTAGAGTGAGCTTTTGGCTCTCTCCTCACTAGCCATCAACGAATCGCCCTAGAGCTTGAGTTACTCTCATAAAACGTTTCTCACTCAACCCAATGATTTCTTTGATGCACAATTTAGCATCCCCAATAACCCAATTAAAGCATAAGATGTTCACATAAAAATTCCACTTTGCCGGTCCGAATATATATATTTTTCTTTTCAAATCAATTTCTTTTCTATAGCCATGACTCTCTTTTTAATGTTGAGATATCACGCTAATTTTCTCATATATATATTTTTATGCCCTTATTGGCAAAATTAGCTCGAAGCTTCTTTTTCATTCACTATTACCCCGGCAAAGGGTTACAATACAAATCTGTGAATCATCATCAATATAAATAACAGAGCACAATTAATAAGCTCAAAATCCCATCCCAATAACAATTCCCATAATGGTGGACCCACCACCCCAAACTCAAGCTCTAAAACAACTGTCTATGCATCGCGATTCGAGTGCGGGTCATATGGAAAAGTCCTATAATCTAAAGGGATATGGCTTATAATGTGTTTAAATAAAAAGGCTTTAGAAAGGCTAGAAGGGGCTGAGAAGGATATAGCATATAAATTCAAGGTGAGAAGGTATAAAAAGGCTTCAAAGGCTTCAAATATGAAAGAACCGCCTTAATCACTTTCTACACTATGTACTTTCGTTATTTTCTTACCTTTAGCACTTTCATCAAATGGGTTTATCCACTAGCTTGGATCTCACGGCCTACACACTTCTCAAGGTTCCCTGAGATCGAACATACTTTCTATCGCATTGCTCACTAATCTTTTCTTTACTATCAATGTGTGTTTTCCTGCAAATACTCAAAGCATACAAAATAAATAGCTCATAAACATACTACTTTCTATCATTAACTTACTGAGTTTATGCTTTCAAGCTATTAAACACACTCTACATACATCTAAACCTTCTCAAAAATTTTAATTTTACCTAAAAAAAACAGAAAAATGGAGATGAGAGACAACGAATCCCCACACCCCCAACTCAAAAATGAGCCGTGTCCCCACGACTCGAAAAGACTCGAAAATAAAATAAAAGAAATTAAAATTTTAGCACATATTGCACATAAAAGAGTTGGTAAGGAAGAAAGAAAACATACTCTTCGAGGCAATTGCCTCGCCTGATCAATACCCGGAGTAGGGTGCAGTGCTTTCCATGTATGAAAACTTCTATTATCACCAATTTCGCTTTCCCTTACATCTTCTTATGCTCCATCCCAATCAATCACACTCTAGAAATCTCTTCTTTATCTTCTTCCAACTTTGCTCTTTGAATTATCTCTCATGTGACAGTTGTTCATCCAGGAATATGTTTTGAATACAGCTACTAGCGTCCCAGAAGCTTTTGTTCATCTTAGGTTAAAGGACTATCGATTGTAGAGGTTGTGGTGTCTTCCTTATGAAAGTTTAAACCTTTTTGTTCTTTGAATTCACCACATCTTTCCTCTACTCTCTTGATCCGATTTACCTTGTAATTTATTCCCAAAGTAGTACCCATCTCAATTGAAATCTTCTAGAGCTTACCCAATACCTTGCTTTGATTCTTCATATCCCTTAACACTTAATAATTTCTCTATTCTCTTTATCATCTCTTTTGACCCCCAACTCAAAGCTTTGAACACTCTTGAAATTTATAACTTTATGATCATAGGTGGAACAAGCTTTATTTTGGTTAGGAAAGGTGTTAGGATGACAATTCTCCATATGGGTATGATTGAATCTATCTTTGGTGATGTGGGTTTAAGGAATTTTGGGAAAAGATTTTGAAATTCATGGCTTTGATTCTCCGTTTCTAGGTGTTTTGATATGATTCGGGTGCTTGAATCTTCTTTGTAATGATGTAGGGAAGGCTTTGGATGTGAATTCATGGTGATTTCGTGGTGTTTTGATGTTAGGTGAAGGTTTTTATGAGCTTTAATGGAGTTAGGAGAGTTTTGGAGAAGAGAAAGAGGCTTGAGGTTTATGAAATTCGGAATTAATAGCTCTATATCTCTTTTATAAGCTCAACCCGTAACTTTCTCTTTCTGGCGGCGTGGCGCGGTATACCGGGCATATCCTCCGGTATACCGAAACATCTGATGATCAAAATTTTTTTTAGCTTCTGGATAAAACCCGTGGTAGGACCCCGTGGTACGTGTTTGTGCGCTGCGGACCATGGTCCGGTGTACCGCGGGGGTGCTCCGCGCCTCCTACGTCAAAAAACCCGTGGTAGAACCCCGTGGTACGTGTTTGTGCGGTGCATGGCGCGGTATAGGGTCCGGTATACCGGACCCATCAGCTATTTTTTTTTTTCGTTTCTGGATAAAACCCGTAGCTCTACCCCGTGGCACGGGTTTTTACCGTGCGGTGCACCGCGGCTAAGGTCCGGTGTACCGCACCTGGCAAAAACCTCCCCAACAGCTAGATCTCGAAAAGTTATGCAGTTTAGGCTCAAAAATCACCTGATTCCGACATCCGAGCGCAAAGATATTACTTGCCGAAGTTTCTGTCTGAAAAAAAATTTGTTCGCCTCCCTAACTTGATTTCTCCAATACCTAAGCATCAAAAACACTAATACCTTTCTCAAATATGCAATATCAACTAAGAATAACTAAATTAAACATAAATTAAAAACGTAAAAGACATGAATATTAAAAAAAACTACGGGTTGTCTCCCGTACAGCACTTTTGTTTAACGTCTTTCAAAGTTAGACGTGTTACCTCGATTAAGGCTTGCGTACATAACCTCCCCAATAACGGGTTAGGTCATGCTCATCTACTATCCGAAGTTTGTGACCCTTCTTAGCTTGTATTTCAATCCGTTTTGACGAAACAACTCTTGTAACTACAAACGGACCCATCCACGAATCCTTGAATCCCCGTGGTCTATTCTCTTGTTTGGGGGCTTTCCATGCAACCATGTCACCAACCCCAAACTCACTTTTGATTCTCTTTTTCACGGGTTGACTGTGTACTTTCTTTTTAATTTCTTTTGTCACAACTCGGAGTGTCGGGGCTTCTATACGTGATTCCTCATGCTTTTCATCCACCAAGTGGAATATTTTAGATTCTTTTCCCACTTGGAAAGTCACGGTTCCCCTATGCATATCAATTATACTGTGACTTGTCGCCAAGAATGGGCGTCCAAGTATCAATGGAACATGTTGACCTGCAATGCTATCAAGGATAACAAAATCTGTAGGTATAGTTAAAGTACCTACTTGGACAAGCACGTCTTCAATGACTCCCCATGGCTTTATCGTTGAATTATCTAGGAGCAGCAGATCAATATCTTTTCTTTTGGCATCTCCCATGCCTAACTTCTCGAACAAACTCTTGGGCATGATATTCCTTCCTGAGCCCAAGTCACACATCGCTTTAGCTTTGAAATTACCACCTATATTAATGTGGAGATATAAAGCTCCAAGATCTTGCATCTTTTGTGGTAATTTCTTTGGAATGGTCGTCAAGCTTTCTCTAGTATGGTCCCTATTCTCAATTTCAACTTCTACACTTTCACTCTTCTTGGACAGATCTTCCTTGCAGACTATCGGTGGTGTAGGCTCTTTATATGCGATTACGTCCTCTATGCATATCGTGCTTTGTTCTTCTAGCTCATTAAGTGGAACTTGTGGTGATTCCACTTCCTCCTCTTCTTGAAGGCTGAACTCTTCAACAACATCGAACCAAACATCGCTATCGATTTCAGTGGCCTCATCATCACTTTGTTTACCTAGGCCAGTTTGCATATATGGGACGTCGAGTATAGGAACAATGATTTCTTCTGGGCTTGACGTTTCATATTTATTATCACCACTAGGATATGTAATGCTTTGTAGATGAGGTGGTGATAGTAATGGTTGTGTAGGTGGTGGTTCCACCTTACTTTCTTCTTCTTGCACCTTTTGTGCGGTTGTCTCTTCTTTATCGGTTTCTCTTTCTTCTTCCACATACTTGAATTCTGGTTCAACCTCCTTTGTAATTTGATCTTTAACAATTACTTCTTCTAAGCTAAGCTTGGTTGGTTCTTCTACGGTTGAAATTTCGAACCCAACATTGCTATAACCCAGTTTCTTATGTAATTCTTGTTGTAACTGTTGATTGATCGTAGTGAGGTCCGTTAATCTTTGCTTCATTGCTTGATATTTTTGGTGCATCGAACGTATTAAGGTTGTATTAGCATCTATCTTTGCCGCATGTTGCTTTTCCATACTCTCCAGATAACTTATACTTTCAAAAACTCGGTGAGATGGAAATGCTTGTCGAACCTGTTCTTCTATGATGCTTCGGATTAACGGTGGAGTCTCTTGCTGATATTTTAGAGAAGAATTGGTCACTTGCGTGACTTGTGTCTCCAAGGCCTCCACTTTTGCAGTTTGCTCATTGTGGAGCTGCACAACATTTTGAACCAGATTCACTAAATTACCCATCAGTCCTTCGAGCTTGGTTATAGCTTCTTCTTGTGGATTATGCATGGGTTGTGGTGGAGCTTGCAGTTGATAGCTCGAACCTTCTTGATAAAAATCTTGACTTTGGGCCCCATGCATATTTTGTGCGTAATAATTCTCCATACCTAATAAACCTGAGAAGAGACTAAAAAGAAAACGCGTAAAACTGAAAACAAATAAAAACTTCTACACTTAATAACACAAAATAGATTTAACTTAAAGATAAATCCCCGGCAGCGGCGCCAAAAACTTGGTGGGAGCAAAGGTGTGATAAAATAATAGATAAATAAAGAGTCACACACCCTTGAGAACCACGGAACTCACTGCAAGTATCACAGATCGTATGCAAGTTTTAATGATAAGTCAAGTTCGTTCGCAGGGATTGTATCCGTTAGATCAATTTATGTTTAACAAGCGTAGATGAATTTAGATGTTTGAATAAAATATGAAAAGGTAAATAACTATCTAATGCAAATAAATAAATAAAACAATTAAACAAAACAAATAACTAAATATGAAAGTAAGTCAAATAGATTAAGATTACTACGTCTATTACTAAATTGTTATTCTAACCTGTCACATTAAGCATTATATATTAACCAGGATTGCAACAAACCTTAGTGGCTATCTAGTCACACTAGACGATTATGTGGTGTGTCAATAACTAAGAATAATCCTAAGATTGATCAGATCTAGGAAATAGGTCAAAACACATAATACAATATACGCCAAGCTTAATCAATTAAAATAACCAAATAGTATTTAAAGATCAAAATAATAATCCAACAATTAAAAGTAAACTTACAGAATAAAAGCTTAGAAATATGGTGAGAATATAATTACTCTAGGTATAGAGGAGGTGAGATGTAGAAGAGGAGTTGTCAGTTCTCCAATCTTCTTCTTCTTGTCTTCTTCTATAGGTCAACTTGCTTCTTGGATGAATAGCTTGATTCTAAGGATGAATATCTATCTAAAGGACTAAGCTATTGTTTAAACTAAGAAAATATAAGTAAAGACTAAGCCTATACTTTGCAATTGAGCAAGGACATGTTTACAATGATAAGAGGGTGTATTTATAGGTATCTTGGAAGCCCTAATTCGTTTTCTTGAAGGAGAAGTAAGTAGTGGACTCCAAGCCCAACTCAAATTCGTAACCCTAAAAACATGAAATCAGGTCCGATCTTCTTTTGACTCTAACAGCTTCAATATTTATCCGTTTGACGCGTATGAATATACCAAATTGATCGTCTCGGAAAGCTCTTCAACTTTGCTCTTGACCATTTCTCCAAATTCCACACCGTTCTTGAGATATAAGCTGATTTGTGGTCGTAGGTGCAGAAATTCAGGATTAAGGCAGGTTTTCCTTTTCCATGTTTTTAGCTTTTATTTCCTTATCTCCAATTACCATGTCTATCTCTTTCCATAAGTTGTAGTCTTTGACTTGGAATCTAATTAATCTCCATAATTATCTTTAAAGCTTCACACTAAATAAATAATTAAACCCAATATGCTCTAAAAATATTATTTTACTAAATCAAGACTCAAAATAGGAAAGTGTAACATTTCTCAAGAAAAACGACTATAATGACTTCTAAATCACTAAAAATGATGTCTCATCCTAATATAAATCTATCACAAATGAGGAGACATCACTCAGTAAGGAGAAATATAATTTTTTTCTTTCCTTTATGAATTTTGAAAAGAATGTTTTTCATTTTTTTATCTTTTATTTGTTTATTTTCATTAAGTTATTTTTTATTTTTATTGCATCATGTGTAAAGTGGTAAAAAAGAATGCAATTAAGGTCCAATAACACCCTATTATCGATAATAGGGTTGTTTTCCATCACAATATTGTTCCTTGTTTTCTATATTTCCTTATAAGAGAAAGCGATCTTGGGGATTACTTCTCTTTTCAGACTACCTAACTTGAGGAGAGACGAGCTAAAGAAAACAAGTTAGTCATGAAAATGATTCCCAAACTCACGAGAGATTAAAGGGAGACTTGATTCATACCTTTTTCGTCTAAATACATGGGAATAATATATGTTCCACAGGTTTTGGCCTTTGTGGAAAATGGGGCAAACGTTAGGCTAGACACAATTTCTTATAAATCTACTCCCTCCATTCCATTATAATTGACTTTTTAGAGTATTTCACACATATTAAGAAGCCTAAAAACTAGAAAAAAATTAATTAAAAATGACCAATATATCCCTAATTATAAGAAAGAGAAATTTAAATACTTGGTTATTGAAATATTTTAGAAAGAGGGTAAAAATCAAGAAAAATGTTATTTATTTGGCATTGGAAATATAAATATGACACATATTGTGGAATAATTTTTTTTGCCTAAAGAATCAATTATTAGGAATGGAGGAATATTTGGTTTAGTTGGGGAAATGGATCTAATGATTTCTAAATGAAGATTTAAGTTTTAGTGGAATTGAGAACTTCTAGATTATTTTCCACGTATACTAGTCTGTAGCATGGTAGGTCTTGGCTTGATCTGAGATCCTTCTCTTGCCAATTAATAGACCCAAGCCTTCTTTATACCCTATTCTAATAGAGTAGGTACCATTCAACGTAGCAAGTCAAATAATGGAGGTGGGTCCGACTTTGAAAGGGAGCAAGACACTTATGACCTAGTTCACACTATCTTGGTACATGCACGAGTGGATGATTTGTAAGTTCCATTGCTTGGTTCTTGGAGTGATCAGATCAGGGACTTTTAGGACTTCGTTCCACTGTTTTGACTTAGAAAGACTATAGGTATGACTAGCTGTCTTCCCAAATAGCATAGGTTTCTAATTCCCTATGGACAAAATAGCCTTTTCTTTTTGAGGAAATTCTCCCTCGCAATAATGATTTGCCAGACCCAAGAAACTCTAATATCGAGACTAGTTTTCCATACATTTCACTCTCTCTCTCTCTCTCTCTCTCAAATTTTCAAGAATTTGAATTAAAAAAACTTTCCTTACCACAGCCCCTTTTTATGATGACACGACAACTTTCTTTCCTTATCTTTCCTTTTGGTCCTTGGTTTTTCATAGCAGTGATTATTTTTTACCTTTTCTTTCTTAAATTTTATTTAGTGATTATTTTTGTTGTTGTTTGATTTTGGTTTATTATTGATGTTATATCTCATATATTCCTTTTGTTTTATTGTGTAAGGAATGATGGTGGTGGGTATTTTGGCGGGTTTCAGTGTTCTGTTCTTGGCTTTTTGGAATTCGCCTCCAACATGTTCGACAATTTACTCCAACAAAAATTCAACACTCTCAAAGCCTTTTTATTCATTTTTGTGCCATTGTCGATCTTTACATTTCTATTTACTAGGATTTTTTTGGACAAAATGTGCTTGGGTAGAGGCTTTTGTGCCATTTGATAATTTTAGTTATGAGTCTGGTTTTTTTGTCTCTTGCAACAAGGTGAGCCATTCTTTTACGCGTGGTTACAACTATAATATTTTTTGGCGACATGGAAGACATGGAGGAGAGATTTTGTCGTTCATTGCTCATTTTCTCGATTTTGTTGTGTTTTGGGAAAGGGTGCAGGCTACCCATGAAGGGTGGAATTTGGAGTTTTCTAGGTGATCGGGGTTGTCGATGTGGTTTTGTGTTGTGTTTCGTCCGTTCAGGTTTTGTCCAACTGGATCTAGATATTAAAGGCGGTGGGCTCTCGACTTGGTATAAATAGTTGGTGTTTTTCGTTCACTCATTGGTCTTTATTATCCACTCTTGATAATTCGTGTATTTGGTGGCTTTGGTTGACCTTTGGTTGATATTTCTTTCAACTTTGATCCATCATGCGTCTAAACAATTTTTGTGAGAATTTTAATGATTTAATATTTTCTTCTCCAAAAATCGTATTTTTTAGTTGTTTTTTCTTCTCGTGGATGCTAAAAATCCCAGTCAACCTTTCCACCCTTCTTCCCCCTCTTTGAGGCCTTAGATTATCGTTCCAAGAATTGTTTAGTTTGGACTTTTTGAATTATTAGGTTTCATGTTTCGTGGTGTCTTTTGCTGGAGGGGATTCGAATTATGTACCTCCCCATTAAGTATTGAAGAAATAACACGACTCTGACCAGTTGAGCTAACCCAACTGGGTTATAATTCTTAATTTTGTTTTAGTAAATTTTTTCGTTGGCATAAAAAGAAACACCTAAAGTCAATATTTTGTTCAGTAAAGAATAAAGATTTGTAAGAAACTTTTTTGCTAATTTTGATCTTTTTTCTTAACTTATAATGTTTTTTGTTTTCAAACTCAGGTACATTAACTAGCGATTTCTTAATGTTGGGCCTCAAGTATAGGCCCATTCTATTCCTCGTAGATATTAGGAAGTGAATCCAAATAGGGTCCTACAAATCTATATTACTCAGGCTCCCTTTTTCTTTCCATCCTCTTCTTTTTTCCCAGTTCTATTGCTTCCATTTTGGAAATACAATTTACATATATTGAGCTTACATAGCGGTTCGACCCAAAAGAAACACTTTATTTTTATCTAATGCACTCGATAAACATGTTTTTTTAAAAAGTTGGGGTTAGCTCAACTGGCTACGACCTTGGTTCTCTTTTTAAGCGGTACAGGTTTGAACCATGTCAATGACTTCAAATCCAAAATCGTTTTCCGATATATTAAAAAAACATGGTTTTTTAACGATCCTGAAATTGTAGATTTTTTTCCAAGATATTGATCTAAAAGTGATTCGTGAAATATATATATGCCACAAGGTTACTATTATTATAAAAAGTCTTCAACAAAGTCTTCAAGATTCAAAATATCCAAATTATCTTCAAAATATAAGCATTATCGCATCACCGCCGGTGGTGGCATTGAGTGTCGTTCCGTTGTCATCCCACGATCCGCATCATCATCGATAATTATACTGAACATAGTCTGCAAATTTAACACTAAGCACGTTTTTAACATTGATCACATTAATTTTTAACACTTAGCAAGAAAAAAATTACTGAGTAAAGGCATATAACATTTTATAACTAACACTAAATAATAAAATAAATACAGTAAGCACATAGAAAAGGGAAAATGACCCAAAAAATCAAAATAATATTATTTTCAGCCCAATAACATCAATGACAAAATTTCTGCCCAATAAAATCATCAATTGAATTATTTTATATATTATTTGACTATACTATCCCTACTTATTTTTTATATTACAAACTATTTAATATATATACCAATTTCTTTTCTTCTTCTCGTTCAAAAGCCCCAAATCATAATCCCACCACAACCCATCCCATCAAAACTCCATTCTTCTCCATCTAAGAACACAAATCCACTCTTCACCTTCTTAGCCAGTGGTGCACCACCATTTATGGAGGAATTGTGCGTCATTGTCGAGATATAGGAGGAATTGTGCGTCATTGTCCATGGCACTACCTGTTTGTCACTTTCAAATCAGGTCAGTAATTGTTTTATTTTTTTAGTCAATTCAAAAATTGTGTATTAGTTGATTGGGTCCAGCAATTTATCAAGCGCCTTATGTGTTTTCTCAAAACTAATATTATTACCATGTCTGGTATTGTTTGAATCCGTGAATTTCAACGTGTCTTTACTACCCAATGATTGTGAAATATTAGGAGATGTTAACTGATTAAACATCATGTTCGAATCCTTCTTGTCACCATCCGAATTAGCTTCCAGATCCGGTACAGGTAAGTCATTTCTGTTCTTTCAGCCTAATTAATGCGCCTTGTAACTTTATTACGAATGGTATGGTCATTCGATTATGTCCAATTAAATTGATTGTATTGGTATATCAGAGTACCTTTTTTTCAAGTCGGTCCACCATAGATTGACTATTTTTCCATGAGCTCCTAAAATATCCCTAGTTATGCGAAGTAGCTAAATCTATCCATGTATTCACATGCGTAGGTGTTCTAAATTGGGCTTTCAGCTACTGGAACCAGCCCAGGCTCTCTTGAATGCACATGGTATTTCTTCTAAGACTAGCTTGATTAAAGTGTAGTATTGGATTAATTTCACTTATTTTTTTGTTTAACCTTAGGTAATTGTGTCTATAACCTAAGTTAAATCAAAATGGCTAAAGGAGTAGATGCTAATATATTAATTAACATTTTAAATCTTGTTACAGGCTGAAGAATGCTTGAAAAAGGAGAAGGATAGAGTTGATCATTATCTAAGGGATGAGAAATAATAAACCAAACTTAAAATCATTTTGTTAAAATTTGGGGTGTTTCTGCAGAAAGAGCAATGTCAAATCTTGACTTGACATTCGTATAAATAGAAGCAACTTAACTTACAATTATTGGCACAATAGGTTCATAAAGATCAAGCACTTGTTGAGATTTGTGGCTCATACAGGACCAATGCTTTACTGAGAAATATTCCACATAGTAGACATCATGCTTGGAAGTTGACTCTAAGAGATTCCTCATCTGAACAAATGGATCTTGAAGGCTTTGATAGTCGTCATTATGAGCTAAATTTTGTAATCAACGAAGCTGAAATAACCCATCAGGCCATCATGTTATCTTTTTTTGGGTCATCACGTTACATGAAGTTTATTTAGTTGATGGGATTTATATGCGTCATGCGATTTTATACGTTAGTTGATGGGATATAGTTGTATTGGTGGGGTTTTATTTAGTTGATGGGATTTATTTTTGTTATGGGATTATATACGTTAGTTGATGGGATATAGTTTGTATTGGTGGGATTTTTTTTGTCAAAATATTGGTGGAATTCAATACAACTTTGATGGGATTTATATGCGTCATGGGATTTTATACGTTAGTTGATGAGATATAGTTGTATTGGTGGGATTTTTTTTTGTCAAAATATTGGTGGAATTCCCTTGACGGGAATCGTCCTTAACGGGAATCGTCCTTGACGGGAATCGTCCGTGACGGGAATCGTCCGTGACGGGAATCGTGCTTGACGGGAATCGTGCTTGACGGGAATCGTGCTTGACGGGAATCGTCCTTGACGGGAATCGTCCGTGACGGGAATCGTCCGTGACGGGAATCGTCCGTGACGGGAATCGTCCGTGACGGGAATCGTCCGTGACGGGAATCGTCCGTGACGGGAATCGTCCGTGACGGGAATCGTTCTTGACGGGAATCGTCCTTGACGGGAATAGTTATTATAGTGTAAGAGTAAACATGTAATCTTATAATAGTAAGTTAATGGATGATTCTTTGGGGCAAGTATAATATTAGTTTGATTTTTTGGGTCATTGACCCCATAGAAAATAAGAATTAGTTAATTAAACATTATAGTTTTATTATATTACAATAAGGATAAATAATAACTCAATGTAAATAAACAAAAAAAAGTTAAAAAAAGAAAGAAAAACTTTCGTTTCAAAAATGCAAAAATAAATAAATAAAATTATATTTCTCCTTACTGACTAACAATATGGAAGAAGACTAACTGATTTTATTTAGCTAGTCTCTCCTCGAGCCATGTAGTCTGAAAAGAGAAGTCATTCCCAGGACCGCTTTCTCTTGCTGGACAATGTGATAAACATGAACAAGATTACGATGGAACACAATCCTACTATTTTTAATTATGTGTTATTAGACTTCAATTGCATGTTTTCTTATCACTTTTACATATGATGCAAACGTTTTTTATCCCAAGGTATATGTTCCCCCTCACTGATACTTCTACTAGTTGGCTAAATTGGTCTTTCCCCCGCAGGATGAGACTAAGACCAACATAGATGCACCTTTTTTCTGAGTGGAGTTACGACATTTAGATGAAAAACCCACTTTGGAGCCAATGTCTTTTGGAATATAAATAAAATACCCCTTGTTTTGTTTTCTCATTTGAGTGTCTTACAGTTTGAAACACTTTTCTATTTGTGTCGCAGTAGGGCATTACCATCGTCGCCTTCTGATAGTGGTGCTTTATTAGTAGATTTAGCCATTTTATCTCCAAGCAATGCCAGTGACTGGCAACTGTTGTTCTTCTGGAGAACATCCGGTGTTTGGTTTGTGCTTTATCGTGTATTAGATGGGTGAAAAGGTATGTGGACCATGTAGTATATTTGTTTGTTAAGAGAGCCGCCACTTCTGTTTTGCCCAATGGTGGGGTGCCTTTCTTTTGTCATGCTCTTCGTTCTTTATTATTGTAAAATATTGTATCTCTAAATGGTTAATGTGGTTTTATTAATATATATGAGTTTAATTTTGAATGTCATTTTTAATTTAATAGGGACACACGTCCTTATTTAATTGAATATACAAATATATTTGAGTATCATATTATCTGGTGGCGGGATTTTCTATTTAGGATTTCTCGAATGCCCTCCACTTAAACCTAAAGTATCGTAGTTTTGTTGAATTCTTCCATGCTAGCATACAAAGTGAATGTGCTAATTTTTATAATATGCTAAAGACACTTGAATAATACTATATATTATACATTCCCAACAAAATACTAGATACCTAGTAGTTTAAAATATATCTCAAAATGTTTAGAGAACATATAATACTTGCTTGAAAGTCTAAATATGTTTAGAGTGTGTTACACCTTTCTTTCGTAGGTGATGACACCAAATATGGAGATTGATTTCTTCGCAATTCTTTTTTGGGTCGATGATTTTTTCGAAAATAATGTTTACTTATATGCAATCATAACACGTGGAAATTATTTCACGTACCTAATTGTTTAATAAATGCATAAAATATGGTATATACTAAAAACTGCATAAGTAGTTACCCGATCCTGAAGAAAAGAACCCGACAGTACTATGTTTAGGGATGACAATGGTTACAGTTTAAAACCAAAACCGATGATAACCGAACCAATTAAAAACCGAATTATATAACCGCGGTTAAAACCATTAGGTTATGGTTTTGAAAAGTGTAACCGATGGTTAAAACCATTAGGTTATGGTTTTAGATAAAAATAAAACTGAATAACCAAAAACTTTTTATTATCATCTATAATTTTTATTCTACAATAATCTAGGTTAAATAAGATATATTAAAAATCTAAACTCAAAATCCAAATACTAGATTTAACCAACTAAATAATAAATATGCAATATAATAAAAGATCAACACAATATTTTATATACTTCAGAGATTTCTCTTATATGTGTGGTTTGATTTCATAAAAATTAATATATTTATTAAATTATCATTCGGTTATGGTTAAAAACTGCAAGATCGTTTAAAAAACAGAAACCGAATAATGCGGTTATTGCTTTGAAATGTGTAACCGATGGATAAAACCGTTAGGATATGGTTTTTAATAAAATAAACAGTTATGATTATGGTTTTTTATATTTTTGCAGAAAACCGAATCATTGTCATCCCTAAATATGTTTAAAAAAGAAACACATGGTGTGAAACCTCAATTAAAAGGAAAAACATGAAACACAACTCGCCTTACAACATAGTCAATAACTATATTAGCTAATCTCTTAATTCACCAGATATGAATATGAGAGTGCTCGTTAGCTATCACATACACGTATTTGTGGATTGGAAACACTGTCCAATTAACTGTCGTAGTGGTGACAAAATATAAAACGTCACTCTGAATGGTGACACAATCATAGGTAGACTGGCTCGTAAAAAAATCTTCGCTCCAAACAACAAGACACTCGACTAAAAAAGAGGAACAAGTGAGAATAAGCAAGTATGCCCCCATACTACAACCACTTCATGGTCTCTCCCAATAAAGCCCGTAACTACCTTATGAAGGCCTACGACTATAGCTGCATTTATTTTTAATGTCATGCAAATGATGAAGCCAAATATACACGTTATATTCATCATCTGTGATTGCTAAATTGTCGGTGGCCTATCCCGTGTATGAGACTTGAGGATCATACATACAATGCTAAAAAAAAAAATCAGATAACATGAAATTGAAAAACAGAAGAACATTGCTAATATTATAGGCATATTCCATAATTTACGTGTTCCTGATATTGTATGTGAACCAACAAGAAAAGATCAATTTTAGGATAGTCTCGTTTTTTTGGCTATCATGTATTTCTATATACTTAATATTGTAAGATAAAAGTCACCGGTCAAAACAAACTTTCTCAATAAAAAGAGTTTTTGTCGAATGAATGAGAGAACTAGAAATTCCTGTTCAAAGTAGATCATGTGCCTTACTGAGCACGCATGAAGAAGTATTTATCGATGAGCAATTAGAGAATATGAACCTTATCGAAAATTATCTGTGAATATAGTTTCCTTATTTACTCTTTTGTTCCTCAATAACCTCCCATGAAAGGGGGAATCGATGGATTAGAACAAAACTACAAAAGGCCTACTATTTACATATTAGTCAGTGCATTAAGAAATTAGTGGAGCCGAAAGAGAATCAAATTGCAATAATTCAAGTAGCGGATGGAAGATAAGAAGGAAATATTCAAATATTCTAATTCAACATGATCATAACTTAATTCTATTACAGATCATCATGCTCTCAAAAGAAGCCTAAAACGGGCTCCACTTTTTTGAGTAATTTACCAAACTGTCCTTTGTTCCTTGCTTGCCTTAAACTACATTTTGTGAATATATTCTTTTGTCCTTCTTTATCCATTGTTATCATAAAAGAAGCATTAAATCCTGAATATATTCTTCAATTTACGGCAGAGAAAAGTAGTACCTGTTCTCCCTTTTAAATTTAATCGATCAAAAATTATTTGACTTAGATAATTTTTTTTTTTTCTGAATTTCTTAATTCACACATAGGGATATTTCATAAGTCGGATCGTGATCATAGAAACATCAGTGAAACTATTGATACAAAATGTAATATAAATGTGTCCGTACGCTAGGTATAAATTAATTCAACTCAATCTTTTGAATTTTAATTGTAGAAAATTTTCTGCTCCAAATATTTCCTTAGTAAGGTTTCCTTAGTAGCTAAAAAGGTTAATTCGGTCATTGTCACATGATGCGAATAAAGTGGTCATGAGCGTACCCTATTCCCGGGAAATCAATCAAGTAAAGGCAAAGTCACTTTGCATTAAAATAGTACACCACTACTACTAAAATGATATAACAAAATCATAATCCATCAAACACTCACGTTGAAGATAACACAAACACAATTTGAAACTAAAAAACCCCTTTACACTCTCTGAACTCTTTTTTCCTTTTAGAAAAAGAGATTTTCGTTAAATAAGAGATTAGATAGAGATATAGATACAAACACAAGAACATGCATCGATTTAGCAACACGGTGATAGGTTTCTTGAACCTCTTCACACTCTTAGCATCAATTCCCATAATAGGGGCAGGTTTATGGATGGCAAGAAGTAGTACAACATGTGAAAGTTTTCTTCAAACACCACTTTTAGTAATAGGTTTCATAATCCTCATAATCTCACTAGCTGGTTTTATAGGAGCTTGTTTTCATGTTGCATGGGCACTTTGGGTATATTTAGTTGTAATGATATTCATCATAGGGGCATTAATGTCATTGACTATATTTGGTTTTGTTATTACAAGTCAAGGTGGTGGTGTTGATGTACAAGGTAGGGTTTATAAAGAATATCATATTGAAAAATACTCGAAATGGTTGAGGAAAAGAATTGATGATCCTCATTATTGGATGGATATCAAGAGTTGTATATTGAATTCAA
The DNA here is from genome assembly GCA_029959085.1 of Nemophila menziesii. Lineage (NCBI taxonomy): Eukaryota > Viridiplantae > Streptophyta > Magnoliopsida > Boraginales > Hydrophyllaceae > Nemophila > Nemophila menziesii. The sequence goes on along the minus strand of JARWIR010000004.1, from coordinate 40,799,993 downwards.
AGACTTGTGGAAAGATTGTTTTGTGGACTCCAATTGATTATCTTACCAAATCTATGTCTCCTGTTCAGGTATATTTTTATATTCTTATCTACTTATTTGCACTAGAGAATTTTTATATTGTGTAAAAGATACATGGTAAGTCCCTATAGTATCCAAATATCGCACTATAAGTCTCTATACTAAGTGAAAATTGCTCTACACATTTTTATATTTTTTTAATTTTCACTATGAAATAAATCCCTATATTATAGAACAATAACTTAGACAATATATTTTGTATAATATGGGAACCTATATATAGTGCAATTAATTCAAAATATTGGTAAGATTATATAATATAGGGGGTTAGTAGTTACTTTGCATCATATAGTGACCTATAGTGTAACTAATCTAAAAAATTATTATAACTTTTTTTTCCAAAGTAATTGCACAATAGGCCATGTCTTATGCAAAAATTGCAATATAAATCCATATAGTATGTAAAAATTGTACTATAAATCTCTGATAATAATTTTTTATATTAATTATATAGTAAGTTCTTATATCATATAAAATCATTAATTTTCTATTTATGTGTTATATAGGGATTCATATTGCAATTAATTCAAATTCTAAGTATATTTTGCATAATATGGGGCCATCGCTCTCCTAACTCTTACCAGAAAATCCTGGTTTCGCTCTATACTTTAGTTTTTCTGAGAATTTTTTAGGTAATACTGTTGATTGCTAAATGAATAAAATAAAATTTATCGTAGACACTATTTTAATAAAAAGACATTTATATTGAATTGGTAAAAATAATAATATTAAACATAGTATTTTAATTTATGTATTAAATTAAAATTTCATCAAATGCAAACATGATCTAAATCTGTCCATGATATTATTGGTATCCCAGTCTGGGTGTTGCAAGCCACCAACTTCATGTGATTACGCTGTAGCCATGCTGGTTCAAGATCCGGATTGCTATAAATGGAATAATGACCCGAACCTTTTATGCTATGAGTGTGAATCATGCAAAGCAGGAGTTCTTGAAGATATTAGAGTTGATTGGCATAAACTTTCTGTACTCAACATAGTGATGGTTGTGTTGCTTATAGGAACTTATTCAATTGGTTGTTGTGCTTTCCAAAACACCAAAAGAGCTGAAACTGATTATCCTTATGGTGAAAATAGGATGTCCAAAATCAAACCTAGATGGGATTTTCATTGGTAAGTCATTCTTAGATTCTAAATTAATTATATTATAAGTTCTTACATTAATATAAGTAAACTAATGCAATTAATCAAAACCATAAGATGTGAGTATAGATTTTATAAAGTTGGGAGCAAATGAAGTTTTGTAAAAAATTGGAGCAGTTTTTTAAAATTCCAGAGGAACTATTTTATTTTATTTTATTATAGGTTTATTAACTTGTAAATAGAAATGGAATTTAAAAATATTATATATTAATTACCCATCTTGATATAAATGTAGTTGTTAAAATTTATTTTAAGAAGAAAAGTTAAGAGATAAAAAACTCATTAATCTTTTTCTTGGACATGAATTTAGTTTTAATAATTTGTATTTTATGATTTTTTCCTGTACACTAATATATATATATGTATATAAAATTTAAGTTGAATTCCATTTATTATTCTATTTTTAAGTTTCCACAACAAAGAAAAATTCTAGATCTACCTGCAATATTTTCGATTCTTTTTATTGAGATAAAAAGCAAAATGAAATGGGAGTATTTAATGGAGAAATATACATCCCTTTCTTAGAGTTCTTTTTAAATAAATATTGAATAAATAAAGAACTATTAGCTCACTGGTCTTGGTCATCCAATCTAGTAGTATAGATTCAAATCAAGTCAATGACTCCGAATCTAAAATAGTTCTTTTATGTAACAAAAAATAAAAATAAAAAGTAATGATATATACCATCCAAAATTATACCATCTAAATATCACTTAATAACATGGTGTAAATTTACCGCCAATGATATGATGTGAATTTACCGTCAATCAACTAATTCATGCCACATTGTTGAATGGTAATTAAATGATATAATTTTGAATATATTATTACTATAAATATATTCATTTTAATATTAAGAGTAATATAATAATGTCTTTTAATTTAGCTTTATCCAATACATTTGTATTTAATATAAAAATCAAATTTTCCCAAAAAAGGAAAAAGTATAAAAGTAAATATATTACATTTTTTTTTATTGAAACTAAAGTTATAATTACCCCCACATTGAACTAACTTTATTAATTTATCAGGTGGAGATGGTGGCATGACAGGAGAAACCAGCTTTACTAGCATATAGTTAAAGCTCTCATACCTTATGCGTAATTATTTATAAAATTTCACAATATATGTAGTAGTCTTCACTCTTCATATTTTGTAGACAATATGGATATGGTTACTTTTTATTACTTTTTCTTTTTACCGGAACTTTTTTATTACTTTTTTTTTGTCAGAATTTTTGTATTACTTTTAAACACCTTTTTTTTTTAAGTCAGCTGCATGTACAAATATCAATTTTTATTATCTAAAATATGTTACACCTTAAACCTTTTTCTAATACATGGAAGGTGAAAGAGCATACTAATAACAAATATATTTAAAATAATATTATTATACCCCTGAATATAAAGTTATACATCAGTTTCGACACTTTTCATCCATTTTTATCTCGTATAATAAATTTCAAAAGATTGTTAGGAGAGCCTCTATACACTAAGAGGGACGGCTATAGACATTGCACTGTGCATTAACCAATCTACATGCACTAGCCTCTCTATATATATCCCTCTGATCTTGAACGAAGCATTTTTTTTTTACAATGGCTCAGATGTTAGGTAGCCAAAATACACCTGATCCTCAACTACATACGGATTGATCCAAAGCTATGATAATTTCCCGTGAATCCACCTCAACCTCAAGATCCTTTACTCCTAGATGCTTAGCTAGAATCAGTCAAGCAACCACGAAGCGCTACTCATTCTACTATCGTCCCCTTATGAGAAGTAATCTTCATAGATAATTCGTCTACCAAACACCCTTCTGAAACCCTAATTATTCCACAACTCTCTCGCATCTTCTATGCTAATCTACACTCTCAACGGATTTGATCTTCCACCCATTGAGGGGCATACCCACCTTACTAGTTCGACTCGCCCACGACTATTAGAATGCAATCATATTACTCTACTATAAGCTTTCACATATTCCCCCACAACAAACTTCACTTTACCTATAATGGCCGACGATCTAGGAAAAATCGCTTTCATTTCTTGAAATATATATCGTCCATATAATGTCCCCAAAGAACACGTTCCATCATACCCCGACAAAGAGTTCTTTCTGCTAAAAGTTCCAATTCCACCACATGGCCATTAGTATCCCAAAATCGGCAAAAAAGGACCCAAATAGAGGTTTCTGTTGTTAGCTTTTCAGTTGGGGGTTTGATCTACTAGCATTGGAATCACATAAGTATTGTTATATTCAACAACATGGTTGAAAGAATGACCCTACAACTATACACTTTCAAAAATCCGTGTGTGTTGAACATCCCCAACAACTATTCCCAATCGTTACACCTGTCTTGAAAGGGTGCAAGGCTGGACGATTAGGGTAGTATCTATTTGAGACTTGAGAGTCAAAACCAAAATGGTGAAGAGGTTTTCTCAAGTTCTGTCTTGGCTCGTGTAGCAAATTTGTTGAAGTCGTGATGTTAAACTCCCGAGTTGCATGAATTGAAGTCTTCCACATATAAAGCTTTGCAATTCGGTCCTTGAAAACCACATGTTGTTTACTCCTCTCCCATAAAGGATCCATTTATACGACTAAAATACAAACAATCTGCAGAATAGGAGCTATAGAGAGATCAAAACCCATTAGTATCGTGGTTTAGGTCTGCCCATAAAAGTTGTGTCTTGGAACAACCTCTAACCAAATGATAAGAATATTCATCCCGCACGCCAAAACACATACATAAAGCCAAAATATCAACTTCTCGTCTAGTAAGATTCATCCGAGTTGGAAGTCTGTTCTTGATAGTCCGCTAAATAACCAGTCTAACTTTTTGCGGAAACATGAGCTTCAACCCTTTCTCCCATTCCACCCCATCCACCTCCTCTTCTTCAACTGATTCTCTCGTGATGGACGGTTTGACCGAATAGATTCCACTCACTTCTCTTTCCCATGATAAAAAAATCCAGCTTATCTCCTGAAACCCCAAATCGTATTTACGTGATTTCTAAAACCTTTGATACCAGAAGTAAATGATGGAACCACTCCCACGATCCATCATCTATCATTTAATACTCCACCTCATTAAATCGCACATCCATATAAATAGGGCATAATACCAAACCAGTTAGGGGAGAATCATCCACCGATAAATCTAGACAAAATGACATATATCTACCATTTTGTATGACCCACCAGGATCCCTGTCTAACCATGGAAATACCCTCCATGATGGATCAAAACATTTGCGAGTCAATAGCTTTTACCCCGTACATGTCGGAATTCTTGAAATACTTTTGATGCAGAGTTCGCGTCCATATAACCCAGTTATCATGAACAACTTTTCATTCCAACTTACGTACTGAATATTTATTCATTCTTTCACCTCTAGAAATCATATACCTCCGTTAATTTTTGGTTGACATAACTCTTTCCACACTACCCACTATATATTTCAGTGTTCCGCCGATACACCCTAAATGAACTCTCAGTGGATACGATCAATCTCTTGGCATATAAAGTCAAGTAATTTTTTTAGTTTGCATGACATACATAGGCATAACTCTTAGGATCGATTGATTAAGCGTAATGCGCTCATCCAAGGACAAGTTCTATCATGTCCCTGCAAGTTTATTTTGTAACCATTAAATATGTCACTGTAAAAATCTCTAGGTCACCTCACGGAGAGAATTTGAACTCCCAAGTATTTCCCCAATTCATCTTTGCATGTAAAACCACTCCTCCTTGTGATTACCTTTACAAGTGCTTCGTCCATATTCATTGAGAAATATATAAGAGACTTTTACTTGCTAATTGTCTACCATACCTCCTTACGATATAACTTCAGTGTTTCCTACAAAATCTCCAAATTATAAGTAGATACCTCAACAAAAAGGATAAAATCATTGTAAAAAAGTACGTGAGAGATAGGTGTCCCCATGCGCAAATGTGTAAAGGTTGCGATACTCTATCCTCTATAATATGTTGTATGAGAATCATCAATATTTCCATGCAAAGTGAAAACAATATGGTGTTATGGGATCCCCTTGTCGAACGCCCCTTTTGGGTCTGAATAGAGGAAGTGTGACTCTATGCCAAATCACGTTAAGATCATGTTCTTCCATTCCTTCTAAAATATCAGTTTCCAAGCTGAAGGGACACACATTGTTTCTAGCGACTCTCTAATGAAACCTCCTTAAATCTTATCGTATGGTTTAGCCAAAACAATCTTTACCGCCATGTAGATTTTCTTTCCTTTAATATGGATCATAACATGATCGGACTTTATTACCAAGACCATGTTATCCATGGTAAATATATTAGAAAAAAACTACTCTGATACGGACCAATTGCTTTAGCCAGCATCGGGCAAAGCCGGTTGACCAACACTGTCATGCTGTTTTTGTAACACATGTTTATCAAGCTGATCAGACGAGACTGAATAATGAACTCTAGAACTTTAACCTTAGCTATAAGGTGGATGAGGCTACCAAAAACCTCCATAGGAAATACACCACCCATGAACGCGTTTTTGTACCACCTCGCAAACTGCATGCCTGAATGTATCCCGACATTTTTTACATAAGCCCACATTCATACCTTCCAGTCCCGGTGCTTTATGAAGTTGCATCTGAAAGACCGCAATTCCCACTTTAATCCTTTACTTTTGCATTTACCTTTGTGGTAATGAGTTTTGCTTTCTAGGGTAATTTTCCATTCATCCTTAATCTGCAGATCTAGAATACACGTTATTTGTTTAATCAAATTCGATGTTCAATATAACAATTTAACATAAAGGAAGAGTTTGATGGGAATTACTTACTTCATGATGGGTAGTGGAATTGGGGGGTTTTTACTCCCCTTTACCCACCTATAAGATTCTTGACATTACAAGTTCACACGTGAAACAAAATATTGTGTCAACAGACTATATTTCATAGAAATATGAGTCGAATGGGGGCTACGTTGAATATAATTTACCTGAAAGTATTATTGATTTAGAGTTATTAAAAAATAAACATAAACTATGTTACATTTTACAACAAAAAAAATTACATAATAAACAATATGTTGACGGTAAAATTATTAGTTTAAATTACTAAAATAATCTTACCAAATAAAAAAAAACTAATATACTCAAACTAATTCAAACTTTTAAATCCAAAATAAAATATAAAACTATCGAATTTCATCTTATAAATAACACTTATAAAATAATCTTTTTCTCCAAATAAGGGCAATTAGATGATATATTATTTACTCGCTAAAGTATACACATCATATTTATTTTAGCTCAATGATAGATAGTGTTTGGATATGTATATTCCGGTAATAATTATCATATATCTAATTTTGAAAGAACACTTTAAAAAAAAATAAAATCTAGAGCATGCAATATTTTTACCTAAAACAAGTTAACAAATTTAATTATTTTTTATCTATTGAATAATATCAAAAAAGGTATTATATATATATATATAATATTCTACGAAATTGATATATGATTAAATTATACCATGATATCTATATTTATTTTAGTTTCATGTAGTTTTTTTATTAACTTGTGAATTTGAGAGAAATCCAATCTCTATTTTAAATAACAAGGAAGTGTCATATATTAAGGAACAATTTTACAAAATCCAATGATCCTATATGTAGAAGAAATTCAAATGATAAAATAAAATAAGGTGATATTCTCGAACTTTCATCTATATCGATCCTTTTAACTCAACATTGTAATACCCACCACTAATTCCAATTCTTAATGATAATTTCAGACTTTGAAACACAAAATATCTTAATTTTATTTAAATGTTTATTATGAATATATTTTACCAATATAGAAGGTCCAATTCAAAGATTCGCCAAGGATTTTCAAATTCACAAGATCGGCTCTGAGGTCCATCTGTTATAACTAGAGGCAATTAATACATTAGAGTCGCCTTAGTTGACACTATTCCCAAATTCACATTGCATATTACCCCCTCAAACTATTTCATGTGTGTTGCTTACCCCTTTAAACTAAACATTAATTTTATAACTATTTGAACTATTTTAAACTAGTAGTGTACCCCCTCTATTTTATTTTTTGTTATTAGATTTGTTCGTACTTCAAGTTTCTATAGTTAAGTATAACTGGAAATGAAACAGAGGGGGTAACCTGCTAGTTTAATATAGTTTAATGATTATAATATCAATTTCTTAGTACATGGTATAATCAATACACATGAGATAGTTTGAGGGGTAATATGCAATATAACCCAATATATATACAAATTTAGCTTTCCGTCCTCTCAAAAGTTGGGATTTCGTGCGTTTTATCAATTAACATGTCCCTAAAAAGTTCTTACCATGAACCACATGTCCTACTAAATCTATGTTTCTAACCAATGCATGATAAGACATCAAACTGAACCCACTCTCGAGATTCTTAACCAGATTAAAAACTGAGTCTTCACTTCTAATAGGGATATCACTACCTTCCTCGTCTCTTTTGATCTTGGGTTCGGGTTTAGCGGGGTTAGATTCAATTTCAGGTTCAGTGAGTTTGAGTTCAACCTTGGGTTTCTTAGATCCTATATAATTTCCAAACTCATCATATAGATTGTTATTATTCATGGTAGAATAAGTATCTTTGCAAAAAGTAATAATTATTAAAAGGTTAACATATACCAAATTAAAGTATTCACTTTGGTAAACAAAAAATTCTTAGAAGCAAACAAGTGTACCAAGATTTAGACAAACCCTTCTAAATCAACAATAATGGCATGCAATTTTTCAATAAACAAAACATAAATACTCTTTTCACATTCAACAATTCAACATTAGATACACAATTTTGTAAAAGGCAAACACAATAACAAGTATTAATATATAAAATCTCCCAACCTTTACAAAATATTACAGCGTAAATATACCTTTAAAGAACAAAAACTGGGTACATTCATATAGTAGAATTAACTCTAAGTATTGACCTTAATAATAACCCACTACAATACTATGCCAAATTATAAACCCAAATTAAAGTAAAGAAAAAAAAAAATATATAGAATATACATACATAACAAGTTATAGAAAGAAATAAGAAGTTAAACTGGGTAGGATTGCCAATGTATACATAATGGGTACATTCATACAGTAGAATTCAGTCTAAGTATTTACCCTAAAAATTCGAGGCGGCAATGCTTGAATAAATACCGCATATGAACCTTATAGAAAATGTATATACTTATTAAGAAATATAGTGAACAAGGAAGCGAAACCTATAGTCGGGAACGGGAAGCAGGGGTGGCTCTCAACATAGTTAGAAGGGCCAAATGTTAGGGCCCTGATAGGGATAAAATGTAAACTAGACCTCCATTATGGATAACAAAGTAACTCATGCAATACGATCTGACTAGTACCTCGAGGAGTAAAACAAGCGTATAGATTTGGGAAACACATGCGTAGTATCTCTGCTCCAATAGAAGGAACTAATATGAGAAAGCCACAACCTCCTTCATGATCATTCAACATATGCCCTATAGTCAAGATATATTTCCGCTAACTTGATGCGCGCTCCACAAGAATAGGAAAGCAGTTTCAAGGACGTGAGAATAAGATGTTGATTTGGGGGACGAACATGGCCTATCTGAATAAAATCTTTGTAATGTAACCTGTAATAACCCAACAATTTCAAGCCATATCATTAATCGAGTTTATTTTTTATCTAAGTTATCAAACTTGTTTCTCCGATCAAGCCAATGCTCATAATTTACTCTTTCATCAAAATACTTCAATTTCACTTAAAACCTATTTAATCCCAAAAAAATCTATCTGGTAAAGTATTTCCTATCAGATGGCGTCGTTTGTGTAAACAACAAGTTCTTCACACATTAAGACAACACCATGGTAAAAGAAATCCCATACTTTGATTTCACCATCGAAGATAGTGACACCAAAAAAGGCTACCAAGCTCGAGATACACCGAGAGAGCGATTGGTGAAAGTATCGCTAGACTCGACAGATCATCAATTGAGGTTGTCTGAAATGCTCACCATAGAATAGAGAGTCCAGACTATGTTGTAGATCTCGGTTTCGCGTCCTAGGCGGTCGACTAGGGTCTAGAGCCTAGGCGGGACTATACGGGGATTAGGCGGTTTTGAATCCAGTTGTGTAATTTTATATATTTAGTAATATATACGTAGTAATTATCACAATTTTAACTATTTAAGACATAAAATCATATAACAACACTATAGTAAGTATTAAAATACTAAAATCTGAGTTATAATATCAATTCTCGAATCGAGAATAAGAATAATAAAATGAAGGCCCAAGCGGCCACTTTTTGCCATCTTAGGCGCCTCTTCCACGACGACTAAGGCACTAGGCAAAAACGCCTAGCGTTTTTACTATGCGTAAGCGGTTGAGGGGGGAGTTGACGCCTAAGTGGCGCCTAGGTGCGCCTAGGCGGAGATTTCTACAAAAAAAAGTCAAGCTACTTCAGACACTATGAGACAACAAAGATTTGTTCACCTAGAAAACAAAAGATATGGTGGGAATAGACCTCGAGTCTCTATCCTTCAGTTAAACGTCAAGCCCAACACTGAGCCCATCTAGAAGAAAAGAAGGATGTTCTCCAAATAAAAGAACATCGCCATAAAAGAATATGTGAGACACTTTTATAGGAGAAACACATCAGATAAGTCAAGTACCAGGATCAGATAGTGAATCTGGTATTGGTATCAAAGCCTAATTTTATATATGGAGGATGTATGTGGACTTCATCAACCTTAATAGAGCTTGCCCAAAGAACTACTTTCCCCTACAGAAATTGGATAATTTGGTCGACGCAATTGCTAGAGACCCTTTCCTCACATTCATCTATGCATTGTCAGGATACAATCATATAAGGATGGTCCCATAAGATGAGGAAAACCAATGTTTCTCAATGTTCAAGGTCTATACTGTTATAGGATGATGACCTTTGGAGTCAAAACACGCACGGACCACATACCAAAGAATGGTAAACAATATGTTTGAGCAGCAGGTTGGAAGGAACATGGATGGGCATATGTCGATGACACGCTAGTCAAAAGTTAGACATTAGAGGATCACCTTAAATATATAATCGAAGCACTCAAAGTTATATGAGGGATCAGGATCATATTAAATTGATAAATGCGCACTTGGAGTATCCTCGGGCAAGTTATTTAGGGTTATGGTAAGCAGGTGTCTCCCCTTTTGTGATAGATTTTGAAATACACGAGACATCATTTTTGAGAATGTTTTAGTATTAAACAGTTGAAATTAGTGATGATCGATCAATTTAAAATCCATATCAATACAATTCATCTCAAAATAATTATATTCTTAAAAAGCGTAACACATAAAAAATCCTTGATCCATCCCAAGAACATTCAAAAGATTGCTCTAAATCCACATCTAAAGATATCACATTGCTTGGTCAGAATCGAAGTACACCCTTTTCGATTCTTTCTTTGATTTTGGAATCGAAATAATAAAATATTTTAACCTATAGATATGATAGCAAGACATGATATGATATCACCAAAGATACAAAAAAGGAAACGATTTGAACAACAAGGGAGGGGTATAATAGAGATGTGGATGAATGTTGTTTGTTCGGGTGTTTCAGATCCAGTGAGAATGAATTATACGAAAGGTGAGAAGAGTGGTACATATAGGATTATTAGGGACGAGGATTCTTGGCGAGGGAAAAGATGTCGGTGGTACAAATATTGTTTTTGTTTTATTGTAGTCTATGAGAGTTTTTTTAAGTTGAAATTTAGGTTAGGAGAAAGTTTTGGTTACAAATTTGTAGAGTTTGAAATGTTGATACAATTTTTGTGTATTTAGTGTTATATTTTTATGGAAACACAAGACTAATTTGCTGAAAAGTTGGGGGTAAAAAGAGTATTGAACTATCTGTTTTGTGTCTTCTTTCCTATGATTGTCGTGTAGATTGTATCTTATAATTAGTTTACTACAATTTCTTACTATGACTGCTTTTGCAAGTTGATTGTAGGTGAAGTTTATGTCTGGAATCAGATTGTTCATTATGTTATGCACAAGTACAAAATAAAATTGGGCAAAAGTTTTTGAGTCTCCACAATTATCCCTATTTGACTATTCATTCACTAGAGATTTTTCTTTACAATTGTTTATCTAAATGTAGACACTCTTATAAATTACAATAATAGTCATCCACCACATGTGATTTTATGGAATTTCTCTTTACATAAATGGTGTCGGTTAAGATGTGATAAAATAACGATAATAAAAGATGCACTACACCCTAACCTAAACACGGTACTCATTGCAAGTATCACAGGTCGTACGCAAGTCTTAATGATAAATAAAGATTCGTTCTCAAGGACTTAGTGTGATATACCAATGGAAATTGAGGAACTATTGATTAATTAAACTAAATAAAAAACATTAAATATGTAAGAATAAGCTGAGAGAGTATAGCTCAGGTTTTGCTAGTATGCATTAATCCTTCTACTTCTTCTACTAGTTAATAAGGGTGATTAAAGCTCTTAGATAAGTAGCCAGGATTCTATATTCCTCTTAACCCCCTTCCGGGTGGATTTAGGTGGCGACCTAACAATTACCAGGGGACTTGGGTAAGGGGACCCTATGCAATGATCAGTGATTAAATCTCAAACCCTTATGACTATCTAGTTAGGAAAGCCCTTCCAGATCACTACTGCACACTGGACGTTTATGTGATGTTACAATTAGAGACCCCTTTCGGTGACCATCTAACTACTATTAAGACAGTCCTAACATGATCAAGATTAAGACTGGAAATAAATCAAAGCACATAAAACAAATATATGGTTCAGAAGCTAGAATCAATTTAAAAAGGTTTTCCCAAACAAGCTTAGATAGAAGAAAATAGAATTTAAAGATTATGCATATGCGAAACCCAAGCTATGGGAAAATTAGTTCATGCTAACAAGAAATAAACTAAAATAAAGATACATACGGTCAACTTGATTCTCTTGAATGACTTCAATGATGAATAATATTAAGGACTAGTTAAGGAGAGACAAGGACATGTTTGTAATTATTAAAGGGTGTATTTATAGGTGTTAAGAAGACCCTAGGTCGAAATATTGGAGTAGAAGACAAGTAATTGGAATCCTTTTCTAATTCAAGTTCGTTTCCTAATATATAAGAGAGAGGATAAATGTTGATGTCTTGTTCTGGTCGTAACTCCTTTGTTATTGGTCCGATTTTTGCCTACTTTATATCGAAACGACCGAAGCAAAAAGATATATACTTTCTCTTTTAATTGCTCATCCAAATTCCCAGCCTATTTGAAATTATCTTCACTTTAATGGAAGTGGCTGCAGAATTTTAGATTTACTTGTTAGTTTTTTCTTTTCTATTTTATCTCTTCTTCCTTTTATCTCTTAATTCCTTCCATATCTTCTTTCCTTATCTCTTTAGAATTGATTTGACATCTAATTATATTCTATATATGTTTAACATTAACACACAAATTGAACCAAATATGCTCTAAAAATAATAATTCATCAAATTAAGACAATAAATAAGAATTTATCAAAATACAAATGAAAATCTATAGTTAATTAATCATAAACACCTAAAATGATGTTTCCAACCTAGATTATTATCTCACAAATAGGGACACATCAATAAATCAAAGTGTTTTCGTAACATGTCTCGGAGATTAATTATATCACCAATAAATAAGAATAACTTATTTCTTCTCTTTAAAAGAAATTAAAATTTTATGGATAAAAAATATCCCAAATATATAAAACTAAAATTCAATTTTTCACCTTTATTTCTAACATGCATGCTCAATTAGTTCTACGAAAATACTCCAACAAGATCTTCCTTTTCGACTCGATGAGTTCCAAAAGACGTTATTGTCAAATAATCAAAATACTCGAGGTTAAGTCGATTTTAATCCTAACGTTTAGAGGGTTTTTAGTTTTTATATATAAAAACTCTAGTTTTTATGCGGATATGCTGTGATTATTTAGTTTTAATGATGCTTTTAGATAATTTAGTGATGTGTTTTGTAATGGTTCTAAGTTTAATGTATTTCTTATTGCCTCTAGTTTTCTATGTAGAAAAGAATATTCCGAATTATATCTAAGAATTTAATTTAGACTAAGCAACTACCAATGAACCTTCAACAAATATTACCTAATTTTCAAACATATTGATAAGAACAATGTTGTGCCAAAATTATTGACTAAATTATCTTCAAATAGCTTATCTCATAATCGATCATGTGTAGTTTTTGCATTTAAAATGTGTGAACCAAACATTGAGATATCACACGACTTTGAAGAGTATGTATGACTTATTTGGACCCCTCTCATAATTGGGTTACGTAACTTGTCAAGGACATCTCCTTCTATAATGATTGATTACCTATTTGGAAAAGCCATAAAAGTGTCCGCATTATTTTTTAGATATACAAGAGATAAATTATGAAAATGAATAGAAGAATATCAATATTGCATAAGTCAAAGCAAGGAAATATTCATTTGATATGGTTAGAGCATATAATTATTTCTTCTGGTCGTCTAGAGCATATGATCTAAGTTCCATATATTTTCTTTTCTTGTTAGAAAGTTTGGATTTTGTAATATAAATATCAATCGAATAAAATATTACATCAATCCAGTTTCTTTTCAAATTTGTATCAGAAACATTCTAAAACACCGTTACAGTACACGAACTTTTATCGATCATATTAGTCGTCTCTATTGATATATAATCAATTGCAACGACACATCATCATAAATGTTTTGTCGACAAAATTTCATGAAAAAAATACACATTAAAAACGATCCATGAAAATTACCCAACATTGATTGCATATCAGTAGAGTGGAAATATGTCGTCGGTGATAATATAGTCTCAATTGATAAAATATCATACGTCCGAACTTCTTTCTTGGAAATGTGTTTTATCATTAAAGACGACAGTATCCTCTCAATTGATCATTGTCATTAGTGATCATTGCATAGGGTCCCTCAACACCTCTGTTCAAATCTGGGTGATTAGGGAGTACATCTGGTCCCTCAACACCTCTGTTTACATGGAATATCAATATTATTAATTTTTCCTCAATAATAAAGCTTATTCAAAAATAATTTAAATATAAGTAATGATGTATAAGAAACTTACATGGGTGTCCCTATATTGCTTGGTCCTCCACTCTCCTTTTTTTCGTCATAACCGACCCGCTTAAAACAACGAACCATCATCAGAATTGGGACTCGCTGCTCCTCTTCCTCAACTGGTTTCTCCTCAACCGGTAGTTCTTCGAAAACCCTAATGTTTGAGTTTTTAGCTAACATATTAAATATATTTTGAAATGGAAATTAAGTAATTGAATTATACCTCGAACAAGTTAGCTCGCTATTGCGAGTAGTTCTTTGATCCGACCCCGTTCAGACGTTTTTCCTCAGCTCTATTGGCCTGTTGAGCTCCATCTGATTCTGTATTTTTTTAAATTTTAATTATTTAAGTTCCATAGTCAATATATATGAAATTTTACTAGTTATCAAGGTAAAGAGATATTACAATCACTTGATCACTACTCCAATTTCTACATGACAACTTTCAATGCTCATCAGACACGTCTTCCTGTTCGAGACCTTTTTGGAAGTAATCTACCTTAAACTGGTGCTTATACTCGTTGTACAGTTGTGATACCTACTCCACTCCTGTTTCCGATGGTTTTTCCAGTTTCCATGAAGATTCCAATCATCGGCGATTCCAATTATTCAACTCGGTTCCACTAACAATTTGAAAATCCTTTGTTGTTTAAGGAAATCTTGGCCTTCGAAAATATTGGTCCATGAGCATATCCAACTCTATTTAAGTTGTACATTCAAAAAATTTGACTCCTTTAACAATTTTGCCGCTTACGTTTATGGTTTCTTAAGGATTCTCCATGCCTGAGCAACTAACATTTTTGTATTCATTCTTTTAAACTCCCTAAATCCCATCCCTCTATGTAGCTTTCCAATTGATACTTTTTCTCATTCCAACCAATAAATTCGGTTTAGCTCGCTGGATATCCACCAAAAATTTGAAATGACTGATATCAATTTTTTTACAAAAAAAGATAGGGAGTGAGAAGACTTACATATCATTTGTTAGTATAGCTTGTCTTACTGCTTTATAAGAACCTTCTTCCCACTTTCAGACAATAGTTGTGCCTTCCATTCTTTTATTTTAGCAAAAATCTTATACGCAATCTACGTAAGTGTATTTACCTTTGATCTCTTATGACATAGAGTGATTCCCATGTATTTACCTAGATCTTGTGTCTCATGTATTTTCAAGTATTCTATGATATCGTTCCAAATATTTTAGGGTATATCTCGACTAAAATAGATAGAGGATTTCTGAAAATTTATTCTTTGACCAAATCATGCACAAAAAATCTCAATACATCTATGGAACTCATGATACTCACGATGTTATAACTTTAAGAAAAATAAGAAATCATTTGCGAACAAAAGATGACTAAGGATCAGACAATTTCAAGTAATATGTATACCATTTATGAGTTTGAGAGACACCCGATTTTAAATCAGACCAATAATATTTTCTATTATAATAGAGAAAAGAAATGGACATAGAGCCAACCTTCTAATTATTAAAAACAATATTTAATAAATTCTTTATTAAAAAATATCCTTATTAAATTAAATAATTATAAAAAATCTTGTATCCATTTTTTATACTTAAATTTTTTTTAAATACTATTTCATATTTAATATGTATTTATCTATTTATAATATTAAACAAATAATGTGCCCGACCCCACCAACTCTAGCCGCCACGACACCTACCACCAACTCTGGCCGTTTTTTTTGCAATTACCATTGTCGTTGCCATCGCCACCAACTCCTTCCAAGGGTTTTATGGCTATCACTACCACAACTACCTCTGCCCACTACTATCTCCACCACCACCAATTTTGGTTAATATTTTTTCAACTTTCAGCCATCATTAACTCCAATTACTGTCGCCATCAACTCATGCCAATTTTTCCCAGCTTGCAACTCCACAAAACATGGTTTTCATGTTCGAAAGATGAACTTTCATGTTTTAAATATGAAATTCCAAGTTTGATTTTCCAAGTCTCGAACATGAAATTTTATATTCTACAAGTAGTTGGTCGGGGATCAGATAAAGAAAAAAACCGGACGAGTTGCTGGTGACAGCGATGGTCGAAAGTGTCAATGGTGGTCGATTATTTTAAAAAGAATTGGTCGGAGTCAGTTGTGTCGGCGGCGACCAAAGGTGCTACTAGTTATAAAAAAAAATTAGTCTGAGTTGGTGGTAACGGTTGCCATATCTGTTGGTGGCAAAAAATAATAAACCAACCAGAAATAATGGTATGGTTGGTTAAATTAAAACAATTTCTTTATATAAATAAATAATAATTAAATAAATATATTTTTGTATAGATTATTTTTAATAACTAATCATAGTTAATTTTAATAATTAAGTACTTATTTGGAACAGATTTTTCTAAAAATTATTTAAAGTGATTTTAAATTATTAAAACTATTTCAGACTTTTAAAATCATTTTTTTTAAAAAGCATTAAATAAAGGATTATTAAAAAAATAATTTAATATAATTTTAGATGTTAAAATATTTTTTAATATCTTTTACATATATTAATTTTTAATTAAAAAACACTTTATTTCAAAATAATTAAATCTCAAACGAACCCTAAATCTTTGAATGGTTTGTGTTCTCGACCCTTACTTCAGAAAATATCAAATTACCAACAAAATCGTTTTATGCATGAATTATTTTTTAGACGGCTTTTTTATTCATGAATAAAATCTTTGCTTTTACCTCAAATTTTCTTTGATAACCATATATAGTAAAGTACTGCTAGGGCAACAATTACCCTACAATTACATCAATCATCATTGACAATCTTTAAATTTTGTAGTTAATTTTGAATTTGAGGGTAATAAGACTTAGTAATTTATTATTACATTACTTCAATCTTTAAATTTTGTAGTTAATTCATTCATTATATTTATAAATTAGAATATTAATATAACATATAGTATATTAATACAATACTAACGATGCTATATAAATTAAGTGTAATTGTTTTGATTTGTATATTTTTTGGATAAATACTAACTCCTAAGTTCATCAACTAAAGAGACGAGGAACGTAATGGTGTTAGATTCTCATATTTGTATTTGACATTGGTAGTTATCTATTTATGTATCATATTTTTACCTTAAAAATTTCAGAAAAATGGACCCCGAATTCCTATATATTTCAAGCCCCCTTCAATGTATTGTCTGGATCCGCCACTGCACGTCGGTAAAAGACAGGTAACTAACTTTGAAAACCAGAAAAAGATTCACAAGACAAGAAAAAATTAAACACCAAATTGTAAACACTCAGGAAACTTAGGAATAAATTATAACGGCGTGGAGGATTTTACAGTTTTAAATATGATTTTTGGTAAACCCGAAATACTATACTATTTTATCACCGAAATACTATACTGAGAAGTAAAATCGGTAGTAATAAAAGCACACGTTTTTTACAACTCAAAAACGTGTAGGACGTTCCAAATTATTTACAGATCAACTCATATATGTTGTCATCTATGTTGGAGTATGAATATCCTATAATGGTTATCCGTCTTTTTCTAACGGTTCAAACTTTAAGTTGAGTTGATAATTTAACATGGTATCATAGTTCTAGGTACTTAAGGTCTTGGGTTCGAGTCTCTTCACCGCCACCCACCTCGATATCCCCACGTGCATTACTAAGCCTGCACGTGAGGGGGCGTGATGGAGTATAAACCTCCTATAATTTGTTTTCTGTCTACGTGAGGAGGCGTGTTGGAGTATTAATCTCCTATAATTTGTTCTCTGTCTTCTTCTAACAATTTGAACTTTTAGTTGAGTTGATAATTTAACAATAATTACTGATAACCAAAATAACACCCAACATCCTACTCCCGCCACACCATGCCGCACCACCTCTCATCTTACGTTGTTTGGAATCGGAATCGGGACGGACGGGTAGAAGCAGCACATGTGTGGGGTTGAACCACATATCCACACTCCATGAATTTGACATTTAATTGATGAGTTAGTATATAATACAATATAAACTAAAACTAATGTTTACTTAGTGGGGAGTGATTTTGACAAAAGAATTCCAACATACTGTTTGTAGTCCATAACTGTAGGCTCAAAATAATTTTTAACTAACAATCCCCACAAAGGTTTATAGAGATGCATTTTGAATAGAAAAACATTTTTAAGCAATGGAGGAACAAATTGTACTCAACTATCAATATTTTTCTATTTGAAATGACATTTTATGAAGTGAGGCAATAACCGAAATTCTTCAAATGATTGTACTTTTGAACTTGATGTTCTTCAGTTGAGATGCCACAAAACATACTCTACCTATTTTTTAGAGTAAATTCCATGATATTGTCATTTGAGCTTTCAGAGCCATGCGCTTAGCTTGGTTCTCATGAGTGATCTAAAAATCCGTCTATGTATTTTATAGAAGACGACACCTACATTCACACTCACAAAGGATATTTCAAGATCGTCTATCCATAATAGATTACCACTCTTAAGCCTTGAAATCATTAAGAAGTTTGAAACTCAAACATATCATATATCAGTGAGTTCATTAAGTCTATATCAATAAGACTACTAGCAAGGGACATAAGTTTCATTGAGATTTATAAACTCACTCTAAAATCAATCTAAAACAGTGTTTTAAAAGCGCTAGCGCTAGGCAAGTAGCACTTTCGAGCGTGTAGGGGATTAGACGAAAGCCTAGGCGAAACCCGTGACAGACTCATGTTTTGCCATGAAGGGCTTCAAACCACTTAAAATATATTTTTATTGTACTATAGTATTTAATTATAAATAATAATTTGTTCCAAAATGTAAAATTAAGAAAGAAAACTTACGTAACAATAAAAAGTTTATAATCCAAACAAAAAAAAGTCTATAGAAGAATTTAATAATTATGAATAATTTTTTTCCAATAAAGACATATATTAAACATTATAATAAATTCTTTTACCAAACTTAAATAATAAATAATTTTTATTCTAAATATATAATATACATATTTCTAAAAAAAGTCTAACGAAAATGTCCACGAACCCTTTATATATTAAGCCCCCTTGATGTAAGCATCCTAAGTCTGTCACTGGCGCAAACTAGACGTTTTCCTCCTAAGCGGTTTCAAATTTTATGTATGAATATTATATATTATTAGTATTTTTATTACATACAATATACTAGAAAGAATAAGAATCACAATTGAAAAAAATTACAAAATTATATAATTTTAAATTGTTATGTGGTACTCTATTCAACACATAACAAACCGACATGATAGCTTCCCACATATAATATTGGGTAAAGCCCTCGTGTGGCCCTCTATCTATACCCAAAGTGCACGGGCCGCCCCTGATGTTCAAAATTACCCTTTTACGCCCCGTATCTTCACCTTTTGTGACACCGTTAGCCCTTTTTTCATTTTTCTGTTAGTTGACCGTTAGTCAACGCCACATGGCGCCACGTCAGTGCCACCTTAGCGCCAACTCACCGCCTCTGTCTTCGTCAGCGCCACCTCAGCATCGTCCCTAACTTTTAAAAAAAAAAAACCTTTGAAGGTTTGAAGGTTTGAAGCCTTCAAACCTTCATCAATGGAGGATTCCGGAAAAAAAACAAAAATGTTAGCAAAAATCTAAGCAAAAATCTACAATCACGACCCCTCTTTTATCAATCGAAACTTTAAATCAAAATCACAAGAATCATCAATATAGTATACATATAGCTTTATCAATCGAAACTTTAAATCCAAATCACAAGAATCATCAATATAGTACCAAAAAACTGGAAAACTAAATAGGTTTTCCTCCATTGTTGAAGAACAAAAGCTCCCAATAGCTCCTGATCTAATGAATTTTTTAGCTTTCCATTCCTAACTAAGCCTAATAACCATATATTATAGCTCTCGATGTTCATTTTCATCAATGGAGGATAATAATGTTGTAGGTCACACTATCTGGGGAGAAACCCTTTTTCTTCATACTTGAAACCCACTCTTTTGCATCTTTAAACATTCCTTTGCGGCAAAGTCCACCTATCATGATATTATGGGTACGTATATTAGGCTCCAAACCTTTGGAGGATAACTTGTAAAAAATGTCAATTGCAGCATCAAGTTGTCTGTCTTTACATAATCCATGAATAATAGTATTATATGTCACAATGGTAGGAGTTATATGACTACTACTTTCCATAGAGTCTAATAAAGATATTGCCTCCATAAGACTCTATGGACGTATAGTGTATTATATTATACCTGCTTTGGTTGACCATTTTTACCACCAATAGTTGTTACAATGATGTGTCCTGTTTCAGTTCCGTTTCCATCTACAACTGCTGCTTCTAGTTCCTGCCATTAAAACCAATTATTTAAAATTAAAAGGGCAAATAACTTATTTGGTCCTTTATCTTTGACCTTTTTGACAATTTAGTCCCTGAGAATGTTGGTCCTTTTTCGTGTTTCCGTTACATTAATACATATTAATGTGATACAAGACTAGAATAACTTTAAAGTGTCGTTTTGTTATTGTGCCAAAAGATAACAAAACGTATTAGAATAAAGTGTCGGAGGAAAACCTAGGTATTATATTGATGAACAATGGAGGAAAACCTATTTAGTTTTCCAGTTTTTTGGTACTATATTGATGATTCTTGTGATTTGGATTTAAAGTTTCGATTGATAAAGCTATATGTATACTATATTGATGATTCTTGTGATTTTGATTTAAAGTTTCGATTGATAAAAGAGGGGTCGTGATTGTAGATTTTTGCTTAGATTTTTGCTAACATTTTTGTTTTTTTTCCGGAATCCTCCATTGATGAAGGTTTGAAGGCTTCAAACCTTCAAACCTTCAAAGGTTTTTTTTTTTTTTAAAGTTAGGGACGATGCTGAGGTGGCGCTGACGAAGACAGAGGCGGTGAGTTGGCGCTAAGGTGGCACTGACGTGGCGCCATGTGGCGTTGACTAACGGTCAACTAACAGAAAAATGAAAAAAGGGCTAACGGTGTCACAAAAGGTGAAGATACGGGGCGTAAAAGGGTAATTTTGAACATCAGGGGCGGCCCATGCACTTTGGGTATAGATAAAGGGCCACACGAGGGCTTTACCCTATAATATTTGGTAAATCTGACATAATTAACACGAAATTCATCATTTTCGGAAGGGATATTCTTTCTTTCGGCTATGCCATTTTATTGAAGGTGTATAAGGGGCACTAATTCGTAACAATTCCTTTTTTCTCACAGAATTATCTAAGAGAATTAGAATTATATTTTCCACCCGTGCCCGACCTAAACCTCTTAATCATTTTTGTTAGCCTCGTTTAATATTATTTTATGATGTTTATAATAATAATTCCATTTATTTTTATCTAATCATAGTTAAGTAAGTGTGTTTAACATGATTATATAAGAGAGTTGAGAAGAATGCATGCTTGGAGTTATGGAGTTTAAATGGTAAAATATCATACTCTATTGAAGAAATCAATGAGATAATTACAAGATCATAGAGTCCTCAAGATAACAAGTTTAAGTTGTCAGCATCAAGACTCAAAGGAGATAAAAAACAAGGTAAAATGATCAAGTCATAAGGGAGATCAACAAACTAGTCAAATAAGATCAAGACTCAAGGGTGTTAAAATGAGATTGAAGATGTCAAAGATCAAGACTCCATAGAGATTGTGAAAACAAGCATGTAGACGTTTGGAGATCAAGTCTTAATAGAGTTAATATATATCGTGGTTAAAGACGTTCAAGGCTTGACATGAATGGATAAAACTCCATCATTGACATTAGTCTTAAAGGACACCAATGACTTTCCAAATATGGACTTAAGGCTTAATCCCGTGATACTATATATATCATTATTTTATAATAAAAAACATAAGGGTTAATAAGGGCCTGTTTTGAATAACACAAGTATCCAATGGTATACCGAGCAATATTGTCCAAAAAATACTCAATAAAATAAGGTCTAAGGTGATAGAAATTATCTTGGTAAACAACTAAACTTTCCATGGTATTTTCCTAACATGAGCCCAATGCTTAGGGAACCAAGGTAATGAATGATTGCGATCACAAAAGTAAGTGTAGGTACTGGGGTCCTCATGTTAGAATAATAATTTTTCATGCCTTTCTACTTCCAATACTTAGTCTCCTCCAATTTGGGCTAATTGATTAATTTCTAATCCTTAAAGACCTAATGCTCTAGAGTTTATACGTACTTCCCCATCTTGGATCCAAAATCTCAAACCCCAGCTATAGACAAAATACCAACCTGGTAGGCAAACAATTCTATGCTACATTATGGATTTATCCATCCTTTGATTAGATAAAACGGAGGTTGAGTAGAAATGTGTGGTCCTATATTTATTTTGCATGTATCGAGCGACACCTATGAATCCAAAGCATCCACATTCAAATCAAAAACACCAGAAGCCCTTACATAATTTGCATAATGAATTCTTATTTTTATTTCTTTCCGTGGGATTGCCAATAAGAAGATAAGCTCATGTCGGACAACCACCTTGCTCTTTTAAATATAATTTGGCCATATTTTATACATAGTTATCAACATGCTCACAAGAGAGATATATTATCATGTGAAATAGGAACATATAGGTAAGAAATCCACCAAACAAAAGGTACTCAAATCAACCAAGCTAGATATCGGGGTAAGTTCTAGATTTTGAAAATAACATGAAAGGTGATGAGAAAAAGTGGTCACTAGGGTAGTAGCTTGATATGTAAAGACTTATAATAGATGTCTTGTGGTGAAGGATGTCTAATACGAGGAGCATTAATATGAAATTTATTATCAATACCTCCTCATAGAGTAGGAGCCTTAACTTGAATCTCAAGCATCTCACAGATACTATGTATACAATCAAACTCATCTAAATCCATCACAAGTCTCTTAGATATAACTAGAGAAAAGGTATTATCACTTTCTACAACATTGCCAAAATTGATAAAAATGCCACCATGTTGATTCCCAACCTTCTTATTAGAGACCCAGTTGAAAAATCCAACCCAACCCCAGTTGGAAGGACAATTGAGCAGAATTGAATAACATCACTAACTAAATCGTTGTTAAATACCATATCATGAGGTTGGAGCAAAAAAATTTGGTAAATAGGTTCTCCTTTTTTATTTGAAAATGCACCTACTATTCTACACTAGGACATTAGGGAATTTATCAAAACCAGAGAAACCATGCTCAGAAAGTTTACCCGATAAATTTCTATGATTATTCAATGATTGAGGATCATTAATAAACTCTTCCATATCAAAACCCCTACTCATGAGATCACATGGTGTATGTGTAAGTTCCTTATCCTTACAAGAACTAAAATTCGTCGTGGTTAAGGACATAACATCATATTTTTGTCTTTTAATTGCATGGGTCACTCTAAACAACTCTCAAATATCTAAAACCATATAAAAATGTAATATCGACATAGAGGGTTGATTGGATAAAACTGCTTTTCTCTTGATAACTCTAGGGACAAATAATTCTATAGACATGCAATCCATTTTATGTAATTAATGAAAAGATTTGGACAATAGTATCCATAATTTTTCTCCTCCCCAAGAAGCCTCCAAAATCATACAAGATACTCAAATTTTCACATGCAACCATTGTGATGGTATAAACAATAGGAAAAGAAAAAGAAAACCTTAAAACTTCTATGTTGACTTGAGGCCTAAAGAGTAGGGATGACAACATTTCAGTTTCTTGCAAAAATATCAAAAGTCATAATTATTAATTTGATTAAAAACCATAACCTAATGGTTTTTAGCCATCGGCTTTGCAATTTCTAACTATTAGTTTTCGTTTTTTAGAATCGTTTTGCGCGGTTTTTAACCATAACCAAATTATAACTCTATAAGTATATTAAGTATTGATTTTTAAGGTGATAAGTATTGAATGTTGAATAATAGCTGAATGTGACTTGTTCTGTTAAGAGGTAAGGTCTGAATGAATCAGACTTAGTTTTAGATCTTAATGCAACAGACCAGTTAAGAGCTATTCAGATCTGAATTGGTCAGTAAAAACAATCAGTCTTATCGATTCAGTGTTTTAATGAACCAGAGATCTCATTAAGTGCAAACAAACACCCCCTAAAATAAGACCACACATAAGGAAAATTTCCAAAATATGTACAAAATTTTATTGATATTTGATTAAACTGGATATATGTTATTTAGTTGGTTAAATCTAGTATTTGAATTTTTATTTTAATATATTGTTTTATATATTTTTTATATAGATTACTATAAGTTATGAACATATAGATGATAATAAACGGTTTGCAGTTATTCAGTTTAATCTATATTTAAAACCACAACCTGACGGTTTAAACATAGGTTACACTTTTTGAAATCATAACATAATGGTTTTAACCACGCACCGGTGATATAATCAGTTTATAATCAATTCGTTTACCATCGATTTTGGTTTCTAACGATAACCATTACCACTGCCATTCTTACTTAAAAAAGATAAATAACCACGATCTTTAAAAAAAATTGAAAAAAGTTTAAAAGGCTTGCATAGATTGAAAGATACATGTTTCCTCAACTTAAAAACTAAAAATTAAGCACAATTAGTCAACTTTTCTATATTCTTGCTATTTATAAAGGTGAAAATCCCACTTTAAGGGTTTTCTATATTTATATTTTTAGGAGTGTAGGGTAGGTAAATTGGATGATGGTCTTAATTAATATGGTTTAATAATTGTTATTTTTGAACTTATATGGCCATATAAGAGTTCTGTTTCTCGTAAAACTCGAGCCCCATCTTGCATATGCCGTTTGTACCAAATATTCGTTGGGATGTTCCTTGCTATTCAGATCTTGTTGTTATACCATTCAGTTTTATTGTATACAGTATCATACATTACAAGCCAATTAATGTAACCGATAATTGATTTATACAATGTATTAACGTGGTCAAACTAAATTGGAAGTGTGAAAATTATTTTTCACAACAAGAAGTGTTTTTCGAAGTTACGGTCATTTTAAGTTGTTGTAGTTTGTGGTTCATTAGACTTTCTTAATCTATATATTTTTATAACTTACAAATTAGAAGTATGAAAAGTTCTATTTTTTGTCAATCTCAATAGTACGAAAAGAATTGAATGATCAAAGAAAGTCAAAAACTAAAATATTGCGTGTCAAATGTGTAGGAACAATGGTGTGTACTTGTTTGACGTTTTAAAAAACTATTATCATTAGTTGCTTTTAGTGAAATTTGAAGAACATTGGCCATATTTTTAAGGGTAATACTTCCATCCAATATTGGATGGTCCAATTTTCATATCACGGTCATTGATTATTATAACAAACCACATGTCATTAGATTAATGTGTTAGTTACTTTTGCAAGTTTAAAACATAGGGTATGTGTATTAATGTAATTGGTGTAGGATCATCCAATATTGGATGGAAGAATTTTCCTATTTTTAATAGTGTCTTTTTGAATTATGCATTAAAAAAGTGTCAATTCTTTTTGTTATTTAACTATATATATTCATTATACATTTAACAAAATTTTAAAATTAATTAAAAAATATAATTCTGATAAAATATAAATAATTTTTTTAGTTTGTAATCAAAATATAATATATTTGAAATGTTCAAACTAAAAATCAATTAAATATATAACGGAATTAAGGAAATACTACTTAGTGAAGAAGTCTTCTACTTTCCTAATATATCATTACTGCACTTGAAGGATACTAATCGTTTTTTGTCATTATTTTCTCTATTTATTGTTTCCCCGACAACTGATATTAGAGACCAAGATAAGAGATTGAGCAATCTTGAGGTTTGGAGGAAGCACACCATATTTACATTGAAGAGTATGCTTTACATAGAACATGGTCAAAGTTTAAAATGGGGCATGAATCATATGAAAAGGGTTCATAAAAGCTAAAGATCGAGCTCTTAAATTCACACCATATGAGATAGAATGCTACTATTGTGAATATTGCTTTCGAGATCGACTCTTACATTATGTAGACGAATAAGAGGCTGGCATGTCATCATGAAGATTGATATCGATCAAAATCTCGAACACGAGTAGAACTAGAAGAGATTCAAGTTGGTATAAAGACTCTTGGAACTTATTGCCAAGGAAGGAAATGGTTCTCACATCTCTCTACTTTTTTCTATACACACACGACATAAATATGATAGAAAATTTGGAACCAAAGGTAACTTGGTGATCAAGACAGTTTGGAGCCTAAGTAAAGGTAAACTAGGTAGCATACTTTCTTGTAATCAAATTTAATTGGTCCCCACTCAATAGGTCTCCGTAAAAATATCATTCTCTTACTTGGAGACTTATTCGATAACCAAGTACAGATGACTATTATATGAACACAATATGAAACTCAAACCACCTTCTACCCTTGAAGCTCAATTGAAACCGATCCTATGATGTAGAAATCGTCTCCTAAGCGCCAACTCCATCCTCGGTCTTCTACACCTAGTAAAAATGCAAGACATTTTTTCCTAGTGCCTTAGTCGTAATGGAAAAGACGTCTAGCCCGCCTAGGTGCCTATTAATGGAAAAAAATGGCCGCCTAGACTCTCCTTTTATTTTTTTTACTTTTAAGAATTCTTGATTTGATATTATAACTCTAATTTTAGTATTTTTATATCAATTATATTATTGTTAAATGAATTTTATTACTTAAATAGTTAAAAATATCATAATCACTACAATTATATTACTAAATATATAAAATTACATAGCAGGATGTTACACCTAATCCTACCTAGGCCCCAGTCGACTGCCTAGGCTGCAAATGCAATTTCTATAACATAGATACGAGCAATAGCTTATTTTCTAAATCGTAACTACCTTAATGAATATGTTTGCTGGATTCTCACTTATATAGGCATTCTCTAGCCTCAATATGCCATCCTCAAGAAAGATTGAATGAAATGATAATTCTTTCTAATATGTTCATTCCTCTTGTGGAATATGGAATTTTTTGCACGTTAAATTGCACTTATAATTATCAGTGTACAACTTGCCATTTCTTGATGCATGCCTAATTTCTCCATTAAGATTTTGAGCCAAATGATATATCTGCTTGCTTCTATAGCTACAACATACTCTGTGCTTATGTGGTAGAAAAAGAAACTACCTTGTTTAATTGAGTAATCTAGTTGATTGTTGCACTACCAAAAGTATATACATACTCCGCAAGGCTCCTTCTTCTATCACAGTCCCTATCCAAATCTGAATCACATAACTGCAAAGAAAAATCTATGGTCCTCCGTAACACAATGTCAATACAAAATGTAACTTTCAAGTATCTAAATATCCACTTAACTAATTGCAGA
Source organism: Nemophila menziesii (assembly GCA_029959085.1). Classification (NCBI taxonomy): domain Eukaryota; kingdom Viridiplantae; phylum Streptophyta; class Magnoliopsida; order Boraginales; family Hydrophyllaceae; genus Nemophila; species Nemophila menziesii. The sequence goes on along the minus strand of JARWIR010000004.1, from coordinate 40,772,234 downwards.
TAAGCTTTCCTGGATTGCTCATAATTCAACTACTACTCCAACTGCATGTGCAATTTCTAGTCTTGTGCAAACTATAACATACATCAAACTTCCTATGATTGAAGAATAAAAGACTTTAGACATATACTCATTTTCTTCAGTTGTTACATGACATTCTTTCCTTAATAACTTGAAATGAGTTGTCAATGAAAAGCTAACATGCTCTTCAATATTTTCTCAACATATTTAGCTTGAGATAACTAAATATCTCTATTATCTCTATTTCTACTAGTCTTCATACCTCTAGTTTCAGTTTTTCAATTTTCATTCATGTTAGATCTCGCAATATGTATGTCATCGACATAAAAAAGTATGATAAATGAAATACTACACTTTTTGTAAAAGCAACAATGATTCGAGTCACATTTCATTTAGTCATTTCGACTTATGGAATTTTCAAACTTCAAATACCACTGCCTAGGAGCTTGTTTTCGTTCGTACAAATTTTTCTTCAACTTGCACAATTTCTTAATTGCCACCTACATATATCCTTCTGGTTGGTGCATGTAAATGTTTTCATCACGACCTTTATGAAGAAAATCAGTTTCGACCTCTATGATGAGAGCTTTCCGAACTAACTAGTGATAGTAAGAAAAGCGAAATTCATGGCTACTAGGACGGCACGAGTATGGGGACGTGTAACAGGCACTCCTATTTCGAGAAGAAACATGACAATGGACAAAACCCACTAGCGGGATTAAACTTAACACGGGCGGGAGTTATAATAGCGGGAGGAATGTGGGTGGTGGTGGCGGAATTATTAGAGATAGCAATGGTAATTGGGTTAACGGTTTTAGCATGCGAATCTATCAAGAAATACCTGTCGTGGTGGAATTAATTGCACTATACGAAGGTTTGAAGATGGTTGAGACTTTGGGCTTTCGGGATGTGAATGTAGAGTTGGATTCAAGGGAGGCAATCGAACTAGTACATAGTACGGTGTAGGGTAGAGGACAGGCGGCGCAATGGATCAAACAAATTCGATTGATACTTGCTAGAAATAGAGGGTTCACAATGGAAGGCATCTTTAGAGAGGCGAATGTATGTGCGGATTGGCTGGCCAAGAATGATTGGAATAATAGTGATCAATGCGTGCTTCTTGGAGATTCCCCGGATGGCTTGTGGGGTCTCCTCACCAAGGATCGTATGGGTTATAAAACGCCAAGAGTAGTCTATGATCCTGGTTCAATAAACTTTGTAATAAATTAGGTTATGTTCTCTTTGTTCACGTAACATGATCCTTAGGATCTCCGATGTAATAAAAAAAAACAACATTATTTAATTTTTTTTTAACAATAGTCATCTTTACAACTATAACGTATATTTTACTATAGTCAATATTTTATTTTTTCTCAAAAGTTTTCACCACCAACCTATTTTTATAGTTTTGGGAACCATCCACAGATAAGTTTAAAACAATTGTGGTTAAGAGAATCAATGAATAAAATTGGAACTATTATGCATTAATCTTAATTTTAATGTAATTATATTAATATAAACCAAATCGATCCACAACAAATTACAATACCAACTTTTAAAACTGAAACAATGATTCAGGGTATTAGGTTATCGTTAGATGCAACGTGGTATATATAACTATTGTTAAGGAAATTACGAAGGTAACAGACCGGTTTGCTTCGGTTCATTTATGTCAATCCGCAAGAAAACGGAATGGTTAGCAGATGTTGTTGCTAAATCGGTTAGGTGAAAGACCCGTGGAAACAACAACTAAGTTTGGATTAACTGTCATCAAGACTCGGTATAAACTAAGTGTGAGACAGCGTGTTTTGTACTGATTTTGTTAGAAAAAAGAAATAACTGATCAGTCCATAACTGCTATATTTTCGCTCTGAGTTTCAAACATGTCAGGACCATAACTGCTCTTGGTAAACCATCGATTGAAATAATTTCTCAATATATTATATATGATATGTTTTCGTTAAAAATACGTGTAACATGTTGTATAAATCTTATTAAAATATTATATTTTCAGTACACTTCTTACTACGAGACAAGTACATATTATCATAACTTACGTGAACATCAAATTCTCATTCTATTAAAGTCTCGTAAGAAGTTAAAGAAAAGTCTATCATCTCTCTTAATCAACTAATAGCCAAATTTCAAAATGTCAAACTTTTTGGTCTTCCCTCTTAATCTACATGCCAACTTGCATAAATCAATTAATATACAAGAATGCCACCTATTATATAAAGAGAAATAGTTTCCATAAATAACTAGATATGCCCTTAATTTTGGCTGCATAATTTTCTATCACCCTATTAACAAGCTACCTTTTAGTTTTGAGCCTCTATATCTTCTGAACACAACGCTTCAACAAATATACTTTATATAAATCTAGCTAGCTAGAGAGATCTCTCTAATGGCAAATAAAGAGAGATCTTTGGAATCTACACCAACATGGGCAGTTGCTGTTGTTTGTTTTGTGTTAATTGCTATCTCCATTGTGATTGAACAAAGCATTCATCATCTCGGAATGGTATACATACATGTATAATGTTTTGTTACCTATGAAACCCTAAATTAAAGCTCTTTTAGTTATACCTATAGTCTAGTTAAATATTTGTAGCTTCCCAACTTAAAATTCATGAATATAGTAAAATGAAGTTTATAATTATTACTATTTCGTTTCAGTGGTTAAAAAAGAAACACAAGGGGGCTTTATATGAATCATTAGACAAGATAAAAACAGGTAATTAATTATTTAATTAGTATAATGCAAATTAATTATTTTTCTTTGATTTTAATTGACTAATATATATTTTTTCTTATTTTCCCATGAGAAGAGTTGATGCTCTTAGGATTCATATCATTTCTTCTAACAGTAGGACAAGATCCAATTTCTGCAATTTGTATTCCTAAGAGTGTTGCGAGTACTTGGCATCCTTGTGCGGACGAGAAAGATTCGGATGAGTATGACGATCCATGCAAAGAACAGGTATTTTTTATGATCTTTTTATATGGTTAGCAGGATAATTTAGTTATGACATTGTTGTTTCTCATTTTTAATTAATTAATAATGTTTGATTTTTGCAGGATAGAGTTCAATTTGTTTCTGCTTATGGAATACACCAACTCCATATATTCATATTTGCACTTGCCGTTTCTCATGTACTCTATGGTATCACAACTTTAGGCCTTGGAAGACTAAAGGTACATATAATATCGTTTACATAGGTGAATGGGGGAATCAAGATTTTTTTTTGACTAGGGCTAAAAATTAAAGTATTAAATTACGTTGACTTAATATATATAAAAAAATTTAGTGGACTAAATAATATAAAGAATGAACAATGATATAGACTATATAAAGAGAGTCAAGTATTTTTTCAGTTAACATTAAATTCTTTTTTATTCACACTTTAAAAAATTATATTTTGAACAAGTTCACATTGCAGATATGTAAAATTACAACCTTAACTTCCATCCTTTTGAATCTACTTCGGGTTCAAAGGGGCTCGATTATATTGCATCATCAATTTATGTGTTATGAGAAAATAATGAATATACTCGTTTGTTTTTGTATAGATGAGGAAATGGAAGGTATGGGAAGATGAAACAAAGACAATTGAGTATCAATACTATAATGGTTAGTGTGGAGTAATAACATAAATCTTTATGTTTATTTAAAACATATACAAAAGTGTTTTTTGCTAGCTAGTGAAATACATATTATGTTTTAATAATTTGATTAGTAATTGAATTATGTTAAAGAGAAAGTTTTAATTAGTAACTATCCAAATATGATAAGTGTTTAATCCAAATTTTAGTCATGTCTAGTTAATATTACTCCATATTGATAAGAGGATGTTATGTTTTGTGACAGATCCCGAGAGGTTCAGATTTGCTAGAGAAACATCATTTGGACGTAGACATTTGAATTCGTGGAGCAAATCACCAATTCTTTTATGGATTGTAAGAGTTTAAATATTTCTTTTGATAGTAACTTGATCAAGTTATTATTTTACTTTAATTCACATATATGCGCTTATAATTATCTGTTTTTTCTGACGCCTTAATTTGTTGAAATATCTATTTCACAAAACTAAACAGAAAAATAAAAACATTGAGATATGGTTGATAAATCATTTTCTAAAAGAAACATTTATTCTATGGCGAGTAAAAGTATTTTATAGAACTTCACTTTTCCACTTTCTTAAAATGTGATTTTTATTTTATACTTGAAATGTGATAGCTCAGTTACATATCCCCAGATGATTTTTAAAGTTTGTATAAATAATATACTCACACTTAGAATTATATTAAGTTATTGATCGAAGTTTAGTAAGTTAATCCTATGAAACATATTGACCTCAAACTTATGTAAGCATCTAAAAGGAAATTAGTAATATTTTCCTAAATTACCATAGCATTTTAAAAATATATGTTCTTCATTGTTTCATGTACTAAGAAATTTTCGGATTTTTCTTTCTTGTGATTCAGGTGTGTTTCTTCAGACAATTCCTTACATCAGTTGCAAGAGTGGACTATTTAACCCTTAGACATGGTTTTATCACTGTAAGTTATTGTGAACTTTTTCTGCATTTTGCATTTTCATTTTAAACTAATATGTTAATTTTTATTAGGCACATTTAGCTCCTCAGAGTCAACTATCTTTCGATTTCCAAAAATATATCAGCCGATCACTCGAAGAAGATTTCAAAGTTGTTGTCGGAATAAGGTTTGATTAATATAAAAAAGTTTTAATTATTAATCGATTCATTTTCCTCGCTTACATGATTTTTGATGTGCAGTCCGGTTATATGGCTCCTCGCAGTGTTTTGTATACTCTCGTATACTCATGGTAAGAGACTATTCGAGGCTAAATATATATTTTCTTAAGTATATACATGTAAAATTCTAATACGAATTTAGGGGCGTGACATAATGGTATTTATAGCCCGTCACCTAAAGAAAGAGAAGGAGCAAAGAATTTTTGTTTTGGGAAACTAAATGATTTTTTTTGAGTTAATTACATTACCAGTCCCTATAGTATGCAAAGTAACACAAATTTTGAATTTATTGCACTATCAGTCCCTAATCAGAATCACCTATGTTATAAACAAAATACCTATGTTTTACCTGTATTATAGATAAAGTTAAGTCAAAGTGTAATTAGTTAAAAGAAAAATATAGAGACTCATATTGCAATTTTTGCATAGTATAGAGATGTATAGTGCGATTTGTACACAAATAGGGACCTATAGTGCAATTAGCTCAATTTGTTTATCCCGGAGCCCCCAAATGAAAAATAGTGGCTTCGCCACTCTATTTGGATAGTAGAATAGAGGCTCAGATAGATATTTTTAAAGTCTACAAGTAGTGCCTAATCATTGATGAAATAGTAAGATACTCTTCAATTTTTTGCTTGCAGGATCTTACTCGTACTTTTATCTACCATTTATCCCTATGATTGTAAGTGAAAAAGAGAATATACATATAATCCTTAAAATAGCATCATTTGTCCTTCTGTTATGCGAAATAGTCAAATGTACCATCAATTCATCAATAAGTAAATATATTTGCCACTTTTGAAATACGGGGTACATTTGACTATTTCGCGAAACATAAGGACTAACAACATTATTAAGTAAAAATCTTTAACTTCAACAGATGCTCCTCTTGGTGGGGACAAAGCTTCAAATGATAATAACGAAAATGGGATTGAGAATCCAAGATAGAGGAGATATAGTCCGAGGTACACCAATGGTTCAGCCCGGGGATGATTTATTCTGGTTTAATCGCCCTCGTATGTTGCTATTCATAATCCAATTTGTTCTCTTTCAGGTAAAGATTTATTCTTTAATAATTGTGGTAATTAAGTGAATTTTACTGAATTATGTTACCAAAGCTTATATTGAGGGCACTTTCTTCTTGCAGAATGCTTTTCAGCTCGCTTTCTTTGCGTGGAGTTGGGTAGGAAATTCATTTTATTTCGTCTTAACAAAATTTGAAGTACAAAAAGTTTTTTTCTTCGTCTTAACTAAAATTTTACCTTTGTAGTATGAATTTGGACTCAGATCTTGTTTCCACGAGCGCCTTGAAGATATAATTATCAGGGTTTCAATGGGGTAAGTTTGCACGGCAAAAAATAGTTGATTGGAATACTTAATTAGTGCCGTTTTTACAGGTTAACGACACAAGTTCTCTGTAGCTACGTGACGCTTCCTCTATATGCCTTGGTCACACAGGTACAGTGAACATTTCCCTTCTTATACAAAATACAAGGACCTATGTGATTTTAGCATAATATAAGTATTTATATTTTAATTTAACAGATGGGATCGAAAATGAAACCGACGATCTTTAGCGATAAAGTAGCAACGGCGTTAAGAACTTGGCATCAAACGGCAAGACGGCATTTAAAACAAGGACAACCATCTGAAACCACGACGCCATTTTGGAGTAGACCGGCTAGTCCGTTAAACGGAACATCACCTGTTCATTTATTACAAGGTTATAATCGTCATCTAGATTTAGGTCCAAGTATTCCCGAAAGTCTTCAAACATCACCTAGGTTATCGAATTACGATAATGAAGCTCCTTGTTCCGCTGAAGAATCACCGGCAGATGGTGAAAATATGATGAAAAATGCTAGTAAAGATCATGTAGTAGTTATCTCGAGTTCTTCCCGAATGGAGAATCGAAGTGCTACTAGCCATGAAATTAAACTTAGTCTTTCGGATTTCACTTTTGATGAAAAGAAACGATGAAGGTTTATTCAAAATTCGAGCAAGAATTAGTCTCATTCGTGTACAGTATGATGATTGAACAACAACCATCTATTATAAGTTTCTTTTTAATTTCAAAAATTTAGTCATTTTGTTTGATTTGTATTTAAACTGTAATATTTGTATCTATTTCATTCTGGCCGGACAAAGGGAGATGTTCTCCTATTGATGAGGTGATGCTTAAGTCGGTAAATAAATGTGTTGGGGGGCTCTCAGTGATGTGATATCAGTGAGGAGCGAAGGTATGGCACAATGCGGGTATATAGAGTAAGAGTTGAAATGTGATTGAACCTTTCTAAAATGACTTGTTATAAATATAGGCGACTTATTTGAATGGAAAGAACTTTTACTTTGAGATTTGGATTCTCTACTAATTTGGTTCCTATACTAATCCTACTAGCTCCAATCACAATTAAGTAATTGGTTTTTAGCATTATCTTTATTTATAATTTATTTCTCTCTATCTATTATATCTTACGTACTAATTCAATTATAGATAAAGATAATGCTAAAAACGAATTACTTAATTGTGATTGAAGTTAGTAGAGTTAGTATATGAATCAAGTTACTAGAGGATCCATATCCTTTACTTTGAGTAGAATCTTAATGGAGCTAAAAACAATGGCGCAAAAAACGGAATGGTTAGAGTTAGTTAGATTGAAAAGAGAAGGAAAATTGGTTGTCTTGGGTGATTAATTTGGTGGAGACGAAAAAGGAATACTTTTCACTAGTAATGTCTTTTATTCCTGGTTTTGGCTTTTTCCTAGCTATGTGTATTTTATAATATCAATTATAGAATAAGTTATACAAAGGAAGAATTCTTTACAGGGTTTTGGAGATCATTTTGAGTCCTAAAAATAATATTCTAATCTTCATAAGTCTATAAGATGACCAATATCATGAATATCCTTATAGTGTATATAAGAAAAAAATAGATTCCTCTTTCTCTTCCATTACCATTAATCCACCGACCATCGCCGATCACTGTCGACCACTGCCAGAATAAGTATTAAGTATGGAATACTGAGTATGGGAAAAAAGTTATTGAGTCGCCAGAAAAAATACTGACTATCAGAAAAAGTTACTGAGTCGCCGGAAGAAAGTTACTAAGTGTTCGAAATTTTTTATTTAGAGGAAAAATTAATTGAATTTTTGGAATTTTTACTGAGCATTTAGAGAAAAGTTTCTAAGTTTAAAATTTATTTATATAGCAAAAACAATTCAAATTATTATAAAACTACTAAAATTACATTGAAATAAATTACAAGTGAATTATTATAGGCAACAAAGTACACGAACCAAAAAAGAAAAAAATAGAATAAGTGCATTCAATTGTTTCGATGATGATGGACTGTCACAATTACTCCTTCAATGGTACTCAATTACATACTAAATTCTGTATTTTTACGAGAAAAATAATAATACTGAATACGTGACCAAAAGAAAAACAAAACAAACAAATAAACCGAGAAACTTCCTTCTCGTTGATGTGTGTTGACGAGAGCTCTGGCTTCCTTCTTCGTTGATGTGTTCTGGCGAGAGCTCCAGCAGATCGGAGAATAGCATGTTTCGGCGCCTTCGTGAAGACTGCTCGACCTTGTGAGTAGATCCGGTCGCCTGAGCTGCACAAGGATCGAACGAGCTTGTCATTACCTCAAAAATCGGACTTCATGGAAGCTTCTTCACCACGTAGAAAACGGAGCTCGAACAACAAATCTACCATGGCTTCGAGAATCTCTTGAGGGCGGAGGAGAAGAGTAGCGAATCTTCACTCACGCACGACGGATCCGTGAAGCAGCTTGCCGGAGTTCTCAAGCTCGCGACTCAGATCTCAAGCGCCGCCACTCGGAGCTTCACTAACGAATCTCCTTCGGCTCGAGCTTCACGGTGGTCTTGTGCTCTTCCTAGCTCGGATCCAGAGGAGCAGCAGTGCTAGGTTTCTCCGGGGGGATGGCTCTCGAACGGCAGAGCTTTCCTTCTTAACCACGAACGAGAAGTTTCATGGAGCTGCCTCACTCGAAGCTTCATAGAGATTTGGTTTTTAAGCCATGGATGTTACGTGAGAAAGAGAGAGAGAAACAAAAAAGATGAAAGAATAAGATTTAGGGTTTTAAAATATTTCTGAACAAAAAATAAAAATATATATAGGAAAAAAATAAAAAGAGATAAAAAAATTAATTAAAAAATTAGTTTATAGTGTTAAAATTTGTTTATGACCTTTATTAAGAAAAGAAGGTGAGTAAAGTCTTGTTCAATTTTAAGAGTGTATTCAAGATTTTTTTAAGTAATTACCTCTTATACATATATAAAAGGAGTAATGATATATGTCACCCCTTTTCATGTCACCCTTTTATCACCTTTCTATATATATGTTTTGATTTTCTTGAATAGAAGATAGAGAAAAATGAAATAGGATAGAGAAATCAATTCATTGGTGTACATGTAGGCATACACGTAGGAGGTGATAAAAAGGTGATACAAAAAGGGTGACAAATATCATTACTCATTACTCATATAAAAGTTCTTAATATTTCGAATATAAATGAATTTTTTTATAGAAAACAAAATAAGATATATATATATGTCACAATATAATTAGCTAATAATATATTGGATATTGGATGGAAGAATATCCAAACAAAATCTAAGATAATCGACTATCTTAATATCCTAAGAATTCACTATCAACTAAAACTCTTTGCTATAAAACCTACCATCCTCATAACTTTAGACTAACTTTAGCTTAACTTTTTCACAACAATCCTCGGGTGAAAAGTTATGGGGGCCAGTTGTTCAAAACGGGACATGGGAATTCTCGGATGTAATCGACCACAAAAATCAAGAGAGAGGAGAGATTGGTCAGAGCTTCCCAATGATATCCTATTTGAAATCATAGAATGCCTTAATTCAAAGAGTTACCACTCTTTTAGTTTAGTTTGCTCGTCATGGCGAGCAGTAGCAACTATTAATAAGCAAAGATATCTCAAGCATTTCCTTTGCCAAGACCACTGGCTAATGCTTCCTAGAGAAAAAGGATCAGAATCACCAGACATGCGAAAAATTTACAACGTCTCATCTGGCAAAACTCGTAAGATTTTCTTACCCGAAGCTAGGCATAAAGTTTGCTTATCATTCAAAGATTGGCTATTTATAAATGATTTAACCCCTAGTCTTTTGCACCTAGTGTCTCGTGTTCAAATCTATCTTCCGAAAATTCCTATTTCTTATCATGCGTATAATTTCCTAAAGTTTGTGTTATCAGCAAATCCGAATTCAACATCGGACTTTATTGTCATAATATGTGCTAGGAATTTCAAGGTATATTTTTGTAAGCCAGGAGTTACCTCTTGGACATCAATCGCACTGAAATATGGGTTTTCCGATATATTGTATTACAATGAAAAGTTGTATGCATTAAGAAATTGCCCGAGAAACAAACTTGTAGTTGTAACCTATGATATTCATGGACCAAACCCAACTCAAGTGCAACAATTCTTTAGATTCCCATCCATGAGTGAAATCTCGAGTGAAATCTCAAGCAAAATCTACATTGTTGAATTTTCAAATAAAATTCTTGTCGTTCGTCGAAATATGCATGAAAAAGATGACACTACTTATACTTATGGATTTAGTGTTGTATGTTTGGACTTAGATGATAATAGAGTAATGATGATGGATCATTTAGAGAATAAAGCTCTATTTGTAGGCTCTAATTCTTTGTCTTCCGTTAAGTGTTCAAAGTTTAATAAATATAAGCCTAATTGTATATACTTTACGAATAATATTGAAAGGCGAAGCTTGAAATACCAAAGTAATGATATGGGCATTTATCACTTGTCGAATAAAAGAGTTACACCTTTGTTGAAAAAGAGGATAATCAGCGGTGATGTTACGCCAGCACTATGGATTGGACCAAGCTTTTGATGATTTTTTTTTTGTTACTATGTATTATTATTTATTAGATTTTGTTCTTTACTTTGATTGATCTTCGTTTCTCATTAAATTTTTGGTTGAGAATTTGCTGTTGGTGCTTGAAATTGTTTGTAGCCTTGTTTAAGGTTGTCCATTATTCAAAAGTTGGTTGATACTTGATATTAGTGGGATTGGATAGTTAGGGCGAGATGAACAATTGGTTAAAGGCCATATCTATGAAAAAAAGTACACAAAACCTAAAACAACATTAAAGGCTTTTTACACATCACTGCCTATCAAAATATGAAAAATACCACTGAACACAAATTTCACCACATACGTGCGTCAACCAGCAACTCAACAATCACTACCACAAAAATGGCCGGCTTAGACTCCTAACACCACGAAAGTGCCTCAGCCCTGTTAATGTTGGAGCAACTGACACGGGGAACAGGGACAGGGGGGGGGGGGTGTAAATGGATTAGAAAATAGATGATGAGATAATTATTATGACAAAAATTGTTATAGAATGGACGAAATTGTTGAGTATTAAACAATATTATGTAGAGATAGGATAAAATGATATTGATAGATATGATAGTAGCTTTGTAACTATTGACGTTGTTCTTGATTTGTAAAATGAATTACCAATGATGCAAATCAATTCATTACTTACATTAGGATGATCATTCTAATCTCTTTATATTAATTGCAAATATATGAACCTAATATGACATATAGACACGAATTATCTACTACAAGTTTAAAATTTTGTATTTCAAGATGACTTTTAAAATTTTCAAGATATAATTAGAAAAATACACCTATTATATTCAATAAACATTACTCAACATTTTTCTCTTTAACATGAAATTATTGAATTTCAAGAGTCCTCTTAAATGTTAAAATTTATCTCTTGATAATGCTTTTGTAAAACTGTATGCTTGTTGTTATTCAAATCTACAAAATTTGAGTTGAGTTTCTCGTCTTTGGTTGTGTTTCGAATGAAGTGATGTTTGATTGCAATGTGTCGTTTGACTATGAAATACAGTATTTTTTGCCATAACAATTGCGGATTTGTTGTAGCAAAATAACTTATTCCTTCATCTTGTTTTCCGCTCATAACTTATGGTAACAAGATGTTTAACTTTCCTTTCGAATTGGCTATTTTTAGTAGTGATGGTAAGTTTACTAGCATAGGCTAATAACAAAAGGTATGTTTGTATTTGGTAGGGGTTGTCCCTCTGCCTTTTTTGTGCTTAATATAATTTTGGTTAGATTAAACAATATATTAGGTAATGTTTATTAGATGTTAAGAAAAATGCCGACTTAAAAAAACTTATTGAACAAGTATACGAAAAAGAGTAACTAAAATATCTTAGTGATTCCTAGTTAAACGGAAAGTTGTAAAAGGAAACAGAATCTAAAATTTTCTTTTGTTATACAAATCTAAGAATTTACCATCCAACTTCCAAACAAAGAGAAAGAAAAAGAAGACACTGTTAATCAAACTTTTTCTTATCACTACTTCTTAGATTATATATCTACAAATCTCATAATTTTTCAAAGGAATTCTAGGATCAAACGTTATGGGAATCTGTCATTCGACTCATCATATATATACAAATCTCATAACTTACCTTGAAGTTTTCACAAGAATTCTAGGATCAAACATTATCCGAACCGGTCATTTAAGAATTCTCAATTTTAATAAAGAAAAGGAATCTAGAAAGAGGGTAAATTGGTCAGGACTTCCCCAAGATCTTCTAATTGAAATCGGAAAACGTCAAACTTCAATCGAGAGTTACAATTCTTTTGCTTCAGTTTGCTCGTCATGGCGTGCAGTTACCGATAAGCAACATCTCAATCAATTACCTTTCCAAGGTCAGTGGCTCATGCTTACTGAAAAAAAAGGATCAGCAACAGACATGCTACTATTTTTCAGTCTTTCATCGGGCAAGTATCGTAAGATTTTCTTACCCGAAGCTAGGAATAAGTTTTGCTTATCATTCAATGATTGGTTAATAATAAATGAAGAAAGTTCAAACCAGGCTACTCTTTTGCACCTAGTGTCACGTGTTCAAATCAATCTGCCTAAACTGAATAAATGGGATGTCAATCCTTACTTAGATTTTAATTTGGAGAACGCAAGGTGTTTCATCAAAAAGTTTGTTTTGTCAGCAAATCCAAACTCAACATCGGAGTTTATTGTCATGATTTTATGGCGTGATACTTATACGGTAGGTTTTTGTAAACCAGATGATACCTCCTGGACTGTACTCCAAACCCAATATCAATTCAACGATATATTGTATTACAATAACAAGTTGTATGCATTGGCATATACCCAAATGGTATCGTATGATGTTCATGGGCCCAATCCAACTCAGCCACACCAAATCTTTGGACTCACTCTTCTGAACGATTTCATTGACAATTCATACATGGTTGAATATTTGAATAAAATCATTATTGTTCGTCGATATGTGCAGGGAATACATGACAAAAGTCGTCGTCCATACAATGTTTCCTATTTGGACAAGGAGCGTGTTGGTTCATACAATTCAGCTGATTTCAAGAATAAAGCTCTATTCGTAGGTTCTAACTGTTCGTGTTTGGTGGAGTCCTCGAAGTTGTTAAAATGTAAACCTCGGTGCATATATTCTATGGATTATAACGAAACTAAAGGCAAGTATTTGCCACCAATATGGATTGGACCAAGCTCTTGATGTTTTTTTGGATGGTTCCTAAGGATTATTATTTATTCGACTTAGTTCTTAATTTTAAACTTCTTTTCTCTTTATAAATTTGGTTTAGAATTTGATAATGATGCTTGAAATTGTCTGTAGCTTTGTTCAGGTTAGGGCAATGGTGAAAAACACATTTTCTATTGCCACATAAATAGAGAGTTGCCTTATTTTTTCTAAAAATAAATAATATACACTAATACTTTGTTCCCATATCAACCTGGCTACCGGTCCTACCGACCAGACCGGACAGTTCCAGAACCGAACCGGAACGAAGCTGCATGAGAGACACGAACCGGACCGGACCGGTCCATGACCTATCGGTCCGGTTTTTCATATTTTAAAAATATCTGTGACCGGAACCGGAACAAGTTGATCATACGTGACATCATCTTGCAAGATTTGCAATATCAAGCATATAATAGAGCCCGAATAATGTTACTCATGAAAAGTTGTGCTTAAACTGAAAAAAACCAATAAAAATGGATTAAAGTAAAAAAATAATGAGAAATTATTCTTAAAAATACATATTCAAAAACTGCATGTAGGATTAGCAACCCAAAATTCGTTGATTGATCTTACTCATTTGCGGCTTTGATGTGCTTGCAAATAATGTCCAGTAACGGTTTAATAGTGCTAAGATCGACTAATTAATCTATGGTGGACACTGAAGAACATTCCATGGTCATTTGTCATACATTTAGTTAAACACAATGGGAAGGAAGATTGAGGTGCAAATTTTAATTTAGATATTGTATACAGCTAGTTATAATGACAGGCATATGGATTAAGTACATTAATTTAAAGACTACATGTACATATATACCGTGTATGTTGTTATTATAGAGGTCAATAAGCCATGCTTATGAATATATTTATGTTTATTTTTCCAAAATATTACTAACATATAACTAAAATTATTACAAGTTAAAACAATTCTAGAAGGGATGGACTCGTTTTTTATTATTTCAGCTACCTTACTTAGGTACGTATCGAAATACGAGTCATTCATGTTGTCTTGATAGCTTATGTTTGGCTACCCTATCACCTAAACTATTCCAGTTCCGAGTTATCCATCTAAAAATAGGAGTATAAGTTTCATAAAAAAAACAAGTACTCGTGATACTATTACAAATCATAAGATTAAAATTTTGATGCTTCATCTCCAAAAATTGCATTACTTATAGAAAATCACTTTCAATTATCACTCTTGATTCCGCCATATTACGAGAAATAATGCAATCTTTGAGAATACCTAAAACTTCAGCTTCTAGTGGAGACTCAACTGCAACATCCCATGCTTTGCACTCTTAAACATTACCTAAATAGTCCTTGGAAACACAAGTAATTGAAGCACTGATGTCGCCCTTTTCGTTATAAATAAATTCTCTTAGGAGACATCATTTTAGATAGAAATTGGACTTAATTGATAGATTTATTGGCCTAATATGCAATAATGCACTTTCTTCCTCTGGATTTAATATTGTTACTTTTAGAGTTTTTGTGCATGAATTTGCTTGTTTAGTGTGAAGTTATTAGGCACGTGGATGCTAAAAGGCACCAGACTGAAGATAATAAGTGAAGTTTGAAGTCCAAGAGCAAGCAAAAGAGTTAAGAGAGCAAAAGATATCACTTAAGTTAAAGAGAAGAAATTTCACATTGAGAAAGTCATCACTTATTGGATTCCACGAGCCCAAAATTGTAGATTCATACCGGGTTATTCAAATAATAAAGATGCGCCTCTGAGTCAGTTAAATTTGAGAAGTGGAATTCTGTGATTTGGACTTACGAGTCAAAAGTTATGTCTGTTTTACTGAAGTGTATTCAGCCGTTGAAGAAATTGTAAAATGAACTTGGGCCCTAATTCATTTAACTAAGTCTAATAGGGTCCAGTCCATTTTTAAACTCTATATAAGTCTTTCTCATTAATCACAATTTTTAAGCTCTATATAAGTCTTTCTCATTAATCACGATTTTTCAGAGACGATTATTATTATTTCATATTTTTGAAGAGAGCAAGAGACCAGAGTAAAAGCTGGAGAAACACCTTTCTTCAACAACAACACAAATCAATTCCTCTATTTAGGTTTTATATCTATTTTTAGGAAGCATGTATTTTATTAATATCTTTTCAGTCTTTAATTTAACAATGAGCTAAACACTTTTATACTTGAGACTTGCGTAATGGGATGAACCATAATTTATTTAAGGGTGATTTACTATTAGAGTCCATGGACTTTAGTCAGTTGCCCATCATGTTCAACCCACCCCAAAAGACTAAATTATCCCCTCATACCATTGACTGTCTGTTGAGTTACCATAACAAAAACCCCTGATTACATGCAAAACTCATCAAACAACATTAATGGAAAAAAACAAAGCGCCAAAACAAAAATTAAAAATTAAACAACTCATCGTCTCCCTCCTTCTAACCCAGCATCCCTACCCACGATTTTGTACACCACCAGAAACAGATCAATGGTGAAGACGAAGTTACCACAGCAACCCACCGACGTTGAAGAAGGACTGGTTCGAAGGAAGAAAAAGAAGATGACCCGACTAACCAATGATGTAGGTCAGGGCAGCGTTCAGAAAAAAGAAAAAAATAAGGTACAAAGCAACGATGATTATGAAGAAATTGTTCGATTGAATACGACGAAAAAGAAAACCTAAGTTGCTGATGGTAAAGGGATGACAACGGTTAGTCCTGTGAAGAAGAAAAAAAATGTTGTTGTTGATCAAGAAGCTGAAGTCATTGTCTTTCGATGCGTATACATACCATTTACAACCTGACATGTATAAGAGTACAACACATGGGTTATTGCATAAATATGAAGGTGGAGATGAGTGCAATAATCGGAATGTGTATTTTAGTGAAAATATGCTTTGTCTATAATGGTGGTGTGTGCGAGTAATCCTGGTGGGTTATGTGAACATATTGGTGGGTTATATGTAAACAGATGTATAACAATGGTGGTGTGTACATGTATAATAGGTGAGTTGAATGAAGTATTTGATGGGTTGTTTTTTGATTCAGTTTTGATGCAAAAGAGAAATGTGGTAGACTTACCAAATGTATGTTTCTGTGTGAGTTGCAGCGAGAGAATTGACTTGAGATTGTAGCTGAATGAGTGAATAACTTCAAACGTGGAAGACTATAACAAATTTACCATATTAATTAGCTATGATTATGGGATATTATTTGATATGCGATAAAAAAAGAATACGTTACCAAGTGATAAATATGAAAAAATCTATTAAAATCATTTAATGTAGGGGTAACGATGGTATAAGCAAAAAAAATTGGACTCTTACGGGAGAAAAAATTTGTAGACTCAATGGAGATAAGTTATTGAGGTTTTAGACTTAATTGGCTAATATCTTTATATAAAATTGGTAATTTTTAATTAAACATATCTACCAAACCTATTAACGATCTCTTAATGAACTCTTATCAAATTGTTCACGAGTTTAACGAGTCGAGTTTATACATGTTTGAGTTTGTCTCGTTTAGTAAACGAGCCTGAATTTAAAGCTTGAGTTGTTTAACTAATGGGGCGAACTCAAACAAACTTTTAGCGAACTCAAACTCAAGCCCTTGACGTAAGTATCAATTCATTTGCAGCCCAACACTTTGTGTAATTGCGGAACGGAAAATTTTATTATCTAAAACTTTAAGGAGAGTGACTTCATTTATATTTTTACACATACTCTTTTGTTCAGTCTAAAATACTTTAAGGAGACTGATACCCTTTCGAACTAAAACTCTATAAAGGAAATAAGTTAGAATATACACATTCAATAATATAACTAAACAATGTTCAAAAAAAAATATATAACTAAACATGATTCATAGTATAAATTCAATAATTTCCACTCTTACTTTAGTGTAGAGTTAAGTAATTCTTGAAAAACAAAACATAAAATACTATGTAACTCCAGAAATATCATGCAAATCATCTGGCTTATATACCAAAACTTCCTTGATAAAAAATAACAAGATGAATTAGCTTTCCAAATTTCGTAAATCTATAATAATCCAAAAGAATAATCTTACAACTCATATCTTTCTTACAACAACAATGTCATGTTTGTGACCCTGGATTTTTGTTTCTAGTTTATTGCACTATAGGTCCCTAATCTTCTCACATTCCATAACCGCATTAGCAGGAGCTTTAGTCTTCAAAATCATCTCATCATACTCATCATTCGTATTCGAAAGAGCCGTAATAGCCCCACCAGCTCCTATACTAGCTTCACCTTCATATATAACCACCGTTCTTATCACAATATTAAGATCAAACGTTTGAATATACGAGAAAAACCCGATACACCCAGAATAAATCCCTCGCGATGAACTCTCAAGTGAGTCAAGAAGTTCAATAGATCTCAATTTCGGTGCACCGGTCATGGACCCACCAGGAAAAGCTGCTCGAACACAATCAATTGCGGTCATGTTTGATTGTTTTTTTCCTCGGATCGTGCTAACCATTGTGTGAACCGTCGCGTATGATTCGATTTCCTTTAAATGAGGGACATATTGGTCCCTCGTTTTCTCCGTCATAAACGAGGTTCCGTAGGGACCGTATCGCAAATTAGCGAAAGTTTGAGAAATAAGAGGTAAAGAATTACTATTGTTCAACTTTTGTTCAGTTTGTTAAACTAATGAGAATTAATTTTAGATTTTGTATCGTTTTATATTAGGAGAAGATAAATTTTATCGGTTTCGTGATCAATTACTAAAATACTGTCCGCAAAGAAAAAACAAGCTTCTGGTGATTTTGATTTTTGAGTATTTGATTTTACACCACATTAGATTTTAAGATCGTACCTGTTACACAGTATTATTATTTCTCAACAATATTAAAAACAATTCAAAAAAAACGACATAGTAATGTGTGTGTGAGAGAAGAAAGTACCGATATAGCCACCATGGCACCATGGAATTTTAAGGGAAGTCCTTCGTAATCTTTTTCGTCGTAGCAAAAATGATTGAAGCTCCTGGAGAAAAAGTAAATAACAAAACTTTAATGTAGGGACCTATAATGCAATTACCTTTAAAAATGATATAAAGTCTTACATTGAATTTAAGTATTTAACTACTAAAAATATCAATATTGGGACTCAGTACAAATTTTGCATAATATAAGGGCCATTAGTACAGTTAACTTAAAACAAATTAATAGAGACTTACGATGCAATTAACACAAAAAAAAATTAATACAAGCACGTATAATGCATTTTACGAAAAAAGAGTAGGAACCCATAGTGCAATTAACTAAAAATACCTTATTCAGAAATTCCAAAAAAGCCCTCTTCAATAAAAATACTTGTATACCCCTTTAGAGAGATAGCCCCCACCTTTACACGTGGAACCACGTCAAATAGAATACCATAGTTAATAATGACCCTATATCGAGGTTAAATAAATATAATATTTGTTAGAACCATTGATCTTCCAATTGAAGTATTACTTGTTTCACAGATACTAGGGCAGCACACGGGTCGGTTAACCGACCCGTAGGGGTAAACCCAATACCCAAACTTAATTTTCGGTTTTTAATATATTAAACCCAATATCCATTTTTTTTAATTGAAATCCTCGGGTTGGGTTGGGTTGGGTTGGGTTAGGGTCGGTTTCGGGTAATTGAGGGACTTAAATAAACCATCTGATTTACCTAAAAAAAAATCATTAACTTAAATAAACCATTTGATATTGTTTTTTTGTAGTTTCTCACACATAATTCAGCTATTACATGATTTACATCTCATTGATTGAATTGAATTACATCGCATTGAATTGAATTACAAAATTACATATCATTGAACTGAATTACAGAATTATAAACCAAATAAGTAAATCAAAAATCATCACATATTGACATATTGTAACCATAACTTGTGCAAAATCAACAATTTGTACAACCTTAGGTGCAAATGTTGTTGTGAATCCAACTTCTGTCCAAAAACACTCCCAAAACCACCTTCTAACTTTAAAATAACCAGCAAATTTCCAAAAACTGGATAGAAGAACAAAGTCAGATTGTTTGAGCCTCAGAAGGAGTCTCGTCATTGGCTACAAACAATTATTGCCTCAGATTTTAAATCTTCATTGGCATTAAAACCTTAGGGACATGTTTAGGGACAAGGGACTTATTAAATAACTTACACGAAACAACAATCAAGTCACTTGTTGCCAACTCAACCAATTATTCAACTCATATTTACTCATTCATTAACCTTAACTTAATCATTGTAGTTAGGTCAAATTAATTGGGAGATGCATACAAAAGTGTGATGATTAACAATGTTAACTTGTAAGTTATAAGAAATCAACTTTATACCTTAGGACTTAGGTTATTGGTTTCTAACTTGTCAAAGATGAGTCGTCTAAGCCAAAATAACCTGCCAAATGTCACAAAACAACAAAAGATCAATTACTATGTAAAATTAATTAGTCAAAAAAAGTCACAAACCAAGTATTCATAAAGTATTTACCTAACTCAGTATCCAAGATTAATAGGAAGAGATGTTTTCAACCAATTATTGTAAATAACTTAATTTTACAATAAGGTTACATAGACAACCTTGCCACCATTCTTAGTAACAATAACTTATTGACTGTTATTTAGAATGGTGACAAAGTCATCCATGTAACCTTGTTTTGGAAGTTACAGAAATGTAAATTAATACCTGTAAATTGTTAATGGAGAAACAAATCAAGCTTTGAACAATCAATTCCAGAAAAGGTCCATTAATGTAAACAACAATTGCGAATCATGCAAGTAAATCAAGGGAACAATCTATTAGCCAATATTCAATATTCATAACTCAAATGAAAACTAAGTACACAAAATTAATATGTAACCAAGAAATTACCTATAATTTAATTAACAAAGCAAGTACACGACAAACACCAACACCAATTGAAGTATTGAACATTAGCGAGACCATGAAAACACAAAATAAACAGTCTATTAGCCAATATCTATTATCGAATTAAAATCCTTCAATAAAACAATTATTTGTTTCTAAATCAAAAGATTTACACATGCAATAACTTATAACACAATCGGAATTACAGAAAATCAAAACACGAACCTTAGGGTTTCGAAGATCCAAAACATCTCGAACCCAACCCTCGATCTACAACTCTAACCACCACCGTGCCATACATAGGCTTCTTTATAATCCAACCCTCGATCTACACCTCTAACCATGGTTAGATGATTAAACCCAGAACCCAAAAGGACGAGCTTTATCAGAGAAGGAGAGATTATAACCCATAATAACCCACCACCGTGCCATACTTAATGCGGTGTATATTATCGCTCAAAACGCCGGCGAGATTAGACGGGGAAGGAGAGAAGCAGGGCTACGGCGGATAGGGTTTTCGATATGACCCAGAGAGAAACCAGAGAGTAAGAGAGAGTGTGGCGTTTCGTGTAATGAAAGGCCAAAACCAAAAGACAAAAGGTAACAAAGGAAGCGTATGTAATACGCTGTGTGATATGGATATATAATATATCCAACAAACTTAGGGCACGGGTCGGGTTCGGTTACCCGCGGGTTTGGCAAAGCCAAACCCATCAACCAACCCAATACCCAAACAATATAATATGTTAACCCAATGGGCTCGGGTGGGGAATGGTTTGGGTTTTTTCGGACCCATTTTGGGTCGGGTTTGCGGGTAAGGCGGGTTTGGGTATTTTGTGAGCAGCCCTAACAGATACCCACCTTTTTCACCCATAAATGAATATTGTGTAATTGCAGTAATATATAGACATTATAATTTTCAAGAAATTTACATTATATTTGATGTAATATTATATTAATTGCAGTAGCATTATATTAATGATACGCGAGGTTTTCATAAATTATAAATTTGAAACAAGTCTAAACTTATATTTTAAAAAAATGAGAAGTCATGTAAAAGATACAATTTACCTTTTTTTAATTACATTATAAATGAAAATCAAAATGCTAAAAAATATATAGAAAATATATTTAATGAACCTTCAACAAGAAATTGTATAACTCAAACTTTTTAAAACCTTTCATTGATTCTATTTCTTAATTTTCATTCTATTACTTATTTAACAACTTTCCTTTCATAATTTTTTCACATTTTTTAAATTTTTAATAATATTTTTACAAAATATTCAATTTAAACTTTCGTTCATGACCTTCAAATTAACCTGACTAAAGTAGAGTAGAAATCAGTACATTGCGATGTAAGCCCTAAGCCCATAATGACACAGTACGTACTATAAAACGGAATTAAAACCTTTCATTAATTCTATTTTTTAATTTTCATTCCATTACTTATTTAACAACTTTCCTTTGTAATCTTTTTCACATTTTTTAAATTTTTAATAATATTTCTACAAAATATTCAATTTAAACTTTTATTCATGACCTTCAAATTAAACGAACTAAAGTAGAGTACAAATCAATACATTGCGATGTAAACCCGAGTCGTTCAACCTAACCACTAACCCCCAAATCTCTATATAATCCAATCTAAAAACAAACTTACCATCAAATCTTTATATGCTTTACTTTGAGAATTGAAATTATAGAGTGGGATAGGGAAAAGAAGAAATGTAGTGGCCTATTTTTTTTTAAAGAATTGAAGCATTCAAACATTCAAAAGTTTTTTTTAAAGTTAGGGATGATGATGACGAAGACGGGTGGCGCTGAGGTGGCGGTGACATGGCGCCATGTGGCAGTGACTAACGGTCAACTGACAGAAAAATAGAAAAAGGGCTAACGATGTCAAAAATTATGTTCATCAAGAGCGAGAAAGGGCAAGACATAAGATCGGAAGCCGATCGTGCACTTTAGAAATAAGTTAGAATATACACATTCAATAATATAACTAAACATGATTCATAGTAAAAATTCAATAATTTCCACTCTTACTTTAGTGTTGTGGAAAAATCAGTATAAAATCAAATCAATTATGATTTAATTTACTATAATTATTTTCCTAGAATTACTATAGGATATTGCAGCATATATTTAGGATGTAAATATTCCTTAATTTTAGGGATTTCTGGTCTTCTTTGTACTATATATATGTATCTTTTACCTATGAATAAAAACTACATTCCAGTAATCTTTTTCCATATGGTATCAGAGCTCAAATTTTCTGGGCTTCTCCTCAAATTATTTTATTAATTTTATTGTCAGTTTCTTCATGGGTGATACTACCAATCTTAATGGTGAAAGTGAAACCCAATTCGAACGAGTTTCTCCCACCAATCTTAATGGTGGAAGTGAAACTCGAGTCGAACGATTTTCTCCTGTCGCTAATTTTTCCAGTAGCAATATTTCATCCTTTCATATTACAGCCCACAAATTAGACGGAAAAAAATTACCTACAGTGGGCACAATCGTTAAAAATAGTCATATGTGGTCAAGGTAAACTTGGTTACATCACTGGAGAACTTCCTATTCCTGATGTGACTGACCCTACCTATAAGACATGGTTAGCCGAGAACTCTATCGTTCTTGCTTGGCTTATCAACTCCATGGAACCAAAAATCAGTCGTCGTTATCTTTTTTTTAAAACAGCAAAAAAAATATGGGATGCAACTCGCCAGATGTACTCTGATCTCGGAAATGCTTCCCAAATTTTTGAACTTCGTTCGAAATTAAAAGCAATGAAACAAGGCACTAATTCAGTCACTCAATATTATTCTGATCTTCAAGATCTTTGGCAGGAACTTGATCTCTTTATCAATGACGATTCGTCATGTGCTAAATGTAGTGCTAAATATATAAGCAGGCTTGAAAACGAACGAGTTTTTGATTTTCTTGCTGGTCTAAACAAGAATCTTGATGAGGTACGAGGTCGAGTGATGGCACGAGATCCATTTCCTACAACGGATGAGGCATTTGCTGAGGTACGTCGTGAAGAGAGTCGTCGCAAGGTAATGTTAACCGATGAACCACCAATTCTTTCAACAATATCAGAAGGATCAGCTTTGGTGTCAAAAAACTTCTCCCGTGGGAAGATTAACAATGATCCTCGCATGAACAAACGAGGTGAACGGCCTTGGTGTGATCATTGTAGCCGTCCCGGTCATACTCGAGAAAAGTGTTGGCAACTCCATGGGAAACCAACCGATTGGCAACCGCGAAAAATGACCGAAGGACGTGCATACCATAGCCAAGACACGGGTGCCCCATTCAACAAAGAGCAAGTTGAGCATCTGCATCGCCTTTTCAGTCAGTCATCCATCAATGCTAACGCCTCATCAGGTTCTGGTAAATCTGAGACAGCCCTAAATTCCTTCGCCTTAAATTCCGATTCCTTTGTTTCCTCAAAAGATCCTTGGATCATTGATTCCGGTGCCTCCGCACATATGACAGGTAGCTCCAATAATTTTTATTCATATACTCCATATTCTAATCATACCACTGTAAAAATTGCGGATGGATCCTTAACCTCTGTTGTCGGAATCGGCACCATAATACTTTCTCCCAATCTTGTTCTTAAATCAGTTCTTCATGTTCCTGCTCTAAAATGCAACTTGATCTCTGTTAGTAAAATTACTCGAGATAATCACTGTGTTGCTGATTTCTTATCATTGTCATGTCAATTTTAGGACCTATTATCGGGGAAGACGATTGGCAGTGCTAGAATTCATGATGGTCTTTATTATTTTGAAAATAATATCCTGAAGGATAAACATGCTTTTTTGGTTGGTATTAATTCAACTTCTGTTTCTAGTATTGAGAAAATAAGGTTATGGCACTATAGACTCGGTCATCCTAGCTATTCTTATTTGAAACACTTGTTCCCATCATTATTTATCAATGAAAATTCTATTTCCTTTCAATGTGATATATGCCAACTCGCCAAACACACTCGTACTTCCTTTCCAACTAAACCATACACACCATCTACTCCATTCTCGTTAATTCATAGCGATATATGGGGACCATACAAAATTACCACTTGTAATGGCAAAAAATGGTTCATCACATTCATTGATGACCACACACGCATTACTTGGGTTTATTTACTTCGAGAAAAATCTGAAACTTCTGAAATTTTTCAAAACTTCCACAAAATGATTCAAAATCAATTCCAAGGGAACATCAAAACTCTTCGTAAGGATAATGGAAAAGAATATATCAATTCTACTCTTAGAGAATATCTCTTGAAACATGGAATTCTCCATCAAATCTCATGTGTTGACACTCCACAACAAAATGGAGTGTCTGAAAGAAAAAATCGTCACCTACTTGAGGTAGCTCGAGCCTTAATGTTTACCATGAATGTCCCAAAATACCTATGGGGGGATGCTATATTAACAGCCGCATACCTTATCAATCGCCTACCAAACCGTATAATAAATTTTGAAACACCTTTCGCCCTTCTCACTAAATACTTCACACACATCTCCTCTTCCAACGCTCTTCCTTTAAGAACGTTTGGATGTACATCGTTTGTTCACATTCATGGTCGTCATAGAAATAAACTTGATCCTCGTGCAATCAAAACAGTTTTCACTGGCTATTCTCCTACTCAAAAATGTTATCGATGTTATTGTCCTCGCACAAAAAAAATCTATGTATCGTGCGATGTTACATTTTTCGAAGATACACCTTATTTCTCTACAACTTCGTTTCAGGGGGAGAATAAGGATCAAGAAACTTGTTGTACTTGGGACACTCTCGACTTTCCATTGTTCGAAGTTGAAAATATCATAGAACCTCATCTTTCGAGTCCAAATCAAGTTACATCTGATTCAATATTCATTCCTAAGAGTATACCGAATCTAGAATCAAGCCTGCCATCTGCACCTAACAATATATCAATAACAGAAACAGGGGGAGAATCAATTCAACCAGAGTTACGTGTTTACTCTAGAAGGAAAATAGTTCAAGGAAATAAAGAAATCATGAATTCTACGCATGGTCAAGAAGTTGAGCCGGTGATGGGAACTCATAATCCAATTGAGTCAGGTAATGAAAAATCTAAATCTGATCTAGATGCTCCTATAGCTTTAAGAAAAGGTGTTAGGGGTTGCACTCAACATCCTATTTCAAAATTCGTCTCCTATTCAAATTTGTCATCTTCCTTTCATGCTTTTACTTCAAATCTTTCTAGTGTTGTGATTCCTAGATCTATTGAAGAGGCGTTAGCAATCCCTGAATGGAAAGCTGCTATATATGATGAGATGCATGCTCTTAAAAAGAACAATACTTGGAGCTTAGTAGAATTACCAAAGGGAATGAATACAGTCGGATGTAAATGGGTATTCACGGTTAAATATAAAGCTGATGGTGTCGTTGAAAGGTATAATGCAAGGTTGGTGGCAAGAGGTTTTACGCAAACATATGGCATTGACTATACTGAAACTTTTGCTCCTGTTGCCAAACTCAATACTATCAGAATATTACTTTCATTGGCTGCAAATTCTGATTGGCCACTACATCAACTTGATGTGAAAAATGCGTTCCTTAATGGTGAACTTGAAGAGGAGGTTTACATGAGTCAGCAACCAGGATTTGAAGAAAGTCTGAAAAATCAATTTGTTTGTAAGCTCAACAAGTCACTCTATGGTTTAAAGCAATCTCCACGCGCTTGGTTTGATCGTTTTTCAAAAGTAATCAAGAAGTTTGGATATATTCAAGGACAAACAGATCATACCATGTTTGTCAAACACTCTGAAGGTGAAAAGATAGCTATTTTAATTATATATGTGGATGATATCATCGTTACAGGTAATAATATTGAAGAAATAGAAAGAATCAAAAAGATGATGGCGAAAGAATTTGAAGTTAAAGATCTTGGAGCTTTAAAGTATTTTTTGGGAATAGAATTTGCAAGAAGTAAGAAAGGAATTTCTGTTTCTCAAAGAAAATATACATTGGATCTCTTAGAAGAAACTGGCATGCTAGGATGTAAACCAAGTAAAACTCCAATTGAACTTGGTAACAAGAAAAAATTCTTCGAAGGAGATCCCGTCAATAAAGAAAGTTATCAACGTCTTGTCGGAAAACTTATTTATCTCTCACATACAAGACCTGACATAGCGTATGCTGTAAGTTTAGTAAGTCGGTATATGCATGCGCCGTGTCAAGGTCATTTGAATGCTGTGTATAGAATTTTGAGGTATTTGAAGCAAACACCTGGAAAAGGGTTATTTTATGCTAAAACTGATGATCGGAAGATTAGAGTTTTTGTTGATGCAGATTGGGCAGGCTCTATCGACGATAGAAGGTCAACATCTGGCTACTGTGCTTTATTATGGGGAAACTTGGTGACATGGAGAAGTAAAAAACAACATGTTGTTACACGAAGTAGTGCGGAAGCTGAATATAGAGCATTGGCTCATGGAGTTTGTGAAGTTATTTGGATAAGGAGAGTAATGAATGAGTTAAAAATCAGATATGAGGAGCCTATACAACTGTATTGCGATAACAAATCAGCTATAAGTATAGCTCACAATCCTGTCCATCATGATAAAACTAGGCATGTTGAAGTAGATCGAAATTTTATCAAGGAAAAACTTGAAAGCGGCATGATTCACATTGAGTATGTACCTACTTCTCAACAACTAGCTGATATACTCACAAAAGGATTACCTGACCAATCATTCGAGATTCTTGTGAGCAAGCTTGGCCTCATCAACATCTACAGCCAAGCTTGAGGGGGAGTGTGGAAAAATCAGTATAAAATCAAATCAATTATGATTTAATTTACTATAATTATTTCCCTAGAATTACTATATGATATTGCAGCATATATTTAGGATGTAAATATTCCTTAATTTTAGGGATTTCTGATCTTCTTTGTACTATATATATATATCTTTTACCTATGAATAAAAACCACATTCCAGTAATCTTTTTCCATAAGTGTATAGTTAAGTAATTCTTGAAAAACAAAACATAAAATACTATGTAACTCCAGAAATATCATGCAAATCATCGGGCTTATATACCAAGACTTCCTTGAAAAAAAAAATAACAAGATGAATTAGTTTTCCAATTTTCATAAATCTATAATAATCCAAAAGAATAATCTTCCAACTCATATTTCGTACAACAACAATATCATGTTTGTGACCCTGGATTTTTGTTTCTAGTTTATTGCACTATAGGTCCCTAATCTTCTCACATTCCATAACCGCATTAGTAGGAGCTTTAGTCTTCAAAATCATCTAATCATACTCATCATCCGTATTCGAAAGAGCTGTAATGGCCCCACCAGCTCCTATACTAGCTTCACCTTCATAAATAACCACAGTTCTTATCACGATATTGAGATCAAAAGTTTGATTATACGAAAAAAACCCGATACACCCAGAATAAATCCCTCGTGATGAACTTTCGAGTGAGTCAAGAAGTTCAATAGATCTCAATTTTGGTGCACCGATCATGGACCCACCAGGAAAAGCGGCTTGAACACAATCAATTGCGGTCATGTTTGATCGTTTTTTTCCTGGGATCGTGCTAACCATTGTGTGAACTGTCGCGTATGATTCGATTTCCATTAAATGAGGAACATGGACTGATCCAGGTTCACATACACGGCCCAGATCGTTTCTTAGTAGATCAACTATCATTAGATTTTCTGCTTGATCCTTTTCGCTGTTATTACATAAAGCAAAAAACATTAATTATTATTTACCATACTTAAACCTATAGGGGGCAATATTATGCAAAACTTG
Source organism: Nemophila menziesii (assembly GCA_029959085.1). Classification (NCBI taxonomy): domain Eukaryota; kingdom Viridiplantae; phylum Streptophyta; class Magnoliopsida; order Boraginales; family Hydrophyllaceae; genus Nemophila; species Nemophila menziesii. Next base: position 40,744,088 of record JARWIR010000004.1, on the reverse strand, counting down.
CACAGCTCCCAATACTAATTTACGCAAATACACTATCAAGAAAAATATAGAAAAATATCGGATCAACAAGTGTACCTATATTGCAATTGTAGTTTAAGAGATTCATCTTCCTCAAGTGTGGGCCCACGAGCTATAGTCCCTTTAATCGGTTTCGCTTCCATAACTCCATTTCGATCTAACCGTAAAAACCTCTCAGGTGAAGAACAACAAATCGAAAGATTCTCATCCGAAAAATCAAACCAAGCAGCATAAGGAGCAGGGTTTTTTTCTCGAAGTCTATAATATAATCCCAAACCATCAAAATCTCCCACTTTTTTCTTCATCTGATTTGTAAAACATAACTCATAACTCTCCCCATCTTTAATAAACTTTTGACATTCCTTTATATCATTTACATACTGGTCCCTCGTTTTCTCTGTCACAAACCCCGAGGTCCTGGAGGGACCGTATAGCAAATTAGCAAAAGTTTGAGAGATAATAGGTAACGAAGTACTTTTATTCAACTTTTGTTCAGTTTCGTTAAACCAATGAGGATTATTTATAGGTTTTGTATCGTTTTGTATTGAGAGAAGATAAATTTCATCAGTTTCGTGATCAATTACTAGAAGATTGTCCGCAAAGAAAAAACAAGCATCTGGTGATTCTGATTTATGAGTGTTTGATTTTACACCACATTCGATTTTAAGATCATACCTGTTACGTTACATAGTATCATTATTTCTCCAAAGAAAAAAAAACACATAGTAATATGTGTGAGTGTGTGTGAGAGAGAGAAGGAAGTACCCGATATAGCCAACATAGCCACCATGGAATTCAAAGGGAAGTCATTCGTAATCTTTTTTATTGTAGCAAAATGATTGAAGCTCCTGGAGAAACGGGAAATAATAAAAAATTAATGTAGGGACCTATAGTGCAATTTTTGCATAATATAGGTAACTCTTGAAAAATAATTTCTTAAAGAATACCTTATTTAGAAATTCAAAGAAGCCCTCTTTGATAAAAGTACTTGTACACCCCTGAGCATCTCTAATAGAGAGATATCCCCCACCTTTACACGTGGGACCACTGCAAATAAAATACCATAGTTAATGATCACCTTAATAAAGGGTTAACTAATCGAGATTATATAAATGTAATAATTGTTCGAACCTTTGTTTTTCCAATCGAAATGTTACTTGCTTCCAAAGAGACCCACCTTTTCCACCCATAAATGAAAATCGTGCCCTTTTCTGGACAAAAAAGGAGAATTGTTGATAAATAATTGCAGTTATATAGATATTATATTAATGTAATATTATATTAATTGCAGTAATATTATACCAATGATACGCGAGTTTTTTTGTAAATTGTACATTTGAAATAAATCTAAAATTTATATTTTAAGAAAAAATGAGAAGTCATGTTAAGAAACAATTTTTAACTTTTTTTAATCAGCTTATGAATGAAAATCGAAATGCTAAAGAAAATATTGGAAGCATTTTTAATGAACCTTCGCCATGAAATGTTTTAACTCAAATTTTGTAAACCTTCATTGATTTGATTTCTTAATTTTCATTTCATTATTTAGTTAAACAATCTCTCTTTCATAATCTTTTTCACATTATTTTTAAAAAATATTCAATTTAAAATTTCGTTCATGACCTTCAAATTCTGAGTACCCTTATACTAAACTCATACCTTCTTAATAAATGGAATGGTAATCTTCATTTTCACTAGTATGCAGAAAATTGCAACATATGTCAGGTTTATGGTATATTTGCATATTTGCATTTTGTAATGTGTTAGAAATAAAGTGTACTATAATTTATATTAATAGATGTGTTAGAAATTAATTGTATATTTTATCACCAAAACAACCAAATTGTTATAACAAAATAGATCAAAGCCTAAAAAAATAATTTCAAATAGTTAAGGGGCCCTAAGTAAATTTTTGTATAATATAGTTATATAATAATGCAATTTCCCTCAACAAAAATTTCTGACTCAATAAACTATCATAGAACACTTGAGAAGCCAAAGCAAAATATTGAAAAGATTATTAAACCTTTTCTGTTGAGGAACTATCAAGCCAAAAGGTATTTTGAGCTTTATGATCACCAAAAATCACATGAAATATATTTCTTGATCCATCAACTTGACTTGCTGAGCATTCAAGCTTTTTCCATCTCAACTTAAGAAACTTTTTTCCACTTGATGAATATGACTGATTTACCCTTTCTTTACACATGCTAATATGTTTTCCCTTCTCTAACTTATAAGCCAATTGTTCGTGTTTTGTAGCATCTTTAAACATCCGGCTTATACTAGGCACCTGCATGCACGCTAAGTAATATTTACCGCTCAGACCCAAAAAGAAACTAAAGTTTTGATATATATATATATATATACATGTAGTCCTTTAATTTTAAAATGTAGCGTTAGTACCCCTTATATTCATCTTTGTGACATTTGTAGTCCTCAGCCAGACGATTTTTTTTACGGGGTGTAAAAGAAAAAAAAACTGACCATATTTATTTATTTTTTAAATATTACCTTTGGCTCACCTTGAAATTTTAGGAATCTTCATTTGGCCATCCAACTTTTAAAAATTTATATTTTAAGTCTTTGATTTGATTTTATTTGTATGAGTATTTTGTTTTATTTTTTAAAATATAATAGGTTGTATATTATAGACACTTGTAGTGTAATTAATTCAAAAAAATAATAATATCAAAGCTTATAATAACATTTTTGCTTAAAATAGGGACCTATGATGTAATATTTGCATAATATAGGGACCTAAAATACAATTTCTCCATACTACAGGGACCTATAATGCAAGTTCTGCATAATGTAGGACCGGTAAATGCAATTTTTGCATATTATAGGGACATATAGTGAAATTAACTGGAAAAACATCTGCGTCCCCCAACATAAAATCCTGGCTCCTCTCCTGAAGGTGTTCAGAGCAATGCCCTCTGTTTTTTGCAATTTTTGTATAATATAGGGAACTATAGTGCAATTAACTAAAAAAAAGCAGGGGCAAAAAACGTGCATATAATTCTACTTGAAACGTATTTTACCAGCAAAATCATCTGATGATCTCAACCTTAACCAATACTCCTTCGTAATTTCACCAAAATTCTTGAATATTTGCCTCCCATGGCGTGTTGCAACACTCTCCGGATGAAACTGGAGGGCAAAATAGTCTTTTTACATACTAATGTAACCATAAAACATCACATACAAAGAGAGTGAAAGACCGACCTGTAATCCATAATGAGGTCTAGTAGAGTGCATAACACCCATAAGAACCTTTCCGCATAACTTTCCATTTTTTGAATTTGTAAATTGACCGTTTTGCCCTTCCAATACAAGAAATGGAAGTGTTTCCGAAGAAGAAGTCCATGCTATAGGTATAAGCTCTTTCGGAAGTGTTTCAGAGTCTATAACAAGTGAATGATACCTAACAACCTATTATAAGCCAATAATTAAAGGACTAAAATGATATGTTTATAAAATAAAGGACAAAATTGTAAAAAAGGTCAAAAATAAGAAGAATAATCTATTACCTTAAATTCTGAATATAGTACATATTAAACATATTATATATTTTATATTAATAGACGAATCGTTATGATTCACGATTCGAAAAACTAACATTTCAAATCTCGATATGATTCATAATTCGTTAATTATGGTTCCGTAGAGTGCATAACACCCATAAAGACCTTTCCACAAGATTTTCCATTTTTGAATTTGTGAAAGCGGCCATTTTGTCCTTCAGAGACAAGAATTTATAGGTAAGCTCTTTCTAGAGTCTATAACAAGTAAATGATACCTAACAATTTATTATAAGCCAATAATTAAAGTACTAAAATGATATGTTTACAAAATAAAGGACTAAATAATCAAAAAGTAAAAAGATGAGAAGAATAATCAATTACCTTAAATTCTAAATCTTTTCCAGATGAAACATCATTAAACAATCGACAACCGTTGTGCTCAAGCTGACTCTAACAAAAAAAATCAATAAAAACATAAGTATATTATAGGGACCTATTCTGCAATTATAACTTCGGAGGAAAAAGCATGGACATGACAATACCTTTAACGTCCATGGACAGGTTCAGATGCATGGACAACTTGAGCACCATGTATATATCTTAAAGCCTATATTGCAATTTTTTGCATAATATAAGGACCTATAGTGCAATCAATTCAAAAAAAAAACATTACCTGGTGACCAAGGCAAACACCTAATATTGGTACATCTCCACATTCTTTAAGCAACCTTAAGCATATTCCTGACATATTTAAAATGTAATTATAAATGATTTTATTTGAAAAAAAAGGGCTAAATTTGTAATTAACTAACCTATATCTTTAGAACAAGACATAGAACCGGGAGCCGGTGAAATAACAATATTATCCGAAGCTTTTTCTTCGTATAAATAGTGATAAATTTCTTTCAATGTCCATTCATCATTTTTAACCATAACTGGAGGTACTGTAAAAATTAATTAAATTGCAATTAGGTCCCTATATTATAAGCTTCATATGAATGTTAATAATAGAATACTTACACCCATTTATAACAGAAAGCTCTTGATATTTATTATACGTGTAACTATCATAATTATCAATTAATAAAGTTTTGGCTAAAAATCATATCTTTTACCACTCTCCAGAAACTCGGATTTGCTGCTCCATAATAATTCCACACAAGAATATTTAACGGATGCCTAGTGCTCTCCCAACCATTTTCTGTATTATATGATGTACACATGATAAATACAAATTTTAAAGCGTACGAGAATAAAAATTAACCATATCTGCATCCTTAGTCTCATTTTTCAAATCTTTCCTATTCAGATCCTCCAGTGGAGTACACAGTCCTCTTGACTCTTGACTCTTGACTCCACAATCACCCCAGCCACACCTCCTTGTTCCACCATGTTCTCAAGTAATTCCCCATTGTTTCCATGACTACCCCTCAAATCCCCATTTTCCGATCCTAAACTTGTAGGGATAAGACAAGGCTTTGTACCGACTCTTGGTGTTTTTTTCATATTTGGGGAGTAGTTATTTTTCTTATGATCAAACTTACAACATCCAAAACATATAAGGTGGAGCCCTTCATATTCAACTCTACATACGTCGTTTCTAATCCTCACTATTGATTTCAATGATTTGCTAAGATCAAGTTCGACAGGAAGTCGCACATAGTTACCCCTTAGTCTCCCTTTTGTCTTTTGTGAGCGAATCAATCTTAACGGTTCTCCCAATCTTGTTTCCAATCTTTTATATAATTTTGCATCCCTACGTTTGAGATTTTTACCCAGACCGTTGAGGTAGTTATCAAATTTGTTACTGTGTTAAAACTCGAAGTCCATTCCCTCACCACTAGATGATGATCAAGAACTATCCATTGCCCCCCGCAGTTGCGAAATTAAAGTCGTCTATCTTTACAAACTTCACCATGTAGTACCCATGTCCCACATCCACAACCTCTAACAGTCCCTTTGGGTTCCATGTTTGTTGGAGTTTAGTTAATAAGTAGGTGAAACCTACTTCTCTATCCCAAAATCTTACTACAACTGTGTTTTACCTGTAACCACCGTGTTTTGCGACAGGCGTAAGCCCTCCTGAATTTCCTTCCGTGTTCGAATCACCGTTGGTATATTTCAGTTGAGCATCACAACGTTACAATGGATGGGTGGATCAAGGCACAAAATGGCAACTGATAAGTTCATTGAATATTTACCTTGTTTTATCCTTTTCTTGCCATTTTCATGCCCATCTAGGGCTGTAAACGAACCGAGTCGAGCCGAATACTAGATGTGCAAGCTTGTTTGATAAGATTTACGAGTCGAGCTGAGTCGAGCTCAAATTTTAACGAGTCGAGCCGAGCTCAAATTTTAAGGCTTGATAACATATCGAACGAGCTTTTTTCGAGCCGATCTCGAGTTATTAACGAATAATTTATTTTTTTATATTTTTAACAATATATGTATTGATAACTAAACCATTAATTTACAGATTATAAATTTTTAACGAGTTAACGAACGAGCTCGAACGAATGCGTTTTTTAACGAACGAGTTCGAACGAACTTTTTTTTCCCGTTTATATAAACGAACGAGTTCGAACGAGCTTTTTACCGAGCCGAGCTCGAGCGGCTCGCGAGCGGCTTGGTTCGTTTACAGCCCTATGCCCATCTATAGTATAATTCTTTCGTAATATAGGGAACTGTAGTGTAAATCTTGGAATATAAAGGGAATTGTGGTGTAATATATTGATAGAATAAGTTACAAATTAAAAAGATGGAATCTTTTTCTCAAGTATTGCAAGATAGGTAAGCAGAAGTCAAGGTATCAAACGAAGAATAAATAAAAGTAGGAAGAGAGATAGTCGGTCTTCACATAGAGATGGTTCTGTTAGAAAATTATAGTGTTCTTATCTACACAGGTATTAATCTGTTCGAGGATTCATAATTTCAGACAAGTTTTCGATGTCTTGATATTTGGTGTTTTACATGACTAGTAAAGATTCAACCAACTAATCGCGATTGAGATTGTGCTTTAAATTTGTGTAGATTTGGTCTATTGAACATCTCTTAAGTTTTTTCAACGATTTTACAGGGAGAGCAGGGTTGTAGATACATTATCACTATGTGTTATTGCCGTGAAGTTTGTGTGGTCCGTTCGCATTGATCTACATACTAAAGTGTTGATGGAGCATACTTTGGAACCAATTCAGTTTTCATTATACGGGTGTGATTATGCTTTCATGGCTAAGCTTTATACGGGTATGTTAGGATTTCTTTTTGTGGATTGGTTGAAGAAAATTGTCGCCTTGCTTCTTCTAGATTAAGGGCTTAAAGAATTGGTCAAATATGGAATGGTTGAGTGAGTCTTTTTTATAGGCATATATATAAGAATGAATACGGTGTATTCATTGATAATTATGGATTATTACTGTTATTAATAAGGATTATTTCCCAAGAAACACCTCAAGTTAGAATTAATTCCATCTCATCTCAACTATCATTTTTTCGTCCATAAAAAGCCACATATATTTTGCTTTTTTCTTTTCTTTACCATAAAAAGAGTCGATTGAGTTATGGGAAGCTTCCCATAACTCAAAGTTTGAGTTATGGAAAGCTTCCATTACTCAAACTTTGAGTAATGGGAAACTTTCCATTACTTGTTGTTCTTTAAAAAAGACGATGTCTTTTATAGGCAAGGGTGTAAGGTGGCAGGTGCCTATTGAACATTAACCCTATTAATAATTGGTTGTGAAACCAGTTGGGTTAGCTCAACTGACCAGAGCCTTGCTATTCTTTCAGCACTTAAAGAGGAGGCTAAACATGGGTAACCTAGTTTTGATTTACCTTGGCCCGTAGGATTAGTCGTGGTGAGCATAAGAAATCCCGGATAATCATGTACCAAAAAAAATGATTGGGTAACTTATCACTATAGAAGCAATTTTCAAAAATCACATTTATCAAAAAGTTATAATTTTGCTACTTATGAATCTTGCTTATTCTATTGATATGAGCGAAGCAAATGTTTTGGAAGCGACTGTCACCATCGTCAGAATGGTGGGGTTTGAGAAGAAAGTGTTCTTTTTCCTTTTTAATTAAAAATAACATTTATATCTCCTAGATTGTATTAGATGTGTAGCATTGGATCCTTTCCTTACTCGGAAAAGAAGTCCCTTTCCATGAAGGTGATTAATTTGAAGATAGAATATGAAAGCTAATTATTAGTGATAAGAAAATGGTTTTTGGTTGGATTTTTTCAAACATATACCTAATATTTTGGTGAGATTTGTTCCACCAAACAACATAAACCAAAAGTAGTTTATGGTATTTGATTCACCAAATATATTAATTGATTAGTAAACAGTAACAATATAAACAGAAATGTAATTATATGGAATTTGTCCACCAATCTACAACATCAATCAAAACTAGTTTGGTGGGATCATTCAACAAAACAACATAAACCAATGTAATTTGACGATATGTGTCCTACCAAATAACAACATAAAGTTTGGTGAGAATTTTGTTTAGTGGGAAAAAGTTTGACGTAAAATTTAGCCTGAAATTTTTTAGTAGAAAATTTAGTGAGATTGACATATTTTAAGGGTATTATTGTCTATCATTTCTTTTATATGAGATGTGATTTTTACAATCATTATTATCTTGCATTGGTCCTTGGGATAATTGCCCCATGTAATAATTATTATTTATTAAAATATACATTTGTTTATTTTAAATTAGTTACAATTAAATCCCTTTTTTAGGATGTGACAAGTTTATAGGAATCTATATAGAAATTTCAACTTAGAAAAAATACATGGATAATTAATTGTATTACAATAAACTCATAGAAAAATCAGTATAAAAACCTATAGTGTAATTAACTTAAAAAATGAATACGTGGACTATAGTGCAATTTGCTTAAAGAAATTTGTACAGACTAATATTACAATTTGCAATTAACTAAAAAAAGAAAATCCATCACCTTAAAAAATTGATACAGAGAATTATATAGCAATTAACTGCAAAAAAATAATATTGGGTCTCATAGTGCAAATTTTGCTTAATTAATATAGAGAACTCTTGTAAAGCATTTTCTTAAGATCAAATTCTATTTTTAGTTTATTACCTATGTTTAAAAAATATTTTTAGACTAAATGTTTCAAAACGTTCATTTTCAGACCAAATGTTTTCAAAACTCTTTCAAGAACAATTTCATAAAAAATATTTTTAAGCCATAGAAAATGGCCTAAAAATGGGATTTGCTCTTTTCTTAGAGAATACCTTATTTAGAAATTCAGAAAAACCCTCGATTAAAGTACTTGTATACCCCTGAGCATCTCTAATAGAGAGATAATGCCCCACCTTTACACGGGGGACCACTGTAAATGAAAGACCATAGTTATTGACTATAGTAAAAGATTAATTAATCGAGGTTAAATAAATATAATCGAAGTGTTACGTGCTTTTTTTTTAATAAAATTGGAGAGCTCCTTTAGATTTGGTGTTATTGACTCGGTTCGAACCGTACCGCTTAAAAGGATACCCAATACTTAGCCAGTTAAACTAATCACAAGTCAACTGTTACTTTTTTTTGTCAGAAGTTAAGTGTTACTTGCTTTGCTTCCAAAGAGATACACCTTTTTCACCTATAAATAAAAATCGTGTCCTTTTCTAAACAAAAATGAAGAATATTTTGATAAATAATTGCATTAATATAGACATTATGAATTTCTAGAAATTTACATTATATTAATGTAATATTATATTAATTGAAGTAATATTATATTAATTATAGCAAGTTTTTTGTAATTGTAATTTAAAACATAACATTTTTAAGAAAAAATGAGGACTTATGTAAAGAAATAATTGAACTTTTTTTAGTTACCTTATAAATTAACATCTAAGTCCGAAAGAAAATATAGAAAGTATATTCATTTTCATTACTTAGTTAAACATTCTCTTTCATAATCTTTTTCACATCCTTTATATATTTTTAATATTATTTTCACAATATGTTTAATTAAAATTTTTGTTCATGACCTTTAAAATCTCAGGTACAACCACATTCCTTGTATTAAGTCCCTACTTTGCTTACAATTTCATTTGGAAAGGGTATTTCATGAATTTTTTTATTTTGTTAGCAAATCCAAACTTAACATCGGACTTTCTTATCATGAGTTTATGGTGTAATAATACCCCGTGTAGGTTTCTGTAAACGAGGAGGTATCTCCTAGGCTGCGATCCATGGGAAAGAGGCATAGTCAAAAATAGTTTATCACAATGACAAGTTATATGCATTGGGTTGTTATCCGCTTGTATCATATAATGTTTGTAAACTTAATGGATCCAATCAGCGACACCCAGAGGAGTGGCGGACCAAGGCATGAGGGGTTTGAACATTTAAAATGTACTTATATATTTAATTAAAAATATTAAATTAGTTTAATATAGAGGAAAAAACCTACTGATAATTACATAATTTTTGTTTTGGACAAGTCAATAATATTATAGTTAAACTAAAATCTTTATTTTTCAATAAAGATATATATTAAAAATTAAAAAATTCACCAAATTTAATTAATATTAGCTACCTCCTTAATACTTTGTTAATAATCCTAACTCAATTTATCGTAGATGTGTCAGGTTTTTTATCAATTTTTCTTTTTTCCAATAGCCACAAAAAAATAGAGGTAATGCTCCTGAACTTTTTATACATTAAGCTACCTTGACTCAATCGGACCGGACTACCCGATTTCATTGACATTTTATACATGGTTCAGTTTTTAATAAAATCATTATTGTCTTTCAATCTGTGCACGCATGACGAAAGTCGTCGATTACATTATATAGCTTTCAAATTGGAGGGTCCTTGTTCATTCGAGATAGTTGATTTGGAGAATAAAGCTCTATTCTTAGATTCTAGTTCTTCGTCTTTGGTGGAGTGCTCAAAGTTGTTAAACTGTAAGCCTCAATGCATATATTCTTTGGATGAAAACATTGAAGTTTTGCTTAAAAAGAAGCTAGTAAATGTCAAGCGTTCGCTATCAATATGGATTCGACCAAGCTTTTGATGTTTTTTGGGTTGGTTATCAGTAGATTATTGTTCATTCTGACTTAGTTCTTGATTTTAATCTTCTTTTCTCTTTATAAATTTTGTTCATAATTTGATTATGATGCTTGAAATAGTCTGTAGCTTTGTTCTGCCGCTATATATAATCCATCTAGTTTTAAGTATGTGATATAGTCATCTTAGTTAATCTTAGTTAGTGTGTTAGGTCTGTTATCTAGTCATCTTAGTTAGTCTTGTGTGTTCATAAGCTGCGACAAGAGGAAGTAAATTAAGGATTCAGGATTAAGCTTTTGATTTATTATATTTGATGAATATTTATGTTTTTGGTGAGATTTATATTTAATTTGGATGGTCCCAATATTTATATCGCAGTCATTGATTATTGTAACAAAACATATGTCATTAAATTAATAAATTAGTTACTTTTGTAAGTTTAAAACATAAGGTATGTATATGAATATAATTGGTATAAAATCATCTAATAATAGATGGAAGAATTTTCCTTATTTTTTTATATATGACTAGATAAAACTTATTTTATATAATATGAAGTTTTAAAGTGCAATCAACTTTGGAACAATTGGGAATACTATCTTGAACCCCTCTATAAAAATTATTTGGTAGAGTATATATCCTTCAAGCGTAGAGTTAAGTAATTCTTGAATAACAAAGCATATAATATTCTATGTAACTCCAAAAATATTATGCAAATCATCTTGCATATATACCAAAACTTTTAAAAGAAAAATAACAAAATAATAAAAGCTAGGTTTGAATCTCATCCCTAAATTTTTTTGTATAAGATGTAATCAAACAAGTTACACAATTTGTTTCGGTAAAAAAATCAGAATAAAAGCAACACTGATACAAAAGTTTCTCGTTTTTTTATAATTTTTGTAATGTATATATATATAGGTCACTTTGGTCCAAAATATGTTAGGACTGGTCCTGTGTGTTCGTGATTTTCGATATATCTTTTCCCATATGAGTTTTCTCAGTAGAGGACGAATTCTGTCCTTGTCCCAATCTGGAAGATTACTCCCTCACCCCATACTACCTCCTCGTGTACTCGTAAATTCTCAAGTCGCGATCCACCATTACAATGCACGTTCTTTGCTCTCCCATGTTCTTCGTATTCTCAGTCACTGGTATAACTAAGTTATTCCCCATTAAAGATCCTTTCCAACCCCCATCTTCAGACCCGGATTCATATAAGCCCAAGGTGTTGTAGTTGCGGCATGGCTTTTCCCTTGAGAATTAACCGACAATGTCAACGGCTGGGGCGCAAATATAGTATTCCATGGTGATGTCTTGTCCTCTCACTATTGGGTTTTTCTGTGGCATTGGTTCGCCTGGAGGTGCCCAAGCTCCTGTAATTGCGGAAAGAACTTTTTGTTTATATAAAACTTTAAGGAGAGTGACTTCATTTATATTTATTTTGTATTTATACACATTCCTTTTTTGTTCTCTTCTTGTCAAGTCTAAAATACTTTCAAAGAGATTGATACCCATACAAACCAAAACTATATAAGAAAATAAGTTAGATAAAACACATTCAAGAATATAACTAAACATGATTCATAGCATAAATTCAATAAGTTCCGGTCTTACTTTTGTGTAGAGTTAAGTAATTCTTGAATAACAAAACATACAATACTCTGTGTAACTTCAGAAATATTATGCAAATCATCTTGCTTATAAACCAAAACTTCGGTGAAAATTAACAAGATGAATTAGCTTTCCAATTTTTGCAAATCTATAATAATGCAAAAGAATAATCTTACAACTTATATCTTTCATACAACAACAAAACCAGGAATTTTTGTTTCAAGTTTAATGTACTATAGGTCCCTAATCTTCTCACATTCCATAACTGCATTAGCAGGAGCTTTCGTCTTCAAAATCATCTCATCATACTCATCATCCGTATTCGAAAGAGCTGTAATGGCCCCACCAGCTCCTATACTAGCTTCACCTTCATATATATAACTACCGTTCATATCACAATATTAAGATCAAACGTTTGATTATACGAGAAAAAACCGATACACCCAGAATAAATCCCTCGAGATGAACTCTCAAGTGAGTCAAGAAGTTCATTAGATCTCAATTTCGGTGCACCGGTCATGGACCCACCAGGAAAAGCGGCTCGAACACAATCAATTGTAGTTATGTTTGATTGGTTTTTCCACGGATTGTGCTAACCATTGTGTGAACTGTTGCGTATGATTCGATTTCCATTAAATGAGGTACGTGGATTGAGCCAGGTTCACATACACGGACCAGATTGTTTCTTAAAAGATCAACGAACATTAGATTTTCTGCTTGGTCCCTTTCACTGTTATTACACAAGGAATTTTTGTTGGGAGGAGGCAAGGAATTTTTAGTTAATCGCACTATAGGTACTATGTTAGTTCTTTTTTAAGTTAAATGCACTGTAAGTCCTATACTATGGAAAATAATCTATATTTTAAATCGAAGCCTGAAAAGATAATTTTAAAAAGTTGAGGAGACCAAGTGATGATTTTGAAACTTTGGGGCCCCTAGCCCCAAAGGGCCCCATTTTACACAAAATAATCACAGAAACAACAAAATAAATCAAAGCCAGAAAGATAATTTTAAAAATTTGGCGCCAAGTGACAATTCTGAAAATGCAACGGGTTCGGGGTCAGCAACCCCAAATATTTCTTTTGAGTTAGCTGCAATATAGGTCCATATATTATTCAAAAATTACACTATAGTTCCCTATATTATGAAAAATTGCAGTATAGGTGTCTACATTATACAATGGATGCACTATAGAACCCTATATTATGCAAAAGATGCACTAAAGATCCCTACATTATGAAAAATTGCAATATATGTTCGTATATCATGCAAATTGTAATATAGGCCGATATATTATGCAAAATTGCAATATAGGTCCATATTTAATGCAAAATTGCAATATATGTCCCTAAATTATTCATAAATTGCACTGTGTCCCTATATTATGCAAAAATCGCACTATAGTCTATAGGTCCTTGTGTTATACAAATGCTACACTATAGCTCCCTATATTATACAAAAATTGCACCGAGGGTCCCTATATTATGCAAACAAGTAATACACTATAGGTCCTTACGTTATACAAAAATTGCACTAAAGGTCCCTTTATTATGCAAAAGGTGTGCTATATTTCCCTATATTGTGCAAAAGAATTGTGCTATAGATCACTATATTATGCAAAATATTGCAATATAGGTCTTATACTATTTAAAAAAATATCACTATAGGGGACTATATTATGCAAAAATTGCACTATAGCTACCAATACTAATTTACGCAAGTACACTATCAAGTAAAACATCAGATCATCAACATACCTATATTGCAACTGTAGTTTAAGCGTTTCATCTTCCTCTGAGGTGGGCCCACGAGCTATCATCCCTTTACTCGGTTTCGCTTCCATAACTCTACATCAATCCAACCGTAAAAACCTCTCAGGTGAAGAACAACAAATCGAAAGATTCTCATCCGAGAAATTAAACTAAGCAGCATATGGAGCAGGGTTTTTTTCTCAAAGTCTATAATATAATCCCAAACCATCAAAATCTCCCACTTTTTTCTTCATCTGATTTGTAAAACATAACTCATAACTCTCCCCATCTTTAATAAACTTTTGACATTCCTTTATATCATTTACATATTGGTCCCTCATTTTCTCTGTTACGAACGCGGAGGGACTGTATCGTAATTAGCAAAAGTGTGAGAAATAAGAGGTAAAGAATTACTTTTGTTCAGTTTCGTAAAACCAATGAGAATTTATTTTAGTTGTTGTATCGTTTTGTATAGTGAGAATATAAATCTCATCAGTTTCGTGATCAATTACTATAAGATTGTCCAGAAAGAAAAAACTACTTACAATCTTGTGAATTTACTGCATATTTGAGGCAAAAGATAACGCACGTTTCCTTAAATTTGTTATTCTGCTTTTGTGTTGATTAAAATTACAATGGAAGATTAAATGATATGAAAACACCTAAGTTTGTAAAGGAATTTGGGAAGGAACATCGAGGTATACTTTGAGTTTAATTAGTCTTTAAGTGTTCTTTTTCTGATAGGCGAGAGTTCATATTTTGATTCTAATTATGCTTTCTTGACGATTACTATGCAATTTCTCTCTATTGTCCCTCCAAAAATCTAGTTTAGCTGTGCGTTTGGGAGAGAATATAGTTGTGTAGAATTTATATGCAGCTGATTGTTGTGAGGAAGCTTAACTGAATTACCTATATTTTTTTAAGAATTTTGTATTTTACTTAGTTGGTTGCAACTTACCACTATAGAAGCAATTTTTAAAAAATTGTGAATAGGGAAATCAAATTACTATTAGTGCACATTTATCAAAAGGTATAATTTTGCTACTTATGAACCTTGCTCATCCTATTGATATGAGCGAAGAGAAATGTTTTGGAAGCGGCCGTCACCATCGTCAGAGTGGTGGGGTTGGAAAAGAAAGGGTTCTTTTTTCTATTTTAATTAAAAATAATATTTATTTCTCTAATACTTCTTTCGTCCATCAATGTTTGCCATACCTTTTTTTTACATAAATTAATTAAGAAAAATGATTAATTTTCTCTATTTTTACTAAAATACCCTCAACCAACTAAGTAAATGCATTTAATGATGATAAGTTTTTGAATATTAAACAAGGATAAAATTGGTAGAAAAGGTACAAAAGTTTATTGGTATTTTAAATGGACTACTTTTTGTGGACATCTACTTTTAGATTTTGTGACAAACATT
The DNA here is from genome assembly GCA_029959085.1 of Nemophila menziesii. Taxonomy (NCBI): domain Eukaryota; kingdom Viridiplantae; phylum Streptophyta; class Magnoliopsida; order Boraginales; family Hydrophyllaceae; genus Nemophila; species Nemophila menziesii. The sequence continues at coordinate 40,728,704 of JARWIR010000004.1, read as the reverse complement.
GATAGACGTTGATAGTAGATTGTAGTAGATGTACCCAGCATTCGATACTTTCCTTACCGGGAAAGAAGTCCCATTTCCATGAACATGAGTAATCTAAAATTAGAATATGAAAGTTAATTATTAGAATTGATAAAAAAAAATTGGTGGGATTTTTTTCATCAAATATATACTTGAATTCAACTTTGTTTGGTGGAATATTTTTCACCAAACATACAAACTAAAAGTATTTTGATGAGATTTGTTCCATCAAACAACATAAATCAGAAATAGTTTGTGATCTATAATTTATCATATGTATAAATCTAAAATTAGTTTAGTAGGCAAAAACAATATAAAGCGAAATGTAATGAAGCGAAATTTGTCCACCAAACAACAATATAAATCAAAACTAGTTTAGTGGGATTCGTTCAAGAAAACAACGTAAACCAATGTAATTGACATAAAAATTTAGTGAGAATTTTGTTTGGTGGAAAAAATTTGACGTAAAATTTTTTTATGAGAATTTTGTTTGGTCAGAAATTTTTTTTGGTAGATGAAATGAACATATTTCAAGAGTATTATTGTTTATTATGTTTTTTATATTAAATATGACTTTTACATGCATTATTATCTTACATAGAGTTTTTATGATTATTGTTTTATGTAATAAATGGGTATTTATTTATTAAAATATACTTTTGTATATTTTTAATTAGTTAGAATTAAATCTCATTTTTTAAGGCGTAAGAAGTTTATAGGGACCTATAAAGATTTCAACCTAAAAGAATTATATGGAAAATTATATTACAATAAACTTACAGAAAATTAAAATATAGAAACCTAATAGTGTAATTAATTTACAAAACTAATACATTGACTATAGTGTAATTTATTTAAAAAAATTAATATAGACTTATGTTGCAATTGGCAGTTAACTAGAAAAGAAAATCAATCACCTTACAAAATTGATATAGAGAATTATATTGCAATTAACTCCAAAAAATAATATTGAGTCTCATAGTGCAAATTTCTATCTAATATAGGGAATTCTTGAAAAGAAGTTTTTTAGAGAACACATTATTTATAAATTTAAAGAGGGCCTCTTCGATAAAAGTACTTGTATACCCCCTAAGCATCTCTATTAGAGAGATATTCCCCACCTTTACACTTAGGACCACGATAAATGAAAGATTAATTATTGACTATAGTAAAAGATTAATTAATCGAGGTTAAATGAATGTAATAATTGTTTGAACCTTTGATTTTATTAATCGGAAGGGTTACTTGCTTTGCTTCCAGAGAGATACACCTTTTTCACCCATAAATAAAAATTGTGTCGTTTTCTAAACAAAAAAGAAGAATGTTTTGATAAATAAATTGCTTAATATAGACATTATGAATTTCTAAAATCTACATTATATTAATGTAATGTTATATTAATTGCAGATTTATTATATAAATTATAGCAAGTTTTTTGTAATTGTAAATTTAAAACAAATCTAGACTTACTTTTTTAAGAAAAAAAATAAGAACTTAAGATAAAATCGAATTCGTTTTCACCCTATAAATTAAAATCGAAATACTAAAGAAAATATAGGAAGTAATTTGATTTATTAATTTTCATTTCATTATTTAGTCAATCATTCTCTTAAGTAATCTTTATCACATTCTTTAAATTTATAATATTATTTTCACAATATATTTAATTGAAATTTTTGTTTATGACCTTCAAAATCTCAGGACCGACCACATTCTCCCTACTTTATTTACAATTTCATTTGGAAGGGATGGGTATTCGGTATAAATTTTTGTACACCAGAAGGTATCTCCTAGACTGGAAAGAGACGTATGTTATTATTGAACCCAATGGGACCCAATCCAACTCAGCTACAACCCGTGGCAGATCATGGCAAGGAAGGAGGACCTGCTCTAATGTTTCCACTTTTGTAATGTACTTGTATATTTAATAAAATATATTCAATTCGTTTAGTATAAAGGAAAAAATCCACTGATAATTACATAATTTTTTTTAGACAAGTCAATAATTTTATAGTTAAACTAAAATCTTTATTTTTCTATAAAGATATATATTAAAAAATAAAAAATTCACCAAATTTAATTAATATTAGTTACCTGCTTAATACTTTGTTAACAATTCCTAACTCAATTTATCGTAGATGTGTCATGTTTTTTTATCAATTTTTTTCAAATAACCACAAAAAATAGAGGTGGTGCTCCTGAACTTCTTATATAAGCCCCCTTAACTCAATGGTTCTCGGACGGAAACTGGCTACACCAAATCATTAATTTCACCGGACTACCTGATTTCATTGACTATTATACATGGTTCAGTTTTTTAATAAAATTATTATTGTCTTTCAATCTGTGCACGCCTGACGAAAGTCGTCGATTACATTATATAGCTATCGAAATGGAGGGTCCTTGTTTATTCGAGATAGTTGATTTGGAGAATAAAGCTCTATTCTTAGATTCTAGTTCTTCGTCTTTGGTAGAGTGCTCAAAGTTGTTAAACTACCCTAAATGCATATATTCTTTGAATGAAAATATTGAAGTTTTGCTTAAAATGAAGCTAGTAAACGTCAATCGTTCGCCATCAATATGGATTTGACCAAGCTTTTGATGTTTTTTTGTTTGGTTAACGTGGATTATTGTTTATTCAGACTTTCTCTTTATAGTTGAAGCTTTGTTCTGCCACTATATATAATCTATCTAGTTTTAGGTCTGTGATCTAGTCATCTTAGTTAGTCTTATGTCTTCATAAGCCACGACAAGAGGGGGTAAATTAGGATTTAGACTTAAGCTTTGATTTATTATATTTGATGAATATGTTAAATTTTTTATATGACTAAATAGAATTTATTTTATATAATATATAGTTTTAAAGTGCAATCAACTTTGAAAAAAATTGACTTTAGTATCAGGCACACTTTCTAATTTAATTTCAAAAGCTCCCAGGCACGATTTACGAGATGACCTCCCTCACCTAACCCAACCGGTCATCCACCACACAAAAAACCCTTCCACCACCAACAAAAAAAACCCTTTTCTCTTCTTCTCCACCCTTCTCGCTTTCTTCTTCTTCAGCAGACCTTGATTGAAGAGGATTTATGAGGATCTATATCTTATATATTTCTTTTGCTCGCATTAGGGTTATAAGAATTTCGGCCTCTTGCTTCATTAACTTCTCTTTCACATTTGTCTTCTAGCTTGTGGGTCTCTCTTGTAAGGCATTTATGGCTGACTTGAAAGACGAAGGTATGGAAGACTTTGATGACTCTCTCTCTATCTCCAGATAGAGAAGCCATTTACGCTAATTTCAAAGAGCCAAAACTCTTTATTCGAATCATTGCTACTGGTAACATTAATTTCAACTATCTTAAATGAATTATCATTCAGCATTGGGGTGTTAAAGGTAGAATATAACTTGAAAAAAGAGGTATGAATGTCTGTGTTATTCAATTTGAAAAAATTGAAGATCTAGAAATTGTTTGGAACAATAGACTGTATCATGTGTTTGATTTTCATGTTCTTATTAAAAAATATGAAGAATGTTTGTCTAACCCTAACTTACTAGAAGAATCTGTCTTTTGGGTTCGAATAGAAGGAATACCCCCTCTGTTCATTAAAGAGGGAAATGTTAGGAAAATTGCTTCTACTCTTGGTAATGTTCTTGAACTTGTGCTACCAGATTCGAAAAAATTCAAAATTGATCCATCGGTTAACGTGAGGATAGTCTGGAAAATTGATAAACCCTTAAAGGCAGGGTGTATGTTTAAGCTGAGAGATATTCATTCTGTTTGGGTTTCTTTTAAGTTCGAAAAACTATTTGACTTTTTCTATATCTGTGGTATTATTTCTCATGAAGAAAAAAACTGTGATAATCCAAATAAGCTGATTACTAAGTTGGGAAATTGGATTAGATATGTTGAAAACGATAGAGGTAATCAAACTTTTGTTTTTTCTGCAAGAAGACAAGAGCAAGGAGTTAAACTTGACCAGAGAAAACGTGGGAAACGATCTTTAAAGAACAAAAACAAATTTGAGACTAAAAAGCAAGATAATATTAAGACAGAGGCTATTGAACAAGGGGATTTAGTTCAATCGATGTTGACTCTCCCTACAGTTGACTTAGGGGATAAAATTCAAGTGGGAGCTAAAAATACTACTACTATAAGGCCAGTTTCAGAAGGAGAAGTTAAATTGCTTTGTGGCCCAGCAAATGAGTTAGGCCCAAACATAAGTCCAAAACTCATCAAAATCCCAAATGTCAGCATAAATCCATCTATCACTTCTAATGTGGGGGCCAACATTCACTTTGGGTCTTTAGAGCGCACCGAACAGGTTAGGAAAGATCTAGGTCTCCCCTCAGAGGATGATGTCGCCTCTATGGTCCCTGCAACTCTTATTGTGTCTGGATATGAATTCCTTGATCAACTTGAGATAGATAATAATGAGAAGGCAGAGGATATGGATTTAGACAACTTCAATGAAGAGGATGGAGATGAAAAATTGGAAGAAGCAGTTTGTCTTGAAAATTATGAGTCTACTGAAGTGGTTTGCGGGGTTGACCCAAATCAACCCCAAGATCAACAATGATACAATCCTAGAACTGTCAAGGCATTGGCACAGCCTTGACAGAACTGAGCTTAATCGACATGGTTAAAGCTCACAACATACATGTACTCTTTTTTTCTGAAACCAAAAATAAATTTGATGTTATTGAGAAATTGAGTCCAAAGTTGAACATGACCTTAGCAACCTTTATTGACCATGTGGGTATTTCTGGAGGATTAGCTATTTATGTGAAATATCTAAATCTTTTTAAACTTATAAATTCTTCAAAGAATTTAATTCACTGTTCTTATGAACATCCAAATAATTGTTTGATTTTTTGTACATTTGTGTATGGACCTACAGCTGATGGAGAAAAATCGGATTTCTTGAATTGTATTTCAAAATTAAACAATCCTCGGGATTGTTGGTGTATACTGGGAGACTTCAATTTGATTAGATTTCCTTCTGAGAAGTTAGGTGGAAATATTGACAATGTGAAGAGGAAAAACATGGGTCTATTCAATGACTTTGTTAATCAGAATAATTTGATTAAGTTACAATCAAAGGGTTGTAGCTTGTCTTGGTCTAACAAGAGGAATGGCAACCTTCTGATCAAACAAGTCCTTGATAGGATCCTGGTGAATTATAAATGGAATGATACTTTTCCAATTTCATGGTGTTCCCTTCTCCCTCCTACTGGATCAGACCACACTCCCATTATTATGAACTTTGGGAATTCAGAAAACTTCATTAAAAAGAAGAGATTTCTTCTTGAAAAATAATGGCTTTTTTACCCTTCTTGTCGTGATTTAATCTTGAATAAATGGAAAATTAAGAATCTTGATTCTTGTAGAGGAATCCAAAGATTTGGTATTAAATTAAGAAGGATTCAAAGATATGTTTCCCAATGGGCTAGAAATAGAATCTTGAACAATAGAATTCTTATGTCAAAGACTCTTAATACAATGGAGGAAATTTATATTGCTCCATTTTCTGAGGAGAATAAAAGTAAGTTTGAAACCCTTTGTAATGACCTTGAATTATTTTAGAAAAAAGAAGAGATGTATTGGGCATTAAGAGCTAAGAAAACTTGGTTAAAGCTGGGTGATAAAAACACCAAATATTATCATGCTATCACCAAGGTGAAAAGAACAAATAATAAAATCTGTAGGCTTAAAAAAGAGGATGGTAATTGGATTGAAGGCAAATTAGATATTATCGAAGAAATTACATCTCATTATAATGAGGTTTTACTTCAGTGGGCCCTAGAAATTATGATCCTATTCTAAGATGTGTTAAAAAGGTTGTTACACAGGATATGAATAGTGAGCTTATTAAACCAGTCAATGAAGAAGAGCTCCAAAAAGTTGTTTGGTCTCTAGGTGGTGACAAATCTCCTAGACCTGATGGCTTTGGAGGGTTCTTCTTTGAAAAATTCTGGAAGGAGATTAAATTGTACCTCATTAGAATGGTATTTGATTTCATTATGCAAAATTCTTCTTTATAAGAGATTGATTGCACTATTATAGCACTAATTCCCAAATGTACTAACCCTGATTTGATTTCTTCTTACAGGCCTATTAGTTGCGCGAATTTCATATACAAAGTTATTGCTAAAATCCTGGCTAATAGGCTACAACCAATGCTTTGTGACATTATTTCAGAAACTCAAACAACCTTTATACCAGGTAGATCAATTTTTGAAAATATTATTATAGCCCAAGAGGCTAGTCATTATTTGAAGAACAAAAGGACTTCAAAGAAATATAATATACCCATTAAAGCTGATATGAGTAAAGCATATGAAAACATAGAGTGTGATTTTTCACTGGATCTCCTTAAAACTATGGGAGTCCATGATAGATGGATTGGTTGGATTAGAAACTGTATCTCTACTGTTACTAATAAAATACAAATTAATGGTAGCCTTTATAATATTAATAGTCCAGGTAAAGGACTAAGACAGGGTGACCCTTTATCACCCTATCTTTTTTGTTTGGTTACTCAAGCATGATCTTATTGATAATTTTGTGTATACAGGATTACTCAAGGGCATTAAAATTGCGAGAGCCACACCTATGATTACTCACATTCTTTTTACTGATGATAGTCTCTTTTTCCTTGAAGCATGTGAGAATAATATTGATATTTTCTTAACTATTATGAGTTGGTATTCTTTGGGTTTTGACCAAAAAATTAATCTAAATAAAAGTGGTATTTTATTTAGTAAAAACACTCCTCTTGAAGAGATGAGAGAATATGCTACTCAACTTAGGATGAGAAGGCTTGATGACCTTGGAAAATATCTCGGAATCCCTTCAAGTTGGGGAAAATCAAAGGTTAAAGCCTTGGAATGGTTAACTAGAATGGTAATTAAAAAAATGGATAACTGAGAGACTAAGATGCTCTCTAAAAGTGGAAAAGAAATATTGATCAAATCCATTATTATAGATATTCCTAATTTCATTATGTCTATCTTTTTTATTCCTAAAAGGTAACCTCGCATTTAACCTCTCTTATTTCTAATTTATACTGGAATAATAATAAGGAAAAAAGATGTCATTGGGTGAAATGGCAAACTCTTATGAGCTGTAAAGAAGATGGGGGTCTTGGATTTAGAGATTTTCATACACAAAATGAGGCTTTACTAGCCTCTAATGCGTGGAAATTATTTAAAAATCAAAACTCTCTACTTTTTAAAATTTTAAAAGAAAAGTATTTTCCAAACTCAAATTTTCTTGATGCTAATTTGGAAAATAATTGCTCTTGGGCCTGGAAAAGTATAATTATAGGGAGAAATTGTTTTAAAGAAAAACTGAGATGGTCAATTGGGAATGGTAATCTAGTGAATGTGTGGAAAGATTCTTGGATTCCCAATATTCAAAATTTGAGAAAGCCTGATCAGTGTAATATTGAAACTGTTTCAAACCTTCTCACTTCTGATAAAAAACAGTGGGATTTTGTCAAATTGAGTTCAATCTTTAACCCTGAGATTGTAGCAACCATTTGCAAGGTACATATTCCTTCTTACTACTGTTATGATACCCCTCACTGGACTGGGTCTATTAGTGGGGATGTAACAGTTAAGGAGATGTATTTAAAGCAATGGAGGGCTCAACAGGAGAAAGAGAAACATGACAATAAAAAAGATGGTGATTCTTCTTTTCATTTAGAATCAAAAGATTGGTTTTTTCTTTGGAAATCAAAAGTTATTCCCAAAATCAAAAAAATTATTTGGAAATGCTGTAATAGAGGACTTGCAACAAATGAAAATAGATTTTTGAGGAAATCTATTCAATCTCCATTGTGTAGTATTTGTGGGGAGATCGATGAAACAGTTGAGCACCTTTTATTTCATTGCTCTTGGGCAAGAGCAACCTGGATTGCTAGTCCTCTTTGCTTTAACTCATTAACTGAACCTTCCTTTGAGTTTAAGAAGTGGATACAGTTTGTGAGACTTAGTATGATTGAGAATACAGGTAACAGTGGAACAATGGGAGAAATATATTTTTTTATAGCCTGCCACATTTGGAAAGCTAGGAATGAGTTTATATTTAAGGGTGTAAACCCAGACCCTATGAGTACGGTGCAGAAATCTTTATTAGCCTATGATGAATATCTTACAGCCACTGAGCTTAATTCTAAGGCTAAAAATAACATCAAAAATAATGAGACTAAGGAAAAACAAAATAAGGAGGGATTAAGTATTCTAGAAGTTTGTAGAACAAACTCGAATACTAGTAAACAGTTGGGGAATAAGGGGGTTACATAGAAACCTCATCCTTCTGGGCAGTTAAAGATAAATTGTGATGCTTCATTTAATGCAAAAGCTAATTTAGCGTCATATGCTTGTATTTTGCGTGATTCAACAGGTTCTTTTTTGGAAGGGAAAGCTGAGAAGATCAAGGCTCACTCTATTGCGGAAGCAGAAGCAAGGGGAATTCTTGAAGCTTGCGAAATGGCGAGCAAAAGACCTCCAACTACTGTGTTAATAGAGAATGGCTGCCAAACTATTATTAACCAAATTAATATGACTAATTGTAATCTTAATAGTTTTACTAAACTTTTGGTTAAGAACATTAGGTTTTGTTTGCGAAGAAATAAGAATAGTAGAATGTAATAGAAGTGCGGATTGGGTGGCTAAACAAATACTAAGTGACAAGTTATCTAGTTTTTAGAGTGCTAATCCTTCTCCCCAATTAGCCAACTTATTTAGAAAAGACTTTAATGCATTAGACATAAGCTAATTTGTAACAATTTTGGATTTATATTAACAACTATTTCCAATGTCAAAAAAAAAATATTAACAACTATTTCGACTAAAAAAAAACTTCGAAAAAAATTGGGCATACTATCTTAACCTCCCTAATAAATTCTTCAAGGGTTCAGCTCGGTGATATCCTTAACTTAGGGTAGAGTTAAGTAATTCTTCAATAATATAACATACAATACTATGTAACTCCAGAAATATCATACAAATCACCTTGATTATATACCAAAACTTCCTAAAGAAAAATAACAACATGAATTAGCTTTCCAATACTCTAGCGTAATTCAAAAGATTAATCCTACAACTTATATCTTTCATACAACAACAAATCCAGGAATTTTTGTTTCTAGTTTATTGCACTATAGGTCCCTGATTTTCTCACATTCCATAACCGCATTAGCAGGAGCTTTAGTCTTCAAAATCATCTCATCATACTCACCATCCGTATTCGAAAGAGCAGTAATGGCCCCACCAGCTCCTGTACTAGCTTCACCTTTATATATAACCACAGTTCTTATCACAATATTAAGATCAAACATTTGATTATACGAGAAAAACCCGATACACCCAGAATAAATCCCTCGCGATGAACTCTCAAGTGAGTCAAGAAGTTCAATAGATGTTAATTTTGGTGCACCGGTCATGGACCCACCAGGAAAAGCGGCTCGAACACAATCACTTGCGGTCATGTTTGATTTTTTTATTCCTCGGATCGTGCTAATCATTGTGTGAACTGTCGCGTATGATTCAATTCCCATTAAATGAGGGACATGGACTGAACCAGGTTCACATACACGGCCCAGATCGTTTCTTAGAAGATCAACAATCATAAGATTTTCTGCTTGGTCCTTTTCACTGTTATTATTTTTAGTTAATTGCACTATAGGTCCTATGTTAGTTCTTTTTTAAGTTAACTGCACTATAATTCCTATACTACTAGATATAACCTATATTTTAAATAGAAGCCTAAAAAGATAATTTCTTAAAAGTTGAAGGGCCAAGTGAAGATTTTGAATATTTGGAGCCCCCTAGCCCAAAGGTCCCTCCCCCACAACCCAGCCAATTGTTATTTAATTGTTTCTAGTTAACTGAACTATACTATAAGTCCCCATATTACACAAAATAATCACAGAAAAAACAATAAATCAAATCCAGAAAAATAACTTTAAAAACTGGGTGCCAAGTGACAATTCTGATTTGTTAGGGGATGCAATGGTGTTAGGGATCAGCAGCCCCAAATATTTCTTTTGAGTTAATTGCAATATAGGTCCCTGTATTATACAACCGATGCACTATAGAACCCTATATTATGTAAAAGATGCATTGAAGGTTCCTACATTATAAAAAATTACATTATAGATCCCTATACTATGCAAAATTGCAATATAGGTCCATTTCTTATGTAAAATTGCAATATAAGTCCATATATCATGCGAAATTGCAATATAGGTTCCTATATTATGCAAAATTGTAATATAGGTTCCTATATTATGCAAAAGATGCACTATATACCCCTAAACTATTCATAAATTGCAGCGTCACTATATTATGCAAAAATTGCACTGTAGGTCCTTGTGTTATACAAAAATTGCATTATAGATCCCTATATTATGCAAAAACTACACTATAGCTCCCTATATTATACAAAAAATGCACCACAGGTCCCTATATTTTACAAAAATTGCTCTATATGTCCCTACATTATACAAAGATTGCACTAAAGGTTACGCAAAAAGTGTGTTATATGTCTCTATATTATGAAAAGAATCGCACTACAGGTCCTCTATTATAAAAAAATTCCATTCTACGTCCTATATTATAAAAAAATATCACTATAGGCGATATTATGCACAAATTACACTATAGCTCTCAATACTAATATACACAAGTACACTATCAAGAAAAACATCAGATCATTAACATACATATATTGCAACTGAAGTTTAAGAGCTTCCTCTTCCTCTAATGCGGGCTCATGAGCTATCGTCCTTTTAATCGTTTTCGTGTAATGATTAATGTAATAGAGAAAAATAAGTGGAACCAGAGAATATACGAAAAAGCCTAAGAAGGATCCATGTGAAAGTCAAAGAATGATAATCATTCTTCCTTATTATATACTATGGTATTGTTATCTTAGTATTTATATATAGATCCATATAAGGACAAGATAAATCATATAGAAAATAATTGTTATCTTTAGTTATAATTTATTAAATTATAATCTAGTCTATCTTGTAAAAACAGTAGTATATACATTATATTGTTGTACATATTGTTCAATAAACATGTGTGTTCATCCATTTTCATTACAAATTTGGTGTTCTCATGGAGTTTCTATGGTGGATAGTACTCGACTTAAGTTGAGGGATGAGGCCTAGAAAAAGTTTCAAGATGAGACGGCTCAAAATTTCACATCGTTTGATTACAGGTTCAAAACTCTAGAAAATACAATTGGAAAATTACAAAAATAAAATTTAAAAATTAGAAAGTACTCTAAAATAATTCTGATCAATTGAATTTGACAGATTCACAATTCAATTCAGTTTATCCACAAAAAAGTTCATGTTCATCAATAAACTGTAATTCATCATATGTTTTTCCACAACTAGATTCTTGCTCAATAACAAATGTCTATTATTATTTCCAAGAGTTATGCTGGATATGGAGATAGAAAATATAAGATCGTTCATTTTTCAAAAAAATGTTTAGGTACAATAATTTTTTCTAAAGGAGATGGTGATGTAATGATTAATGTGATACAGAAAATTGGTGGGAGCAGAGAAGATACGTGGAAACCCAAGAAGGATCCAAAATTATGTGAAAACCCAAGAATAATCGTCCCTTCTTATATATATATATATATATATATATATATATATAGAGAGAGAGAGAGAGAGAGAGAGAGAGAGAGAGAGAGAGAGAGAGAGAGAGAGAGAGAGAGAGAGAGAGAGAGAGATCCATATGAGGACAAGATAAATCATCCAAAAAATAATTGTTGTCCTTAGTTATAGTTTATTAAACTAACACTTTAGTCTATTTAGTCTATCTTGTAAAAAAGGTTGTATATACATTATATCGATGTACATAAATTATCCTTCATAACTCAATTTCGATCTAACCGTAAAAAACTCTCAGGTGAAGAACAACAAATCGAAAGATTCTCATCCAAGAAATCAAACCAAGCATCATATGGAGCAAGGTTTTTTTTGGAAATCTATAATATAATCCCAAAGCATCAAAATCTCCCACTTTTTTCTTCATCTGATTCGTAAAACATAACTCATAACTCTCCTCGTCTTTAATAAACTTTTGACATTATTTAAAATCATTTACATATTGGTCCCCGATTTTCTCAGTCACAAACGAGGTCCCGTAGGGACCATATCCAAAATTAGCAAAAGTTTGAGAGATAAAAGGTAAAGAAGTACTTTTATTCAACTTTTGTTCAGTTTCGTTAGACCAGTGATAATTAGTTTTAGTGTTTGTATCATTTTGTATTGAGAGAAAATAAATTTCAACACTTTCGTGATCAATTACTAGAAGATTGTCTGCAAAGAAAAAACAAGCGTCTAGTGATTTTGATTTGTGAGTTTGATTTTACACCACATTTGATTTTAAGATCATACCTGTTAAATAGTATTATTATTTCTCAACAATATTAAAAAACACATAGTAATATGTGTAAGTGTGTGTGAGTGTGTGAGAGAGAAATAAGTACCTGATATAACCAACATAGCCACCATACAATTCAAAGGGAAGTCCTTCGTAATCTTTTTCCTTGTAGCAAAATGATTGAAGCTCCTAAAGAAAAGGTATATAAAAATTTAATGTAGGGACCTACAGTGCAATTTTTGCATTATATTAGACTGTATAGTGCAATTAACTTTGAAAAAATTCTAAAGGGCCTACAGTGCAATATTTAAAAATTAAATGTAGGAACTTATATTGCATTTAATTCAAAAACATTGTGGTACAATTTTTGCATAATATAGGGGCTAATAATGCAATTGATTCTTTTTAAACTGATATAGAGACAGAGACTTATATGAGAATTAACTCGAAAAAATTAATATAAGGACCTATAGTGATTTCAACTTTAAATTTTTTATGTAGAGACAATTAAGGCAAAGAAAATTTATATGCTAATCTCAGAAAGACTCAAGAAGGTACTTAGTTTACTCATTTCTAGCTTTCAATTTGTCTATTATATTTGTGATAACATTATAGGAGCTCAGGATATTTTTCATGGTTATGAGAAGACTAATTTGTCACCAAGGTATATTATAAATGTGAATTTACAAAAAGTATATGATAGCATAAATTGGACTTTCTTATTCAATATTCTTGAAACTTTTGGATTTCCTAAGAAGTTCATTGCTTGGATCAATATGTGTGTTACTAGTCCTAATTATTCTATTGGGTTAATGGAGAGGTGGTTGGTTTCTTTAAAGGAAATAGAGGTCTCAGATAAGATACCTCTTGTCTCCTTATCTCTTTGCCTTATGTATGCAAGTTTTCTCAACTTTGTTCAACAAAATTGGTGCTAACAAAAACTTCTCATTTCATCAGAAATGTAGTGCTTTCAAACTAAATCATATCATATTTGCAGATGACTTACTCATCTTTATGGAAGCTAATCAGTTGACTATTGTTAAAGAAGGATTAAACATTTTTGCTAGACATTCTGGACTTAACATTAACAATAACAAAAGCGAGGTCTACTTTAATGGTATTACATATAATTCTAAACATAATTTTTTAAATTTTGAACATCAAGGAAGTATTTACCTGTTAGGTACCTTGGAGTACCACTTAACTCCAAGAAACTAAACTTAGAAGATGATAGCAAATTGGTTGAAGTTGATGGAGTGTAAATCTTTAGACGTAATTGAATGTAACAAAGTTTCCATCATAAAATGTTATAATTGTGGGATTTAGTAGATATGCGATATAGAAGAAAACCGTTATACAATATATTTATGGTCCATCATATAATTAGATCGTTTAAATGTAAAGGTATAATTGAAATAAATCTAGAAATTCGGACCTTTTTGGTAGGTAATAATTCAATAGACTTTATGGGGGTGGGTTATTAGGTTTTTACACTTAATTGGCTAATATTTCATATATATATATAATTACAAAGATACTAAAAAATTCTATAATAGTGTCTTACTTTTGAAGTATTTAGCAAATTATAAATTTGAGACAAATCTTACTTTTATTTTTTTATATAAGGAAAAGTCATTTTAAATAACAATCATATATTTTCTCATCACTCTATAATTTAAAATCAAAATAAAAAAGAAAATATTGAAAAAAATTTCAAAGACACAAAATATTTTACTTGAAATTTCTAAACGGCCATTAATTCGTTTAATTAATTTCCATTTCAATAATCAATTAAACAAAATCTTTTTTATCATTATTTTTACAAAGAGTTTAATTCAAATTTTCGTTCATGATTTTTAAATTCTAGCGATCGACCATATTCTTTATACTATGCGAAAAATTAAATAATTATATATCTTAGAAAATTTGAGTGATAGACCATATTCTTTATACTATGCGAAAAATAAAATAATTATATATCTTAGAATGGAAGGTAATATTACTTTTCATAGTATTTCATAATAGGTGAAAAATTTACAAAATAGGTCACTCTAAATTTTAAATATCATTCCCCATATTATGGAGAACCCTATAAGTAGATCAATATTAATCAAAAATTGCATTGTTGTATTAATACATTATAACTTATATTGTATCACCAAAACAATCAAATAATTGACCTATGAGATTTTTAGGATTTAATAATAAACATAAAAATGCTTCTAGGCACTAATACGCTTTAGAGATTCATCTTCCTCAAGTGTGGGCCCACGAGCTGTAGTCCCTTTAATAGGTTTCGCTTCCATAACTCCATTTCGATCTAACCGTAAAAACCTCTCAGGTGAAGAACAACAAATCGAAAGATTCTCATCCGAGAAATTAAACCAAGCAGCATATGGAGCAGGGTTTTTTTCTCGAAGTCTATAATATAATCCCAAACCATCAAAATCTCCCACTTTTTTCTTCATCTGATTTGTAAAACATAACTCATAACTCTCCCCATCTTTAATAAACTTTTGACATTCCTTAATATCATTAACATATTGGTCCCTCGTTTTCTCTGTCACAAACCCCGAGGTCCCGGAGGGACCGTATCGCAAATTAGCAAAAGTTTGAGAGCTAATAGGTAACGAAGTACTTTTATTCAACTTATGTTCAGTTTCGTTTAACCAATGAGGATTATTTTTAGTTTTTGTATCGTTTTGTATTGAGAGAAGATAAATTTCATCAGTTTCGTGATCAATTACTAGAAGATTGTCCGCAAAGAAAAAACAAGCGTCTGGTGATTTTGATTTATGAGTGTTTGATTTTACACCACATTCGATTTTAAGATCATACCTGTTATATTACATAGTATTATTATTTCTCAAAAAAACAAAACACATAGTAATGTGTGTAAGTGTGTGTGAGAGAGAAGTGGAAGTACCCGATATAGCCAACATAGCCACCATGGAATTCAAAGGGAAGTCCTTCGTAATCTTTTATATCGTAGCAAAATGATTGAAGCTCCTGGAGAAAAGGTAAATAATAAAAATTTAATGTAGGACTAGGGACCTATAGTGCAATTTTTGTATAATATAGGGATCTGTTGTAAAGTAATTTCTTAAAGAATACCTTATTTAGAAATTCAAAGAAGCCCTCTTCGATAAAAGTAGTTGTAGTATACCCCTGAGCATCTCTAATAGAGAGATATCCCCCACCTTTACACGTGGGACCACTGTAAATGAAAGACCATAGTTAATGATTACCTTTACACGTGGGACCACTGTAAATGAAAGACCATAGTTAATGATTACCTTAATAAAGGGTTAACTAATTGAGATTAGTTAAATGTAATAATTGTTCAAACCTTTGATTTTCCAATCGAAATGTTACTTGCTTCCAAAGAAACCCACCTTTTCCACCCATAAATGAAAATCGTGCCCTTTTCTGAACAAAAAAGAAGAATTAGTTAATAAATAAGTATAATTATTACTGATTAATAATATTTTTTATTATATTTATGTTTTTTTGCAATCTATAAATATAATTATTTAAAGGAATAATAAATAATTACAAATTACTATAATATTATATTAATTATACGCAAGTTTTTTGTAAATTGTAAATTTGAAACAAATCTAAACTTATATTCTAAGAAAGACTGAGAAGTCATATTAAGAAACGATTTAACTTTTTTTAATCACCTTATAAATAAAAATTGAAATTCTAAACAAAATATTGGAAACATTCTAATGAACCTTCAACATAAATCATAATCGTTTTGACACTTTTTTTGATTTTTAATATTATTTTCACAAAATATTCAATTCAAATTTTCGTTCAAGAGCTTTAAATTCTCAGGACCGACCACGAAATATATTCTTGTTCATGGTAGTATGCAAAAAACTGAAAAAACTTCAGTCACTGTAGATTTTTATTTCGTAGGTCAAAAATAGAGTGTACTATTTTGTTTTTGTTCGAAAAAATATATTGTACTATAAGTATTGTATCAATACAATATAACATATAATTTATCACCAAAACAACAAAATTGTTATAAATAAAAAAATAGATCAAAACCTAAAGAAATAATTTCAAAAAGTTGAGGGGCCCTAAATAAAATTTTGTATAATATAGTTTATATAATAATGCAATTTCCCCCCAAAGCAAAATCTTATAAAGATAAGCAAACCTTTTTGTTGTGGAACTATCAAGCCAAAAGGTATTTTGAGCTTTATGATCACCAAATATCACATGAAATATATTTCTTGATCCACCAACTTGACTTGCTGAGCATTCAAGCTTTTTCCATCTCAACTTAAGAAACTTTTTTCCACTTGATGAATATGACTGATTTACCCTTTCTTTACACATGCTAATATGTTTTTCCTTCTCTAATTTATAAGCCAATTGTTCATGTTTTGTAGCATCTTTAAACATCCGGCTTATACTAGGCACCTGCATGCACGCTAAGTAATATTTACCGCTCAGACCCAAAAAGAAATTATGGTTTTGATATTTATACATGTAGTCCTTTACTTTTTAAAATGTAGTGTTGGTGCCCTTTATTTTCATCTTTGTGACATTTTTAGTCCTCACCAAGCAATTAAGGGCGTTTTTAATCCCTGCAACAACAGTACAAGCGTAGGAGCTAGATGATGCGTCAGGTGTGGAGCTTCGAAATTTACGACATGCTTGGTGGAACAAGAACATCACAAGTACAGGGATATATAAGGGTATTATGTGGAGTGTATTTTTTAGCGCCTTGATAGATGTCATTTGGAAAATCCGTAACGATATCGTGTTTAATGGAGAGGATTTTCCTGCCGCAATAGTAGTGATTTGCAAAGCACATTATATTGCAGTAAATTACTCTAGAGTGTGGGGTATGATCCCGGGTAGAGCACCCAAGCTCAAGCATTACGTGGAATTCGTGGGATGGACCAAGCTAAAAACGGGTTATAAATTAAATACGGACGGGAGCTACAATAGGTTGAGTAAGTGTGGAGGTGGTGGTGGTGTGTTTCGAGACGTGGAAGGGAATTGGATATGCGGTTTTTTGATAAAGGTCGATTGGGATATGATCACGGGTTTGGAGATTATAGCGCTTCACCAGGGTCTTAGTCTTGCGGAGGAACTTGGATTGACTGAAGTAAAGGTAGAAATTGATTCTCAAGAAGCTTTGGATATGATTGCGAGTGGGAAATATCGAAGGGGCCCGGCGGCATATTGGATCCACCGGATACGACAGATACTTAGTAGAAATACATCTTTTCAGGTTCGGAATATATTTAGGGAGAGTAATCTGTGTGCAGATTGGTTAGCAAAACGGGGTGCAACTCAAATGGAGCATTTTAGGAGGCATGACTACCCGCCGGATGGTATTTGGAGTATTATTACACGAGATCGAATAGAGTGGAAGACTCCAAGGATGTTATTTAGTCCTGGTTTAGCATCTACTGTACTAGACTAGCCTAAATTTTGTATTTCATGACCTGTTAAGGTCTCCCCTGTATTGAAAAAAAATCTCCTAAAAATATTAATATTGGGTCTCATAGTGCAAATTTTGCATAATATAAAGGACCATTAGTGCAATTAATTTAAAACAATTTAATTTAGACTTACAGTGCAATTAACTCAAAAAAAATTAATACAAGCACATATAATGTACAATGCATTTTACGCAAAACAAATAAAAACCTATAGTGCAATTAACTAAAAATACCTTATTCAGAAATTTAAAAAATCCCTTTGCAATAAAAGTCCTTGTATACCTCTGAGTAGGACTGCAAATGAACCAATAATCTCGCCAAGGGCTCGAGTTTGAGTTCGCTAAAAATTTGTTTGAGTTCGGCTTGTTAGTTAACAAACCAAGCTCAAACTTTTCAAGCTCGTTACTAAACGAGACAAACTCAAACTTGTATACGCCCGACTCATTAAGCTAGTGAACCGTTTGTTAAGAGCTCGTCTATTGGTTTGGTAGATATATTTAATTAAAAATTATCAGTTTTATATGCATGTGTGTATATATACATAAACTCAAAACTATGTAAAAAAAATTTATATCTAATTAATCATAACTAAAATATTTTAAATCTAGTAAGTATATTTTTTTGTTCAAATTAAATTATGTAATATGTTGTATATTAATTTTACTTAACTTCATTTTAAATCACAAAAAATCTCAAATATATGATATATATATATATATCATAGAAAAATAAATGAGTCTAAAATGAACCAATCCAAGCCGAACTCAAGCTTGTCAAAATAATTTCACTAAGGGTTTGTTTGAGTTCGGCTCGTTAGTTAACGAATCAAGCTCAAGAAAGCTAAAATTCAGCTCAGCTCGGTTCAAACTCAAACTAAGCTCAAGCTCGCTAAAATATTAGCAAACAAACTCAAGAAAGCTAAAGTTCAGTTCGGCTAGGTTTGTTTGCAGTCATACCTCTGAGCATCAGTGATAGAGAGATAGCTCCCACCTTTACACGTGGAACCACTGCAAGTAGAAGACCCTAGTTTATAATGATCTTAATATAGAGTTAACTAATCGAGGTTAAATAAATGTAATAATTGTTCGAACCATTGATTTTCCAATCGAAATATTACTTGCTTCCAAAGAGACCCACCTTTTTCACGTAAAATGAAAATCGTGCCCTTTTCTAAAAACCAAAAGAAGATTTTGTTGATAAATAATTGCAATAATATAGACATTATAATTTTCAAGAAATTTACATTATATTTAATGTAATATTATATTAATTGCAGTGAAATTATAGTAATGATATGCCAGGTTTTTGTAAATTGTAAATTTAAAACAAATCTAAGCTTATATTTTAAGAAATATAAAAAGTCATGTAAAGATATAGTCTAACTTTTTTTAATTACCTTATAAATGAAAATCAAAATACTAAAAAATATATATGAAGCATTTTTAATGAACCTTCAACAAAAAATTTTATAACCCAAACTTTTTAAAACCTGTCATTGATTCTATTTCTTAATTTTCATTTCATTAGCCACTTAACAACTTTTCTTTCATAATATTTTTCATATTTTTTTTAGATTTTTAAATTTTCAATAATATTCTTACAAAATATACCATTTAAATTTTCGTTCATGACCTTCAAGTTATCAGGACTAAAGTGACCATAATGAGGTCTAGTACTCTTTTCACAATATCGTACGAATCACGAATCAGTACATTGCGATGTAAGCCCTAAGCCCATAACGATTCGAATCATACTCTGAATCAGAATGAGTCGAAGTGATCTAGCGATTCGAACTCAAAGCCCAAGTCCAATTCAGAAAATAAAAATTACTTAAATTAAATCAATTACCACCATAATTTATTTATAAGTCTAACCTAACCACTAACCTCAAACCTCTATATAATTTAACCTTAATAACAAACTTACCATCAACTATTTATATTCTTTACTTTGAGAACTGAAATTATAGAATGGGATAGGGAAGAGAAGGAAAGTAGCATTTGATCTTTTCGTCTTTGCGTTGTGCTTAAAATCTTTATTTTTGTTCCATCTTCCTAGGCTTATTGTTTCTCACACTTAATATTGTTTCTCTTCTGTTTATCTTTTATTAACTTGTGACTGTTTCCTTTGTGTGATCTTTGTGTGATGTAAGATTGTTGTTTTTTTATAGATAATGGTTTAAATTCAAAATGCTATAAATGTTGCACATGTACTTTTTTTTGTTTAGTTACTATTATCACATAGTGGTTACTTAGCAGGATTACATGTCACATAGTGATTACTAGTATCAAATGTGGTTCAATTAATAAATATATGATTAAATGTACTAGTTACTAGTACCAACTACATAGTGAATAAAAATAATAACTACATAGTGGACAAAGAAAAACGTGGCCATTAGCAAGAGTACATGTCACATAGTGATTACTAGTATCAAATGTGGTTCAATGAATAAATATATGATTAAATGTACTAGTTACTAGTACCAACTACATAGTGGATAAAAATAATAACTACATAGTAGATAAAGAAAAACGTGGCCATGATAAAAAATAACTAAATTGTATTTTTTGAATTTGTAATTTAAGTATTGAAGAAATTGATGAAAATGAATTTTAGATGTTGTTATTTATTAGTATGATAGATTTATATTGATAATTATTAGTAATTTTAATTCTAAAAAATCATAAATATAGTATATATTAAATATATTATATTTTTTATATTAATAGACAAATCATTACGATTCACGATTCGAAAAATTAACATTTTGAATCTCGATATGATTCACGATTCGTTAACTATGGTCTAGTAGAGTGCATAACACCCATAAAGACTTTTCCGCAAGATTTTCTATTTTTTGAATTTGTGAAAGCGACCATTTTGGCTTTCAGAGACAAGAAATAGAAGTGTTTCCGAAGAAAAATTCCATCCTAGAAATAGAAGTGTTTCCGAAGAAGAATTCCATCCTAGAAATAGAAGTGTTTCCGAACAAGAATTCCATGCTATAGGTAAGCTCTTTCAGATGTGTTTGAGAGTCTATTATAAGCCAATAATTAAAGTACTAGTTACAAGTAAATGATACCTAACGGCCTATTATAAGCCAATAATTAAAGTATTAAAATAATATGTTTACAAAATAAAGGACTAAATTGTCAAAAAGTCAAAGATGAGAAGAATAATCAATTACCTTAAATTCTGAATCTTTTCCAGATGAAACATCATTAAACTATCTACAACCGTTGTGCTCAAGCTGACTCTAACCAAAAAAAAATCAATAAAAACTTAAGTATATTATAGGGACCTATTCTGTAATTATAACTTTGAAGCAAAAAGCATGGACATGACAATACCTTTAACTTCCATGGACAGGTTCAGATGCATGGACAACTTGAGCACCATGTACATAACCTAAAGCCTATATTGCAATCAACTCAAAAATAAACATTACCTGGTGACCAAGACAAACACCTAATATTGGTACATCTCCACATTCTTTAAGCAACCTTAAGCATATTCCTGACATATTTAAAATGCAATTATAAATGATTTTATTTGGAAGAAAAAGGGCTTAATATGTAATTAACTAACCTATATCTTTAGAACAAGACGGAGAACCGGGACCGGTGAAATAACAATATTATCGGAAGCTTTTTCTTTATATAAATAGTGATAAATTTCTTTCAATGTCCATTCATCATTTTTAACCATAACTGTACTGTAAAAAATAATTAAATTGCAATTAGGTCCCTATATTATAAGCTTCATATGAATGTTAATAATAGAATACTTACACCCATTGATAAGAAAAGCTCTTAATATATATTATACGTATAACTATCATAATTATTAATTAATAAAGTTCGTATAAATTTTAATTTTGGAACTGGATCCTTGAGCTTTTTCTTTCCTGCAAATCCATCCAAATGTTGGGGCACAAATTGGCTAGAAATTGTAATACTTCCGAGTTTTTGCTTCGAAGAATACAATTGATGAAAATTTTATCTCGGTTGAAGATGAACATAAAGCTATAATCATTTGTGTTTTATGGTAAAACACAACCTACAAAACAAGGGACTAAAATGTTACTTTTGCAAGATAAGGGATCTAAATGTCAACATATGCAAAAATATAAGGAACCAAATACTCCCTTTGTAGCATCCCGAATCAACTCTAACCAAAATATTTTTTTTATAATGCATTTATAACAGCATCTACCCTGATTCCACTAACTCTCGGTTCCACGATAACTGTAAGCCACACTTTTTAGCTAAAAATCATATCTTTTACCACTCTCCGGAAACTCGGATTTGCGGCTCCATATTAATTCCACACAAGAATATTTAACAGGCGCTTAGTGCTCTCCCAACCATTATCTGTATCAAATGATGTACACATGATAAATACAAAATTTAAAGCGTATTAGAATAAGACTAACCCAGCAACGCTTATAATCTCAGTAGATGACGAATTTTGTCCTTTACTTGTCCCATTCTGGAAGATCCCTCCCTCACCCCATACTACCTTCTCATCTACTCGTAAATTCTCAGGTCGTGATCCCAACCCTTTCGTCAACACCTCTTTCAATTCCACGATTACTATGAACGTTCTTTGCTCTCCCATTCCCACGGCTACATCAACTCAACTCAGCGTCATCCATTCACCTTATTTTTCTTGTTCAATTTTACCCCTTGAATCCTTGTTTGTTGGTCCTAAATTTGTAGGGATAGTACAAGGCTTTGTACCGCCATTTGGTGTTTTTGCCATATTTGGAGAGACAGTTATCTTCTTATGACCAAATTTACCACATCCAAAACATATGAGGTATAACCTCTCATATTCCACTTTCCTGATGTTGTTCCCAATCTTCACCATTGGTTTCAATGGTTTGTTAAGATCAAGTTACACAGCAAGTCGTGTATAGTTACCCCTTAATCTTTCTTTTGTGAGCGGTTCAATCTTAATTGTTTTTTTAATCTGCCTCAATATTATGCATCCCAATATTTGAGATTCTTACCCAATCCGGTGTGTTAGTTATCGATTTTGTTACTACATTAAAATTTGGAGTTCATTCGCTCACCACTAGATGATGGTCAAGGACCATGCATAGCCCTCCTATAATTGCAAAGTTAAAGTCTTCTTTCTCTGCAACCTTCATCATGTTGTACTCATGTCCCACATCCATCAGCGTCAACGGCTGGTGCGCGAGTATAGTATTCCGAGTAAGATGTTCTCCCGTCGTTGCAGATTTTGTGGCTTCAGTGGCCCGTAATCTTTTGTGATTCCGTCGAGCTGATTGAGAGTGGAAAATCCTTTCTTCTTTGTTCTTTGTTCTTTGTTCTTCCATGGTGATGTCTTGTCCTATCACTACTGGATGACTAGAGGTAGGGCTGCAAACCAACTGAGTCGCGAGTTTGTTTGCTAATATTTAGCGACCTTGAGTTTGGTTTGAAACGAACCGAACCGAGACGAACTTTAGCTATTTGAGTTTGGTTCGTTAACTAACGAGACGGACTCAAACAAACCCTTAGCGAACTTATTTTTTCTAAGCTTGAATTCGGCTTGGATTGGTTCATTTAAGACTCATCTAAGTCTCATTTATTTTTCTATGATCTATTTTTGGGATTTTTTATGATTTAAAATGAAGTTATAAAACTAATATACAACAAATTACATAATTTGACTTAAAGAAAAAAATATATTTACTAAATATAGAATATTTTAGTTATAATCAATTAGATATTCAAAAAAATTATATAGTATTAAGTTTATATATACACATATATAATTGATAATTTTTAATTAATTATATCTATCAAACCTATTAACGAACTCTTAATGAACTATTATCAAACTGTTCACAAGTTTAACGAGTCAAGCTTATACAAGTTTGAGTTTGTCTCGTTTAGTGAACGAGTCTAAATTTAAAGTTTGAGTTGTTTAACTAACTAGGCGAACTCAAACAAACTTCTAGCAAACTCAAACTCAAATCCTTGGCGAGAGTATCAATTCATTTACAGCCCTATAAACTAGAGGTACCGAAAGTCCTGTAATTGCGGAACGAAAAATTTATTTATCTAAAACTTTAAGGAGAGTGACTTCATTTATATTTTTACACATACTCTTTTGTTCAGTCTAAAATACTTTTACGAACTAAAACTCTATAAAGGAAATAAGTTAGAATATACACACATTATGTATTATAACTAAACATGATTTATAAGTATAAATTTAATAATTTCCACTCTTACTTTAGTGTAGAGTTAAGTAATTGTTTAAAAACAAAACATAAAATACTATGTAACTCCAGAAATATCATGCAAATCATCCGGCTTATATACCAAAACTTCCTTGAAAAAAAAAATAACAAGATGAATTAGCTTTCCAATTTTCGTAAATCTATAATAATTCAATAGAATAATCTTACAACTCATATCTTTCGTACAACAACAATGTCATGTTTGTGACCCTGGATTTTTGTTTCTAGTTTATTGCACTATAGGTCCCTAATCTTCTCACATTCCATAACCGCATTAGCAGGAGCTTTAGTCTTCAAAATCATCTCATCATACTCATCATCCGTATTCGAAAGAGCTGTAATAGCCCCACCAGCTCCTATACTAGCTTCACCTTCATATATAACCACCGTCCTTATCACAATATTAAGATCAAACGTTTGATTATACGAAAAAAACCCGATACACCCAGAATAAACCCCTCGCGATGAACTCTCGAGCGAGTCAAGAAGTTCAATAGACCTTAATTTCGGTGCACCGGTCATGGACCCACCAGGAAAAGCGGCTCGAACACAATCAATTGCGGTCATGTTTGATCTTTTTTTTCCTCGGATCGTGCTAACCATTGTGTGAACTGTCGCGTATGATTCGATTTCCATTAAATGAGGGACATGGACTGATCCAGGTTCGCATACACGGCCCAGATCATTTCTTAGAAGATCAACGATCATTAGATTTTCTGCTTGATCCTTTTCGCTGTCATTACATTAAACAAAAACATACAATTATTATTAACAGACAAGAAAGAAAAATTGCACGATAGGTCCTGTATACTAAAGAATATCATTATAGGGGGCTAAATTATGAAAAAATTACACTATAGTTCCCAATACTAATTTAGGCAAGTACACTATCAAGAAAAATATCAGATCAACAAGTGTACCTATATTGCAACTGTAGTTTAAGAGATTCATCTTCCTCAAGTGTGGGCCCACGAGCTATCGTCCCTTTAATCGGTTTAGCTTCCATAACTCCATTTCGATCTAACCGTAAAAACCTCTCAGGTGAAGAACAACAAATCGAAAGATTCTCATCTGAGAAATTAAACCAAGCAGCATAAGGAGCAGGGTTTTTTTCTCGAAGTCTATAATATAATCCCAAACCATCAAAATCTCCAACTTTTTTCCTCATCTGATTTGTAAAACATAACTCATAACTCTCCCCATCTTTAATAAACTTTTGACATTCCTTTATATCATTTACATATTGGTCCCTCGTTTTCTCCGTCACAAACCCCGAGGTCACGGAGGGACCGTATCGCAAATTAGCAAAAGTTTGAGAGGTAAGAGGTAAAGAAGTACTCTTATTCAACTTTTGTTCAGTTTCGTTAAACCAATGAGGATTATTTATAGGTTTTGTATCGTTTTGTATTGAGAGAAGATAAATTTCATCAGTTTCGTGATCAATTACTAGAAGATTGTCCGCAAAGAAAAAACAAGCGTCTGGTGATTTTGATTTATGAGTGTTTGATTTTACACCACATTCGATTTTAAGATCATACCTGTTACGTTACATAGTATCATTATTTCTCCAAAAAAAAAACACATAGTAATATGTGTGAGTGTGAGAGAGAGAGAGAAGGAATTACCCGATATAGCCAACATAGCCACCATGGAATTCAAAGGGAAGTCCTTCGTAATCTTTTTTATCGTAGCAAAATGATTGAAGCTCCTGGGGAAAAGGTAAATAATAAAATTTTAATGTAGGACTAGGGACCTATAGTGCAATTTTTGCATAATATAGGGATCTGTTGAAAAGTATTTTCTTAAAGAATACCTTATTTAGAAATTCAAAGAAGCCCTCTTCGATAAAAGTAGTTGTAGTATACCCCTGAGCATCTCTAATAGAGAGATATCCCCCACCTGTACACGTGGGACCACTGCAAATAAAATACCATAGTTAATGATTACTTTAATAAATGGTTAACTAATCGAGATTATATAAATGTAATAATTGTTCAAACCTTTGATTTTCCAATCGAAATGTTACTTGCTTCCAAAGAGACCCACCTTTTCCACCCATAAATGAAAATCGTGCCCTTTTCTGAACAAAAAAGAAGAATTAGTTGATAAATAATTATAATTATTACTGATTAATAATATTTTTTATTATATTTATGTTTTTTTGCAATCTATAAATATAATTATTTAAAAGAATAATAAACAATTACAAATTACTATAATATTATATTAATTATACGCAAGTTTTTTGTAAATTGTAAATTTGAAACAAATCTAAACTTATATTTTAAGAAAGACTGAGAAGTCATATTAAGAAACGATTTAACTTTTTTTAATCACCTTATAAATAAAAATTGAAATGCTAAACAAAATATTGGAAACATTCTAATGAACCTTCAACATAAATCATAATAGTTTTCACACTTTTTTTGATTTTTAATATTATTTTCACAAAATATTCAATTCAAATTTTCGTTCAAGAGCTTTAAATTCTCAGGACCGACCACATGCCTATCTGACTTAGTAGAAAAAAAAGGTATATTCAAGTTCATGGTAGTATGCAAAAAACTGACACAGCTTCAGTCACAGTCACTCAGCTTCGGTCACAGTCATTGTAGATTTTTTTTCGTAGTTGGTGAAAAATATATTGTACTATAAGTATTGTATCAATACAATATAACATATAATTTATCACCAAAACAACAAAATTGTTATAAATAAAAAAATAGATCAAAACCTAAAGAAATAATTTCAAAAAGTTGAGGGGCCCTAAATAAAATCTTGTATAATATAGTTTATATAATAATGCAATTTCCCCCCAAAGCAAAATCTTATAAAGATAAGCAAACCTTTTCTGTTGTGGAACTATCAAGCCAAAAGGTATTTTGAGCTTTATGATCACCAAATATCACATGAAATATATTTCTTGATCCACCAACTTGACTTGCTGAGCATTCAAGCTTTTTCCATCTCAACTTAAGAAACTTTTTTCCACTTGATAAATATGACTGATTTACCCTTTCTTTACACATGCTAATATGTTTTTCCTTCTCTAACTTATAAGCCAATTGTTCATGTTTTGTAGCATCTTTAAACATCCGGCTTATACTAGGCACCTGCATGCACGCTAAGTAATATTTACCGCTCAGACCCAAAAAGAAATTATAGTTTTGATATATATATAGTCCTTTAATATTTAAAATATAGCATTAGTGCTCCTTATTTTCATCTTTGTGACATCTTTAGTCCTCAGCAAGCAATCAAGGGGGGAACCACGATTTTTTATTCGGAAAAGAAAATAAAAAAATTGACCATATTTTTAAAAGAAAATATTACCTTTGGTTCCCCCTGGAATTTTTGGAATCTTAATTTGGCCATCCAACTTTTAAAAAATGATATTTCAAGGCTTTGATTTTATCATATTTGTATGAATACTTTGTTATTTTTAAAATTAGATATAGATTATTTTTGTATATTACTGAGACTTGTAGCGTAATTAATTCAAGAAAAAATAATATCAAAGCTTATAATAATATTTTTGCGTAATAGAGGGACCTATAATGTAATTTTTGCATAATATAAGGACCTAAAATATAATATTTCCATATTACAGGGACCTATAATGCTAGTTTTGCATATTCTAGGGACCTGTAATGCAATTTTTGCATATTATAGGGACATATAGTGAAAGTAACTGGAAATGAATCTGGGCCCCCTAATACTAAACCCTGCCTCCGCCCCTAAAGGTGTTCTGAGCACCTCTGTTATTTGCAATTTTTGCGTAATATAGGACCTATAGTGCAATTAACTAAAAGAGGCGCAAAAAACATGCATATAATTCTACTTGGAACGTATTTTACCAGCAAAATCATCTGATGATCTCAACCTTAACCAATACTCTTTCGTAATGTCTCCAAAATTCTTGAATATTTGCCTCCCATGGCGTGTTGCAACACTCTCCGGATGAAACTGGAGGGTAAAATAGTCTTTTTAAATACTAATGTAACAATAAAACATCACATACAAAGAGAGTGAAAAACCTGACCTGTAATCCATAATGAGGTCTAGTAGAATGCATAACACCCATAAGGACCTTTCCGCATAACTTTCCATTTATTGAATTTGTAATTTGACCATTTTGCCCTTCCGAGACAAGAAATGGAAGTGTCTCGGAAGAAGAAGTCCATGCTATCGGTATAAGCTCTTTTGGAAGTGTTTCAGAGTCTATAACAAGTGAATGATACCTAACAACCTATTATAAGTGCCAAATAATTAAAGGACTAAAATGATATGTTTACAAAATAAAGGACTAAATTGTAAAAAAGGTCACAATAAGAAGAATAATCTATTACCTTAAACTCTGAATCTTTTCCAGATGGAACTTCATTAAACAGTCTACAACCATTATGCTCAAGCTCACTATAAAGTAAAAAAAAAGATATGAATAAAAACTTAAGTCTATTATAGGGACCTATTTTGCAATTACATGGACATGACAATACCTTAAACGTCCATGGACAGGTTCAGATGCATGAACAACTTGAGCACCATGTACATATCCTAAAGCCTATATTTCAATTGTTTGCATAATATAAGGACCTATAGTGCAATTAACTCCAAAAAAAAAAAACATTACCTGGTGACCAAGGCAAACCCCTAATATTGGTATATCTCCACATTCTTTAAGCAATCTTAAGCATATTCCTGACATATTCAAAATCTAATTATAAAAAATTAATTTAAAAAAAAAAAAGGACTTAATATGTAATTAACTAACCTATATCTTTAGAACAAGATGGTGAACCGGGACCTGGTGAAATAACAATATTATCGAAAGCTTTTTCTTCATATAAATAATGATAAATTTCTTTCCATGTCCATTCATCATTTTTAACCACAACTGGAGGTACTGTAAAAAATAATAGAATTGCAATTAGGTCCCTATATTATGATCATTGTCTAAAAAGTAGTAATACTTACGCCCATTGATAACAGAAAGCTCCTGATATATATTATACGTGTAACTATCATAGTTATCAATTAATAAAGTTCGTATAAATTTTAATTTTGGAACTGAGTCCTCGAGCTTTTTCTTTCCTGCAAATCCGTCCAAATGTTGGGGTACAAATTGGCTAGAAATTGTGATATTTTTTGAATCGTGATTATATATATGAACATTTGATTTCTTGTTTAAATCAGTTATTCTTGCATGTGATTCCGAGTTTTTGCTTCGAAGATTTTCGATTGATGAAAATTTTATCTCGGATGAAGAAGATGAACATAAGGCTATATTCATTTGTGTTTTATGGTAAAACACAACCTACAAAATAAGGGACTAAAATGTTATTTTTGCAAGATAAAGACTTGAAATGTTACGTTTGCAAGATAAGGGACTAAACTGTCAACAAAGATAAGGAACCAAACAAGAATGAAAAAAGTTCACTTTTCCCCTAACAAGAAACTTCTAATTGATAACTTGCACAATTGGTCCCTGTGTTATTCATTTAAAGTTTTGCTCAGGCCTTCAAATTCGCAGGATCTACCCTAGTCCCTATATTATGCAAAAAATACAATGAGTCACTATCCTATGCAGAAAATAACACTACTAGTCACTATAGTATACAAAAAATTACAACATAGGTCACTATATATTTGCAACATTGGTCCCTTTATTATGTCAAACCCCTATATAAGCAACAACGATAGGATCTATAGTAAGCAAAAATTGTACTATAAGTCCTGTATTAATACAAAATAACATATAGTCATCACCAAAACAACCAAATTGTTACAAACAAGGCAAATTAAAGGCTAAAAAATAATTTCAAAACGAGGGGACCTAAGTGAATTCTTACATAATATAGTTATATAATAATACAATTTATGCTTATTACAAATTGCTTGTTACAGGGACCTATAGTGCAATTAACTCAAAATGAAATTGGACTATTTCCCCTCAACAAACAACCCACCCACCCACTCCCATTGATAAGGGAACAATTGAGTGATTTACTCTAAATTATACAAAATCAGATTTTTGCAATAATTAATTATTTAGCATTTCATATAATGAAAAAAGTTCACTCTTATCCTTACAAGAAAACTGTAATCAGTTTAAATATGCAGTTTCATTTCATCAAACAGAAGGAATACTTATTTAATATAATATAACACAAATAAAGATTTAATTACCAATTACTAGGTATAAAATTTTCATATTCTATGTATTATATTTGAGAATTTGAAAAGGAAAAAACATGTACCTTATTGAGGACGAGGTTGAATAATGAAATTGTGTTGGAAGAAAGAAGGTAATGTTTGTTTGTGGGGGTCGTTTGTTTTGTTAATCACCTTTTATTACAAAGGAGGCGGCACATGTATATGGAATACATGGGTGAGGTGGAAAATCACTTACCAAGAAAAATAAAAAAAATATGATTAAAAGGAGTGTTATAAAATAAGAGTCAAATTAACACAAAGATTTAATTATTTTTTTAACCAACATTGATACCACCTCAAGCCACCGTCGCGTCGCCATCACCAACTTCGATGAGATATTTTTTTAGTCGACAGTTATTCTAGCCACCGTTGTCACCACCATTACCGACCTCTCCAATTTTTCTCCTGATTAGATTTTTGACCAACTGCTCGCAGAATGTTCCAGTGTTCGAAACATGAAAAATCAGACATGAATAATGAATTTCATGTTTCGAACAGGGTCAAACATGAAATTCATTTATACTGAATTAATAGCGAGATAAACGTTTTTCATTAGGTGGGATCCAACTTAAGTAAGTAAAAAATAGTCCAATGGAATCTTAGTCAACTTAGCTTTTCATAGTAAAATGCATGTAACTTTCTCAATACAAACTCGAAATTGCACTCCGTTTCCTCTCACGCGATCTAAATTCTAGAAATATGATGATCGAAATTCTTACCAATTATTTATAGTGAATTTCCAAAATTGATGAGGATGTTTTGCCGACAATTTTTGTTGAGTCTGTCAAGAAACTTTTGGTTCCTTTGAGACTTGATTTGGATTTTTCTTTGAGTTTTCGACTTCCTAATTTCATATTGGGGTCCCTTATCGTCCATATTTCTAGAAGTTGCAAACTTAACACACAAATTATCTCAAATTGCTCCAATAACACATTTACATCATAGATTAGTTAAAAACCCAAAATATGTCAAATAAAGGGATAAACCCCACATTAAATCTCAAAAATCCACCTAAATGATCTCTCATATATCTCAAAAATCTATCACAAAAGGTAAAACATCAAGACTCCTAACTTAAGGTTTTGTCGTCCCGACAGAATAAGCACAAAAGAAAATTCCAAGTCATGCAAGTGCCACAAGGGTAAAGCATGTAATTATCCGTAAAGAAATATAAAACGAATATCATAAAGTTCTACTCAATAAATAATCCATAAAAATTATTATTCATACATATAATCAACATATTACAATTCAATAACAGTTAGATATGCAGTGCA
Organism: Nemophila menziesii; assembly: GCA_029959085.1. Taxonomy (NCBI): domain Eukaryota; kingdom Viridiplantae; phylum Streptophyta; class Magnoliopsida; order Boraginales; family Hydrophyllaceae; genus Nemophila; species Nemophila menziesii. Next base: position 40,697,042 of record JARWIR010000004.1, on the reverse strand, counting down.
AAAAAGGAGACTAAAATACTTAGCTTGAAGTGGTGGTTATAGGATGGTCCTTGATCCTTCCACAACATTTTGTGGCCTACTTACTCACTTTTTTTTCGGTCATGTGTCATTCAACCACATGTCTAAGAATCTTAGGGTCTTTCGGGTTATAACATAGGCTTAGGGGTAAGGTATGATGTAAATTTGGATAATTTAGAGTGAGATTTTGGCTTTCTCCTCACTAATCAAATAACTAATTGCCTAAGAACTTGATATGCTAGAGATGTGCTCAATCATTTCCTTTTTGATGCACTTGATTAAAATTCCCAAAAACCAATTCATGATGTTTCAAATTTCTTTTTCCTTTGCCAATTTCTTTTATTTTGACTTTTTTGTTCTTTCATTTTACAAGTCAAACATGAATTTTTTTTAATGTAAGAATGCATATGGGTATCTTTTCATGTATTTTTCTCCTTTTTCATTTTCTTTTTTTTCAATTTTTTTTTATTTTCTTTGATCCGGACATGGATCAAGACAAAGCGCATCATAATGTAGCCCTATATAAGAAAAAAACCTCACCCAATATATATACCGGAATTACGAACACCCACCACCCCAAACTCAAGCTTGAATACGACTAGTAATGACATATTGTGACTCGAGGGCAGGCCATATGGTAAATTTATACGCACTATGGGGTATAAGCTTATAATGTGGCTATCAAGAAAAAACTTAAGGTTCAAAGGGGGCTAAGAGTGATAATTCATTTCCTTTGGTCATCAAGTTAAAAGGAACAAACGACTAACAAATAATCGCCTCGATCATTTTTCTAGCTATGTGATTGCATTAACTCATTTACATCAAAGTTGCAAGTGAAGTAGGTTTTCAAATAGGTAACATACCTATGCTGCTTTTTGGACACAGCCCCTTTATTAGACATCATTTCATTACTTAAAGGTGTTGTATCCTTCATTACAACACATAGATATATGATCAAAAAGAAAAAGAAACACATAAGTGTGTGACTTTCTTGTCAAATAATGATTTTAGAGTTTAATTGGTGATTGATTTAATGAAAATGTTGTTTGTTCATGAAAATGGTTATGGTGACGCGTTCTCGGAATCAGGCAGGACTATAGGGTGGGGGTGCGATAATTAAAAGGAAAATAAAAGAGAATGAATAATTAAGATTTTTGTGATTGTTTGTTGATGATGGTTATAGTGATGGTGGTATGGGTGGGGGTTACATATTAAAAAGAAATAGAAAAAAATATGGTGACGAGAAGAAAATGTATAGTATATGGGGTGGGGGGTTGCAAAGAAGATGATCTGGGTGGGGATGGTTGGGTGTGGGCCTTGGGTAGGGTGTTTAATATAAAAAAAAATATATAAGTATTTGTATCTAATTATAAATTATTATGACTATAAAATGTATAAAGTACCCTCAAAATTAATCGCTAGTTCACCATTAACGAAAATTAACTTACCGAATTGCACTCGAGGAGTAACGCTATGACAAAATAAAAGTTGGAGGACCATTTGGGTAACTTCAAAATGTCGAGAAGCAAAACAGAATAGCACTCAAGGACTAACAATAAGTCAGAATAAAATTTGGAGGACCATTTGGGTAACTTCAAAAGTTTGAGAACTAAAAGGGAAAATTTATCTTAATCAATTATTTTCTTGTTGTTATTCACTCAAAACAATTATTACTAGTTTATTGGAAAAAAATTATCATTAATTTATTTATAATTCGTTCACTTAAGCGTTATACCTCCATTTAATGTAGTAATTTATATCAAAATAATATATATTATCTCTTATTAATGAATCGATATTGTATTCATCTATCCCTACATAATAAGGTTTAAGGTCATTGATAGAGAGGGTAATTGGATTAACGATTGCTCGATGAAGATTGCTCATGATTCCTCGGCGATTGTAGAGTTACTAGCCTTATATGAGGGGCTTAAAATGATTGAGGAAATGCAAGTAGCAAAGGACACTATCAAGGTGGATTCGTGGGAGGTTGGTGATGTTATTCACCGCATAGGAAGGGGTAGATGTCCAGCCGCAGTATGGACTGATCTTATCAAAGGTATTTTGGCACGAAAGAGAGAGTTTGTACTAAAGCGTATTTATCGGGAAGCTAACGCTTGCGCGGATTGGTTGGCTCGGATTGGATTGATACAAGAAGATAGCTACACTTTGCATAGAGACCCTCCGAAGGAAATTTGGAAACTTCTTATGCGGGATCGGATGAGATGGAAGACACCTAGAGTTGTCTTTAGCCCAGGGTTGTTAGACGATGTTCTAGTCTAGTATTTCACGATCCATTGGGATAACCTTTGTTTCAAAAAAACAAATGATTTGTCTAAAAATGTCCACATTAATATTACTGTAAAATCAAATCTATTTGACATAGGTTGTATCCCATGTGTGCAACCCATTTTTATAAAGTGTGCAACTCATTTGCGACCAGCCACTTATACATATAACATGCATGCCATTCATATATAGCCTGCAACCAAGGGTGGACGCCCTTGGTCCCGAGATGTAGAGAGAATTTGCATGGATTATTTAGGGAAAAACGTAAGTAAAAATTGACATTAGCTCCCACCCCAGCCTAAATATTAAATCTTCTCGAACTACATATAAAACTTTTATCCCTCCCAAAACTACATACTATTCCTATACTTTTCAAGTATATGACTATAACCCCTTTGGGTGTTCTAACTTGTAGACCCCGTTGAAAAACCCCCCTTGATCCTCCCCTGCCTGCATCTCATACATATATAACCTATATGTCTTAATCAACAATGGACCATGAAGTTTGTAGCAACCAAACCACTACCGACAAAGCTATACATCGAAGCCATGAAACTCTGTCACCAAACTGCAACCACAACCTCTTCGGATGCATCCACAACCACCGGAAAGTCAGGTTCAGATATGAAAAGAGTTTGAGACTGATCCATGAGAGTTTAGTTTTTGATACAAAGTATTTGATGGATTATCCGTTAGAATTTGGTTTTCGACAATAATTTGTGGGTAATCCAAAATCTGAATAATAATATAAACAATAACACACATACACCCCCCTCCCGACACACACATATATATACATATATGTATGCATATATATATATATATATATATATATATATATATATATATATATATATATATATATATATATATATATATATATATATATATATCGAGATTGTCTTTTTTGGGCTGTGAGATAATGGCGAACAACACTTAACCAACATGGCTTTAGTCTCCAAATCTGCTCTTGGAACGAAGTTGTGAACTATCGCATTATGCAACAAAACTTAAATGTATATATATACTTAATATTCTCTCCGTCTATTTTTATTTGTCCATCTTTCTAAAATAGGGTGTCTAATATTATTTGTCCCTTTCTCAATATCAATACAATTTGTCTCTACTTTTTCCAATATTATCCTTAACTAAATAGTAGAAAAAATATTGTAATAAATGTATCCATGTATATTAATTAAGCGTATTTTTGTAAAAAGGAAGAGTATTAAATACTTTTTTTAATCTTTGTAAACAAAAAAAGTAGACAAACAAAAATAGACGGAGGAAGTACATATTATTTTTATGTAATACTCAAATATCAATACATAAGCTTTATTTTATTACGAGTTAAGTTATCTTTCTCTTCCATTACAAACAAAAGGCTTTATAGAAGTTTCACTTTTTTTTTCGTTTCATTGTAATTTAGTATTTATTTATGACATATATTTTTATATTTATTATTTAAAATTATATTTTTTAAGGTTTAATTGAAAGTAAATTTATTTACATTTTTCTAGTTTCTTAAATATTGTGGTAGGCTATATTAACTTAAAGTGATCAAATTATAGCAGCTACTGATCACTTTGGACTCGAAATCATTTTGTCTCCAATAAGATTCGATCCCTGAACATCTTGGTCTCTACGAAGTAGTCTGACTAATATACCAACTATCGATCTTACATTTCAAATATTTATTTCAATGAAATAATATTTCATGGTCTTTTTTGGAGAAAATTATATAATTTAAAAATAAATTATTTTCAAAATATATACTTTTTAAATCATTGTCTCTAACTTTTCTATTATAAATTAGGTATCATCCAATTATTTTTCCATGGTCTCAAAAACTATCATCCAGTCAAAATAGCTTACCCTCCAAACGTTCTTAGCATAAAAATTAAATTTATATCAATCTGAAGATTTACTTATTTGTTGAAAAAAATCGAATTAGTTTAAATATTAAAGAGACGACCTTTTTAAAAGAAAAAGTATGTGCCATAATTGCGAGTATTTTATAATAGGGTCAATGACCCAAAAAATCAAAATAATATTATACTTGCCCCAAAGAATCATCCATTAACTTACTATTATAAGATTACATGTTTACCCGTCAAGGACGATTCCCGTCAAGGACGATTCCCATCAAGGACGATTCCCGTCAAGGACGATTCCCATCAAGGACGATTCCTGTCAAGGACGATTCCTGTCAAGGACGATTCCCATCAAGGACAAAATTTAGTTAATGATGTTATTGGGAAGAAATTTTATCATTGATGTTATTGGGCTGAAAATAATATTATTATGATTTTTTGGGTCATTTTCCCTTTATAATAATATACTAGAATAAAAAAGTAATTGTAAAAATATACCAAAAGCAAAAGTAATTGCATAACTATACCATTTCGGTAACCCAGTTACCGAAATGCTTCATTTCGGTAACTGGGTTACCGAAATGGTTTATTAGCTGACATAATTTATAAGTTAGCATGGCGGAAAGGTAGCATGTTTTCTTGTAAGAGATCTCAAGTTCGAAACCCCAGTTTAACTTTTTTTGAGTTTCACAGCATAAATTAACAATTGTTTTTTTATATATACTTAATTATATTTATTATTTTATATATGATTTGTTATACTTATTATTTTATACATGATTTTTATTGATTTTTCTTATTAAACCGTAAAAGGTCCCATTTTTTTGTCTCGCCTTAGGTACCCAGGACTTTCGGGCCGGCCCTTATACATTGGTCAATTAAACTCTAATGTATTAATGAATAATAATTTTGTGACAAAAAAAAAGAATAATAATAATTATATTATATAGTAATATCCCTTATGTAGGTAGGGTTTCTAAAGACTTCTAATTACAGTCTCCTATTTATTAGTAATGTATAAGAGTTTTAGTAAAATAAAGTCTGAAAAAAGACTTATTGTTGAGTTTTTCTTAATAATATACTAAAATACAAAAGCAATTGCAAAAACATACCACGAGGAGAAGTAATTGCAGAATTATGCCATTTCGGATACCCAGTAATTGCAGAACTAAGGCGAAATATTATCAAGGCCGGCCCGAGAGTCTTGGGTACCTAAGACGAGATAAAAAAAAATGGGACCTTTTACGGTTTAATAAAAAAATCAACAAATCATATATAAAATAATAAATATAATTAAGTATATATAAAAAAAAAAATCAATCTTAGGGGTGACTAATATGAAAGCCCTTTAATATGGGTTTTAGATTATATTAATTGTTAATTTATGCTGTGAAACTCAAAAAAAGTTAATTTGGGGTTTCGAATTTGAGATCTCTTACAAGAAAACGTGCTACTTTTCCGCCATGCTAACTTAAAAATTATGTTAACTAATAAACTATTTCGGTAACCCAGTTACCGAAATGGCATTTCGGTAACTAGGTTACCGAAATGGTATAGTCCTGCAATTACTTTTGTTTTTGGTATATTTTTGCAATTACTTTTTTATTCTAGTATATTATTAAAAAAAACTCCATAATTGCGGCCAAATCTTGTACAAGCACTTTGGAGTTTGAACTTTGGACTAGCATGCGTCACGTGAATTAGAAGTCTTGGATTTTACTCCATTGCTATGCTAACAATGATTTTTAAGTCTAAATTAAGCAACCACTTGTGTAATGTTTAAATACAGTATATATGATTGCGTTTGCACCGCTTGAGTTTTTTTGTTTATTTTTCTAAAATAAACAAACATTTATTGATGAAAAGTTCTCATATTAAATATAAACTTTTGGTAATTAATTATAAAATTACGTTTGTTTGTAATTGTTTATGTGATATTTATATGTACAGGGTTTTATTTTGGAAAAGAAAAGTAAGATAAATAATGCTTATAATGGTTAAAGTAAATGCATAATTGGTACTTATTTTTTTAATTGTTTTTTTTCAACTTAAAAGAAAAGGTTATTATATCTTGAAAAAGTAAAAAGTTTAAGTTAATATCGATAGTTTGGTCTAGTAGGTAGAATATTCTGTAAATATCAAGAGGTTTGGAATCAAATTTTATTAGAGTTCAATAATTCTAAATCCAAAATAACTTTATTTAAAAAGAAAAAAGTAAAAAAGTAACACTTCCATCCAATATTGGATGGTCCAATATTCATATCACTACCATTGATTATTATAACAAGACACATGTCATTAGATTAATAATTTAGTTAATTTTGCAAGTTTAAAACATAGGGTATGTGTATTTATATGATTGGTGTAGGATCATTCAATATTGGATGGAAGAATTTTTCAAAGTAAAAAGATATTATTTTGGTGCTATCATCCTTAGCCCACTGCCGTAGCCATTTTGTAATTTTATTTTTTGACTCTTAAACTAACTTTGCTTTGAGTGTTGGGCCTGGTCTGTATTATTGCTCTTTTATATCTTGGGCCTTTCCTTTGGACCTTGTACCTACTAATTGGGCTACTGATTAATTTAAGTTGAATTTAAGTTTTTGTTTGAGTACATGAGAGAGCCATTCTTTAATAAAAAATGCATATATAAAGCTTTCATTGCAACAAAACAAATACCAAAGTTATCCGATTCTTAAAGGTTTAACGTCAAAAGATAAGAAATTAACTAATTGGGATGGAAAAAAATACCCATTAAGTAAATAAAAAATCGTATAATATTCGTTTTGTCGCCCAATCAACTACTTTATTGTTCTTTATGAAAATAAAGACAATAGGATATTACATAAGTTAATATAGTAATTAATTTCAAACTATTATATAATCTTCAATTTAATGCTTGGATCAGTAAAAGTTTTAATAACGTTGTTGCAATTATTTTCCACGGTGACGGTTAATTTCGGGTCATGTTCAGCCATTTTACACACAAAGACTACTCTTATGACCCCCGCTTCCACCGGTGAGCACGCTAAAATTCCAAGCTTTACCATCGATCAGGTGTCCACGTTTGTTCCTTACCATACAACCAAACGTTGTGAAAGTCCTAGAGGGGGGGTGAATAGGATTACTAATAAGATTAATGCCTATTTAAAAATCTTTTGGACAAGTATAAGTTTAAGAAGGAAACTTCTAAGTCAACTAATATATCAAACTCCTAAGGGATCATACAATGGATAAGCTAAGAGGTTTGATATATAAGTGATACAAGTAAAACGAGTTTCTAATCTCTTACTACTCTAGATGACAATATGTTAGATAAACTAGATAATCAATATCAAAATATTCATACTAGCATATTATCAAACATATAAAGTGCGGAAAGTAAATAGAGTAGGGATAGAAAGATACACACGATTTATAGTGGTTCGGTTTCCCTACATCCACTACCTAAGGAAGCCTCCTTAGGATTTCAAGCTTTTCACTAAGCTCCCGTGTCTCTCTTAACCGGGTCGAGAACACAATAACCCTTACAACCTCTTCGATAACACGAAGGACAACCTCTTCGAAACCACGAAGGAAACTCTTGTGTAATCACAACACAAGGACACCGAGTATACTCCCGATACTCTAATTCTCTCTTAATCTATCTATTACAAGAACTAGACTTAAGAGGATAAATACAAAGTGTTTAAGGGGTGAAACTACTTTGCTAACAATCTCCTAATGAGTAGATATAACACTTAAGCATGAAAGACTCCTCTTGAGTAGATAGAACTTTGTGGCTTATTTGATTAACTCCTTGAATGAGTTGGATAGGACTTATAAGCTCACTAAGATTGATTTTGACAATGTATATCTCTTGACACCTTCTTGAATGATAACAATTAAGCTCCTTAATGTTTGTAATTAGTTGGTGTAATTGTAGCCTTCGAAGAGCTTCAATTTATAGCTGAAAATTGCTCCCAACGGTCATAAGATTTGTCTCCAACGGATATATTAATATCCCCAACGGATATATTCCTTTTGTCTTCATTTTGCTGCAGGAAACCCTAATCTGCGGTGCACCGCGGGGTTGGTCCGGTGTACCGCACCAAGCTTGCTAAATTCACTTGCTCTCTGACGGGCTAGCCCCCTGGTCCGTGGTGTAGTCCGTGGGCTGCGGTGTACCGCACAGAAAATCCGGTGTACCGCACCAAAGGTTTAAAACACCTTCTAGTGAGTATATCTTTTACTATGATGCTCGGGTTAGAAAACCTTCTTCACGAAAGTTGTAGAGAACATCATTCTAATAAACTTTGTAGTTGATCACTAAAGCTAATTCTCAATATACACAAAGATAAGGTTAAAAGTATTTGTATGAGAATTAGTTTCTTAAGATAAAACAATAAAGCTTTGATCTAAAAGATAAAGAATGTGCTTTTTGATGAATAAGAGTGCAAGATAGAATGTATATAACAATAGTAATTAGCACACTAAACACAAGAGGATTTGTCACATTAAAACAACCTATTAAGGGAGGCTATATGCCAACAATCTCCCCCTTTTTGATGATGACAAATCCTTCACTAAAACACCTTAGGAATGATATGAAAGTTTAAGCTCTTATGAAATTTGGCTCCCCCTCACAATAAGCATTTAAGTAAAAATGAATATAAGATATGAAATGCATTTGTGAGTATTTAAAAGTGCAATTTTGAAAGTTTTAGTGCACATATTTCTCCCCCTTTGTCTTCATCAAAAAGACGGGATAATAAAATAAAATCAAACAAATAATCATAGAAGAGCTAAAACTCAAGTCAATAGATTTTGAAAAACAACATAAAGAGATCAAGGGTTAAGAGCAATTAAAACATTTTAATTTGAGATGCACAAAGATCAACAATTGTAAAGCATGAAAAAGATAAGGGATAGAGACATTTTACCAACTTCTTGATCGAAAGGTTTTCATCTTATACGCTTTCCAACAACACAAACGATTAGTGCAATTTATGAGATAAACGATTAGTACAAACGATTAATCAAGCATTTTAGTTTTTAAAGATAATTTAAGACAACTCCCCCTCACAAAATGCATAGAGTGTTTGTTTCAATTTTGAAAAAGTTTGACCAATAATTTCTCCCCTTTTTACAAATAAGAATATTTGAACCAATTTTAAGAAATCAAGGGGTAAAATTTAATCTTTGAAAAATATAGGTGTCAAAAAGCATTTTTCAAAAAGTTTTAGGGACTAAAAAGCAATTTGAAAACTTTTAGGGACCTAAGTGCAATTTTCAACCATTTGATGAACTAAGATTAATTTGAACAAACTATAGGGACCATAAAGCAATATAGAATAAGATCAAGGATAAAAGATGCAATAGTACCTATATCATCAAAGAAAATGTTAGCAACATCAACACAATTATATAACATCCGAAGCATAAAATTTAAGCATCTAAACATTAAATATCCAAAATAAAAACATAGCATACTAAACCAAATATCCAAATCATACCAAGTAGCAATAAAATCCTAAATATCCAAAACACGGATCCAAAAGCATTCAAAGCATAAACATAACAAATAGTCCAAAACAACCACAATAAGACACAATAAAAACCAAGTTTAGGAAGTCATAAAAAGAACGAAATCAAGGGTAAATAACGGGATAAGCTCAACGAGGGGAATGACTCCTAGAACGCGAAAGGCGACCCGAACAATCAATCTTTTCATGAATAGCATCAATCTTCCTTTCCAAGGTATCAAATCTTTGAGATATATAAGCCATGAATTGATCAAGACGGGAATTTGTGGAAGAATTTTCACCGGGAGTAGGATTAGATGATGAAGCGTCATTGGGATTAGGAGTGGGATTTTGTGAGGCCGGGTTTTCCAAGAGTTCAAGCGAGTTAAGATCCGGACCGGAAGTTCCCTCTTTTGCTAATAAGATACGATTACGAATTGATGCATCCGAAATTCGATTAACATGTGAGCACGTAACATAAGTGTTATTGTAGATAGCGAATTTCATTCTCTTAATAGTGCTATAATCAAAACACCAAGCCCTATCGATTGGTCTCACACTAGTACCTCCTAAAGAAATGCCATTTGATTCAAAGAGTTCAGTAAGAAAAATACCGTATGGCACTTTATCCCTTGATCCCCTAGCATGATTCATCCACTTGAACATTATAGCAATAATGTTAATCCGTTGTCTAGCAAAGATTAAATATAAGAGATAAGCCTCGTATGGGATCAACTTAGCATCATGTTTATCTTTTGGAATCACGGCCGAAATTAGGAATTTATGAGCCACTATAAACTCCGGATCAAAATTCCGTAAATTCCAATTTCCATCACGAACTAACATCCTACCATTTACGAATTCATTAACATCATTTTGTGCAACCACGTCAAGAATCGATCCATCCCATCCACTAGACAAAAAACCACTAAAACCATCCGAAGGAATATCATAACGAGCACATAATTCATTTAACTTTAAGCATAAAGTAATACCCGAAACTTTTGATTTAACCGAATTATTTGCACAATTATATTCAAAGTTCGAGTAAAATTCTTCAATTAAACCACTAGCTAAATGACTTCCCGAATAACAAAATTTTTTATGACAACCTTGAAAGGAAAGGAGTTGAAAAAGAGAATCATCACCGGAAGAAAAAGCTGAAGCATTTAAGGTTCTACCCGGAAGAGGATCGAATGGCCGGAGTGGAGGTGGTGTTGGTGACCTCGCCGGTGATGGTGCACGGCGGCGGCTGGAGGAGGCTCCGGCGGCGGCTTTCTTCCTTGGAGAAGATTTCTTTTCTCTAACCATGGTGAAAAGAGGTGGGTAATGGAGGAGGAATGAAGGAGAGAGAGAAGGAAGTGATTTGGTGGAGAAGCTAGAGCTTAGGCGGCGGAAATAGCGGTGTTTTTGTCGCCGGAAATCGCAGCAGCGGGTAGGGTTTTGTTTTAAAAGGAGGAATGAAGAACAAAAGAAGACTGACGGGTTTTTAACACAAACAAAAACCTAATTCGCGGTGTACCGCGACAACTGTGCGGTGTACCGCACTGTAGAAAAAAGGTTGTGAATAAACTGGACGAAAAATAAAGGAAAAATAAAAAGAGATAATTACATCTAGGGTCTTGACCACACCCCCCTCTTCAAGATGGGGACCCGGGCTAGAGCCTCTTCTTACTAAAGACCTGAGAGACTACCCCCTTTTGTTTTCTTTCCCCCTATATATACCAAATATTACATTTCACGTTCATTTTAATCTCTCATTATTCTCTTACCTCTCCTCCTCATCTATTTCTCTCTCCTCCCCCTCTCCCAAACCGCCACCACCACTATCCTCCTCCATGAGAACAACCACCACCACCACCACCATATCCCTCCTCCCCTATCTCTCTCTCCTCCCCCCAGCCCCCAAACCCACTCGTTACAGATCCGTGAGCTCCCTTTTCAGTCGAGATGATGTAGCTCGCCGGAGCTCGTTTACTGGAGAAGCTCACAGGTGACTTTTGTGCAGTGCTTGTGCTTCGCCGGAGAAGGAGCCGAGGTGATGAAGCTCCGCAACGAAGCTCGCCGCTGATGTGCTGCAGTGTCGAAGCCCGCCAGATCCAGGCCGGAGAAGTGAGTTGCAGTGGTCGTGCTTCGCCGGAGAAGAAGGCCAGAAGATTCGTGGTTCGAAGCTTGCTAGATCCAGGCCGGAGAAGTGATTTGCAGCGGCCGTTATTCGCCGGAGAAGAAGACCAGAAGCTTCGTGGTTCGAAGCTCGCTAGATCCAGGCCGGAGAACCACCACGAGCTCGCCGGGATGAAGCTCCCTTTCAGGTCATGCCGGAGAACCAGAGAACCACCGCGAGCTGTGGACCTCCAATGGTGGTTAGGTGATGGTGTTATTAGAAGCCTTTGTGTTTTTGCAGTGGCTGTCGACGAGAATCCTCTTTCTTTTTTTCTTTTTTTTTCATTTCAGATCTAGATCTGGTCAATGGTCAAACAGAATAGTTATTATTTTTTTAATTTTTAATTGTATATTCCTTTGTAATTATTTAAAAATGTGTAATAAAAGGTGAATAAAAGTTTTTTTTACTATTTTATGCCTTGTTTTATAATAATACTCATCAAATTATTAAAATACTCTCTAATTTTTTGATTACTCCGAGATTTTCTCAGAGTACTCCGAGATTTTCTCAGAGTACTCCGAGTTTTTTCTTAGAGTACTCTGAGTTTTTCTTAGAGTACTCCGAGAGTTTATTAGTGAACTCGAAAAATTTAGAGAGTACTCCGTAAATTAATAGAGTACTCAGCAAATATATAGAGTACTCTATGTTTTTTCCGATACTCTATGTTTTTGTTCCGGCGACCGGTGACTGGTGGTCGGTGGTCGGTGGTCGGTGGTCGGAGGTCGGTGGTCGGTGGTGGGAGGTTGTAGGTAGGTGGGTAGTGGTAGTAGAGGAGAGAGAAATAGTGACATCACAGTATTTTGTCTTTTAGTGATAGTAAGGGTAGGAAAGACAATTGTCAAAATTCAGCTCCCTAAGAAGAATGGCATTTAAGAAACTACTCTATAGAGAAGACAATTTGTCTCCAAGACCCTATATATAATTCACCCAAATAAAAAAGACAGAAACCCTGGATCGCGGTGTACCGCGGAAGTGGTACGGTGCACCGCAAAAACGTTCGGCGAAGACACTAAGAACGAATTTTTGGTTCGTTTAAAAACTTCCGAAACTCATTCGAAACTTCCCCAAAATGAACAAACAAATTCTTATTATGTCTCAGGGTTGGTGGACAAACTTCTCCCTATCGGCTCTGTCCGGAGGGTCTTCTTATTGTATCGGTCCTATTCTCAACTCTCCAACTTTCTTTGATAGCTAATATACACACTTATTTCATTTCCTGATAGATATGACCGACCCCCGAGTTCTTGTTTTAATTCAACATTTTAATAGTCTCGTAATAATGCATATTTTTATCCCCAGAATTTACAACATCCCTCGCCAAAGTTTGCAATTCTAAAGAACTAATCTCATTATATAGGTTGGTGAAGTCTTGCTCTTCCATCATTTTAAGTCAAAAGGGAAATGACATAATTATCATATAAAACTAAGAGCCATTAATTTATAATGTCATTAAAAAATTTATTTGCTAAAAACCTCCCTTAATAAAATTATTTATTAAAAACATCCCTAGACAAAAACACTCTTATATAATTTTTCAATTATTTATTAATTATCATTTAAATTTAACCATCATATTACAACTTCTGACCACCACTAGCCCACCACCACCATTTACCACCACCACCCCACAACCACAACAACAACCACCACCGTATTATTACTACCACCACAACAACCTCAACCACCACCACAAACACCACCATCACCACCGCCATAATAACCACAACCACAACCACCACCACCTACTACTACTAATTTCATCACACGCGCGCGTCCAATTTTTTTTTTTAAATCATTAGAACTAATTTTAAAAAAATCAGAAAAATAAAAAAGTCGCATTTTTGAACGAGACAAATTAATATTTACATATATGATTTTTTTCCCTGACACGAAATTCATTGTTTCAAATAGTGAATTTCATGTCTGCGGGAAAAAACATAAAAATTAAATTTAAAAAAAAACGAAAAAAAATCATAAACGTAAATATTTATTTGCTTTGTCCAAAAATACAATTTTTTTATTTTTCAGATTTTTTTTTAAAATTAGTTAAGATGATATTAAAAAAAATTCTGGCCGTGTCCGTGTGTGATGAAATTAGTAATAGGTGGTGGTAGTAGTGGTTGTGGTGGTTTAGGTGGTGGTGGTTGTAGCGGTGGTTAAAATCTTTTAGGAGGTGGTGATGGTGGTAATGATGGTGGAAGTATCACATTATTTGTTTAATATTTCAAAAATAAATTATATTGTATTAAAAATAAATTAATATATTAAATAATAAAGATATATAAAAATAAATAAGATGTTTCATATAAATAATTATTTCATTAGGTGTTTTTTTATAATATAAATTATAAGAGACTATTTTTAACAATTAGCTATTTTATAGACCTGTTTAGAAGTGCTTATTTTAGAATAAAAAACATTTTTAAAATAAAAATTAAATTTTAAAAAAACTATTAAAAATAATGTTAAAATATAAAATCACTTTTAAGTATTCTATTTAAAAAACACCTGTTTGATGTTTTTTCTAAAAATATTTTTTAGAGTTTGAAATACTTTTAAATATCTAAAAATACTTTTAAATGTTTCTAAAAAACACTTTCAAACCGACACTATATCTCTTATAAAAATAAAAACCTTAAAGTAAATGTTTAAAGGATGTTAGAACCAAGGGTCTTCTTCCTTATTCGGGAGCAAATCATTTTATATTCCTAAATTTTATGAATTTCTTTACCTCTAAAATTTATCCTTTTTTATCCCCTTTTATACTTCGATAAAAACAAAAATTACAAGCTCTAATAGACTATTACTGTTTTGATATAAACCTAAATCTCACAAAAATGAAAAACTTCCTCTCAAATAATAAATATTTATCTTTACTTTTATAAAACTGAAAAGTCAGCTGAAGTTATTTTTGCCGGGCCAAAAAAATTGCATTAGTCAATAATATTCTGAACTATAAATAAGTAATACTCATTGTGGAAATTAATGATTTAGACAAATTAAAACATGCAATCAACATAAGTACAATGTGCGATTTTTCATCAGGAAGTGTGGGATTGATGTCGTGGAACAGAATCTACTTTAAGTACGTTTGGTCTGTAAGATTAGACCAGCTAGCAGAAAGAGAAAGTAAAAAAGAAAATCAGAGAAAGAAAATTGTCACCCTTTCGGCCTTTCCTTACCTCTTTTAATTTTTTCACCTCTTTCTTTTCACAAAGCTGAACCACCATTTTAGGAGAACGTTCTGTACACTAACGTGTTGGAAAAGATGTGTGTAGGGGGCGGAAGAATTTATAGGATATTATTCAATTTGAAGTCGATGGTGATCGTTAAAATTTTATTTACAATTATATAATGTTAACAAAGACTAGAAAATTCAGTTTAGAATAGGATTATGTTTTAATATCGATAATATATTATGAGTGTTATGATTTGGAGTAAAGTATACATTTTTTTTTTTGGAAAAAATACAAATAAAGACACCATATATTTTTTTCCATATACATGGATGTCCGAGCCAACTTCCACGACTAATCTCCATGCATATTCTCAGATAAATCAGAACTAGGTTAACGTTACACATGTTTAGAGAGGAGATTCGAACTTTGTATCTCTTGCTTTACCCCCTTTAAGGACGGAAAAAATAGTAAACCTCTAACCAGTTAACCTAACCCAACTAGTTACCATAGCTCTTTATTACATAATATTGATCAACTTTACTCGAACTTTCAATTTTGATCTTCATTAAGAATTTTTTTAGAACTGAGATATCGCCTCTCTTAAAGTATAAAGTTATTATGATTGTTAGGCTGTTGACTAATTATTGTAAAAGTTAGAATCTTGTAAAAAATTGTCTTTTTAGGTGAAATTGATAACCTTTAAATATTGGTTAATTGATATCATTTTTACCGTTATGATAAAAAATATTATGAAATTATTTTATACATAAAGATATATTTTTTTGTCAAAAGTGATAAATTAAAATCGAAATAAATTACAATAAGTTAAATCGATTTCCAAATGATTACATAAATCTTCTAAAGGATTAATCAAAATGAAATAGAAAATTGATGATCGGCTCCCTAGAATAGATCACACCAAAAACACGTAACAAGGAAATCAAACATTTCATTTCTAAAACTAGAAACATACCTAATGCATATATGAGATTTAAGAGTGTTAATATCGAATTTGTTAGCATGAGTGGACGAATCATCCAACTAGTGTTTGACATCGTTTCAATGCCTTCAATAATTCCAAGACAAGCAGTAGATATGTTAACATTCCCCTTTGAACGTTATCAGCAATGTGGCATACTTAAACGGCTAAAACTGTTTCACCTTCAATGGTTAAATCACAATAAGAAAAATCTTCGCAAAAGATAAGATTCACGTTTTGATTGAATTTATAACTGCAATGCCATCAGGATTCCCAGGATCAAGGATAGAGACATCACAATAAAGATTGCAAGAGATAATGCTAGCTGGAAGTGGAATATGACCGGGAGCCCGGATCAAGTGGGGCATATGACTAATTGAGATATGCAAATTGTCTCCATAAAATTTTAGTCATAAAGTTCTTTGCAAGTAGAATAATCATGTTATAAATCACCTAAGTCCTTTGAAGAGACAATTTATTTTGGAAATCCAGATATTCCAAACAATAATAAAAATGTAAGCCTTTAAAAAGCTCTAATAATGATGAGTAACTAGTTGTTGAAAAAGCACTTCTCATCTAAATCAATAGAAATTTGGGTTGTAGAGATAATCCACGCAATCTGACAATACGGTAAGAAAGGATAATATGCTCAATAGATTCTAGGGTGAATTATATATAGGGTCTTGGAGACAAATTGTCTTCACTATAGAGTAGTTTCTTAAATGCCATTCTTCTTAGGGACCTGAATTTTGACAATTGTCTTTCCTACCCTTACTATCACTAAAAGACAAAAAGGTGTGATGTCACTCTTTCTCTCTCCTCTACCTACCACTATCCACCTACCTCCAACCTCCTACCACCTACCACAGACCACCGACCACCGACCACCGACTTCCACCACCGACCTCCGACCACCGACCTCCGACCTCCGACCACCAGTCACCGGAAAAAAACATAGAGTACTCTGAGAAAAACATAGAGTACTCTGAAAAAAACATAGAGTACTCTATATATTTTACTGAATATTCTAAAAATCCGACCACCTACCTCCGGCTGCCAGAAAAACGCAGAGTACTGTATAAAAATGTAGAGTACTCTAAGAAAAACTCGGAGTACTCTAAGAAATTCTCGGAGTACTCTAAGAAATTCTCAGAGTACTCTAAGAAATTCTCAGAGTACTCTAAGAAATTCTCGGAGTACTCTTAAATTTTGGGGGTACTATTAAAACACACAAAGAGTATAATTGGATATGCAAAAAAAATAAAATTATTGAGTATTATTAAAAAAAACACATTTACACATTTTATTACAAGGTGAAAAAAAAACTAGCTGGTTTGACCAGATCTAGATCTGGTCAAACATGACAAACTAAACAACAAAAAAAAAACAATTCATCTTCACGAACAGCGAGCGCCTGTTCATCTTCATGAAACACCACACCTCTCTCCGGCGAGCCACGAACACCAACTCCACCAGCAACCTGTTCGCCTGTTCGTCGAGTCACAGCTATCGCCGGCGAGCCACGAAGAGCAACACCACAGCAAAAACTGAACTGCGCCTGTTCGTCGAGCCAAAGCTGTCTCCGGCGTGCCACGAACTCCGATGGTCTTCAAGCCATGGCAGCTGTCCAGATCGGTGTTGGTGATTTTGTGGTGGTGGTAGGAGATCTCGATCCACGAAAGCAGCTGTTCCTTGCTTAACCATTAGGAGATCTCGATCTCGATGGTCTTCAAGCCATGGCAGCTCCGATCTGCTCCGATCTGTTACACACGGAGGCGCGAGAAAAGATGGGTCTCGCCGGAGCTCGAGCCATGGGTGGAAGGGGTGCCGGAACCACATGGGTGATGGTGTTGGTGGTTTTTGGCATTTTCGGTGGTGGTGGTGGTGTTATGGTGGTGGTGACGGGGGTTTTGAGAGAGAGAGAGATAAAAAAGAGAGTAGTTTAGAAATGTAAATGAAATTATAATAGAATAATTAGTATATATAGGTATAAAAAAACAAAAGAGGGGTAGTCTAGTAATTGGGGATTTGGGGTTCATGTGTTAAAAAGTTGTTGAGGTCTTTAGTAAGAAGAGGCTCTAGGCCGGGTCCCCATCTTGAAGAGGGGGGTGTGGTCAAGACCCTAGGTGTAATTATCTCTAGATTCTATTTGATCATTACAAAACTTACACTGAAAGAAAGGAAAAAATTCGAAAAACGTTCAAACCTCATAAGCATGGAAAGATTAAAAAAAGCTCTTGAATTGGCTAAAATTTAGAAGGTTAATTTAGGTTGACATGTATATACAACATACTTTGTGGACGGTGTAAAAAAGTCATCGGATAATTTTATATATACATTATTCGATGTGGGATAAAAATCACATAAAAAAATTACATTCTAAAAAAAGTCCAAAGACTTCTCGCATAGTGAATGTTTTGATTTTACAAACCTTCTTTCTCAATTTAAAAAAAAAAAGATACATTCACATATATTTAAAATACATGAAAACGGTAACCTCCATTGTATTTTCAGACCCATCTTTATTCAAATTTGTTGTTTTCCCTTGAAATAGGGTGATGATCTTAGTAAGGTTCTGTCACAGATGTATTAGGTAAAATAGAGATTCTTTTTTTTTTCAAATGAGATTCTTTTGATAAAAAAATAGATTTATTAAAATGTTAAAAAAATAAAAATACAGTCAAAAACTCTGGTTATAACCAGTTGGGGTTAGTTTAACTGGCCAAAGTTTTAGTTATCCTTCAAAACAGTACAAATTCAAACTGTGTCAATGACACAGGGTCCAAAAGTGACACTTCCATATAAAAAAAACCTGCCTTATATAGTAAATCAACCAATATTCTGAAATAACTAGTCAAACTTATATAAAGAGGCTAACCAACAAAGTCTTGATTAAGGGTAAACTACCATTCTTTAATTGGATTAAAATTAATTGTGTTGTATTTTACAAAGTTAACAAAACTTTAATCGCTTGTGTTATTAGGAACAACAACAGAGTAATTATCAAATATAAAATTTGAAAAATTGGCGTTGAAAATCCTTTAGAGACGGAAATTTAAGATATCTTAAAAACATGTTTGTAGGTTAGAAAACTCAAGAATACAAAGTACGTACGTGATAAAGAATGACCGCAAAGCTATCATGGAAGCTTTGACATCTAATCTTAGTATTTATTTTTCTATTATTAGTAATATTATTCGTAATATTTATCCTTTTTATCTTTTATTCCTAGAGAGAAAATAGAATTAATGATTGGATAGTAAAAAATACGCGCTTAGATAATTATTTAGGTCGTAAGATGGATTCTTTACCACACCAATCAACGAAACTAGTAGTTATTGACGTCCATCCTTCAAAAATTGGTTAAACTTATTTTGTAATCCGTTTAATTTATATAAGAGTTTTAAGAAAAAAGTGTTCAGACAAAAATAAAAATTGCTACATCTAATTAGTACTACTCCTAAACAACCTTACCTTTCCTAATATTTATTACATAGGTATCTCAAATGATGATTTGATTAATGGGATTATACCTACGAATTTTGAGGAAGGGATTATGCCTTTTCGTTATTTAGGGGTCCCGCTAGGATCTTCAGTATTATTATCGAGAGACTATAAACCTCTTTTTGATAAATTGGAAGGTTATGTTAGGAGTTGGAGAGCCTCTTCACTTTCATTTGCGGGTAGATTGGAATTGATTAGATCGGTTCTTCAAGGGGTGATTTGCTTTTGGTTTACGATTCCGGTTCCGGTTGGTGTTAAAGAGAGAATTATTAGTATTTGCCGTAATTTTTATTGGGATAATAAGCCACCCCAAGTTAGTTGGAAAAATATTTGTATGCCTAAAAATGAAGGGGGACTTGGATTAAAAGATTTTGAAGCATGGAATAAAGCTTTACTTCTTAAGATGATTTGGAAAATAGTGGAAAATAAAGAATCACTTTGGATTAGGTGGATTCATGGTGAGTATTTTAATAGTAGTGGTTTTTGGGAATGGATTCCTAAAAAAAGTAATTCCCCACTTTTGAAAATTATTTGGGAGTTAAAAGAAATTATACGTGGGTCCCTAGGCGAAGAAGGAAGAAAAGAAATATTAGCTTTATGGTTTGCTTCCGTTAAGGCGCCCCGATCAACATATGAGGTAAATACAATAGAGTTTTATGATGTATATAAATTCCCTTATGATTTATTTCGTCGTAAAGCTTTTATTAAACCTTGGGCAAATATTGTGTGGGATCCGAGTGTATTTCCGAAACATGCAATCATAGTATGGATGACATTAAAAGAAAGACTTAAAACTAAGAATAGGATTACTTACATGGAACTTGATCCACTTTGTGATTTGTGTAAGGAAGATTTTGAATCGAATAGACATTTATTTTTTGAATGCTCTTTTGCTAAGGCTATATGGGATGATATAAAAATGTGGCTTGGACTAGACAAGGAAATGAACACTATGCTAAGCGCTTTGAAATGGCTTAAAAAATTAAAAGCTAGAGAGAATTGGAGAAGAAAGGCTTGGAAAGTGGGTTTTGGAGCTACCGTGTATTGTATTTGGACGGCGAGAAATCACCTAGCCATGAGAGGTGCTTCCAAGACTAGAGAAATAGTAACCAAGGAAATTAAATGGTTTGTTTATTCAATCTTATTTTCCTTGTTCCCTCGTCATTCTTTTTTGGATGTGAGTGGAAGGCTAGCTTGTATTAGTATAGTATGAGGTAGTTGTTTTTTTATATTCCTTGTTGCTACCTTATGCTTTCGAGCCTAGGTAGGTAACACCCATGTATAGTGTACAGTTTTGATTTTTTTAATACAACCGTTTACCCGACCCAAAAGAAAAAAAAAAAAAAAAAAACCTTACCTTTCCTTTTCCAAAAAAAAAAAAAACCTTATCTTCTTTTCAAAGTAAGTTGTTTGATCTATGGATATGTTGTTTGATGTTAGTCCAAAGTAACCCTAACAAAGAGAATAATGAATGAGGATTAATTATATTATTAAATATTAAATCTTGAAAATCCAATAGGTTTCAGGAGATCTCCAGATGTGGTCCAAGCATGTCTTTGCAAGAATCTATGTTATTTTTTTGACCTGCATTGACCGGATTATTAGTAGCCAATAAGAGAAAGCTAAAGGTGGTCCAAAGCAAAGAGCATTATATTCCCCAGCTTGCCATTGCTGCAGCTATCATGATAACCATTCTCTTTTTGCTCACACATTATATTGATTGCCCATTACTTCCTTTACCAAGCCTTCCACATGCGCCAAACACCACTAATAATATCGGATGTTGATTGTACAATCAATGATTTGAGGCCGCGGGTTACAGGAGATGATAGAAGATTTATTTATTTAATGACTTACTTTTATTTTTTCTCTTGGGTAATGTTTCATAACCTTTGTCTTTTGTCCTCGTTATATACATAATTTGTAATATTCTTGAAATTTCAATAAATATTATTCCAACAAAGAAAAAAGAATATATCACCTAATTTTGTTTTTTCAGAAATTAAACATTTCATTAATTTAAAGAAAAATTACAACAACACTATATATATATATATATATATATATATATATATATATATATATATATATATATATATATATATCCAACATCGACCATGTCCTATATCATGACCTCGAGTTAGAAGACACATTGTCCCTGGACGACCGAACATAATAGTAATAGATGTTGAGACTCTATTAGAAACTAGGGAAGGTTGAAGGTGCTTTGAAGTAATTACCGGCTATCCTAAGCTTGACACAGATGTAAAAATCGGTAGTAGCTAGCCTGCTAATATCCACACAGATTGATAAACTATCTAACCTAGCTGCTCTCTCTTTTTTACACTAAGTCCCTCAAACTTATTCGATCCCCCATCGATGGAACAACGACAACATTAATGTAGAGAGAAGACCTCGTAAAAGAGAAATACTGAGTCACGGTTAACTCCACAACCGTAACGTGTAGTACTGTAAAATACCGCAGATCCATCCAAAAACCCAACAAATGGGTTACCCCAGAGGTTCGTACAAGAGAGGAAGGCAATTCATCAATTGTAAACGTCCACAACCCAAAAAGATCGCAATTTTATAACTCATCCAAATTGTTATACCACACACAATCACGAAGCTTTCCTTTTGGAACAAAAACCATCTGCTATAACTTCTCACCTCCAAAATCCCTTATATAAAAACAAGAGTCCAAAGTAAAGGCACATATTTCCAAACCTGCAGAATAAATCAGTCACATGAATCTAACCTCCGTCACACAAGGTCCAGAACTGTCACAATGGCTCAACAAACCATTAATAATAGGCTCATGAACCGAATACCAATCCAAGATAATACCGATCGGATCAACCCTCCCAACACATCCCAACCTCACGCTGGCTTCGAACAAAATTTTAAAATCTGCAAGGAACAAGCCCAAAACTTCAAGCTTATTATTCTTAATTAGTATACAAAATCCACATGAGTCAAGATTATACATCCAAAAAATTAGGCCAGCAAACTCTAAGTGTTGACTCAACTTCAGTCCTATCCGTCATCCATGATCAAAGTCTCGATCCGGCAACCATATCATCCATCAATACCTTAGATGGTGGTCGTTGAAATGGCATATCATCTGTCTAAAAACATTGTCCAAACCTGCCTCCCACTCAGTCTCCATATTGTTGCCCAACGATGCACCCATTTGCGCGTCTTTGATCCATCCCAGGCTTCGTCTCCCATCTACAATACTCCCTTCCCAAAGTCCAAGAAACAAGGGCTGCACGCGGGTCGGTTAACTGACCCGAAGTGCCTAACCCTAGACCCAATCTGAGTACATCGGATTTGAAATATTAAAACCCAAACCCTATTTTTTTTGGTAAAGTGCACGGGTTGGGTTAGGGTGGGTAGAGTCGGATTTGGATCAGTTTCGTGTTTGGTCAAAGCAAGTAAAAAATAAAATAAAATAAAGAACAATTCTAAATTTGTAAAATATTTCTTTAAATAGTAAGTTTCCCAAAATAGAAACTTACTATATATAGCAAGTTTCCAAAAATAGTATGTCACTGAAATCATATTACACGTTTACAACCAAGGGTTGTAATTAGTTTGCCCACATACAATACAACTTATAATTACAAAAATATATAACATTTCATTCAAAATACATAAATGCAATCTCTATTGTGCAAAGTAGATAAAGTTGTACAAAATTGGGTGCATTTCTTCATTCCTTCCAAAAATCCTCAAATCCCATCAACTGACTTGCAATTTTTCAATAAAATGTACAAAGGAAAGGTTACAAGTTTGCCTCAGATTCAAATTTCATCATTGGCAAGATTAGGAACCACTTAGGGACATGAGACATCTTTTGAAACTTACAAGTTACTAAAATCCAAACTAAAATGTTGCCAACTCAACCTTGTATTCCTTAAAGGATAATACATGTATTTGAGTGTAATCATGGGTTGGAAATTAGGGAGATGCAAATCAAATTTAGTTGAAACTGAAGTAACTTGTAATTCTCTAAAAGATATATTTGTTTATACCTTAGGTTATTGGTTACAAATGTGTTAAAGTGGACTCATGGGTGGTCACAATCAACTCATCCAAGCCAAAATAACCTGTCAAAGACAAGAAATGAAGAAATAACACTAAGTCGGAATCAGAAAAACAAAGGAAATAAGTAACAAATCACCATTTCAGCTAATGTCTTAGTACAAGCCTCATCTAAAAAAATGTAAGACACCACACCACCACCAACCTCTTCTCTTTAATACACTAACTTAGTTTGTCAACTTTCTACAGGGGATATAAAGGATACTTTATACATCTCCTATGATTTATATGATTAAGCATGTTTGTAATACTATGTCTTTTAGAATCAGCTGCATAAGATACTTCACAATATTTACAAACACCTCTCCTAACATTTGCCTCATCAAATATAGGATAAAAAACTGTCCAACAATCCTCAATGGCCTTACTCTTTTTAGCTACAGGGGGTTTATCACCTAATGAGCTGGATGTTTAGGTGTAGGAGAATTACCACCAGGAGTTAAATTAATTCCCTGAGTTTGAATTGGAGAAGTAAGATCAGTATATGGCTCATTTTCAATATCCATTTCAAAATTATTTTCTGCAAAAAACCAAGAAAATAAAGTCAATTCATATATATATTGGAACCCTAAGTAAAGAAGTGTTGAAACATAAATAAGTTGAATATATTATATAAAGCTTAAGTGTTCTTAAATGAACACTTAAGTGAAATTCCCACGGATTTCACTAAAAATATCATTGAAGAACACTTACTCATTATATAATATATTCAGTTTCTTTATGTTTCAAGTACACTAAGGAATTAAATGTATTCAAATCATTTTTATTTGATTAGTTAAGTAACAAACACTTAAAAAATCTAATAAGATTGTTCAAGTGTTACATCACTTCACAAATCAAACTAAACCTATGCATACAAATATTTCCTTTAGTGAAACTTAATTAAGTCATATATATATATATATATATATATATATTTAGATTAAGTGTTCGAACACTTAATCCATATCTATATATCTATATTCTACATTGGCTAATCAATACAAAAACCTACTGGATGTTTGTAAAACATGTATTTTTGAAAAACAAAAAAATGCACAAACAAAACCAGTGAGTAAAGAAGTATTACCTGAAATTGGAATAAGAAACAAAGAATTAAGTAACCAAAGCCAACCCACTTTCATCTCATATTTGCGAATATATGCAATTAGCAAATACAGAGATATTAGAAAATAAGAAATGATTATCCATTATCCAATACACATAACACAATAACTTATAAATGCACAAAGAAAACCAGTGTTTGAGAAATGATATTTGCATTTGATTTTGACAAATCAGAAGCTATAAGTATATTAAAGTATCAAACAACCCAAAAATAATTTCAAATCCACTAATACGGGTTTTAAAACTCAATTCCTTTTCAAATCACATTCTTTCCTTTTTAATTTCTCAAAATCAAACGCAA
The DNA here is from genome assembly GCA_029959085.1 of Nemophila menziesii. NCBI lineage: Eukaryota > Viridiplantae > Streptophyta > Magnoliopsida > Boraginales > Hydrophyllaceae > Nemophila > Nemophila menziesii. The sequence goes on along the minus strand of JARWIR010000004.1, from coordinate 40,672,019 downwards.
ATAAAAGGTATTAGGGTTTATCATTTCAAAACAAACATCACTACTCAAGCAATTGATTAACAACACATCAGATTAGATATACACAGAGATTAGGTTAAGCAAATAATACCTGAACAAAGGGGCTTTTGATTTAAGATAACCAAAGTCGTGCCTTTAAGGCTTTTATAGGCTTCTTCTAACCCATTGCCCTCAACTAACCAAGCATATAAACACTCATACACCTTAAACATGGTAAGATAAACCAACTGGGGTAGCAAATGTCGGACATCATTCAAGTAATTAATGCGACCCATTACTTTAGGTAGAGATTGTTTAATGTGGTGTACATTAACCCTCTTTTACAGGCGGGATTTGACGGAAGTGGAGAAGAAGAGACTGGCGAAAGATGCTACGTCTTAGGGTTTTGGTGAGAAAGAGAGTGTCATGCCCAAAGACGAGTACTAAGAGAGAGAGAGAGAGAGAAAGAGAGAGAGAGAGAGAGAGAGAGAGAGAGAGAGAGAGTGAGACGTATTACTATCACACAATAGGGTTCCCATTTCGGATTTCTAAAGGGGTTTCCCTTTTTCTTTATTACATATGTAATATAAAAAAACACCAAAATCGGATTGGGTTGGGTACCCGCGGTTTTGGGTGACCCCAACACGTAAACTAACCCAAAATTAAAAATTTTATATTTCCAACCCTAATGGGCCGGTTGGTGGACCGGTGCGGGTTTTTTAGGGTCGGGTGGGGTCTGGTTAATCGGGTGGGTGGGTTTTCGGATCCATTTGTGCAGCCCTACGAGAAACCATTCCACCGCAGCCGACGTTCGCATCCCTCTCGTGCCACCAATCCACCATCCATAAACCCATATTGCAATCCTCTTTATCCCACCCCTCTAATACTAGGGCACCACGTCTTGAGAGAAACCGGAAGACACCGACAAGAGATATACTAAGGTTCTCGTGTAAATCCAAATCGATAATCAAACTGATAAAGCTTAAAGAAACACATATAGTAAACCCCCAAAAATCCAGTTATATGCACGACTTATCATAAATCTAATACATGTCCAGAATAATTGGACTCGAGGTTGCACATATTTTTTACTCCAACAGAAGTTTTCCAAATTCTTACCCAAATAATATGTATGAGCATCTTAAACCCATCCATCTTTATCGAATAATATGCACACGAACGGTCCATTAATTGTTCATCTTTAGATTTTTTAGGGTACTTGTATAAGTCTTAATAACAGTTATTTCCTCATTATTGATTACCCAAAGAGTCATTTATATTGCAATATTAACCTTGACTAGGTAAATTTTCTCCCACTACAAATAGTTGACACAAGCGACAAATAACTACAACAACACATGTACTAATATGACAATGAAAAAATAAATAGAATGATGCAATCTCCAACAACGACTATAAACTTGGTATCTCCCGGCAATGAGTTGATGTGTGTCGTTGAGAATGTTACTCATTACAAGTATATTCGTCATTCCACGTAATATAATAAAGAGTAGGACCATTCCATAAGGACTTATTGTCTTTTATTACAAATTGACTACACAAATCCCACTGGTGATATGTGTAAAATTTCAAAAATTATCGTTTGATTTAACTAACTATAAAATAAAATCAAGTAGTTCTATACTAAAAACTCGATAAGGACTACTTTGTAATGTACGCTCTTCCTAGGCAAGTTCAAATTGACTGGCTCACGCACAAAGGGTGGAAAAGCCAATAACTTATAGCGTGATTGATATACTAAGACTATTATTAGGGTTATAAGATAATTTCATATTAACTTGGATTGTAAGGTCTCAACTAATCTCTTACAGGCTCTAGCAAGCAACTAACTAGACCTAGTAACCCCTTTTGGAAACCTTCAGTATAGCAAGCAAATTATAGAAAAAAAACAAAATTGAGTTATGTAAAAATGCTTACACATATAATTAGGTTATGCGACTAATTATCATCTCCCAAATTAGACCTAGTTAGATGATCGCCTATTTAGTTCTACAATTGAACTCCTTTTTAACTAGCATGATTCTACCGTTAAGGCAATCTACTACACGTGCTTAGTTATTGAAGGCACAATAACTACATTTGAGTACAATATACCTATTTAAAATAAATAATCAAGTGGGGTTCATCATAAACATCTATTGTATTGATCAATACATAAATAAATAAAAGAAAGAAAAAAAAACTAAGAAAGAATTATTGTCAAAAGAGTTGGAGAATTTTTTCTCAACAACGGTATTTTGGCCATCAATGAGAGTAAGACCTCGTTTTCTCTCTCTAAAATGTTATTATATTTTAAGTGTTATATTTATTTTATCTCTCTTCTCATGATATAAGTAATACATTCCTCACAAACTCTGTAATTTGTGGGTTAAACCAACTCTCCAATCATGTCAAACCCAAATGTATCATAAATAAGCTAGTTATTTCATTTAAAATAACTCAATGTCCCCTTAATTGTCCCTTTTCTCACACAATATTTAGATATGTGCACCCAACATGCGTTGATTTCACAGTTTTGTCCATAACTTTCTCGTACGACGTCTGGTTTGCAGTGTTGAAAATAGACGTCTTCGTATATATAATGGGATGTAGATCGCCTCTTATTTCCATTTTAGTCTTTCTTGGATTTCGTTTAACTTAGGTGAACTATTTGTGTTTGGTTCCCAATGCTTTCTCAATCTTTTTCCCTTGATTTTAAGGTGTTTCCCAGGTCTATTTTGCTCCTCGACCCATCCTTATCCATTTGAGAGGGCTTGTGCTGTATTACTTAGTCATGCACATCACACATAAATATGAAAAAAATGATACAAGTATATTTTAATTAACTAGTTGAGCATTAATTAAGAACATCTAACATAATCCACAATTTAAACCAACAAAAGGTCCCCAATTGATGTTTCAGATATATTAAATATACAACCAAAACACGAGGCATCATATGATACACATCTCATTTTAATATATGTATATCATGTCTCAAATAGGTTTAGGTCGTGAGATAAGGATATCCCGGTGAAGACAGTCAAAGCATGGAATTTACTCTTTAAAGCTGACTGATATGTTGATTTGCTTGGAACTTATGTTATCCTACAACGTGATAGACGTTTGTTATGTTCAAGTATGTTTAAACGTCTTGGGAGTGTGATAATTAAACCTCTCACCGAGGATATGATAAGAATTTATCCAACTTTAACTCATATTCTTTTTAAATAAATAATAAAAAATAAATAATTTTAATTGTATCCCATTCCAAGGGATAATAACTATGTCATCCCCATTCTCCACCCCACCATATGATTCATCTTATAAGGGTGATTTCAGATGAAGACAGCTGGTAATTACGTGAGAAATATTTAGAGTGAGAACCACCCTAAGGGGGCCAAAGAACGTCAAAGAAATTTTCTTGATGAGAATCTCGCTTGCTTGATTAACATTACGTTTATTTTGTTGAAATATTTCATGATGACGTTTCATAGATAGCAACTAAAAAAATGACAGGATAAAAGAAAATGAGTAGTAAAAGTTATATAAAATTTTAATTATGGGTGAATTATATATAGGGTCTTGGAGAACATCTTTCTTCTATATAGAGTAGTTTCAAAAAAGCTATTCTTCTTAGGGACCTCATTTTTTACAATAGTCTTTCCTACCCTTACTATCACTAAAAGACAAAAAAGTGTGATGTCACTATTTCTCTCTCCTCTACCTACCACTACCCACCTACATTCAACCTCCCACCACCTACCACCGACCTCCGACCTCCGACCACCAGTCACCGGTCACCGGAAAAAACATAAAGTATCGGAAAAACATAGAGTACTCTATATATTTGCTGAGTACTCTATAAATTTGCGGAGTACTCTCTAAATTTTTTCGAATGCACTAATAAAATCACAGAGTACTCTAAGAAAAATCTCGGAGTACTCTAAAAAAATCTCGGAATACTCTAAAAATTGGTGAGTATTCTATTGATTTGATGAGTATTATTAAAAAACAAAGAATACATAGTCAAAAAAATCTTTATTCATCTTTATTACACAATTTTGAATAAATTACAAATTAATATACAATTAAAAATAATAAAATAAGTAACCTAACTACCTTGACCAGATCTGAAAAATCTCGGAGTACTCTAAAAAAATTTCGTAGTACTCTAAGAAAATCTCGGAGTACTCTAAAAATCCAGCAAGTGCGTTTCCATGGCGAACCAGCGAGGATGGCGGTTTTCGTTCCATCTAAGAAGAAGAACCACCAGATCTAGTGGTGTTATGTTGGTGGTGGCCCTCGGTTTGTTACTCCAGCGAAGATGAAAGGAGCTAGATGTGTTGCGAGCTTGCTCCGATCTCCGACGAACATAGAAGGATGTGGTGTTATGGTGGTGGTGGTGCAGCCATGGATCGAGTTTGCAGCCATGTCTTCTCCAAATCTTTGAAGAGAAAGACTAAAAAGGTTTAGTGAAAAGAGAGGAGAGAAGGAGAGCCACGGAGGAGGATAGGTGATGGTGTTGGTGGTGTAGCCATTTCGGTGGTGGTTGTGTTATGGTGGTGGTGGCGGATGGGGATTTCACGTCGGAAGAGGGGAGTGAGGAGGAGAGGGAGGTGAGAGAAAATAGATCTGAAATTATAATGGTAGGGGTTCTAAATTAGTATATATAGAAGACAAAAAACAAAAGAGGGTATTAAGGTAACTGGGATTTTGGGTTTCATGTGTTAAAAAGTTTCCGAGGTCTTTAGTAAGAAGAGGCTCTAGGCGGGGTCCCCATCTTGAAGAGGGTGTGTGTGTTCACGACCCTAAGTGGCATTTACTCTTTAATTATTGACCTTAATGGATTTTATGAGTAAACCATATATATATATAAATCATCATAACTGAATATTAATGATTTTTTTATTGTATAGTTTTTCTTTTCGAATTTTGGTTATATGGTTAATTATGGTACCATTATAATATGCCTCGCCCAGTTATGCCCAACTATTCCAAGAAGGTAATATATTTAAATTTTTAGACTAGATATATGATTACCATAGTATTGAATTTTATTAAAACAAAAAAAATTATGGTTGCTCTCTTAATGTATGGACAGATCCAAAAATTTGCTACGAGAGTTAATAATTTATACAACCAGTGGGGTTTGGGGTGGTATATCCAAATTTTTTTGGAATATCTTTTAGTTCGGGGTGGGATAAAAGTCTAATAGTTTGACTGCAGAAGCTAGTATTTAGTCTAAGGGATAAAGTTTAGGTTGGGACGCGTGAAGGGGGTGGGGGATGGGGTCTATTTTTGCTAAGAATACTAACCTAAAAACGAATTGGACAAATTTTTCATTACATGCAAAGGCTAGGGAGAGAGAGAGGAGATGCAAATCATCATCTTCTGTATCCGCCCCTGTCTTGATAGTCACCTATTCAAAAGATATAAATATTTACATATGTGAACATTTTTTTGTCACATGTAAAAGATGAAAAATTAACTATGCTCATATTTAAGAAGGTGCCATCTCTATCTAACTTTATCTTTCATCTTATTTCTTTATCCTTACAAACTCTTTTATATAAAAAGACTAGTTTCTATCTTAGATTTTATCAACTTTCTCATTCTCCCACTATGACTTACAATCTTGTTGCTTAGAAGAAAGGTTATTTGCCTTTGCTTTCACTTTCTTATGATTCATAGTATGCTCTCTTGTTTGGAAGTGATGGATGCATGTGTTAGTTTTAATGAATTATCGATGATAAGATTGAAACTAGTTTTGACTTTTGATAGTTCTGAGATTGAATTGTAGGGCGAGGTGATAGACATTGCTTGATGGTTAAATATCGGTGGTTTGTCCCTAAAAGTTGGGTTTAGATTTTGGTTCACATATTTTGAGGTTATTGTCTAATATTACTTGTTTCTTCATTATCTATAACTTTCACACTAGGTGTACCTAAAAATAATTTCCTATATTTCTTCTCTGTTAAACTCGAAGTCTTCGTGAATTGCGGATATGATAAGCGTTTTTAGGTTTTTTTATCAAGATCGATCATGAATGTTTATGTCTCGAATGTTTTTGTAGGACTATATGCATTCACTTGATTCTTTGATGTTACATTCTTATGTTTGTTGTTGCAATTTTTATAATATGTATAAGATGGTTATGTAGTTGTTTCTGTGATAATTTTTTTGTTAAAACTGGAGTCGGGTTGCCTATAATCTTGTCTCAAATTTGTAAAGAAATATGTTTCTTGGCTTTGGTATGTTTTATTACTTAAATTATGTTTCAATAAATTAAATGCCCCTCTTAGTCTTACTCATATAAAAAATATTAAAAGGTATATATATACACGATTAAGATATAAAAAAATATAGTAAAATTAAATAAATTGGAGTTGAATTAGACATTTAGAAAAATTATAGGATACATTGAATAAGTATAAAACCCACCCTACTATAGTATAGAACTCTATGCAGGTGATCCTAAAAATACCTATTTCAGTTTTCTCCTCAGCCTATGGAAATTAAATGGACCACTACAAATAATATGTTTGAATATCGTCTTATGTAAACTCAATTAGTACCTTTTTGTTTATCCTATCGCGAGAATGACACAACTCTTTAATGAAATTTAAAAATATATATAACTTGTCTAAGAAAAACATGTACTAGTACTTTTTAGTTTAATGTAAATTTTTCGGTATCCATAAAAATTAAATGTATAATGAAATAAATGTACAATTTTCATGTCTTTCTCTTTTGAATAAAATATTAGACAAGTGATTTTTTTTTTAAATGCAACACAACTTTGGGCCGGAGTACAGATTTAGATCTTTTTGATACAACTAAATTTTCTGCATATATAATATTCTTCCTACTGAGTTAAGAGAATAGGAATATTGTTGAAAGATATTCATACAAATTTAAAATGTTATATTGTTCTTTTTACAAATTATAAGTATATCAGTTTTGATTTAATTAATTGATATAAATTTACATACAAATTAAATTTATAATGTTATATTGTTTTTTTACAAATATTAAGTAATTTTTTATTTAATTAATTGATACAAATTTAATCATTTACATAAACTAATAAATGAGGTGTCATTTAAGAAGGGTTTAATTATACTCTTTTTACTACATAAATAGAGACAATATTTACGTGTGCCATCATTTATGCATATATATATATATATATATACAGTAATAATAATTAATGAAGTATATATTGTTAATAACTTGGTTAATAGGTGGACAAAAGTAAATATATGTAGGTTTCAAAATTTGATTACAAAATGTTTGAGTTAAGTTTAAATTTTCCACATGATAATCTAACAAGTAACTCGACAATATGTATAACTATTATTCATTCCAAAAATCAATGAAAAATAATTCAGTACAACACCTTAAATTAAACATATTTATTTTACTAGCACTAGAAATGTAGACATATTGTATTTGCATATGCCTAGTATTTTTCAATAATTTAACAAAAACTTTATTTGTATGGATCATATGCAAAATGAAGGAATAGATAGTATAATAGGGTTGTACTAGTTTGTAACTTTCATGTTTGTCATATGCCTATACTTGTGATTCTTTTCATTGGAATGTGTTATTCATTAGCTTGGGGAGAATAATACCATAATCCCAAGTACTAACCTCTTGACGGGTCATTTCCAAGAAGCATAGTACATACTCCTACTCATGATACAAAATTGTATCATTTCTATTTAAAAAAGAAAACAAAAGAATATTTAAGCTAACAAAAAAAATAAACCCTAGCTAGCTAGCTAAATCATGCAAGTTTTAAAAGAAGACGAATCATAGTAATTTTTGATAGATTAGCATTAGTCTTTACATAAAATACATTTAGCTACGAATTGAATCCAACAACATCTTGATACACTAAGATAGTTACTAGCTTCGTATCTGAAAAAAATCAAACTTCTATATATCTATTTCAAAATCAAAATTCTAACTCATCAAAATATCTACTAAATGGAATATGCTTGGCTCCTCATACGCCATCCACGAAGGTCATCGTAGACACGATGAGCTCTGCAAATGGCATACAGGGAGCCAGGCATATACGTATATACGGGTATACATCAATTTCCATAACTAATTATCTGCAAAAATAGGTTAGATCAGCTATCACTCCTATCATATATGATAATGCCATAACATAGTATGTGAATAATAACCATCATAAACAAAGAAGTGGATAATCTTTTGTAGGAAAATGAAAGATTTGAATGATAAAACTTTGACCTAATTGTACGGAGTTTCTTTCAATATGAACCAAGATATTAGCTAATTCATCGGATGATAAAAACCCCCAAGAAAACTAGCAAAAGAAAACAAGATTTTGACCATGGATATAAACAAGTGGCTTAACGTAAGAAAATGGTTTTTGTTTGCGAAGGCAAAGGAAGATGAGAATTTGAAGGGTTGATATGTGATAGCAAAAGGTTTGGTAGTGAATATATACACACACATGAAGGAGAGAGAGAATGAGATATGTAAAGAGAGAGAAGGGTTATGGTAACCACGCATTTTCCTAAGTTTTCTCTTCATGGTGTTTGAAATCTCCTTTTCTTGGGTCGTAAAGCAATTGTTGCTTTTCTTCTTCTGCATCACCTTTGTCTCCAAGTGTTTGGACAACATGGATTCTCCTCTCTCCCCTACACTTTCTCTCTCTAGGATACTTTCTTCTATTATAAAGGTGGAACCCCCCCACTCCACCTTAGGGGTCTCCTGCCCCATGTCATTCGGGTGGTAAAGTTGATAAATACTACTAGCAAAATACTTAACTATAATAAGGATTTAAGGATTGATATCATTAATCTTACTTCCGAAAAATTCATCTCTCATAATTCAAAACCCAATGAACAATTTAGAGGATTAATGACCGTGGCGGATGCATAAAGTTTATCCTACTTTTGAATTAAACCTTTTGACTGAGTTCTTAAACTCTTAATCTCCACCAAAAAGGTTTTTTGAACTTGTCCACTAATAATCGTTATCGATTGAGATGTGCCACCGTAAATTATAAAGTGGAAAAGAAAAGCACCATAATCATAATTCGTTCTTCTTTTCTCTTTACAAATCACTTTATCTTTTGCTAGCTCTTCTTTTTCTTTAATGTTATCAAATACTTTTTGGTCAAGAAAATAACACTTGCATCCACTATTTCCAAACATAAAATAACAACACTGTTCTGATCTAACTTTTTTCGGTCAAATTGTTCTGATCTAACTGTATTAGCATGTACTTGCCTACCTAACAAACCATTTTGCTTACATTTTTTATTCAATAGACACCTAATGTGACATATGGGGGAATATTAAGAACAAAATAATAAGATATTCTCAATTTTGATACACCTTTTTTAGCGGTTAAATAATATACTTTTAGCATTATTTATGTTTTTCTTTTGTGTTTCTAGTATTACTTAATATCTTAAAACGTTTATTTACATATATATGTAAAGGTGTGTCAGTACTCGTAAATCACCTCGTGAACTTTGAAAATGACTTTTGCTTTATGTTTAGGAAAAGGATCGAAAGTGTTGGTTTCGAGTTGGATGGGCTACGACCTGATCTGAAGGCCTCCAGGTTTTGTTGCCTGCAAATAGTGGTTAGTCACCAAAGGAAAGGGACTTCATAATGGTACTCTGACGATTAAATTAGTTTGAGACTAAAATCTATTCAAGTAAAGTCATAAATGAATAGTGTGCATCTCTTTATTTTTTTAGGAATATAGGATATCTATAGGTAATCAAACAAGCCCATAAACACCTGATAAATCTATGAATTATCAGGTATGTTGATACTCATGAATTACCTCGTGAACTTTGAAATTGACTTCGTCTTTATGCTTCGGCAATGACCTAAGGTGCATGATCCACCCCCCTCACCCAAGCTCCTACTGCCTACAAACAATGGTTAGTCACCAAAAGGAGAGGGTTTTTTGAAGACATTCTGATGATCAAGTTAATCCTATGCTAAAATATTTTCAAGCAGAGTTGCAAATGAATAGTGCATATCCCTTCCCTCTTCGTGAACTTGGGGGATATTTATATAGGAACTCAATTAGGCCCATAGGGCATTAATGTCCTTTTATTGTATGAGAATGAGGATTACCTTTGAAACCCCGTAAAAGACATTGGACAGGGGTCGTAGCTAAGCTTTCCATTAACGTGAGTCGAGGTCGTTATTGACGGAAGGATACACTAGTCACGTGGTCTCTTCAGTTGGACTCATAATTTCTTCAATCGAGCCAAATTCAAGACGAGGAGAATTTAGGGTATATCACTTATCCCTTGAATTTGAAGATCATGTGTCGGTATATTTATAGGATATATTTTGGTCTTGGTTGATTTGATAAGTCATTTATGGAGTTGAATACTCATTTTTGGCAAAACGACTTGTGTTTCGAGGTTATCGCTCATTGACTTATACACGAGCATAGACTTACACAAGACCATAGACACATTATTTATGGTTGTGACTGTCCACCTAGAAATTTAGAACGTTAGGTTGACGAGTCATAACACGATTCGTAAATCTTGTTTGATCATCTTTACATTGATTAAGATAATCCACACAATTTTTTAATAAATAGAGGCATACGCGTAAGTTTTAAGCTTTTACACATATAAATCATCAGAACCTCTAAAATAAAGAGTACTCGACAAATTATCATAAAATAAAGTTAATTCTTCTTCCTTTTAATTATCCCCTACCTTCTTCCGTCATAATTATGGGTGTCCAACCATATTTAGAAGCAAGCCTCCTTATCATGCTCTCAACTAACGAGGTGGATGTGGCTAGAAGTGGTGGCCTAATTTTTTTTGAGTTATCCTTCTCTTCTTTTGAGGAGAATACCATGATGGATATGCATTTTCAGCAATTGTAAGTCAAACATAAGGGGTTCCTCTAATCACCATGGGTGACTACTCTATGAAATGGGATATTGTGGTGGATAGTGTTGGTAAGATGCACGAAGATCCTAGCAGGGGACTAGACACAATGGATGGATTTTTGAAAGACCTATCCTCCAATAGTTTGAATGGTGAACCATCTAATAACAACTTGAATGATAATTTCTCATATACCTTTTCTTCTCCTAACGATAAACCACTGACGACCCCAACTCTTTCTATTTTGGTTTTGTGAGTTTCGAGGGCCAAAGTAGTTATGGTTTTAGTGTTAGTCATATTTCAGTCTAAACGTCAACCTACCCTAACCCTATGAGAATCGAAGTCGTTACATCTTCTTTAAAGCATTGATAGTTTAATCATGCCAAGTTTATGAAGTATTATAGAGAAACGTCGTGTGAGGGGGTGTAGAGATGTGGTGGGAATCTGGAAATGAAGTTGTCTACCAAGGATATAAAGTAAAATTTGTAGTATATATTCAAACATATGACATGTCCTTCTGAATCAATATTACTTCTTTCGTCACATATTTTCCAGATGAATATGATTTGTGCCCAATAAATTTGCACGAAATACAGGGGAAAATATTGTGAGATTCTACAGTGCTTACACCTTTGATGATGATACTTTGGGTTGCTACATGCTCCAATGAATAAACCGAGAATGGTACATCTTACAACCTCGATTAGGAGACATTATGCAGTTCCTATGTTTCTTTATCTCTACACATAAAGGTTGGCATAATAGCTTCTTCTTTGTCAAGAAAAGGGAAGAACAGACATAATAGTTCTTATACTGAGGGACGAGAATTTTAGCAATATAGACAAATTCTATCATTTGGGGGCACATTAAGGTTGAATTGATTATTAGGCGAGATTACATACATAAATTTGGGCTTTATCCATATATATTTTATTGTGTTGAGTGTAGGGAGACATCCAATTCTACCCTCAAATTATGCACGATGGTACCCTTAGTTTTCTTTACAATGTTTTCCTTTGTAATGGCTAATGTGCCCAAATAATATGGTATTATTACCTATTATTTATGTCACATTAGGTTTTTTAGCTCGTTATTTGGTGATATTGCAAGATTTATAGGCAAAGGACAATTTGGAAGTCCTAGAGGAGGGGGGGGGGGGGGGTGAATAGGATACTAATATAAATAATATCAAAATAGAATCTTTTGGACAATTATGAGTCGGAATAAAAACTTCTAAGACACTATATCAAACTCTTATAGGATCATGCAATGGATAACTTAGAGTTTTGATATAAAAGTAAGACGAGCAACCTAAATACCAAAAGTAAAAAGATAAGGGATAGAAAGTACACGATCACGTATAGTGGTTCGGTTTCCCTACTCAAGTAGTCACCTTAGGATTTTCAAGCTTCTCTAACTAAGCTTCTGTGTCCCTCTTAATCGTGCGAGAACACAATACCCTTTACAACCACTTTGAAACCACAAAACAAACTCTTGTGCTATTGCAAGACAAGGAACCTGAGTATACTCAGACTCTCTCTTAATCTATGTATTACAAAGACTAGACTTAAGAGGACATAAACAACTACTTAAATGCTGGAACAAATTTTTCTAAAAACTCCTAAAGAGTGGATATGACTTTGAGCTTTAATTTCCTTCTTGAGTAGATGATACCTTAAAACTTCTTTCAATAACTCCTTAAGAGTGGATAGAACAATATAGCTTGCTATTGATGAATTTGACTAGTATAGCACTTGCCACTTTCTTGGATGATAACAATAAGGGTCTTAAGATTTATGGATAGTTGGTGTAGTTGCTAGCTTGAAAGACTTTCAATTTATAGCTGAAAATTTCTCCCAACACTCATATGGTTTGTGTCTAACAAATCTATCAATTTTTCCAACATATATAAAATTTATGACATCTTTTGTGCAGATAGGATACTCGGTTGTAGCAAAACGGGTCCATGTTTCCTATCCACAATGGCTATAACCCAAATGGCAACGATAAGATTTTATCGTTGCATTTGATTAGCTGGGATGAGTGCAAACTAGGTGCACGCTTCCTCCAAACTGGGAGCCTGGTTTCATTCTGTTTCTCTGGGTGGTATGTTTGCTAAGATGCTCAGATGAGAATACTTTATTTATGATATTTGTAGAGAAAATCATTCTAAGAAACTTTGTAGATGATCATGAAAGATAATTCTCAATGTACACAAAGATATGGTTAAAAGTATTTGTACAAACCTAGCTATAATGAGTTTAAGTGCATGATATGAAGTTTAAAGATGATTCTTTCCAACTAAAGAAATGTTTAGTGAGAGTTTTGGATTTAAAATAAAGTTAGTCTTAAGGACTAATATGCACAAATAAGAAGTTATGATCTCTAGAAAAGGATTTAGGTTTGAAACAATAGAGAATCATAATTGGAGGATAACACAAGTGTTTTTTATTAGGTTTAATGCAAGATAGAAGAGATATAATAAGTATATGTAACTCACTAAGCACAAGAGGATTTGTCACATTAAAACAACCTATATATGGAGGCTATATGCCAACACAATTTCTAGCCTTTGACGACTAAATAAGCCATTATAGTACTAGTAAACATGGTTGCTTTACTGACGCTAAAGGGTGGATACGTATCAGTAAATTACAATGAAGCATACCTACTTGATCGAGAGAACTTATGTTCCTCTAATACAAACAATCATGAGAGCAGGAAACCTTTATTTGAAGAAAGTGATCAATCCTTAAACGCTAGAAAGAATAAACTATGTAGTAGATGCACAATATGGAATAATCCAAAGCACACACTCAAAATTCGAGGCGACCATAATGCATAATGCATAATGCATGGACAAAGGTACGTGAAAATTCATTTATTAAGATGAACCTATTATATATAAAGCTAAAAAACATCCAAATAAGTCTCGCTGCTCTCTTTTCCTGGATTGAGGGATTCCTCAATGAGGTGGTTGACAATTCAAGGTGTAACTTGTATTGACTTATTGTTTTATCATTAAAAAATTAACTTTGAGTTAGTTATGTACTATGTTAATATGTGATTACTCAATTTTATATCGATCTTGAAATTTAGTCATGGGCAAAATATTCTACTTTAACACCAAATTGTATAGGTTTAATCATCATAGATGGAAAAATCCTAGATTAGAACTTAGGAAAGGTTATAAAGTCAAAAACATAAAAGGGGTAAACTTCTGAATTCATGAAACATCCTTGATTAAACCTCAAGCAAGGTTATCGATTCAAAAACATAAAATGTTAACACTTATCAAGTTACATAACATCTTTGATTAAATCTCAAGAAATGTTATCACGTCAAAAATATAAAACGGTTAGACTTCTTAAGTCACCTAACATCCTCGATTAAACCACATGCAAGGTTATCGAGCTAAAGATATAAGATGGTTAGACTTCTCAAGTCACCTACACTCTTCTATTAAACCTCTAAAAATGTTATTAAGTCGAAAATATAAATGGTTAGACTTCTCAAGTCATCTAACATCTTGTACTAAACCACGAGCAACATTAAAGAATCAGAAATATAAAATGGTTAGATTTATCAAGTAAACTAACATGCTCAAAATCACGCAAGATTTTTGAGTAAAAAATATAAAATTGTTTGAGTTCTCAAGTCACCTAACTGCTCTGATTAAACCTTGTTAAAGGTTGTCGAATCGATACAAAATGGTTTACCTTCTCAAGTCACATAACATCCTCGATTAAATTTCATGCAAGGTTATCAAGACGAAATATAAAATAGTTAGACTTCTCAAGTCACCTAACACCCTTGATTAAATCTCAAGAGAGGTTATCGAGGAAAAAATCTAAAAAAGGGTAGACTTATCAAGTCACCTAACTTCGTTGATGAAACCTCATGAAGGTTATCAATTCTATAACATAAAAGTAATAGACTTCTCAAGTAACCCGATTAAGTCAAAAAATTAAAAGGGTAAGACTTCAAATCTTACCTGACATCTTCAATTAAACCTCAGGCAACGTTGTCGAGATAAAGATAAATAAGTTGGTTAAACCTTGGATTATCAACACCATTATTAAAACCTCAGAAAAGTTCAATGAATTAAGAGCAAATTAAGTTGTGTAAACCCTGAGATGGCTAACACTCTTAATTACGACCTCAGAAAAGGTTCAAAAACATAACAGTTAGTTGGTTACAATTATCAGTATTTTTAGTTAAACCTTAGGAAAGATTACAATGGAAAAAAATAAAACACACAAAGCTTATTCGCCAAAAACGACAATCATAGGAGTTGGATCAACGTATATGAGTTACGATTTTGGGTGGATATGGAAGTTTCGATGTCCACAATAATTAGGGTGTTGATATAGAGTGCCATTTAAGGAAAGTTGGTCACGCGACTCAACTTGACTAAATAAAGGGTGAAGGTACAATTGTTTTACTCGTATTGTAGGGAGTTGTATGAAGATTATCAACGTATATTCCAGAAATTCTCGGAAACAAATAAGGTCTATACACTACTAAACAAAGAGATTAACGACGTTATATATGGCGAGGGAAGATAGATCGCATAACTCAATATTTGGTGTTGGGACAATGATGGCGGCAGGTCTCTGGAACGACAGAACCTTAAGTTGTCTGTAGCGTCTTCAAGTGCAGTTGCTGAAAGTTACAATAACTGGCTAATGGATCAGATAACGCTGCATTGGAGGCATCATTGAGCATAGGGTTTGTAGGGGACAACAAAAACATGCTTGAGGGTCACCGTCACCGTCCGAGCAGGCTAGACACCACTTGACTTTTTTTGCCAACCTCTGCTATGGTGAATTGAGAATGGTGGAGTTGGAATTTGTCGTGCGAGTGGATGTTTGCGGGAACTCCTTGAAATATGTTTTCTGTGGTGTTAAATTTGGGTAATATGGTTAACAAGAAATAAATATGTTTTTTTAGAATAAGTCATTCCTGAGGGGCGTGATAATACTTATCAAAGCCAAAATCGTTGTAGTTAAGCACGTATGCGCGTAAGGAAATTCATTATGGGGTCTTTGGAGTCAGCGGGAATGTATTGAACTTGTGAGTTGGTAAAACGTGGAGGATGGAAACTCAATACTAATACAAGTGAGGAATTCAATCAAAATTGAGAGGCCGTCGGATGTCTAATACTGAATACTAGGGAGTTTTAATACAAAGATTTTTGACAAGTACTATTGGTACCCACTACTACACATATGTTTTTTAGCAAGGAAATCTTTAGCGACGACCCACGGATCGTCACTAAAGACACGATCTTTAGCGATGACAACCTTTAGCGAGGAAGTTGTCCTTGCATATGATAAGTCGGATTTTAACGCCAGCCAAAATAGTTAAAAGAGAAATTCGACGTCGCGTGTCCTCGCTAAAGAACGTATCTTTCGTGAAGATTTTTTTGTCCTCGCTAGAGATAATCTTTAGCGATGTCTTTATGTATCTTTTGCGAGGACTTGATGTCCTCGCTAAAGAGTTGCCGAATAAAAACCAGCCAGCGAGCAGTTTGCCATTAATCCAAAGCTTCTCTGATACGTCTAGCTCTTGTGGGGCCCATTTTCAAGCAAATTTATCCATCACTTTGTCCACAAATTAGGTATTTTCTATTTTTTTATTTCGTTTATAATTATATAATTGTTGTTATATTTCGTATTATATAAGTGCAATTAGTAGTATTTAGTGTTTATTAGGCGATATGTTATTAATTTCTTGTGATATAATTGGTATTTTTGAATTTTGTGTTATTATTTTAATTTGGTTTTAAAGTTATTATAATTTTAGGTGTTGGATTATTAATGGAAAATTAATGTAACCTTTGGGAACTATTTAGATGTTTTAGGGGTATTTTTGTAATTGATTATGATTGTAGAGACTATAATGTAATTCGAATAATTAATTAAGGGCCTTAGTGGACTATTTAGATAACTTAGGAGCATTTTAGTAATTTATTATAATCGTAGGATCTAAATAGTATTTTTAATAGTTTGGAATAATAATAAATTGTTTAATTTAATTTAGATAATGAACCCGGTAATGGACAAGAGTTGGGTTAAATCAAAGAATAAGGTTATGAGGGAATATATCGTGGGTATATTAGAGTTTATTGATTTTGTGAGAAACCAACTAGATCGTGCCGGTAAAATATTTTGTATGTGTAAACATTATTATAATAATCAAAAGTTTTCAATTGAGGAAGTTCAGAAACATCTTTTTCAATGGAGTATTTGGTCGTTGTATGAGGTTTAGACGAAACACAAGGAAGAAGTAGTATTTCCCGTGGATGGACAAAACGAAGATAATGTAATGGGTAATGTGTTGGATAATTTGGGACCCATTTTTGAAACTGGCGGGCACTCCGATGACACCGAGATGCATGACGAGAATCTTAGTGGAAATGGTCGTGGGTCTTTCGACGCGTTGTTCAAGGAAATGGAGACAGATTTGTACCCCGGTTGTACTAAAATGAGTTCTTTGGATTTCATAGCAAAGCTAATGCATGTGAAAGTGAAGAACAAGTGGACGGACATCTCTTTTACCTAACTTCTTCAATTGGTGGGCCGTGTTTTGCCTGAACCTCATAATTTACTTGTTTCTTATGCGGATCGCAATAGAAAGTTGAAAATTTTAGGCATGGGATACACCACGATAGACGTGTGTTTGAATGATTGTGTTTTGTATTATAAATAGAATGAAAATCTTGAGAGATGTCCAATTTATGGAGAATCAAGGTGGGAACCAAAGAAGGAGAAGAAAGTTTTGCATAAGAAGTTGCGTTATTTTCCGACCGCGCCTAGGTTACAGAGAATGTATTCTTCGAGGCACACCGCGATATGATTTGGCACCATACCGGAAAGAGTACCAACGAATATATGTTGTGTCATCCCATCGATGGTCATAGTTGGAAAACATTTAACGAGAGGAATTCTGAGTTTGCTAGTGATCCACGTAATGTACGCCTTGGTTTGGGGATTGATGATTTTTGTCCTTTCTCCATGCAAAACAACTCATATATAATGTGGCCGGTTATATTGACGATCTACAACTTGTCGCCTTGGGTATGCATGAAAGAATCTGTATTTATGCTTACTCTGTTGATACCGGGTCCTCGTTCACCTGGAAAGGATATGAATGTATTTCTCCGTCCGGCTATAGATGAGTTGGAACCATTGTGGGGCATGGAGATAGTTACATGGGATGCACATATGGAAGAGGAATTTGTAATGAAGGTTAGTTTGTTGTTCACGACGAATGATTACCCAACTAGATCGTACACTTCGGGATGGTCGGGTCAGGGCTACTTAGCTTGTCCCGAATGCATGGAATATACTCTTTTTGTGGGGGTTAATAAAGGAGTTATTTATTTTGATCACAGACGGTGGTTACCTATGAACCATCGTTTTCGAAAAGACGCATCTTCGTATATGACAGTCGATAATAGGGTCCCACCTAGGAAACATAGTCCCGCAGATATTCAGTTGCAGTTAGATTGGTTGCCGATTGTGTTTCCAGGAAAACACAAGGACTTCGGGTGCAAGGTGGCAAATAAAACTGGGCATCGTGAGTCAAATTGGAAGAAAAAGAGTATATTTTACCGTTTATCGTATTGGTCGGAAAACTTGTTGAAACATAACATCGATGTGATGCTTTGTGAGAAGAATGTGTGTGATGCTCTTCTTGGTACAATTGTTTGTTTAGATGGAAAAATTAACAAAGATAACGTGAAGTCGAGGAAAGATCCAGAAGCCATGGGTATCAGGTCAGATTTATGGTTATATGTTGATTCACGTGGTAAGACCATTCTACCACGTTCAGAGTATGTGATGACAATCGATAAACGACTAGTGTTTCTAGATTGGTTGAAGGTGCAAAAGTTTCCCGGTGGTTTCGCTTCCAGCTTGAGGAACAACGTTCAGAGTGATACAGGGAAGATTATTGGTATGAAATCCCATGAATGTCATATTCTGATGCAGTTTCTATTCGTGGCTAGTATTTCAAGGTTAATTGACAACAAATCCATTAGAAATCCGATTATTGGGTTGTGTAACGTGTTCAAAAGAGTTTGTAACAAGAACCCGAGTAAGAAAGATTTGAAATCGCGAAAGTCTAAAGTGGTCGAGCTTATGTGCAAGTAAGAGATGATTTTTCCTCCAGATTTTTTTGACATTATGATCCGCCTGGTTGTGATCTTGTACAAGGAAGCTCGGTAGGAGGCCCATTCAGATGCGTTGGATGTACCCTTTTGAGAGGTACTTGAAGAAAATAAAAGAATATATTCAGACTCCGGCCACGCCAGAGGGTTCAATAGTCGAGGGATACGCTGTAGACGAAACTTTGACTTCTATATGTCGGCACCTTCGAGAGAAAAGTATAAAGTTCAACAATTCGGGCAGATACGGTGAGACAATTCCTGAAAGCAAAGAAATACCAGTGTTTAAGAGCCAGTGCAAGCCGACTGGTAAAAAAACTGTTTGGTTATTTACTATTCAAAGAGAAGGAACATATCGATTGATACATCCTTCATAACTGCGACGATATCCAACACTATATGATGTAAGTAATTTAATAAAAATCATTTATTTAATATCATATTATTGATTAATAACAGTATTCTTGTTTTAGGGATCACAACTCCTCACTTCCGGACCTTGATAGAGAGAGAAAAACCGAGAGCAGTTTCGTCGATGATTAATGAAAAAGGTATATAAGTCTCAAAAATAATTTGACTTTATTTCAACTAATAACTGACTTTGTGTGTAGGTGTATTTAATACACGAAGATGGTGATCCCCTTGCTACCGAAGAGTTTCTTTCGTTGTCCAACATGTCAAATAGTGTCGTGTATCTATATGATTCTTGCGTTGTGAATGGGGTTAAATGGGTTATGTGTGATCAGGATGAAAAGAGAGTAACTCTAGATTACAGAGTTTGTACTATTACAGGTGAATTACTTGTATTTTCTTTCATTAATTACTTTTTTAGTCGGGTGTTTGTATATAAACTGGTTATTTTGTATGTCACAGGTGGAGATACTTTTTACGGTGAGTTGGTCTAGATTGTTGAGGTTGAATTCAGTGGTGGGTGTTCAGTAATGTTGTTTGAGTGTATATGGTATCACACCGACGAAAAAAAAGAAATTGTAAAAAATAAAACACGGGGCAACAATGATCAACACAAGTTCTTTTTGGTGGACTGAAGAACCCTACATCTTAGCAACTCAGGCAAAAAGGTCTTTTACATTGATCAAATCAAGATGGAAAAGGGATGGAAAGTTGTTTGGTAAGTGAACGAGCGTCATAGATGGAGTCCATTATTATTTGGTACATAATCGATTTCCACTGGTCCAGATCCGATCAACATTCTGTTGGCTAATACGAACATGGATTCGGAATACCTATTGTTTCAATTAACTACAAAACAAGGGATATGAATTGATCTTTTGATTTTTCACCTTTTACCAGAACCGGCTGTTCATGATGGTGATGATGTTTATGATGACACATAGACGAGTACGAGATTGATGAAAAAACTATATATGTTGATAGTGAGGAAGAACCCGTAATAGTTGATTATGGAGAAGAGACTGATTAGTTGTGTAGTTAGGTTTTATTATCTTGTCATGTTTTTCATAGTTTTTTAAAGTTTGAAATATTTTGATTCTGTTTTGTAATTGTGTTATAATATTTGATAGTATTGTTTAATGATTATATATATATATATAAAGTTATTAGCGAGGACTATTTCCTCACCAAAGACTAGTAGTCTTTCGCGAGGGGTTCATCGTTTGAATTCCCTCGCTAAAGACGGATGCTGAAAAATTTGGACATGCGTAAGGCGGTCAATATTCCCGCCTCTCCAATTTGCTAGTCTTTAGCGATTACTTTTGTCTTTTGAGAGGACAATGTCCTCGCTAAAGACGTTGCCGAAAAATATAAAACCTGGCGCACCAATCTTCTTACCCACTTCACTTTTTTTCTCTATTAAAACCCCACACTAATTTCTGGCAGTTCCAACTCCATTACTATGGTGAGCACCACCATCGACAACAACACCCTAACATAACCGTTCAAGGTAAAAAATTCAAGTTTTATTCAATTTTTTCTTAAAAAAATCTTAATTTTTTTTTGAAATTTGTCTAACTTGATCATTATGGTTTTTTTGCTTTGTGGTGCTCCTAAATAAATAATTAACCACTAATTCTCGGATATAAAGGTATGTTTTCCAACTTTTTTTACTAATTCTAGTTGTTTGTGAATTCCGAGTTGTAGTTGTGATGTGATATTATTAATTAGTTACTTAAATTGTAGAAATAACAACTTAGTAGGAGATTTAATTTTGGGTAATTTTTGTTTTTTTTTGGAAATTATATTGAAGTATTAGAATGAAAAAGTTTGGGTTCAAATTGTAATTTAAGGGCTAAAATGTAATTGTATAAAGTATAAATTACAGGGGTAAAAAATGAAATTTTAAAAACTTTAGGGGGTGTAAAGGTAATTTTTTAAAAGTTTAGGGCCTTAGTAACTTTTTTAGAAAATTAAGGGGCCTTACTGTAATTAATAGAAAGTTTAGGGGAAAAATTTAATTTTATATAGTTTAAGGGTAAAAAAGTAATTTAAACTTTTTTAAATTTAGGGGTAAATATGTATTTTTTGAAAACTTTAGAGCTTTAGTGAACTTTAAGATAATTTAGAGACCTTAGTGTAATTTTTAAAAACTTTAGGGGTGAAATTATAATGTTTTAAAATAGCTTAGGGGTAAAAATGTAAAATTTAAATAGTTTAGGGGTAAAAATGTAAATTTTAAAAACTATAGGGTTGTAGTTGAATTTTTTAGATAACTTAGGGGCGTTAGTGTAATATTTAATAGTTTAGGGGTAAAAATGAAAATTTTAAATAGTTTAGGGGTATAAAAGTAATTTTTATTTTTTTTTAGTGCTTTAGAGGACATTTTTGGATAACTTAGGGGCGTTAGTGTAAATTTCAAAAGTTTAGGGGTAAAAATGTAATTTTTAAATAGTTTAGGGGTTAAAAAGTAATTTTTAAACTTTAGGGCTTTAGTGGACTATTTTAGAAAACTTAGGGGTGTTAGTGTAATTTTTAAAACTTTAGGGCTTTATACACTTTTTTAAATAATTAGGGGTTAAAAAGTAATCTTTAAAAACTTTAAGGCCCTAGTGTAACTTCGAATAACTTTAGGGCTTTAGTGGACAAAAATAGAAACTTTAGGGGTTAAAAATGTACTTTTGAATAGTTTAGGTGTAAAAATGTAATTTTTTCCAGATGGCAGCAGTGATGCCCCAAGGACACGGTGGAGATAACGAGGCTAACCCTCTTAGAATCCTAATATTCCGATCTCGGGTTGCAATACAGCAGGTATGCTTAAAAAATAAACTTACTTTAGACTTAAATCAGAATTTAATCGTAACATTAAACAGGTAAAAAGGCCTGAAAGCCCACGGGTAAAACGACTCTAGCTTCAGTCGTTAAGGCGATGTCAAAACACGGAGGGAGACTACCCGTGGACTTCTGCGCGTATGACAACACGTGGAACTTAGACGGGCGGGCATCATGTGGGTTAGGTCATTAACCATACGATTCGCGAAACGATCCCCCTATGTTACGTGAACTTGGGAAAAGTCCCCACCGAAGAGCAACGTAAGATACTGAGACGATTGAAGAGTTGACTATACTTAACCGTTTTTTAATTTCTTATGAGTTAATTATACAATTATAGTCATTTTGGATTATTTGTGAACAATACTTCTTTTTGGTTGGGGAGTGGATGAGTCGCGAAGATTGGCCTAACATCCAGACAATGCTGCACAATAAGTGTTGTAAGGGTTTAGCGATCACAAAAACCGTGTGAAGATCAAATTCTGGAGGATCAGACCCTAGAAAATTGAGGGGAAACGGTTAAGATGTGGGACTCAGAATGGTGTCAGGTAATTATTTTACATTAAAATCTTTAAAATTATTCTCTTATTAACTTCCTTGCTTTGTTTTGTTTTGCTTTGTTTAAAAACTAGCACCAAGCTTTAGTGAATAAAGATAATAGGAAGTTGTAGCAAAACCCGAGCGGGGCAGGGTCTATGACCTACACTAGGAAGAGGACTTCCTTGATTTTGGTAAGGAATTCATTTAAATAATCTTGAACACTTATTTACTTGACTGTTTGATTGAAACAAGAGGAGGGGAAAAATAAGACACCTAGATTGACTGGGGGTGAGGGATCCCAATATTTGCCTCTTCCCAAAATAGGAAAATTCTTTTAGGGTATCTGGTTTGACAAGAAAAAGGCCGAGTGGAGGAGAAAGGAGTACGAGCAAGCAAATGTAAGTTTTAAAATACGCAAACATTTATACTTATAAATTAAAATGTTATATTTAATTTATTGAACATGATGCATTGAAGGTCATTTTAAAAAACAAAGTGCGGGAATTGCAGAGTCAGACTGGCTCTTCATCATCTACACCCTCCTTATTGCAAAAGGAACAAGTTGATGCGATCATGGAGGCGGCTCGCTTAGGGTTGGGGGACGGGACGCGCTACTGGGTCCATGGAGTTGGACACCCGCTTCCAGCCAAGATGGCGAGTAATACTGCTAATTCTGATCCGGTTAGCGAAAAGATGACGAGGGACTTCCAGTGGATGATGACCACGCTTAACAAGTTCCTTGTCTCCATAGGGAAGGACCCTATGCCAGATGACGTATCTCGATCCTCGATCTTCACAGCTAGCACCCGACTTTCAAAGGAGGTGATCGACGCGCGGATGAGTGGTGCCATCAATTTACTTAATCGGTGCAAGGCCGAACGCGGTTCTCGAACGTTTTGCCTCTATTCCAGACTCCAGGCACCGATACTTCAGATCCTGCTCGAGCCACTCCTTCTACTATTGCTCTTACTGGTGATCCTTCGACTGGTGATCCTCATACCGCTGATCATCCTACCACTTATCCTCCTACTGATCCTCCTGCTGATCCTCCTACTGATCCTCCTGCTTATCCTCCTACTGGTCCTCTTCTTGATCCTCCTACTGCTCCTGTTACCAGCCGGCCATTCATGCTTATAGACGAGGGTTTTAGTTAAGAGAAGATACTACTAGACCGTAGTTTATACTTTTATCGATATTTATGTATATTTTGACTATATGTTGACTTTTTTATGTTTTTATTACGTTTGACTTGTTTTTTTACTTTTATGTCATCAGTTCTTGTTTCTTATATAAATCGGGGTTATTTCAGTTTCGACTTTTTTTATATAGTATATCAGATTAATACAAAATAAACCAACAATAAGAAAAGAAAAAAAACCAATTTTTTTTTTTAAAACTCTTTAACGAAGACATAAGTCATCACTTAAGATACTCAAAAAGTCCTCGCTAAATACAATGTGATCAAAGGTGAGGACTTTTTTGGTCGCGTTTGACCATATCTTTTGCGAGGACAGCACCGTCACAGAAGACTCTATCTTTTGTGAGGATAGCGAGTCCTTGCTAAAAATATGGTTGACTCACGCAAGGTCGCGCAGATATCATTACATAAGTGGTTTTTAGGGACGAATCTTTGGCGAGGACATGTTCTCGCTAAAGATAAATTAGATCTTTTGCGACGATTTCTATGGTCTTTTGTGAGGAATAATATTCCCACGAAATACAAAACGCATAGTAGCGATCATGATAGTGGAGTTGATATTAATACTTATTGAAAGAATGGTATTTGCCGAGTGGTTTTTTTTATTTTTATTTTTGGACGAGTGCCGAGGGGTTTGGAAACACAGATATATACACAAAGGACTTCCGTGATATTAAAATAAAACCTTCTTATCCCAAGCAAAAATCTTGACTTGACTCTTAATTTTATCGTAACATAATTATCGAAAAGGAACCCCTTATAGTTTCTGTCATGACATGAGATCGACTAGCACGGTCATATTTCCAGAAATGTGCATTGCAAGCGATCAAAACTTTACAATAATAATTCTAACCTTATCTCGCTTTTTTTTTGAATAGTCAATATCTCGTGAGAATCTTTTTAATTTGCATGCTGTCAAAAATTATGATAACCATAATTGAATCAATTCGTCTTGGCTACGTTGACATCAAAACGAACAAGAGAGTCAGGTAATTTTGTCTCCACTATCTTCACCTTATCGTTACTAATTTTGTTGCATATATTAAAAACCATCATTGACATAGTCATCACATGATGAAAAGTTTACAAAATATTACATATTCTTCAAACAAAAAGGAACATCGAAGGATAAAAATTTAACTATTACCAACATATATATACGACACTAAAAGACGATGGTGTTACCACGGTTTTAATCTTTTAAATTTTCTTATTGAATAAAGTTAAGTATCACTAAAAAAAAGTATAATTAAAATTTCACTTATAACACATCCATTCATATAAATTTTCATTTTAGCTTTTTCTTTTGCACACAACTTTTTAATTGATATCTATTACCTATTATTATTTTAACCTGATAGAAAAATCATCACATCTTCTATTGAACTTTGCTGATTAATTTTGTGTGTTAATTGATGTTGTGAACGGGCAAATGACTTAAATAGTAAATCAATTATTAGGATATAAACGGTGATCTTTGCACTTTATTATGGAATATTGTTAGTAGAAATAATCGAAACTTTACATTAAGATAATTTTTCTTTGATATGAAGAATCATGTTTTGATGAAATTACACCAGACCCTATATAAGTTTTAAATTAGTCCCTAAATGCATATGATGAGTAATTATGTTATAATAAAAATTCTTCTGAGGAAAAAAAAGGTAACACACATTGAGGTATTACACTCTAAACTAATTAGACATGATTCATATGAGGTAAATGCTTTGAAAAATGAATCCATACAGGTACAAGGTAAACGGAAACATAATAGTGAGAAATGGAATACTAAATTGAGTAATGATACTATAATATTATATACAGTGATTTAAATGTTTCCTCTTTTAGTGTTCTTTTGGATAAAAATAATACGCTAATCCATGGCATGCCTGGTCTTTTACTTGTTTTAGCTCTGAAGAAGGATTTGAGTGCGCACAATGGTCTTATTTCAGCTATCAACTTTCACCGTGAAGACATTATGATCCTTAGTGATAACAAGGTGGTGGTAGAGATGCTGAAGTCACCCAAAGCTCCTCCTAATGCTAGGCACAAGCTTTTTTATTTTGATATCAATATTTTGAGTTGTAATAGACTAGTGTCTTTCTTTTTTATTTCTAGAAAAGACAATGTTTTTGCGGATTGGGCCACGAGACAAAAGCTATTGGGTATTTTGCCTCGTGATTGGGTTGTTAACCCTCCTCCCAATTTGCTAGGTTTCTTTCTAACTCCTATATACCTAGTGGTATTAGGTGAGACTATCTTATTGTAATGACGTTTATTTCAATTTAATATTATGTGTTTTTGACAAAAAAATTAATAAAAACTAAACGCTAAAATACTGAGTAAAGTAAATTAAACTAGGAATTAAACTAAAGAGATTACGCAGATTCAAGATATATACTTGTGCCTCTCTAGGGAATCACCTAAGTTCATATAATTAATGCTTTGTTAAGGGTAAAATCGGTATTTCATATTAGTCGGGACTCTAATATCCTCTTAACTCCCGTGAAGGTAGACTTAAAAGGCAATCCTACGGTATTAATGACCCTGTCATGGCAACACTACGATAATTTTCAGATGATGAAAAAATTAACCCAATTGGCTACACGTTTAGTTAAGGCCGCCAGGCTCAATAACAAATAACACGCGTCTATAATCTAGTTCTGTAATCAAACTCCCCTTCTGGATGATTGTCGCCACTAACGAATAACCTAATTATTAAAACCTATTTTTAATTGGCCAAATCATAAATAGTAAATAAACGTAAGAAAATAGTAAATATAAAAATACACGGCTTTAGTTATGATGAACAATCTCGAATCCGGAAAACATTAAATAAATTAAATTAGGGTTCAACCCATATCGCGATTCTCAAGTATTAGAAATTTAGCTCATAACTGAAATAAAAACAGAAAATTAATTAAGAGAATACATAATTCCTAAAACTGAAAATAAAGTAGAAAGAACCTAAAGGTTGGAATGATTGAGTCATTGTTGAGGAAGAATAGTCTTCTCCAACTTCTGCTCTTTCTTCCAAGCGTATCTGCTTTTTCCTCTCTCTTAAAATGAGTAATAATATTAAACGTAGTGAATTCTGAGGTCCAAAAAAGCCTTATACAGATCTTAAAAATGGATTAGGCCCACCTTGGCTTAACTAAGTAATTAAGGGCCCAAATCCGTTTTAGTAGATCTGCACTACTTGAAAACAATTTAGTAAAATAAGTGTAACTTTCACATCGTAAGTCCAAATCCACGAAACTACTTCTCATGTGTTGCTAACTCAAAGGCCCATCTTTTTCATTTGAACTACCAAGTCAGAATCTACACCGTTTGGGCTCCGGAAGTGTTACAAGTGACAACTTTCTCAATCTGAAATTCCTCCACCTTCACTAAAGTGATATATTTCACTCCTTTTATGCGTTTTCTTGATCTTAGACATACAACTTCACTTATTCTCTTCATCTTGGTGCCTCCTAGAATCCATATACCTAAGAACTTCACTCTAACAAGCAAATTAACGTACAAAAGCTTTAAAAGTAACAATAAGTCAAATCTGAAGGAAGAAAGTGTATTATATATTTTTAAGACAATAGATCTATTTACTAAGTCCAATCTCAACCTAAAATGATGTCTCAAAAAGTGGATTTGTCTATCACAAAAAGGGAGACATCAAGTTTACTATATTTTGTTTCATGATATTAACGCCCTTTGTGGTCCCTAAATACAAGCCAGGAATTACTAGGAGAAGAAGCATCAAGTTATTTACCATTGCAAGATATGTATGTAGAACATAGGTCATCATCACTTGTATAGTTTTTTTGGTTTGGGGAGAACCTCACCAGATGTCACAAACTTTTTGACTTAGTTCAAATTAGATACGGTAACTGTATAATTGTATTGCGTCACGTACTTACTTATATATGTTTTTTTTTATGGTGTAATTTTTTTTGTTAGGATTTTACTTAATATAAGGTAATTGTCCAAATTTATAGGAGTTGTTTGGCTAGATACCCAAGGGGACATGTGTGACATGCATATAAAGTTTATTACTCAATTGGATTAGTATAATTTGATCAGGTAACAGTCTTTAAATTCTTGTCATGTAGGTCCCCATCGGGTCTCTAGGCAAACATTTCCTATAAATTTGGAATACTACCTCTAGGGACCGCCATCGGATGCTATTGATTAGACATCTAGCGACCGTTTGGTAGCCACCACAAGTTAATGACAATTAGCGACCGATAACGGTCGCTGCTCAACTTAATCATTGGCGACCACTTATAGTGGTCGTTGGAGGCTGGTGGTCGGTGTAGACAAAGGATGGTCGTTATAGTAATTTCTAATGACCCGTCACTAGCGACCAAGGTTCAGCAACCAGCAACAGTCTCTATAACATCTTACAACTGATTTCGATATCTCTAGCGACCGCAATTACGGTCGTTATATGTTTCGTAGGTAACACTGTTATATAAATATAACATGGAAGAAATAAATAATATATATAGAATCAAATAATTGAAATTATGGTCGTTAAACCATATATCCATATAATAAAACAAACATTTTCAAACGGTCTAGATCCTCTACATAAAAGACGGCCATGATCGTCTGTGCCCCCTTGATTCCCTCATTCGCATTAGACATCTGAAAGTTTTGTTTTTGATCCACGTTGACCACAATCCTCTAAATTTTTGTTGACGTAGTGGTTTTGATATCCGACTTTCACCTAGGAGACCTAGATTCAATCCCCGTCGATGGAAAAAAAACTTTTTTAAGTTCTCGCCCAGGGGACCTGGGTTTTATTTCCCGTAATGGAACAATCTTTTTCATTTTTCCATGAATCATAAATATTGAATCTTGAACCATGAACCATGAAGTTTGAACCGTATATTTTTAGCCATGAACCTATTTGTTTTAACAATACATGCAAGCTAAATATAACAAATGTATTATATGCATACAACAAATGTGTAACATAAATTAAATTATTAAAAATTTGTTGGATATGTGTTAATATATTAAAAAATAACCTTAACCTTAAACTTGAACTTAACCTTAATTATAAACTTAACCTAAACCTTAAACTTAAGCTAAAGATTAACCTTAACCTTAACCCTACAGTTAACTTAACCTTAACCTGAACCATAAACCTTAAACATTAACCTTACCACTAATATGTAAACTTTACCTTCAACCTTGAACTTTAAACCATAACCTTAACCTCAACCGGTAGGGTCAAAGGTGTGATAAATAAACAGATAAATAAAGAAAATCATAAAGGACACACCATTGACTACCACGAGAAACTCACTGCAAGTATTACAGATCGTTTGCAAGTTTAGTTAGTAAGTAGAAGTTCGTTCGTAGGGATTTGATCTGTTAGATCTACTTGTGTATATAAATAAGTGTAGGATACATTACTTGTTAAATAAAAAGACAATAAAAGTAATATTATTTATTTGGTTTTTAGATCTCGAAGATAATAATGCATATAAATAATTACTAAAAGAATGGAGATGAGAAATATAACTTAGGTTTGCTAGCATGCACTTATCATTTTAAATCAATATTCTAGTTATAAGGGTAATTAAAGCTCTTAAATAAATAGCCAGGATTCTATATTCCTCCTAACCCCCTTCCGGATGGACTTAAGAGGCGACTTGCGCCTTTAAAGTGTCCAATTTCTCATAGTACAATGCGTTGTATGATGCTTGTTGTTGGTTTCAGAAAATCATGTATGGATTGCACTCTTTCTACATCCTTCTGTATTTTTCATTCTGGATCTGCATGATGGCTAGTGTTAAGTCCATGGATTTTTACAGTTTTGAGATTTTATTGTTGGAGTCTTCTTGCGGATTATACATGCGTCGTGGTGGAGCTTGAACTTGATAGCTCGAACCTTCTTGATAGAAATTCTAGCTTCGGGCCCCATGCATATTTTGTGCGTAATAATTCTCCATACCTAAGAAACCTGAGAAGAGACTGAAAAGAAAACGCATAAAACTGAAAACAAATAAAAACTTCTACACTAAATAAACACAAATAAAACTAACTTAAAGATAAATCCCCGGCAGCGGTGCCAAAAACTTGGTGGGGGCATATGTGTGACAAATAAACAGATAAATAAAGATAATAATAAAGGACACACCCTTGACTACCACGAGAAACCTACTGCAAGTATTACAGATCGTTTGCAAGTTTAGTTTAGTAAGTAAAAGTTCGTTCGCAGGGATTTGATATGTTAGATCTACTTATGTATATGAGAAGTGTAGAATATTTAATTGTTGACTAAATTAGACAATAAAATTAATAAAGTTTAATTGGTTTTCAGGTCTGGAAGATAATAATGCAAATAAATAAATACTAAAAGAATGGAGATGAAAATATAGCTTAGGTTTGCTAGTATGCACTTATCCTTCTAAATCAATATTTTAGTTATAAGGATGATTAAAAGCTCTTAGATAAATAGCCAGGATTCTATATTTCTCCTAACCCTATTCCGGGTGGACTTAAGAGGCGACTTAACAATTACCAAGGACTTAAATAAGGCGGTCCTACCCCAGTAGGTTCTTAAATGAGACGGTCCTGCGCAATGATCGTTGATTATATAACAAGCCCTAATGACTATCTAGTTAGGCAAGCCCTTCTGGTCACTACCGCACACTAGACGCTTATGTGATGTTTCAATAATTAGACACCCCTTCCGGGTGACCATCTAACTACTAAAAATGGGGTAGTCTGTACGCATGCATTCGCAAGAACTACGATCAATAAATCAAAGCACATAAAACAAATATATGGTTAAGAAGCCAGAATCAATTAAAAAAGGTTTTCCCAAATAAAATAAAAGAAAATAAAGAATTAGAAATCAAAGATTATACATATGCAAACCCAAGCTTTGAGAAAATTAGAATATATCTAAAGATATAGAAATAAACTACGGATAAAAGTAATTAGAAACAAATATAAACTAAAAAATCTAATACAAATTACCCTAATGATAGAGGGAGATGATGGAGAGGAGGAGTAGGGGTGGAAATCGGAAGGAACGGATCGGAAAAAGGGGTTTTCGGAAAAATTCCAATATTTTTCGGAATAGATTTTTTCCATTCTAATTCCTATCCAATTTTTCGGAACTGGAAAAAAAAGTTCCGAATTCGGAATTTCGGAATTTACCGGAAATTCGGAAATTTCGGCACGGAAATTTCGGAACTTTTGGTTCGGAAATTTCGGAACTTTGGTTTCGGAATTTCTGAACTTTTGGTTCGGAAATTGCGGAACTAAGGGTTATAAATCGGAACAGTAGTTTAGAACTTACGCGAAGAGTAACTGTAGTTAAAAACTAAACTTATAAAACTTACACGAAGAGAACATTAGTTAAAAACTAAACTTAAAATTTACATAAAGTAACAAAGTAAAAATAGTTAAAAAACAATGTTAAACCACTCTTACTTTCCAATTACATGAAAAAACAATATTGCAAAAAAGTCTCGAAAAATGATTCCGCAATTTTGTTCCAAAGAAGTCTTGCCTCCGAGACTCAAAATGATCCTTCAATTTCCTATGAGTTGTTAGAAAAAGTGCGAAAACAATGTTATATAAGTTATTATAGAAAATGTGAAAACATTGCTTCAACATACTAAAAAGAAGATCACACTAGGCATTGCTGGATTGTCTTTGTTTTGACCATAAGCATCATTGAAACGGTTAAGGATGTTAAAGTAGTTAACAACATCAACAGGTTTACGGACATTTTCAGTGATATGAAATTGTTGGCAAAGGCATGAAACTGTTCTTCTGTTGAAGGTTTCCTTACAGACATTATCAATCATACAAGGAAGGGAGAAACTAATTGTCGAACCTATTCAGAAGAAACTTAAGTTTTTTTGGGATTAGCCAAGTCTTGAGTTGATTTATAAGTTTACTTTGAAAAAGTTTTGGAAATATAATTGGGCAGTGGATACGGAAGCCAGGTTGGTTTTCAAGTTTCAAAATTTCAACCAAAGAAACATGCCAAGTCTATTAATGTTTCAAATATTCTATGCAATATTATTTTAAAATATAGTTCAAAAATAAAATCGGATTGGAAATATAATTCGGAAATAAATTCGGATCGGAAAACCCGGAAATATCGGAAATCTATATGTAGTTCCAATTCCGATCCTATTTTTTCGGAAAAATCGGAAATCGGAACTTCGGAACCTTTAAAATATGTTCCGAAATCGGAATTTTCGGATCGGAAAAGTCAGAAATCGGAAATTTCGGATTCGATTTCCACCCCTAAGGAGGAGTTTGCTATTTTCCAACTTTTTGTCTTCCTCTCTACATGTCTTGTTGTTTCTCTGGATGACTTCTAAGAGTAATAATAATTAAAGGCTAAGCAAGGACATGTTTGCAATAGTTAAGGGGTGTATTTATAGGTGTTAAGGAATCCCTAATTTAAATTTCTTGGAGTAGAAGGCAAGCAATTGGACTCCTTTTCCAAATCAAATTCGTTTACTAAAATATAGAAGGTAAAGACTGTTGATGTCTTGTTTTGGTCGTAACTTCTTCGTTATTGCTCCGATTTTCACCTACTTTATATCAAAACGACCGCGTTGAAAATATCTACACTTTCCCTTCTGATCGCTCTTCCAAATACCCAGCCTATATTAAGTTATCTTCATTTTAGTGGACGTAGCTGCTGAAATTCAGATTTACTCGACAACTTTTCCTTTCTATTTTATCTATACTTTTCTTTTATCTCCAATTTCATCCTTGTCTTCTTTCCTTATCTCTTTAGAATTGGTTTGACATTTAATTAATTACCATATATCTTTAAAGTTTCACATTAACACACAAATTAAACCAAATATGCTCTAAAAATAATAAATCATCAAATCAAGCCATGAAATAGGAAAATATAAAAATACAAATAAAAATATAATATTAATTAAACAAATACACCTAAAATTAGGGGTGGAATTGGAACGGAAATTTCCGATTTCCGACCGATTCCGATCCAAAATTCCGTATTTGGAATTGTTCTTTTACCTTCCGATTTTTCCGACTTTTTTTGGATTGGAATTGGAATTACATATTTAAAATTTGGAATTTTCGAAATCCGATCCGATTTCTATTTCCGGTTTTTTTCCGCTTTTTTCCAATTATTTTTCCGAATATTTATCCAAATATTTTCCTAAATAATATTTTATATTTAAAATAGTCAAAAATACTTATATTAAAGGGATAAAGCTTGAAGTAGTTAGCCTACTCCAGTAGAGTCAAAAGACATAGAGTCATTACAGCAAATAGTTCCAAGATCATAGGGAATATTACAAAACCAATCAAAATGTAAAAAATCTTCCTAGAAAAAGCCTTAACAATCCAATCAGCAGCTTTATTAGCACTTCTTCGAATCCCACGAATCTTGATTTGAGGGTGGGCTTTAGTCATGCTTCTTAAATCTTCAAGGATAGGCCTAACCTTCCAATGACAGGACACGCTTGGAGAATGCACGGCATGAAGAACTGCTTCTGCATCAGACTCGATACTGGTGCATGAAGAAACTTGTTCAATAGCAAAGTGTAGAGCACTACGCAACGCTATTGCTTCAGCTTCGAAACTAGAGCAGGCTGTTGTGGACATAGCGAACCCTATGACAACATTACCTGCACTATTACGAGCTACTGTAGCTGAAAAGGCTTTTCCAGGAACAAAGGAGGCATCTACATTGATCTTGACTTCGTTAAGGGGAGGGTTGATCCAAGAGGGGGATAGGGACTTCTAATTTGGCGTGTATTGCTGAAAAGGGACTTGATTAAAATCCTGCTGACTATTAGATTTTTGTATACTCTTTTAGATTTTTGTATCTTAAAAATAAATAAAATAATTCGATGGTTAGTCAAGATTTAGAGAATTTCCGAAAATTCCGAAATTCCGAAAATTTCCGTGTGTTCCGAAATTGGAATGAAATTTTGAATTCCGATTTTTTTTGGATTGGAATTGGATCAGATTTTGCTATTCCGAAAAAAAATTAGAAATTTCCGAACAAGACATTTTCCGATCCGATCCGGCCGATTTCCACCCCTACCTAAAATGATGTCTCCAACCTAGATTAATTCATCACAAATATGGAGACATCATCAACTTTAACCATAAATTTAACTTAACCTTAACCTTGAACCATAAACCTTAAACCTTAACCTTAGCAATAAACCGTAAACTTAACCTTCAATCATGAACTTTGAACCCGAACTTTAACTTTCATATTAAAATTAACCTTAATTTTAACACTAAACCTAAACCTAACCTTATACTTAAACTTAAGGTTTAACCATTAATTCTAACCTTAACTAGATGAAGATCCATTGCGCTGATATTCGACCTCAAACCTTAAATCTTATTAAACCTTAATCTTAAACCTTAAACGTTACTTCTTAAAACTAAAACTTGACCTAAACCTTCATCCTAACCCTTAAAATTAACCCTTAGACTAAACCTTAACCCAAAATTTTTACCTTAACATTAACATTAAACTCAATCTCAACCTTAAACTTAAACTTAACATTAAACTCAACCTCAACCTTAAACTTAACCTTAACCTTAAACTTAAGCATAACCTTAACCTTAGCCGTAGCCTTATCCTTAGCCTTAGACTTATCATTAGACTTAGCCTTATCCTTAGCCTTAGCATTAGAATTAGCCTTATCCTTAGCCTTATCCTTATCCTTATCCTTATCCTTATCCTTAGCCTTAGCCTTAACATTAGACTTAGCATTAACCTTAGCATC
This sequence comes from Nemophila menziesii, assembly GCA_029959085.1. Classification (NCBI taxonomy): domain Eukaryota; kingdom Viridiplantae; phylum Streptophyta; class Magnoliopsida; order Boraginales; family Hydrophyllaceae; genus Nemophila; species Nemophila menziesii. Next base: position 40,637,172 of record JARWIR010000004.1, on the reverse strand, counting down.
AGCCTTAGCCTTATCCTTAGCCTTACCTTAGCCTTAGACTTAGATCTAGTCTTAGCCTTAGTCTTAGCCTTAGCCTTAGCCTTAGCCTTATTCTTAACCCTAGCCTTAGCCTTAACATTAACTTTAACCTTAATATTCACTTTAACCTTAAAATTGAACTTAACCATAATCTTAACCTTAACCCTTAACCCCTTAACCTTAACCTCAACCCCTTAACCTTAACCTCAACCCATTAACTATTAATCTTCATATACTTAATATCATGACCTTAACATAATATTACCCTTAACCTTTACCTTAAACTTGAACAAAACCTTAACCTTACCCTTAACCTTACCCTTAATCTTAACCTTAAACTTAATATTAACCTTAACTATAACCTTAAACTTAGTCTTAACCTTAAACCTTACACCGAAAATATTGAAACTTAATCTTCACATTCACCTTATCCTTAAGGTTAACCTTAAACTTAGCCTTAACCTTAACCTTAATCTTAACTTTAGCCTTAAACCTTAAACCATAAACCATAAACCTTAAACCATAAACCATAAACCTTAAACCTTAAACCTTAAACCTTAACATTAACCTTCGCCTTCATCTTAACTTATTAACCTTAACCTTAAAGTCAAAAGTTAAACTCTACCTTAAAGTTAATAATTAGCCTTTACCTTGAACCTTAAACCTTAAACCTTTGACCTTAACCTTAATCTTAACTTTAACCATAACCTTAACCTTAACATTTAACTTTAACTTTCGTTAAATCTTAAAATTCAAACCTTAACCTCAACTTTCAACTTAACCTTAACCCTAGCCTTATTCAAATGAAGATTCATCGCGTTAATATCTAACCTTAAGCGTTATATCTTATTAAACCTTAACCTTAAACCTCAACTTTACCTTAATCATAACCTTAAAATTAACCTTGACCTAAACCTTAACCTCAACCTCAACCTTAACCTTAATTTTAACCTAAACCTCAAACTTAACCTTAATCTTAACCTTAATCTTAACCTTAACCTTAACTTTAACCTTAACCTCAACATTAACCTTAACCTTGAACTAAACCTTGAAGTTAACCTTAACCTTGAACTTAACCTTGATCATAGCTTTGACCTTAACCTAGGGAACCTGGGTTCGATTCACTTCAGTGGATGAAATGTTTTCTTAAGTATTTTCAGATACGGGTTTTACCTATAAATGTAAATGGTAAATATTTTATTGCCACTAATATTTATGATACATCTTTAGCTAATACTTTTCTATTATTAAAATTTTATCATTAATACTTTACTATATTTGACTAACAAATAAAATATATACTTTACTATTATAATTTTTATAATTATTTTTTGGCTTGGTATTAATCTCTATTTTCAATACTTTATCTTCTTTTTTTTTTTTGTCAAATTAATACTTTATCATAACGAGCTTAATGCAAATAAGTATTATAATTATTTGTCGAATAAGCATATAGTGTAAATAATTTATTGGGCTACAAGACCATTTATGTTTATGTTCTATATAAACATAGTATTTGCAAACTAGACAACACTGTCAACTAAAAGCTTTTGAAATATTTGATCTAGGTCGTCGAGGTAAATTTCATTAATATGTAATATGAATTATGTTGTAAAAATCGCCACGTTGGCATTAATTCCTCCTTCAGCCTTCTACATCTGCTAAAAATACTAGGAGTTTTTGGCTAACGCCTTAGTCGCCATGGACGAAGCATCTAACCCTCTTATTTGTCGCCGAAGAGGCGCTTAGGCATCGATTAATGGCAAAAAAAAAAAGTCCGCCTAGATTTTCCTTTAATTGTTTTTGCTCTCGGAAATTCTTGATGATATTAAAACTCAAACTTTAGTATTTTTATCTTTATTTTGGCGTTGCTAGATGAATTTGATGATTTAGATAGTTAGAATTATTATAATTACTATATATATTACTATACAGTTAAATAGTGGAATTCAAAATCGCATAATTCCGTCCAGGTTCCGAGTAATTCCGTCTAGGCGCTAGGCACCGATCGACCGGAAAGACCACGAAATCAAGTTCTACATCATATACTATGAAATTATGTTGGTTTTGATCTTTCCTTTAGAAAATGTTGGTTTTTCATTGATGTTTTTTTAGAAATGGCATTGATCCACGACCTTTTAATTTTATTTTTTCTTTTGACAAAGAAAATGCTAAACATTTTGACATTTAGGAACTTATTTACATAAAACCGTGTCATTTGCTATGCGATGTAATTTTGGTAGACTAGTTGGCAAAAAGAAACCGGACAGTTCTGTCCAGCACCCTTGTGTTTTTCTTTTTATGTTGTCGAAACACCCCGTGTCATTTGTGCTAGAAGAATTATCCTTTTAATTTGTTATATATATATTATTAACTGATGTCTTGATTTAATTTGCAGATTGCTTGAAACACTCGAAGATGAGGAGGTCAACGTTGGCAATGGCTTTGTTTCTTCTGACATTATTTGTGATTGGACCAAAGATTTTGGATGGACAAAAAGTTATTGCTGACTGCGTCGGTGAAGTAGGGCGATGTATTGTGACTTGTACACAAACATATAAAGGGGAATTATATAAACCTTATTGTAAAACTATGCCTTTGCTTAAGGGAATGCTTTGTGGCTGTAAAGTATACTTTACTTCTCCGGATATTGATCCTCATAAATGATGTTGTAATAAAATAGATTGATCATATGTCGCCGTTTTTTAATGGTGTTATAATATCTTTCTCTTAATTAACTTTTTGCTAGTTTTTCCCCACAATATATGTCACTTTACCTTTCTAATATAATATTAATTATAAATTTACCTACTTTCTTCTTAATCCTTATATTTTATATTCATATATACAAGTAATTAATATATCTAAATAAACCATTTTTAAGTTAGTTGAGTGAAAATCATAATTTTAATAATATGTGTGTCCAAACGAAAAACAACATTTAAGTTGTGAAGAAGGGAATATATATTTTCTTTGATATGAGAATGACTAAGTCATTTTGGAGTCAAATACTCTTTCTTGGCAAAACAAGTTGTGCTTCAAGGTTATTGATCATCGACTTATTACACGAGCATCGACTTATACAAAAGCATATGCACATTAATTGTGACTCAAACTGTCCACCTTGAAATTTTGAACTTTAGGTTGACGAGTCATAACAAGATTGGTAAAGCTTGTTTGATCATCATTACATTGATTAAGATAATTAAGATAATAATTATATAAATAGAGACATGCGTATTTTTAACCTTTTTCACATATACATCATTTGAACCTTTAAAATAAAGAGTACTCCCTAAATTATCATACGACAAAGTTGATCCTTCTGCCTTTTAATTATCCTCTACCTTCTTCCATCATAATTATAGTCACACAACAATCTTTGGAAGCAAGACTCCTAATCGAACTGTTAACTGGCGAGGTGGTTGTGGTGAAAAGTAGTGGTTTTAGAAAATCTGGAATTTCCTTCTCTTCTTTTGATGAATAGCATGATGGATTTGCATTTTCAGCAATTGTAAGTCAATCGGAGAGGGTTCCTCTTACCACCATGGGTGACTACTATATGAAATTGGACTTTGTGATGGATAGTGTCGGTAAGATGCACGATGATCCTAGCAAGGGACTGGACACAATATATGAATTTCTGAAAGAGCCTCCTCCTATAACTTGAACTATGAATAGTATAATCACGGTTTGAATGATAAGTCCTCATAGACTTCTTCTACTAACAATAAACCATCGACGACCCTACCTATTTCTCTAGTTATGGTCTTATTAGTTTCGATGTACAAATTAGTAATGGTTATAGTGTTAACTCATATATCAATCCAAAATTCAACAATACCCTATCCCTACGAGCACCGAGGTCTATACAACTTTGTCAAAGCATTGAAGTTTAATCATGCCAAGTTTATGAAAGTATTAGAGAGCAACGTTGTTGAGAGGGTGTAAGGGTGTGGTGGGAATCTAGAAATGAAGTTGCTTGCTAAGGATATAACGACAAATTTGTAGTATATCTTCAAACATATGACATGGCCTTCCGACCCAATATTACTTCTTTCATCACATATTTTCTTGAGGAACATGAATTGTTCTTAATCCAATTTGCGCCAAACACATGGGAAAATATTGTGATATTTTACAATGCTTACACCTTTGATGATGATATTTTGGGTTGCTAGATGTTCCAATGACTAAACCGAGAATGGTACAACTTACAACCTTGATCGGGGCCATTATGCAGTTCCTGTGTTTCTTTCTAACTACACATAAAGGTTGGCATAAGAAATCCTTCTTTGTTAAGAAAAGGGAAGAATGGAAAAAATAGTTCTGATACAGAGAGACAAGAATTATTAGCACTATATACGACTTATACAATATAGGGGCGCATTAAGGTAGAATTGATTATTAGGCGGGACCCGATACATAAATTTGGGCTTTATCCATCAATCTTGTATTAGTTTGATTTTATAAGAACATCTAATTATACCCTCATACTATGCGCAACAGAGAGTTTATTATAGATCCTTGGTTGTTTTCATTATGTTTTCCTTTGTAGTGGTTGATGTTCCAAAATAATATGGTAATATTACTTATTTCTTATGACACATTAGGTATATTTACCTTGTTATTTGTTTATATTGCAAGATTTACAGGCAAACTACAATTTCTAGCCTTTGACAAAAGCCATTATAGTACTAGTAAACATGGTTGCATCACTGTTATTAAAGGATGAAAATATTATCAATTAATTCCAATGAAGCATCCTCACCAGATCGAGACGACTTGTGTTACTCCAATACGAACAACAATATGAGAGTTGGCCACTTATATTTGAAGATAGTAATAAATCCTGGACGCTGGAACAATTATCACAAACCATGTAGCAGGACCACATTAGCGAATAATCCATAGCACAACTCAAAATTCAAGTCGACCATAATGCATAATGCATGGAACAAGGTCTGGGAAAATTTATATCTTAAGATGAATCTATTCTATATATGTGTACCTACAAAAACATCCAAATAAGCATCACTACTCTTTTCCCCCAGTAAGGGGTTCTTTAATGAGGTGGTTGACCGTTTAGGGCGTAACTTGTGTTGGCTTACAGTTTTATTATTAGAAAATTAACTTTGTGTTAATTATGGAGTATTTTAATATGTGATTACTCAATTTCATATCGATCTCAAAAGTTAGTCATGGGCAAAAAAATCCTACTTTTAACACCAAATCATATATGTGTGATAATCCTCAACGGAAACATCCTCGATTAAACCTCATGAAAGGTTATTGAGACAAAACATAAAATGGGTAAACTTCTCAAGTCACACATCCTTGATTATACCTTAGGAAATTTTATCGATTCAAAAATATAAAATGGTTAGACTTCTTAAGTCACATAACATCCTTGATTAAATATCAGGAGAGGTTATCGAGTAAAAATTATAAAACAGCTAGACTTATCAAGTCACTTAACAACCTCGATTAAACCTTAGGCAAGGTCATCAAGAAAAAAATATATAAGATTGTTAGTCTTCTCAAGTCACCTAACATCTTCGATTAAACCTCTGAATATGTTACCGAGTCAAAAATATAAAATGGTTAGACTTCATAAGTTACCTAACATCCTCAATCAAACCTCGATCAAGGTTATCAAATGAATATATAAAATGGTTAGATTTCTCAAGTAAACCAACATGCTCTATTAAAACTCGGACAAGGTTATTGAGCAAAACATATATAATAGTTAGACTTCTGAAGTCACCTTACATCTCCAATTAAACCTTAGAAAGGTTATTAAGTAAAAAATATAAAATGTTTAACCTTATCAAGTCATACATCATCCTCAATTACACCTCAGGAAAGGTTATCAAGCCAAATGGTTAGACTTCTCAAGTCACCTAAAACCCTTGATTAAAGCTCAGAAAAGGTTACCGAGTAAAAAACCTAAAAGAGGTAGACTTCTCAAGTCACCTACCATCATTGATTAAACCTCATGAAGGTTATCAAGTAAAAAACATAAAAGTGGTAGACTTCTCAATTAACCTAACATCCTCGATTAAACCTTAGAAAAGGTTATTTAGTCAATAATGTTTAAAGGGTTAGACTTCTCAAGTTACCTGCAATCCTCGATCAAACCTCATGCAAGGTTATCGAGATAAAAATATAAAGTTGGTTAAACCTTGAAGTTATCAACACCACTGATTAAGATCTCATGAAAGGCCAAGGAATTATGAACAAATGAAGTTGTGTAAACCATAAGATGGCTAAATTTTTTTATTACAACCTCAAAAAAGGTTAAAAAACATAAATATTAATTGGTTATAATTATTAGTATTTTCAATTAAACCTTAGGAAGGATTATTAACGGAAAGACATAGATTGGTTACTCAAAATTACTAACACAATTTAAAATCCTCGTGAAAGGTTATTCAAATCAGATGATTCAAAATCAATTAATTGTGTCATCTAAGCAAAACCCAGGCCGCTCTACGAAGGCAATATGGCCAAATTAAAACAATACCAATAATATCGTCATCAATTATACCTTAGATGGTTGACATCTTAATGATCAAACCGTACAAAGATAAAATTTTCTCTCTAATTGATTCATTAAAATTGTATCTTAAAAAATGGAAGCAAAGTATAAAGAAAGTAAATTTAACATACAAGCAAAAGAAGGTCTTGCATTAAAAAAATTCCTAGACTTTGGCTTATACAAAAAAATGGGACAACATTATACTTTTTTTTCTTTCGAAAGCATAATAATATAAATAGTAGAAAAGTTACAAGGTTTAGCCTACCCCGGAGGGCTCGGCTTCATTACAAATCAAAGTGGCTAACTGGGGAGGGATACAAACACCCCAATTACCAAACAGAGTGCTAAGAAGCTCCTGTTTGGCAATCCAGTCAGCTGTCTCATTTCTACTTCTAGTTACAAAGGAAAAAGAAGGAGACGACAATTCCGCAAAATAATAAATATTACAAACTAAGTTTTTAATAGAATGACTCAACACCGGTAATCCTGACAAAAAAGACTTCATGATAGTTGCTGAGTCATTCTCTATAATCACGCTTCCAAAAGGATAATTATACTCATAGTCAATACAAAAGAAGTGGAAATGTTAGGCCCTACATCCTAAGAGAAGAATATCTGACCTATCACTCTATGCATAATGCACTAAACACGTCAAAACCCATAAAAGCATGAGGGTTTGTGATTACGTAAGACCCCAAAAACAAACCACGAGAATAGTCAACCTTGGTAATTTTTAAAAAAGATGTTGAGTGAATAAATCTTATAGAAATAGCAAAGTCCTGCATATTTTCTATAGAATGAAACAAGTACAACGATATATTCAAGTTGATAGCCCTGGGGCAAAAAAAGCCATGTAGGGACTCCTGGAATAGAAAAATACATAAGTTAGGCGTATATCACTCTTCTTTAGAGCGCAAAAACTGAAGAAGCTAGTAAAAGTTGTAAAAACCTTTCTTTAAACAAAAAAAGGAAAGGGGTATTTGTATAGGAAGCATCAACAATAAAAAAATTAAGATGAGACGTTTGAAATGCTAGAAAAAGGGGTAAAAGTGACACGTCTTGAATCATTGGAAGAGTTGCATACACACATGAACCATTATGAATATAAATATGTAATAAATATTACACGCATTAACTTCACAAACATGCCATACAAGGTTTAAAGTAGGATTTGGATACTTATCTCCATAATCGAGAGAAATGAAATACTCTGATACGAGTAGGAAAATTATAAGAAGATGGAGAATACGAGGTTGAATCTCCATCTTCATCAAGACCCATATTATCAAAGTTAGTAGTCGAACTTACTCGAGGATGTTGGGAAATTATCTAATGTTGTAGCAAATCATTTGCATTATATTCATGACGAGCTAAGGCCTGGTAAACTAAAGTCTTTCTAAGAGCTCTCTTTATTCTTCAATTGCTTCGTAGCTTGAATTAACTGATCTGCAAAAAAGACAAATTTCCCTCGGGTATCCTTTAACTTCCAACGACCATTCATTAAAGCTCAAATCCATGAACATATGTTCAAAGAGATAAAAATTGTGAGGAAATATTATGAAGAGCTTTGTCAAAAGAAAGCCTAGAAGGCAAAGTGGCTATGTTCACACCTCTAGCATCTGCATTACTTCATGCTAAATTGTTACTCAAGGAATCCTGAATGTGGGTTGGAAACAATCCCTTTGAGTTATACATAATGTCAAGACTTTTCTTAATATAATCATCCATAAACTTTAAGGGATCATATATGAAATTTACTTGTGAACTGGGAGTTTCACATTAATAGGCTCATCCTAGCCCTAGGAAACATCTTTCGAAGATAGTGGTCATGACGTCATCTTGTTAGAAATACAAGGGAGGTTAGACCCTGGAGTCAAACACTTCTACTCTAAAGGAGATATTGATACATTCTCCAAGGATCTCTTATTCTTTCTCCGACGCCACACTAGAGAAACCTCTTTCTCTTTTGCATCACTTGGGATAATGATTGGTAAATATATAAGGAATCGAGTTAACTAAAAGATGGTCTTGATCTTCACCAACAACTATCACAAAAACTTTTCCACTATCACATGTGGAACATGAAAGATGAACATCAAGATTATGGGGAGCAATATCATTAACTTCCTAGTCGAGCTTAATTTTGTTTGTATTTAAACTTAACAACTTGGGATTTGTGCTCCAACACCTATGAACAATTTTTTTTATGACACGGTTGAAATCCTTCTACCCAATAAACAGTAAATATGAAAAGTCTACCTTTCTTTATACTACTAGGAATTTTCTTTGGTGTTTCTTATACAATTCTCATTTGAGGACGTGAAGAATAATTAATTTGGTTAATGGTGACTTTGTAATAAGTATACAACCTAGAACCCTCCATAAAGACGACTCAATATCATCCTTGATGTTTCAAATTTTACTACAATAGTCTTCCTCATCTATAGTCAAAACAAGCACAATATCTTGCTCATGAGAGCATTCACTCTATGATATTGGAGTTGGATAGTTATGGAGTTTTATAAAAAAAACAAAAATTACATGGCAACCAGAGTGGCTGCTCAGAAAATTATTAAAGATAGATATTTGTGTATGATATTTTTTGTAGGGGTAAAAGGTATACCACCCCCTTGAACTTAATTCTTTCCTAAGGGCCTTGAAGGATCAATTTATCAAATTTATAGGTTCTAATAATCTTAGATAATGCTCGTAAAAGATTAATCAAAAGGTCGAACTTATAATTTTTCGACCAATAGGAATAAAAAGACAAAATTCTACCCCATGCATTAGGGGACAACCAACCAGGACTTAAAAAGTAAAATCTTATAAGGTCATATATAAAGGGAACAAGGGGACATCATATTCCCATATCAAATCATATGAGGTATCAGTCACTTTACCTTCTAAACCTTCATAAGCTTGTTCTTATTTATCAAGAATTTTAACTTCTACTCTATAGGCAATGTACAATGAAGTAAGTAAAACACTTATACTTCTATTAGTTAAAGAATTTTGTTTAGCAATTTCCTAATTATGGTTAGAACCTGAATTTATTTTACCTTGCCCTTGAAGTAATGAGAAATATTATTCATGGAAAGTATGACGTCAACCTATTTTAAAGAAAGGTCATCAACCATATCAAGATACAATGAAATACCCAAAATCTGGTAACCAGGGGGGTTTCTAGGGTTAAAGAATCATTTCTCGAAAAAGTTGCATTATCAATAGTAAAGTACCCCGCAGAAACTATGGACAACCCATGCATAGGGTTGGCAGAATAAAATCATGAAAATGAAGACATTACCAAAAAGTAATGTAAAAAGATGATAATTGAGGATTTACTTTTGAAAACGAGGGGGTCTGGAAAACCAACGAGTAGATTCACTCAAAAACGAAAGTAAGACCAACAGTAAAGATGAGAAACTAAAGCTGAAGATCTTTTTTTGTATCCATCACAGATTAATATATGAGTATAAAAAGAGGTATGTACAAAAGTGAATAATCTTCCATGTAAAGAAAATATTGGGATTCACTAATTAAAAAAGATGATTACACTACTAGCATCATGACCTGAAATATCAGAAACCAGACAAAAAGACGTTATGTCTATTGGCGTCGGCTAAGGTGTGATAAAGGTAAGATATAAATAAGTGCAAAATAAACACCCTAGCTTAGCACAGTACTGCAACTATTACAAGACGTATGCAAGTTTTAATTATAAGAGAATTTGTTCCTCAGAGACTACGAAAGTTAGAAAGAACTTATGCAAATTATCAAGTGCAAATATAAAAGGTAGAATATATAATACGCAAGAAACAAAAGACAGTAGAATTTTTATTTGGTTTTTGAGAATAAGAGATTAACTAAATAAACTAAAGACAAAAATTTAAATAAGAGAAACAAAGAGTATGAGATTTTAGTTCAAAATATAGCAAGTAATCCCCACTAGCCCTGTTTATTCTAATCATGTAAGGGCGAATTATGTAGAATTGCAATAACCAGGATTCTAAATTCCTCCCTACCCCCGTCAGGTTGGACTAGGGTGACGACCTCACAATCACGAGGGGACTTAAATAGGGCGCTCCTACGCAACTAGGTTCCTAAATGAGACTGGCCTTCTAATGATGATCGATGGTTAAATCACACGCTAATGGTTATCTAGTTAGGCAAGCCCGTTAGGATCACTACCGCACACTAGACGTTTATGTGGCATTTTAATAATTATACACCCCTTCCGAGTGACCATCTAACTACTATTAAGGTAATCCTATACGTTTTACACCACAAGGAAAACAGACAATAAATTAAAGCACATAAATCAGAGAATAAAACATGAATTCATTTTAAATACAATGGTATCCCAAATTAAAATAGATGTAAAACAAGTCTAGGGTTCATACCCATATGCTAAATCTCAAGCTAAAGTAAATTATTTCATACAAGAGAAATAAAAGAAAACAATTACAAAATTTAAGGCCTGTGAAGGCATGATTTGGTATTCCGCTCCTTCTAGGCTTCTCTTCTCTTGATGTAAGCTTCCTCTTGGCTTAAGGATTGGCCAAGGATATGTTTCTACTGATTAGAGTGTGTATTTATAGGGTATAGTAAACCCTAAAACGTTTTCTTGGAGTGGAAGACAAGTATTGAACTTCTAGCCCAACTCAAATTCGTAACCCTAAAATATAGAAAAGGTAATAAAATGTTGTTGTTTTTTTTGGTCGTAACTTCTTCAATACAACTCCGATTGACGCGTTTTTTATATCTAAACTGATCGTCTCAGAAAGCTCTTTAACGTTTCTTCAGACCATTCTTCCAAATTCCTTGCAGTTTTTTAGTTATGGTCAATTTAATGGACGTAGCTGCAGGAATTCAGATTTATTTGGCAACTTTATCTTTTCCTTTTTTATATTTCCTTCCTTTATCTCCAATTTGGATCATTATTTTCTTTCCCTTATCTTTTAGAATTTATTTGGCATCTAATTAATTACCATATATCTTTAAAACTTCACAATTAACAAACAATTAAACCCAATATGCTCTAAAAATAATAAATAATCAAATCAAGACAAGAAATAGGAAAATACAATAGTATAAGTAAAAATCGATATATAAATTCCTAAATACAACTAAAATTATGTCTCCAACTAAGATTAAATCATCACAAATACGGAGACATCAAGACCCCCAACCAAAGTTGTATCATCCCGATACAATAAAAATAAAGAACAGTAGGGTAGTCAAAATAATAAATAGAGAAGAAGAAGTAGGAGGAGAAGAAGAATAGAACATAATAAATGATCATAGAGCAAAATATCTAAAAAGTCTCATGTAGTAATGCTAAAGAAATAATGCACACGTATGCTTAATATGCACATAATCAACAATCCATAAATTCAAGTCCATATTAACTTCGTAATGCCAGAAAGAGAGGTTTTCAACTCAGATCATGTTAATGCCATAGGTTGTTCATAGGTCCTAAGATAACATCTAATGGTCCACTTACCTACAACCTAATAGCTCCATTGTTTCTCCATCAAGTAGTTAGAAATCCTAAGGTCTTTACGGTTATAACGTGACTTAGAGACAGTGTGGTATATTTGGATAATGAAAAGTGAGCTTTTGGCTCTCTGCTCACATTCCATCAAGGAATCTTCCTAGAGCTTGAGTTTTTTACTCGAAGATGTTCACTCAACCCAATGTTTGATGCCTTTGATGTGCATCCCCAAATAACCCAAGTAAAACCTTTTCATGATGATATAATAAACTCCACTTTGCCGATCCAAATATTGTTCAATCTTTTCATAATTTTTTTCTTCTTTTGTATAACTATGACTCTCTTTTTGATGTCGAGATATCACGCTATATTTTCATATATCATTTTTTCTTTTCATGCTTTTCATCTTTTTTTTTTTCATCTACTATTATCCTGGCAAAGGGTTACAATAATAACTTTTTCATCATCAATAATATCACAATTACAATTTCCCAAACCCAATGTTCCCTAATAATGAAACCCACCACCCCAAACTCAAGCGCTAAAAACAACTTGTCTCAGGTTTTACGATTCGAGTGCGGGTCATATGGATAAGTCCTATAAACTAAAGGGTATGGCTTATAATGTGGTTAAAAAGGCTTTAGAAAGGCTCAGAGGAGCTAAGACGGATAAATAATAATATAATCGAATAAAAGGGTGAGAAAGATCAAAAGGCTTCAAGTGGCTTGAAATATGAAAGAACTGCCTTATTCACTTTTCTAACTACTGGATTTTGTTACCACTATTAGTTCATAGATAAGTGGGTTTTCAACTAATTTCAAACCTCACGTCCTACACACCAAATAACTCTCCCTAAGTTTCAACTAGACTTCTTAACATTGCTCATTAATCTTTCCTATCTTTTATTTCCTGTTTTCGTACATGCATACTGAACATATTTGTGACACCGTTCAAGAACATACTACTTACTATCATTGACTTAATTAAATCATGCTCAATAGGTACATTCAATATATTCTATGCCAATTCAAACCTAAATTTTTTAAATTTTATGCAAAAACAAAAAGGAAGATGAGGACAACGAATCACCACCCCCAATTCAAAAGTGAGTCATGTCCCCACGACTCGAAAAGACTCAATAAAGCAATAAAATTTAAAATAAACACACATATTGCACAAAAATAAATGGTAGGGAAGAAAGAAAATATACTCTTTGAGCCTATTGCCTCGCGTGATTAATACCCGGAATAGGGTGCAGTGCTTTCCTTGTATGTAACCATCTTGTATCACCAATTTTGAATCCCCTTACCTCCTCTTGTGATTTATCTCAATCAATTATACAAATATGATTCTTGTTTATAGGATGATAGTGAAGGAATTGAATATAAACTTATGGTTATTTGGTGATGTTTTGATGTGAGGTAGATGTTTGCCGAAGCTTTCATAGTGTTTTAATGGAGTTTGGGTGCCTTGGGGAAGAAAGAGAGGGTTAAGGATTAAAAATTCGTAATTGGTACTAACCTTCTCCTCTTCAAACCCTTTTAATAAATTTCTGGCGGCGGGCTTCGGTGCACCAGAGCAGTGATGCGGTGTACCAGACTCAAGGGTTTCTCAAACCGTGGGTGCAAAATGTCGATACGGTTTGTATAGGGACCTCTCGGCAATAAACCGTATTTCACAACCGTCGCCATGGTTTTCTTCCATGCGGTGTGCTGGACGATCCCTGCGGTATACCGTAGGGAAGTTCTGGATTACACCAAAAAATTTCGTTTTTTATTTTACCTCCAAATCATGTTTTCTTCACTCCATTACATAGATCTCAAAAAATATGCGATTTAGACTCGAGAAAAAGTGAATTCCGATACCCGAGCGCAAAGTTATGCCAGTTCGAAGTTTTTGTAAAATTTCTCGCGCTGATAGGTGCGGTACACCGCAAATACCTTTGGTGTACCGCAAAAAAGTTCTCTCCAGCCATTTTTAACTCCGAAAATTTCTACTTTTTCACCCCAAACTCGAACACTTGCATACCTACATACCAAAAACACTTATACCTTCTTTATTACTGCAATATGCATTAAAAACACATAAACTTACTAAAACGAACAAAAACATAAAAAAACATAAAAGAATGTGGGATGTCTCCCAAGAGCACTTTTGCTTAACGTCATTAAGTTTGACGTGTTACCTCGGTGATTATGTATGAACATCACCTACCCAACAATGAATGAGCTTATTAATATTTGGCACGCGAAATTTGAATCCCTTGCCTTTCACTCCCATGAACATCTCAGTTCTATTCTTTGTAGCCATGGATGGTCCCATCCAAGAGTTTTTGGGTGTACGTGCGTCTGGTGGTAATTTGATTTAATATATAGCACTACACTCCTCTGACAATCCATTCATCTCCTCACTTGTATCTCTTCCCGTGCCTAAACGGTGCAAATTCAGACTTAGTGATTCATATTAAAAAGACGGGCTTCAGAGTTAGCGAAACGTGAGAAGTGGGTTCAATAGATTTGGACTTACGATGCAAAAGTCACTGCCTTTTTACTGAAGTGGTGTAGTGCAGTGTGGATTTATTAAAACAGACTTGGGCCCCTTAATCACTTAATTAAGACCAAGTTAGACCTAACCCGTTTTTGAACTCTATATAAGGCTTATTAGACTTCTTAAATAAGTAAACTTCATTATCCTACTTGTTTTTAAGAGAGGGCAAAGCCAACAACGGTTAGAGTAGGGAGCAGAAGAGAAGAAGATTAGTCTTAGACCAATCTTCAATAGTCTGGCATATATGGAGAGAAAGAAATGACTTTGTATTAGAAAATATCATCCCCTGCCCTATAAATACTCTACAAAAAGCTTTAGCCTTATGGGATGAGCAAAAAACTATATTACATCTTAAGAATGACTTTACAAGTCTGAAGGATTTACAAAGTAATCCTTTCCAAGAGTAAATGAGTGGTAATGTTATAAGTGTTAATAACACATTATTAAAGGATAAATCTATAAGTTTAAGGATAAAAGATAATAACTTGATCCATCTAAATGTTAGAATAGAAACAAAAACTAAAAAAAAAAAGTTTTAGTGGATAATGTAATCTTGAAATCTCAATTACAAAGACATGAACCAAATGATCCACCTAATGACCTAATAAGTGGTATAAAATAAATAAATTTATTAGATAGTATAAAATAAAGGATTATTGCCCAAGAAACACCTCAAATTAGAATTAATGCCCCCTCACCTCCGCCGCTTTCTTTTTGCCCATAAAAGGCACTCCTTTTTTTTTCTTTCCTATTTTACCCCCTCACCCCAGCCGCCGTCCGTTTATTAGTTGTTAGTTCGTATACATTGAGTTAGTTATATATATCTCCTCTGTGTCTCTCTCTCTCTCACCCTTGGCAGCAGCAGACAATACAAAAGTGTACGTGCACGAGTGTTGGGAAACATTCCCACTACTCAACATTAACCCACAAGTACAAAAGTGTACTTGCACGAGTGCTGGGAAACATTCCCATTACTCAATATTAGCCCACAAGTACAAAAATGTACTTGCACGAGTGCTGGGAAACATTCTCATTACTCAACATTAGCCCACAAGTACAAAAGTGTACTTGCACGAGTGTTGGGAAACATTCCCATTACTCGCCCTTGGCAGCAGCAGCAGACGGCAGTAGACAACAGTAAGGGCATTAAGGTATATTTACCTTAAGTGCCTTTTATGGGCAAGTGGCTAAGGTGACAGGTGTTTATTGGGCATTCACCCTAAAATAAATTACTATGCTTCTTATAAAATTATTTAAAAAAAAACGAAATCAAAATTCCACAAAACGTACAACGAGGGTCCAAGTTCAATTTTCATTTAAAACTTTCATTAATTACACTAAAACCCCCTCTCATATTTCATATTTATATGCAATACCCAAAACTTCTCAGATCGCTTCATAATTTCATAACTGTCTAGCCATGAGCTCACCAGTACTCTCAGGGGTAAGTCTATACACATATACATATACATACATATATATATATATACATAAGGGATCTGGAGATTTATGAGGAATAAATATCGATTTTTTTAGGGATTTACGAAGTTATGCAAGGGCTTAGCAGTGGTGCTTGTAAGTGGGCACATTGTATTACAGCTTGTACCTTCTGCTGTATCTTATGTTGCTCTAATTCCAGCTAGGTAAATCCGTTAATTTCATATGTAATTTGGTGTAATGCGTGATTTTTGTAAAGTTGGGGGTTTTAAATGAAATTTGGTCTGAGGTGTTTAAATTGCACCATTAGTCCTTGCCTCCGTGATATTGAAGAAATGCGATTGCTCCACCGTGTCTTCTGGTGTTGCCGCCACATCTGTGGTGGTTATATAGTTAAATCACCCTTTCTTCATAACACGGGGTATATTTGCAAATTTCTAATTTCACAGGGACTAAAGGTAAAATTTAATCAGTTACGTGAATGTTAGATCAGATTATATTGAATAGTCCTGATTAAACAGTAATTTAGGGAGGCTTAGGGTGTTTATGCAATAGTAGGGTATATTTGTATATTTCTAATCTCACAGGGACTAATAGTCAAATTTACAAAATTGATTCAGGACAATACCATTTGCTTGGAATCTCATAACAGCTGGATATATTGAACAGTCAATATATGGGGTATGCATATTTTGCTTAAATCTTCAATAACTTCAATAAGTATTTATATAGGGTTTAAATAAATGCATTTACACCCCTGAACTATCCCAAAAAACCTGAAACATCCTCTCAATTATTTTAACTACCAGATTGCTCCCTAAAACTATTTATTTGATGCTAAAACACCCTCTCTGGTGCAAATTTGATAATATAAGGACCTATAGTGCAATTATCTCAGAATATAGGGACCCATAGTGCAATTTTCTCAGAACATAGTGACCTATAGGGAAATTATATCAGAATATAGGGACCTACAATGCATTTAACTTGAAAAATACTAAATTAGGGAACTCTAGTCAATTTGCTCAAATTATGGGGACCTAGAATGCAATTAAATAAAAAACAATTAATTAGGGACCTCTGATGCAATTAAATAAAAAAAATAATATAGGGATCTATAATGGAATTAACTCAAAAAAGTAATAATTTAGAGACCTTTAATGTAATTTTTGCATTATATAGGGACCTATAAAGCAATTAACTCCATTCAACTATTGATTTGATGCTAAAACTCATTGAATGGATATGTTTTAGTGCAAAGTGATCCTTCAGTTATTTGCTTTGATACTCTAGTATAAATATTGTTTAATATAGGGGCCTATAGTGCAATTAACTCAAATTATAGAGACCTATAATGCGATTAAATCAAATTATAGGGACCTATAATGCAATTAACTCGAAAATAATAAATTAGGGACCTTTAATGCAATTAACTCAAAAAATAATATAAGGACCTATAATATAATTGACTCGAAAAGTAATAATTTAGAGACCTCTAATGCAATTTTTGCATAATATAGGGATCTATAAAGCAACTAACTCACAATATAAGGACCTATATTTTAATTAACTTGAAAAATAATGAATTAGGGACCTATAGTGCAATTAACTTAAGAAAATAAGAATAAAGACCTATAATAAAGGAATTAACTCGAAAAGTAATAACTGAGGGGGTGTTTCAGGCTTTTTTGAATAGTTCAGTGGTGTAATGATTTAGAGACCTCTAATGCAATTTTCGCATAATATAGGGATCTATAGTGCAATCAACTACAATAAAAGGACCTAAAATGCAATTAACTAGAAAATAATAAATCAGGGATATCTGATGCAATTAACTCAAAAAATGATATAGGGACCACTTAACTCGAAAAGTAATAGTTGAGGGGGGTATATTAGTCTTTTTTCAATAGTTCAGGGGTATAATTGCAATTAAAACTAACATTATATTTTTTTTTTCTTCAGGTGATTATAAGCACAATTGGTTTACTTTTCCTTGGGAAGCTTCTAGAACCTATTTGGGGCTCAAGAGAATTTTTAAAATTCATTTTCATAGTGAATTTTTTAACTTCTCTGTGTGTTTTTGTTACAGCTATATCTTTTTACTATATTACTACAAACGAGACTTATCTGTAAGTAAATCTTTGCCTTTTTAGTCCTTTATGTTTACCCTTTTCTTGCAATTTAGTCCCTTATCTTGTGTAAGTGTAAAACAACTTTTTAGCCGAATTTCTTTTGATTTTTTTACTAGTTGGTCCTTTTTTGTATTTTTGTTATAATATAACGCGTGCTCAAAAGGAAAATTTTCAAAGAGTCCCTGAACTTTAGGTTATTTGCGGTTTAGTCCTCGGAATTTGGAAGTTACTCGAATTGTCCTCAAACTTTTAAAAATATTGATTTAATTGCACTATCAGTCTCTATATTATGCGGACTACATGTCCCTATATTATGCAAAATTGCACTATAGGTCCCTTTATTATGCAAAATTGCGATAAAAGCTTTGAAAAAATATCGATTTAATTGCACTATCAGTCCCTATATCATGCAAAATTGTACCAGAGGTCCCTATATCATGCAAAATTTCACTATAGGTCCCTTTATTATGCAAAAATTGCACTACAGGTTCTATATTATGCAAAATTGCACTATAGGTCCTTTTCTTATGCAAAATTTGCACTATTAGCCTTGAAAATTTTGCACTATAAGTGTTGGGAAGAATTCGATTTAATTGCACTATAGGTCCCTCTATTATCAAAAAATTGCACTGCATGTCCTTATATTATGCTAAATTGCACTATATGTCCCTCTATTCTGCAAAATTGCACTGTAGGTCCCTACTTATGCAAAAGGTGCACTCAATGTCCCTAAATTATGCAAAATTACATTGCTAAATAGCACTATATGTCCCTATATCATGCAAAATTGCACTACAAGTCCATATATTAGCAAAAATTGCACTATAAGCCTTGGAATAAAGTTAATTGCACTATAGGCCATTTGCCAGTTAGGTCCTCGAACTATACACTTTTAAATAGTGTATAGTTTAGAGACTATTTAGCAAATTTTCCCAAAACTAAAATCCCTTCAAAACTATCCTTTTCCTATTTTCCTATTTTCCTATTGTCACTATTCACTCAAAACGTCACAAAATCGAAACATTAAGGATCAAAATGTCATATTTAAAACCTCAGGGACTAAAACGCAATTTTTTTAATCGCAGTTATCTCCCAATATCCGGTTTCCAAGGAGTCTTATCCGGGTTTTTAGTTGGTATAAAACAAATTTTACCCGATCAAGAACTTCCCATAATCAAACTTAAAGCAAAGGTAATAAATTCAACATTTATAAACCATATCTCAATGAAATGACTAAAATACCCTTCTCTTTATATATAGTGGCTACCTTCAATTGGAGTAATATTATCAATATCCATAAGTTTCTTCTTAGAAGATGCTGTTTCATATCTTCCCACTTTAATATGTGGGACCTACATAGGATGGATTTACCTTCGATACTGGCAACAAAAACCCGAAACTAAAATTAATGGTGATCCTAGCGATGAATTTGCCTTTTCGTCCTTTTTCCCTGAATTTTTACGGTACGTAAAAGTATTATTTTTGTGACCGTTTTGACCTTCGTTTATGCTAAATGTGACCGTTTTACCCCCTCTTGTAGACCAGTGATTGAACCTGTAGCTTCGGTATTTGGAAGGACTTTTTGTGGGAAAAGAGTTGAAGGTGTAAATGATGATGAAGGGTATAATAGTAATACCGGAAATGCCCCTTTACCTGGTTCTGATTCTATTGAAGCGTCTCGAAGAAGGTATAAATTTGGTTTTTAACTAGGGGTATTATCGTAATTTTTGTTTTTTAAACTAGGGGTATTATCGTAATTTTGGGTTTTTAACTAGGGGTATTATCATTCGGTTTTCAACTAGGGGTATTATTGTAATTTTGGTTTTTGATTAGGGGTACTATCGTAATTTTGGATTTTAAGTAGGGGTATTATCGTAATTTTGGTTTTTAACTAGGGCTACTATCGTAATTTTGGTTTTTAACAAGGGCTACTATCGTAATCTTGGTTTCTAACTGGGTTACTATCGTAATTTTGGATTTTAACTGGGGTATTATCGTAATTTTAGTTTTTAACTGGGGTATTTATCGTAATTTTGGTTTTTAAGTAAGGGTATTATCGTAATTTTGGTTTTTAACTGGGGTATTATCGTAATTTCGTAAGGTTTAATTGCTAGACCCCCTTTTATGAGCAGTCTGTTATATCTTTAGTGCTCATTATTTTAGACTATATGACATTTCTGAGAGAACAAAATTTTAAGGACACGTGGCAAAATCTGGAGCAATCTGAGCCCTTGAAAAAAATGTGAGAATTTGAATTATTATTTATCTATTTTAATTTTTGTAGGGAAAGGGGTGCACGTGCACTTGAAGAAAGATTGGCATCTGAGAGGGTGAATTTAGGAGGAAGGGTAAAAGAGTCACAAAAAGATGCTTTAGAGAATGTATAGAGAGAGTTTCATGTACTATGTGTTTGTGTTTATTTTACTGTTTTGAAGAGACTTAAAAAAAAGTTGGGTTGTGAAAGCATTTTTGTTATTGCTACACTTATCATATATATTAAATTGTTTTTCTATAATTTTTTTTCATGGTTTAAAGGGTGTTTTATAACACCCTTATAATAAATTCTTACTATCCAATCAAATCGCAATATCAAACAATATAATGAAATTTATAAGAATAAGAATTAAGAATTATGAATTGAGTTTAATAAACAATAATAACGAATTATTAATCATCAAAAGCACCTAATTATCTTATTTCCTAAACATAGTATACTTTCCTACATTCATCCGAAAAGCATATAGCAAAATTCTTCATACGATCCATTTTTATGAACCTAATACTCTCCCTGTTCACAAATTGAAAAATGAGTATTTTATTAGGTTTGCCTTTTTTCTCCGAATATCGATGAACAATATAAATTGTCTTCAAATATTCAAACAAGCCTGATTCGAGTTTGTATACGTTTTCGTATAGTGGTGGAAGTAGAAACAATTGAGTTGGGTTTGTTCCATGAACATCATATAATACCAAAGATTTGTCATTAGAGATATTTTTCAATGCATACAATTTGTAATTGTAATACAATATATCTGAAAATTTACCTTGGATTAAAGTCCATGAGGTATCTCCAAAAACCTACGTGGTGATAACATAAAACCATGACAATAAAGTCCGATGTTGAGTTTGGATTGGCTGATAAAACAAATTTTCTGATGAAACTGTTTAATTTTGGGAGATTGATTTGAACACGTGACACTACGTGCAAAAGAGTAGCTTCGTTTGAATTAGTTTCTTGTGTAACTAACCAATCTTTGAATGATAAGCAAAACTTATTTCTAGCTTCGGGTAAGAAAATCTTACGAGTCTTGCCTGATGAGTCACTGAAAAATTCTCGTATGTCTGATTTCGATCTTTTTTTTTCTTGCATGAGCCATTGACCTTGGAAACCTAATTGCTTGAGATGTTGCTTATTTGTAGCTGCTCTGAATGAAGAGCAAACTGAAGCAAAAGAATGGTAACTTTCAATTGAATTTAATCGTTCTCCAATTTCAGTTAGAAGATCTTGAGGAAGACTTGACCAATCTACCCTAGATTCTTTTTTCTGATTATATTTGAGAGTGTGCTTGAGTACTCGTTTTGAATAACAGACACCCATTACGTTTGATCTTAGGATTGTTGTGAAATTTGAGGTAAAGTTATGAGATTTATAGGTTTAACCGGGTTCTATATATTAGAAGTACACAATAATTTGTATAATAGCAAAGAGGTTTAGTTGATAGTGATATAATAGCAAAGAGGTTTAGTTGATAGTGAATTCTAAGACTTTTAACGTAATATAAAATCTTAAGAGTTTGTTTTTAGTTGAACTTTTTGTTTAACTAGGAATTCTTGAGGTTTTTTAGTTACCCGGTTGTCTACTTGTTTAGTAATTAATATTTATAAATAAATATTGCTAGGAAATAGTAAAAAATCTAAATAAATAAATAGGGTTATAATTGATTAACGTATTGACACTAATTTTATTTACACATAAAAGTTATTTTATTTCAAAGTTCTTTAAAATAATGGGATTCTAATAGTCTCAGCTGCAAAGAATATCAATTCTTTTTTTTTTTGTTCCAAATCCTTCTCTACTAGTACTCAAAAAATTATTACAAATTTAACCAATTCCCATCGGAACGGTTTCAGTTTTAATTATTTCTTCTAACCTAGATGGGTACGTGTCTAAACACGAGCCTAACATATTGCCACTTAGCTTATATTTGGCTACCCCATCAGCTAGTCTATTCCTATCACGATTAATCCATCGAAAAATAGGTTTACAATCCTCAGAAACAAAATAAACACTTTTAATAATATTACAAATTAAAGGCGAATTAAAATGGTTCCTAAATTCTAAAGGCTTCATCACTTGGAGGCAGTCATTTTCTATTATCACACTTTGAGGAGGGAACTCCTTAGCGAGAAGACAAGCTTTTAACACCCCCAATGCTTCAGCCTCTTTAGGATTTTCCACCTTAACCACCCAAGCTTTGCAAAAGATCACCTTACCTGTAAAATCCCTAGCAACACAAGATATAGCTCCATTATTATCTTTAGTAGCAGCATCACAATTTATTTTTATTAAGTTTCTAGGTGGAGGAATCCACTTAAGCTTTCGATTATTGTTATCCATCTCAGGATTAGTTTCAAACTCAGTATCTCCATTATTACCATTTTTATGCGCCAGATTTATATTTTGATTCTTATTATCCTTCAGTTTAGAAATAACATCATTAGGATAAACTATATTTTTATATTGTTCCCATTCTTTCATAGCATTGTTTAAGCTTCTTAAAGGGTCAGGCTTTGTGCCTTTGTATTTATAAGCACATCTTCCTTTCCATATATGCCATAAGATGACACATATTTGTTCCATTATGAACTCTGTACTAATTCCTGCCCCTCTCCTTTCCTCCAATATTCTTGCCATCCAAACATCTATCTTAGAAGTAGAGTGGTTGCAAGTAATAAGGTGGTAAGGGGAGGCAAACCAAATGGCTCTAGACCATACACAGTCTAGTAGCATATGTTCAATAGTTTCAGTTTCTTTATTACAAATGTCACAAATAGGGTTTAAACCTATTTTCCTTTTGTACACGTTTTCATTTGTAGGTAACAAATGTTTAACTACTTTCCAAATAAAATTTTTAATTTTTGGTGCTACTTTTAGACCCCATATCATTTTCCAGATCATTTTATCAACCTGGTGCGAGGAGGTGGCCTTATCAGTACCTTTATTTTTTTCCTCTCCATCTTTTTTATTCTTCATAATATAGTAACCTTTTTTAACTGAGAAGTTACCATCTTTATCATGTATCCAAAAGGGAATATCTTTCCCTCCAGATAGAGGTATAAATGTGTTGAAAATAGCTTGTGCAATATCACTAGTATACACTTGATTTATAACCTCTATATTCCATTTTCTCTCATTGCTCATCATTAAATCATTTACTTTTTGTAATTCACTTCTATTAGGTGTTATAACCTGGTTAATACCATTTATCCATTTATCAGTATGTAAATTTATAGTATAGCCATTGCCTATTTTCCATTTAATATCATCTTTTATTGCATTTCTTCCACTAATTAGGCTTTTCCAACCCCATGAAGGATTATTCCCTAATTGAGCTTCCATAAAATTAGTAATTGGAAAATATTTTCCTTTTAGTAATTTATATAGTAGTGTATTGTTGTTATTAATCAAATTCCATGCCTGTTTACTAAGTAAGGCTACATTCATAAGATTGAGATCTCGGAAACCAAGACCTCCATCCATTTTACTTTTAGTTATAGAGTTCCAGCTGCCCCAGTGACATTTATTTTTTCCATTACTCCCCCACCAAAAGTTAGCAATTTGTGAAGATATTAGGTCACAAATTCTTTTTGGTATAAGGTATGAGGATAAAAAGTAGTTTGGTAAACTTTGTAGCACCGCTTTTATTAAAGTTTCTTTACCAGCTGAAGATAGGTATAGATTTTTCCAATTTTCCGTTCTTTTTAAGGTTTTTTCTACCAATATATTGAGATCATTTATTTTAGATCTCCCCCATTCTGTGGGTAGACCCAAATAATTACCCAAGTCATTCGTAATATGCATATTAAGCTTATTAGCTAGTACCTTTTGAATATAGTCCGGTGTATTGGGACTAAATTTCACCCCACACTTATTTAAATTTAGTTTCATTCCAGTGGAGAAGCTATATTTATTAATAACATCATTAAAACCATCTATTTCCATCATATTAGCTTTCATAAAGAAAATGCTATCGTCAGCAAATAGTAAGTGGGTAACACTAGGGGCCAATTTAGCAATTTTAATACCAGTCAATATTTGTTCTTCATTTTTATTAGCTATAAGAATAGATAGCATTTGAGTAACAATGCAAAAGAGGAAAGGCGATAAGGGGTCACCTTGTCGTAATCCTCGTTGGGGATTATCTAGTTTAATAGGGGTCCCATTTAATAAATACGAATATGTTACAGACGTAACACACCTCATAATTTTGCTAATCCATTTTTCACTAAAGCCCATATTCTCCATTATTGTTTTTAAGAAATCCCATTCGACATTCTCATATGCTTTTTGAATATCCGCTTTAATAGTGAGGTAATGAGTTTTAGTTCTTTTTTGCCCTTTTATATAATTAATAATTTCATGAGCAACCATCGTATTTTCTTGTATATGCCTTCCAGGTACGAATGCGGATTGATTTTCATCAATAATTACATCCATTACCGGTTGCATTCTATTAACAAGAATTTTTGCTATTATTTTATAAATGAAGTTTGAACAACTAATGGGCCGAAAATGTTTTATAGTGATAGGTATTGGAATCTTTGGTATAAGGGAGATATATGTATGGTTAATTTCCTCCAAACTACCTCCATTATACCAAAATTCATTAATCAGTTTGATAACATCTCCTTTAATATATTCCCAATATGTTTTATAAAAAATTCCTGAGTATCCATCAGGTCCCGGGGCTTTATTTAGCCCAAGACCATCAATAGCTTGAACAATCTCTTCAATAAGTAATGGTTTATCTAAAGATTCATTCATATTTTTATTTATTCTTTTTTTAATAAGATTGGAAATAGAGGTAAAATCTCTATTACCAATGGTTTTGAAGATATTATTAAAATAAGTACTAATTTCGTCTTGTATCTCTATATAATTGTCTACCCAAATTCCATTTTCTTTGGTAATGCTTTTAATTTTATTAATCTTCCTTCTTTCTTTTGTAGCTGCGTGAAAATATGAGGTATTTTTGTCCCCTTTTTTAAGCCATAATACACGAGACCTATTAGCCCAAAAATCCTCCTCTTTAGTCCAAAGAGTTTCTATTTCTTTTATAATATAATGATATTCATCCCAACACTTAGTATTGGGATCATTATATATAATTTCTAATCTTTCCATTTTCTTATCAATTTCCTTCCTAGTATTTTTAAATTTCTTTTTACTCCACTGAGTAAGCAGTCTACTACACTTTTTTAATCTGTTATTGAGCACATTTCTAAAGTGTCCATACCTGTAATTTTTAGTATTCCAGACATTTTTAATAATTTCTAAGCATTCTACCTCTTCAGACCATTGATTTTCGAAGTAAAATCTCCTGTCTTTATTCATAAATGTATCTTTCATAAATAATATTTGAGGAGAGTGATCAGACCCTACAGCTGGTAAAAGTGCAATCCAAGCTGTTGGGAAAAGATTACCCCATTGTTCATTGCAAAAACCCCTATCAATTAAGGTTTTAATCATTTCATCATTGCTTCTCTTATTAGACCATGAGTACTTGCAACCCTTCTGAATAATTTCCTCAAGTTTATTATGTTTTATAAAACCATTGAATTGCTTCATATTTTTAGTAAATCTATTATCTCCTCCTTTTTTATCAGAAGGATTCCTAATGTTATTGAAGTCTCCTATCAAATTCCAAGGTTCATCATTACTAGGTTTGCAACTATTCAGTAAGTCCAAACAAGCTTCTTTATATTGTTCAGTAGGGGCACCATAGACATATGTAGTGAAAAAAGTATTACCATTATCATCTATAATTTTACAATGCATATGATTGCTAGTTTTAGATATAATCTTAACAATCATTGCTGTAACGTTGAGCACCATATATATAAGAACGCCGATTAAAAAAAAAGGAAGAGACGTTATAATACAATGGTTCGAACAACATTTGTCCTTACTCCTTATAATAATAGGATCGAAGAACAAAAACGTAGTCATAAATTTGAGGAATAAGGGATTAAAATGTTGTTTTTTCAAAGGGACTAAACTATCGAATACACCTATTGTTCTAAAAACTGCTAGCATTACTAGGACGATCATGCACCTTCGAGCGCATAGATGACTAAGCGGCCCATTACTCGGAATTTAGGCGGTACTTATATTATTTAATATATAATATATATTACTAATACATTTATTTGAATAATATTTACATCCTAATATACTAAATATAGATAATTTTAACATAAATAATATATATTTAACTATAAAATAATAATAATTAAAGAAAATGTCACTTAGGGTATTGAAAACACACCCCTCTTCTAATTAGAGACCTCTCTTACCTTCTCTTCTTACTAAAGACCTCACAAAGAATTTAACACATGAGACCTAATATTCCAATTACCTTACTACCTTCTTTTGTTTTTTTTCCTATATATATTAAATATAGCATTAAAATCCTAGAAATCTCTCTAATTCTCTCTCCTCTCAGCAGCCACCGACACCACCACCAAGTTTTCTCTCTCCTCTCAACAACCACCCCCTACATCCTCCATGGCCACCCCACCAACACCACACCAGAAGCTAAACAACCACCATAACACCACCATCAACATAACACCACAATTACCACCAAACATCTTCACCAAATCTGACCTAAAAAAAAGGTAAACGTCCGTTCGTGAGCTTGGTGGTGGCCTCCTTCTGCTCTGCTGGAGTGGTGGAGCTCGAGAGCAGCGAACACACCATCTCCAAGCTGCTATCTCGCCGGAAAACTAACGCTGCTGCCATGGAAGAGCAGCGAAGTAGTGGTGGTGGCCTCCTGCGCTGCTGGATCTCCCAACTCCGGCGGTGGTGGAGCTCGAGAAGAAGAAGAATAAGAGCAGCGAACACACCATCTCCAAGTTGCTATTTCGCCAGAAAAACTAACGCTGCTGCCATGGAAGAGCAGCGAATCAGTGGTGGTGGCCTCCTGCGCTGCTGGAACTCACAACACGACGAAGTGGGTTGCGCGCGTGACTCGATCTCCGTCGAAACACTGTGCTGCGGTGGTGCTGCGCGAGTTGCTGCAGCAAAAGCCATTCGCTGAGAAGACAGTTGAGCTTGGTGTCGTCGAGGCTTGTGGTGGCTGACGGCGGTGGTGTCTTGTTCGTGACCATTGCAGCAGCTCCTCGCAGCACCGTCGAGGAGAAGGACCTCCTGATTCGCCGGCGAATGTAGTTTGGTGATGAGGAGTTTTTTTTTCCAGATCTGGTCAAAGCTAGGTTATTTTATTATTTTTAATTGTAAAATGTGTAATAAAGATGAATAAATAAATTTTTTGACTTTTTTATGCTTGTTTTTTTAAAATACTTATCAAATTTACTGAGTACTCCTCAAATTGACTGAGTAATCATCAAATTTACAGAGTACTCATCACATTTATTAAAATACTCGTCTAATTTATCTGGTGTACTCATCAAAATTATCCGGAGCACTCATCAAAATATATAGAGTACTCAATAAAATATATAGAGTACTTAGCAATTTTATAGAGTACTCTCAGTTTTTCCCGATACTCATCAATTTTATCCGATACTCTATGCTTTTTCCGGTGACTGGTGGTCGGAGGTCGGTGGTCGGTGGTCGGTGGTCGGAGGTTCGAGGTAGGTGGGTAGTGGAGAGAGAAACAGTGACATCACACTTTCTTTGTCTTTTAGTGTTAGTAAGGGTAGGAAAGACAATTGTCAAAACAGAGGTCCCTAATAAGAATGAATTCCTGGACCATACTCTATAGAGAAAAAATATGGTCTTCAAGACCCTATGTATAATTCACCCTAATAATTACCTAAAAAATGACCAATTCAAAAAATCTAGTCTTCTTGCTTTGCTCACGCGTTGAAACTCTAAGCCAAGTAGTTTTTTTTATATTTTGCTTATGTGTTGGGTTGTATTTGATTGAATTAGTTATTTATGGGCTAGTACGCTAGATAGTACTCGGGTTGGACGACCTATTAATCTGATTGGATAGTTTATTAATTAGATTATGTATAGACGAACCTTCTAACAACATTAGAGAGAAATATAAGGTGGTTCGAACTTTGAAACGCCTAAGCACAATGCCTATGAAGCCTTGTTTTAAAACACTACCTACACTATTGGCTTAAAATAGGTTGTTAGGTATCATTCTCTTGTTATAGATTTGAAACACTTTCGAAAGAGATCATATCCTATAACATAGACTTCTTAATTATGAGACACGTCTTTAAAGGAGCAGAATCTTTATTTACAAATTCAACAAATGAAAAATCTTGCTGAAAGGTCCTTATAGGAGTATTGCATTCTACTAGACCTCATTAGGTCAATTTTTTAGTCTTGATATCATTATTATATTAGTATAGAGTAATATATCAAATACCTCCTATGATTTGACAAAGAGTCAAGAAGCCCTTTATTATTTTAAAAGGGACAAATGACTCTCTATGGTTTTCTAACTTGTGATAACTTCCATTACATTATAAATTTTAGCAATTCGGTGTAATTCGGTGTAACTCATGACATAAAATATACTGTAATATTTATTAAAGAGGTGAGTTGTCACCATAAGGGCGGGGGTTGACCTTTTTCAAACCATATAGGGTCTTTGGTATTTTACCTCATTATAAATGAAAATACTTTTTTGCCCTACAGTTTTATCCGGAGAGCGTTCAAACACACCATGTGAGGCAAATATTCAAGAATTTTGGAGAAATCACAAAGAAGTATTTGTTCAGGTTGAGTTCATCAGATGATTTTGCAGGTAAACTATCCCAAGGGTTATCATACGCACGTGTTTGAGTTAATTTCACTATAGGTCCCTAAATTTTGCGAAGAATCACGTTATTTCTTTTTCGGTTTGAACATTAAACTTTACTTAGCGTGCATGCATGTAGGGCTGAGCAAGAAAATGGGTTTGGGTAATTTGGGTAAAAAAGGGGGATAAAAAAAAGGGGATTTTGGGTATTTTTAACATTGGCCCAATGTTAACTTGGGCCTAACATTTGAGAAGCTGGACCCGTCCAAATTACCACGGGCCTCTCATTTGCTTCTTAACACGCGGGTTGGACCCGACCAACCCGGCACTGTTCATCAATAAAAAAAAAATACAAAACGTGTGAAATCTTATCCGAACTTTCATTTCTTTCCCTTCTCAGTTTGGTTCCTTCGCTGCTTTTCACCTTCTCTCTTCTGATACACGAAAAAGGCGAACCCTAAGCCATCAAATCTCTATCTTCTCTGCCGATTTCTGTATGCTAGGTGCCTATATCTTGTACTATATTATTATTCTTCTTCTCTTCTCTACCGATTTCTGGGTCAACATTTAATGTAGCCGTGTTTGGTTGTTGGATTCGAGAGCTTGCATTAATTGTGGCCTGAAAAAACCCTCTTTGAGGTCTGATGTAGCCGTTGTTGATTGATTCACTAACGTGTTGCCTTATTCTCATTCGATTAGCCATGGGTTTTTGGCTATATATTGGGGCTTTTTCAGATCGAGAAAACCCACACCATTCCAAGGTATTTCTAAACCCTCTTCTCAATATATTTCTATTTCATTTTCTGTTAATTGTTTTACCCGATTTTAATTTGTTTCAAATCTTAGAGTATATTTTGATGATAAGTTATAATTTATTTATCTTGTCTCTTTTTAATTTGAATGTTTGAGATTTGGATTTTGGTCACTTAAGCGGTATTAAATATTGTTATCTCATATCATGTGGATATCAAATTTTGAATTGACCAACTATGTGGTTTGTTATAATTGATCCAGATTATTAATGTTTCTGTTTTTCTTCTTATTTTTATTGTTGCTTGAATTTATTGTTGGATATCTTTCAAATGTTTCGTAACACATGGCTCTGTCTAATGCTCCAATTTGCTTTGCTTTCAAACCTGTGTTTAGTGGTTTTGAAATCTATTTTGTGGTTTTGGTTTCGATTTTGTTCAAAATATTATTAATATGAGAAACCAGCTCAGTACCTTCACGTTTCAGATATTCTTGTTTACTTGGTAATATTTACTTGTGTATTTTAGGTGCATTTGACATTACACCACCTGGAAATGTTGGATAAAATAGCCTAAGTAACAAATTATTTTGGGTAAGCTAAACCCTTACCTTGTTATCATTGTGTTTTATATAAACTTGTAATGGTAGCCGCCTATTGTAGTGAGTTGCCTACTTGTTTAAAACACAATCAGGTGATGAGGTGTAGTTGGTTTTCCGGGAATCCCGTGCTATTTTCCAACTATATCTGAGGCCGATGAAAGTGTTTATAACACGAGGCCTATGATGATCTACTTAATTATAAGCTATCTGCTATTACAAGCCTGTGATGACACTGTTCTGAGGCTTAAGGGTTAAATTTATTATGTTTAACTTACTGATATATTTCAGAATGATTTTTAGTAACAGGAAAATGGAATTTGAATGCTCCAGAAAGTGATTGTGATGAATTTGAAGTTGAAGCTTTTGAATGTTGATTTTGATTTACTGTGTTGTAATATTTGTAATGAATTTGATTGTGTTGTAATATTTTGGAAGTATTTCATTAAGTTGTACCTTTTCTTTTGTGAACTTGAGTAATTCTAGGGGTTAAATTGCAATTTGCAATAGTTAAGTTGTAAGATTTTATGAATCAGAAGGTATTTTGTGACTTAACTCAATTATATGGGAGAAATTTGCAATTTAAATTAATTTCTTAGCTTTATATTATAAGTGCATTTCATATTTACAGGTTTAATTACCCTTGGGTAAACCCGGGTAAACCCGAGGGTAACCCGTGTTTGGGTAACCCGAGGGTAGGGTAAAATTTAACCCTACCCTTACCCTTCACAAATCATGGACCCGGCTTTCTTACCCTACCCTTACCCTAGACCCCAACCCGGGGTAAACCCGGCCCGTGCTCACCCCTACATGCATGTGCCCAGTGTAAGTCGGATGTTTCAAGATGTTACAAAACATGGAAAATTGGCCTATAAATTAGAGAAGAAAAAACACATTGGCATGTTTAAAAAAGAGGGTAGATCAGTAACAATCATTAAGTGAAAAAAAGTTTCAGAAGTTAGAATGGAAAAGCTTGATTGCTCGGGAAGCCAATTTGGTGGATCAAGAAACATCATTCAAGCAATTTATGGTGATCATATAGCTCAAAATGCCTTTTGGCTAGATAGTTCCACTACAAAACAGGTTGGTCTGCTAATCTTTTTAAGATTGCTTCGGACTCTTAAAAAGTTCCATGATAGTTGTTAG
The DNA here is from genome assembly GCA_029959085.1 of Nemophila menziesii. Lineage (NCBI taxonomy): Eukaryota > Viridiplantae > Streptophyta > Magnoliopsida > Boraginales > Hydrophyllaceae > Nemophila > Nemophila menziesii. The sequence continues at coordinate 40,605,504 of JARWIR010000004.1, read as the reverse complement.
AGCCAAAAATTTCTGTTCGGAGAGGAGGCACCCAATTTTTTGTGAGTTAATTTCACTAAAGGACCCAATAACATGCAAAATATGCATTATTATATAACTATATTAAGCAAGGATTCACTTACTTCCCTCAATTTTAATAAATTATTTTTTAGGCTTTGATTTATTTTGTTATTTGTAACAATCTGGTTGTTTGGGTGATAAAATATTAGTTATTTTGAATAATATGATAGTTATTTTGAAGTTTCCGTTGTTGGATATGATCTAAACTCACATATTTTATTTTGTAACTACAAAGATTGTATAATGTAGTTCAACTGTTGAAAGTGAACTAAAGTGAAGCAGTATTAGATCTTTCGATTTATCACGTTGCTGTTTATCACGTTGCTGATTATTTCAAGCAGTATTAATTATTATATCTTTACTAATTATCCTGCACTTATTCAAGGGTTTAAATACTGTCAGACGGTAGATAACAACTTCGTCCTCAATTCCCAACTTTGTGTTCAACATATTAGTAGATTTTGGTATAGAGTTTGGTACGTGGGTGGTTTGGTACGTGGGTGGTTCGGGCTAGTTTGCGCGCACCACGACTAATCCCACGGGAATATGCAAGCCTCCTCATGCATATTTATAGGTAAATCAGAACCAGATTATCCATGTTTAGGGAATTGTTCGAATTACACCCGTTAGGAAAATGATTCGAATTATGTACCTTTTTAAGTGTTGAAGAAATAACAAGACCCTAACCAATTGAGTTAACTGTTCACAGGACATTCTTTTATAGGGTTATTGTTGATAACATCCTTATTAAACTCTCTAATTATTTTTTTAAGCCTTCAATAATTTATTTATAAAAAAATGCCTAATGAAGTAATTATTTATAGAAAACACCTCCTTTATATTTTTCATACCTTTACTACCCTTATTATTAAATATATTATTTTATTTTAATACAATATTAATTTTAAAATATTAAAACAAATAATAGGGTACTTCCACCACCACCACCACCACCACCACCACGTATTTAATCACCACTACAACCACCACAGCAAGAACCACCACCACAACAACTAATTCCATCATACGCGCGCGCGTCCGTAATTTTTTTTTAAAATCGTCATAACTAATTCAAAAAAAATCAGAAAAATAAAAAATTTGCATTTTTGGATAAAGCAAATTAATATTAACGTCTATGATTCTTTTGGTTTTTTTGGTTTTTTTTGTTATTAATTATTTGTTTCGCAGACACAAAATTCCATGTTTAAAACATAATATTCACTGTTTGAAATAGTGATTTTTTTCGCAGACACGGAATTCCGTGTCTGCGAAAAAAATTAAAAAAATTCAAAAAAATTCCAAAAAAATTCATAGACGTAAATATTAATTTGATTTATCCAAATATATAAATTTTAGATTTTTTAGATTTTTTTAGAATTAATTATGACGATTTTAAAAAAAATTCACAGACGCGCGCATGTGTTTATTAGTTTTTGTTTTTTTTTTCTATTTTTTTTCAAATTATTAATTATAGGGGTAGTTTGGGATAAGACTGTTTTCTATAAAGTATCTTATTGTAGGTACCTTTTTCTAAATAAAGTTTTTTTAATAGACATTAATCTATAATTGACTTTTCTTTTATTAGTGGTATGTTGGGGAGGGGTATATATGTGACATAAGATCAAGGCTAATTCTAAAAGAATTACAGTAAATACATATTTTTAAAATATATTATTTTTTAATATAATATGAACCTTTTTTTACTTAAAAAAGTCTGACCTTCAAAAATCAAGGTTGGAAATCCAAAGATCTTTATCCAGTGAAAAAATATTTATTCGAAATTTGAATGTTGAAAAGAAAATATTATTTCTATTAAGAAAAAATTTGTAAAGGTGAAAAGTAATTCTTTTGCTACAAAAAATGTTTGAACTATGCTCTTTCATATCAATTTTTGATGGTTGAGGAGACCGTTATACAATTTTATACTTTGAAACTATTTTCTTTAGAGTTGCAACGTGAAGGGAATTTCGGGTTTTGAGATTAATTTAATAAACTTATGAGAATGTGTTGATATATTATATAAAATTGGGAGACTTAGAATATGTCACATTAATCGAGAGATAGACATATATGTAATTGAATAAATAAAAAGCAAATAATTTTAATGAATTGATACAATATTCAATATTTAAAAAGATATAACATTATTATAGAAATTTAAAAAGTGACATATCCACGTTTAGGATTGTTCTAGCAATCCCTCAACGATTTGATAGGAAATTCTTTGATTCTTTGGCTATGATTTTCTTTTTTTTGGACGGCTTTGGCCTATGATTGAAAAAGCCAAATTATTAGGGTGCTATGAAATTATGTTATAATGCATGGGGTTTCACATGGTTGTAAATAACGACCTATTAACGTGATTTTTTTAATGTACATGAATATATTGAGTTTTGTGTGATATTAGGGTAGAATTTGAAATTTTAAAAGCCATGAAAGAAACTCTAAATTTTTGAACTTATATAAATAGTACAAAAAATTGTAAAAATATGATACGGATTGTGAAATAGATTTTATTTGGTTGGGTAATGAAATAAAATTTGAAAAAGTAAATCAATGACAAGTTTGAAAAATTTAAGTTAAAAGGTTTTATCTCTATAAAAAATATTTCCAATATCTTTTTATTATTTGAATCCTTATTTATAGAATGATAAGAAAAAGATTTACTAAAATGTTTCATGACTTTTTATTTTTATTTAAAAATTTAGATTCGTTACAAATTTCTAATTTATATAAAATTAATATAATATTATAAATTTTTTGTAATATAGATTTTGTAATTATATAACATTTTATTATTTTTGTAAGTAATTATATTTATTGATTACATAAAAAAGTAATTTATATATACGATAAATATTAATTAATATTGTATTATTATTAATGAGAAAATGTCCCATAAATAATTAAGAGAGCAAAATACTGTCCAATTACATACAACTAAACAAATAATAACTATTTCAAACAAACTTATATCTAATTATAAATATATTCATTAATTTATTATTGGGGCAGTTACCATAACTATTGAAGAGGTGATAATGCCTGTAAAAGTCGTGTCTAATATAAAAAACGTAATAGACAAATAATACACTTCAATTATGTTCATCTCACTAAATTTTTCCACCAAAAAATTTCTAACTAAATTTTCTTGCCATACCAAACTTTTACCCCCAAACAAAATTCCAACAAATAAAATTCACTTCAAATTTTTTTCACCAAACAAATTTTCCACCAAATTTTTATGTTGTTATTTAATGGGAAAGATTCCACCAGAATACTTTTGGTTTATGTTGTTTGGTGGAAAAATCCCACCAAACAAAACTGATAGTCAGGATCCCACCCGAAGTATTAACTTGTTATTCTACCTATTATAATTTAATAAAAAGATATAATATAGTATTTACATGCCTGAGTTATAGATTTCCTTTAACTATAGAAAAATCTATTATGTAAGATGATCAGAACCACAGAGTTGCTAGCTGATTTTTTATTATTACTTTATTTCATGTTTTTTTAATACAATGGAGGTCTTAAGACCGCTTTATAAAATAACTATTACATATCCATGACCTCATTAACTTTATTTCATGTTAACTGCTACTTTTTTTATAATAATTTAGGGGTATGTATAGTTCTAATATGTATTCATACAAAAATTGACAAAAAAAAGTTACAATATAGAGTATAGACATTCATTTCGCACCAAAAAACATTTAGAATCAAACAATACAAAGTCTCTATGTTAGCACTTCTAACATAGATAAGTAATAAAAGTAGGGGTTTATGTTGTTTTGTGGATAAATCCCATCAAAAGTTGTTTGGAGGGACAAATCCCACCAAATTATATTTGGATAATTTCGGTTTATATGGTTATTTGGTGAATCAAATTCTATTAAATTTGTTGTCCTTATAGTTTTTCTTTACAAACTTTCCATATTCCCCCTCTTTGCTTTTCGAAACTATTATATACTATACAATCACAAATCATGTCAATCTCTCGCTCATTTAGTAGTCAATCCAGTAGTTTTGCAAATGGTATGCAGATTCTTTTCTAAATGATTCGGATATTAATACGTTTATTCAAGTTGTAAAGATTAGCGTAATATATTCACTTGGTTAAAATCATTTGAAATTGAATGAGAAATTGAGTCATGTAATTTGGAGAAATTAAAAGAAAAAAACAATATATGTTATTTTAAAAGGGTCTGGTGGGGTTTGAACCTGGACCTTTAGCTTTGTTGGGCTTTTGGGCCTTAGGTTCATACCTTTGTTCATACCATCTGGACCAGCCCAAGTTTTTTGGTCTTTTAAGTAAACGTTGTATCTTAAATTAATACAACGTAACTCCAAAATGAAACATCACAACTTTTGGCAAGCCACCTTTTCATTTTCTATAAATAGTTGGCCAACTAAACCATTTTCTTCATTCATTTTTCAAAGCATTAAAACTATAAGAGAGAGATAGAAAGAAGCAGCATTATTAAGTTCGTTGAGATTCTTAAGAATTCGTGTGTCAGTTTCTTTTGAATAGTTTTGTCGTTGTATCCTGGAGGTTGAAGCCAGCAAACGTAAGACACCTGTACGTGGCCTAAATACCTTAAAGACATCAGATCCAATCCGAGCCTCGACAAGTAAAGTTATTTAATTATTTACTTTTATTTTATTTCTGCATTAGTTCCTATATTGTTTCACTGGTTTATACAAATAAAACACAACAATTTAAGGTATTTATGATTCACGTTGTATAAACCAGAAAATATTTTCCTTTTATGTTTTTATAAACTTTACTTTTGAAAAATTTCTGGGTCTGTGTATACAGAACATAAATATTACATTCTATTTCTTTTCTCTAATTTTGATTTCTAGGCTTGTGTATACATGCTAGAAAATTACTTGCTTACTAACGTCTTATTTCTGCCTCATACCGGACATGGGCAAAATTAGTGAACAAAGTGAAAACACTTAATTTTATGTTGTAATATTAGTGTGTTTTTTAACAACTAATATTAATTTTGCTAATATCTGCATACTTGTCGAACCTTGCGGTTTGAAAATTTTTCCTGATTCAAATTTTTTTTCATTGATTGAGATTCTCTTTTACGTGAATTGATTATCTCTTTAATTTCTTCGATCCTCTACAACAAGAATATAAAAACTTGGGGGACTAACAAGAATATAAAAACTTGGGAAATTAAAATTCATTTCGTCGTAAGATATAATTAACTTTTGTGTTATCTCTTAGTGAGACTTTATTTATGGGAAATTTATCTATATCATAAGTAGTTGGATTTGGAATCATTATTCTAATAATGACTTCTGGAAAAGAGTTGAGTCTCAATAACGTTCTCCATCTGCCTGCAATTAGAAGGAATCTAGTTTCAGGTTCGTTATTGAGTAAGAATGAATATAAACTAGTATTTGAATCTGATAAAGTTATTTTCACTAAAGGTGGGATATTTGTGGGCAAAATGTACCTAGTGACGGTTTATTTAAGATGAATGTAATGACCGTAGTACCTACCAAAAATGTAACAGAGAAAGTAATATGTGTTTGACTCACCTAATTATGGTAAGATAGATTAGTACATATTAATTTTGGTTCAATAAATAAGTTAGTAAACGTCGGGTTATTACCTAATGTGAATTTCAATTCTCAAAAGGAATGTGAAGTATGTGTTGAGTCAAAATTAACTAAAACCTCGTTTAAATTTATAGAAAGGACTTCGGTACCTTTAGAGTTAATTCACAGTGACATCTGTGACTTAAAATTTGTGAAAACTAGAATTGGGAAAAAGTATTTCATAACGTTCATTGACGATTGGACAAGGTATTATCAAATATACTTGCTTCGAAGTAAGGATGAGGCCTTAGAAGTATTTATGCAATACAAAACTGAAGTTGAGAATCAACTAAATAAAAAGATTAAGAATCTTAGAACAAATAGAGGAGGAGAATATGTGTCTCCTTTTGAGGAGTTCTGCGCCAAACATGGAATCATCCATCAAACCACGACCCCTACTCGCCTCAACAAAATGGGATTGCTGAACGCAAGAACCGCATGTTGAAGGAAATGATGAATGCCTTGCCGATTAACTCAGGGTTACCACCGAACTTGTGGGGAGAGGCTTTGCTCACTGGAAACACATTAAGGTACCACACAAGAAGGTAGAGAAAACTCCATACGAATTATGGAAAGGAAAACCACCTTCCTTCAAATATTTTAAAGTGTGGGGATGCTTGGCAAAGGTAGCAATTCCTGCTCCTAAAATGGTCAAAATAGGACCAAAGACCATCGATTGCATCTTTATTGGATATGCTCACAACAGTGTTGCATATAGATTCCTGGTACACAAATCTTGTCATGATGACATTCACGTCAATACGGTGATTGAATCAAGAAATGCACATTTCTTTGAAACAACCTTTCCGTACAAGACCACACCAGAATCTGGTCCTTGAAATGAACACGTGATGAAATTCAAGAATCAAGAATCATTGCCAAATGAAGGATAACCAAGAAGAAGTAAGCGGATGAGGACCTATACGTCTTTTGGTCCTGACTTTCTATCTTACATGCTAGATGACGAACCACAAACATTCAAGGAGGCTATGTCAAACCCTGACGCCCCATACTGGAAAGAAGCGGTATATAGCGAGATAGATTCCGTTATGCAAAACCATACATGGGAACTAGTGGATCTCCCTCATGGAAATAAACCACTTGGATGCAAATGGATATTCAAGAAGAAACCAAAGACCGATGGGTCTATTGAAAAATACAAGGATCGCCTTGTTGTAAAAGGTTATAGTAAAAAAGAGAACTTGACTATTTTGATACTTATTCTCCAGTCACGAGAATATCATCCATTCGAATGTTAATCACTATAGCTTCAATATACAAGCTCGAAATACATCAAATAGATGTAAAAACAGCCTTCCTAAATGGAGAACTAAATGAAGAGATATATATGGATCAACTTGAGGGTTACGTAGTTCCAGGTTAGGAGAAACAAGTATGTAAGCTTGTTAAATCTTTATATGGTTTAAAACAGGCACCGAAGCAATGGCATGACAAATTTGATAGATTCATGATCTCGAATGATTTCAAGATCAATGAATGTGACAAATGAATTTATGTAAAACGAAATGAGATAGGATATGTAATTGTACGTTTATATGTGGATGATATGTTAATCATTGGAAGTAACAATGATGTGATTACATTCACCAAAAGGATGCTTTCAAGTAAGTTTGACATGAAAGATCTAGGCCTTGCAGATGTTATTTTGGGTATCAAGATTCTCCGAACATCTGAAGGTATTATACTATCTCAGTCACACTATATTGAGAAAGTATTAAACAAATTTAGTAATGGCGACATATATCGCCAAGACACCTGTTGATGTAAATTTACATCTTGCTAAGAAAACTGGTGATATGATCAACCAGTTGGAGTACTCTCGGATTATTGGGAGTCTCATGTACTTAACGAACTGCACTAGGCCAGATTTAGCACATGCAGTAAGCAAGCTAAGTAGGTTTACACATAATCCAGGAAAGAACCACTAGATTGCTATTGTAAGAGTTCTAAGGTATCTTAGATACACTATGAGCGAAGGGCTGTTGTACACAGGATATCCAGCTGTATTAGAAGGATACAGTGATGCAAACTGGATATAAGACTCCACCGATTCAAAATCCACAAGTGGATTTGTCTACATGTTAGGAGGAGCAGCTGTGTCTTGTTAATCCACTAAGCAAACGTGCATAGCTAGATCCACTATGGAATCTGAGTTTATAGCTTTAGACAAAGCTGCTGAAGAAGTCGAGTGGCTTCAGAATTTCTTAGAGGATATTCCTAATTGGCCAAAGCATGTGTCAGCTATCTGCATACATTGCGATAGTCAAAGTGCCATTGGTAGGGCACTAAACGAAATTTATAACGGTAAGTCTACACATATACGTCGTAGACACAATACCTTCAGACAACTGCTCTCAAACAGAGTTATCACAATTGATTATGTTCGATCAAAGGATATATAGCGGATCCACTGACCAAAGGTCTACAAAGAGAGCACGTGTGAGTGTTGTCAAGGGGAATTGGTCGTAAGCCTACGAAAGCTGAGTTGCCATGACGGGAACCCTAACTAGCAGAGTGGAGGTCCCACGATCTAGGTTCAAAGAGAAAACTGAGTCGTGAAACTGCAACTTGGTGCGACGCACTGTGGGGAGACGTCCCCAAACCATTCCTAGGACAAAATTAATTAGTGCTAGTTGTGAAAGTGAAGGATAAGTTAAACTTTTAATGGTTCTTTGATGTCTCCTTAATTGTTCTTATTTTCGACCCTTAGGAGACATCATTTTTGGTGTTTATTTAATCAATTTGATAGACTTTTGGACTAAATATGCAATAATATGATTTTCCTCTTTTATTTCTAGTATTTTTAATTTATTAAGCTTTTGCGCGTAATATTGGTATTTTTAGTGTAAAGTTTACAGGTTTTAGATGTTAGCTAGAAGAGGAATCCAAGGAGAAAGTCAAAGATCGAGATATAGAGTCAAGACTTGAAGACAAATCCCGAAGATATTATTTTTAGAGCTGAAAATCCATTTTCCAGGCCATAGATTACTGATTTCGAGGTGCTTAAGCGATGATTTAGCCGCTGACCTTTGAAGAGAAAACATTCCTTATCGAGTTACGGAACTTTAGCAACTGGAAGGAGGTAAATCGGAGTCATAACGCATCGGGAAAAGCCATTTTAGTGAAGGCATATCAGCAGTTACGGGATTATTTGAACAAAAAAAAAGTTATGGGATTTTGGGCTAAGTTAGTGGACTTGGGCCTTTTATATTTCATTTAATTAAAAGCCTAGGTCCAAGTCCGAATTTGCACTTATAAAAGGAGGTCTGGACTTCTATTTTTCATACAATTCACATTCTGCAAGATTAAAAAACACCAGAGAGAAGCAACTGAAGGAAGAAGAAGAAGCTACAAGAGCTGGAGAGGGTCTATATCTCCGTTCGTAGTCATTCCTATTCCGGAAATTAGGTTCTTTTATCTTTTAATTTTGTAACCAATATGAATTCCTTTACATTTAATTTAGTTTTTCTTTTTAATATGAGCTAAGCTTTTCATAGTGCTTGAGAACAATTAATGAGTGAATCCCAATCATATTGAATAACGAATGTTGAATTTGGGTTTCTGTTAAATTAAACTAGATTGTGTCTTTTACTCTTTTCGATAAATTGAGAATATTTACTGTTTTTAGCGTCATGAACTAGGAACAGGTGTTAGTATTTAGGCTATTCCAATTAGTGGCGATTGGATCATCCTGACGGAGGGTTTAGATACAGAACCATTTATTCAATCTAGGATAGAAGCTATTGATTCTGACGAACTTAGCTAATCCTAGGGCCAATGAGGTAATAAAACTTAAACATCCAAAGGTGGATCATATTTACCCTGACGGGACTAGTGACACTCTAGGATCGCCTTATAGTCCACCCTGACGGGGGTATAAGGAATTTAGAATCCCGACCATTGTAATTGACCAATTTAGCCCTTAAACAACATAAGTTAGGAAATAAGATTGGGAGGATCCTTGCGTTCTCAAGTGCTACATCTCATATTGCGTTTTACATCATTTTACTTGCGTCTTAGCTTTTACTTGCATTTATAATTTGTTTTTCATTCAGTAGCTTTAATCACAAAAACCAAACAAACATATTACTTTTATTTGTTTTCATAAGTGCATCAACCATTAATAGATAAGCATTGTAGTCAACCATCCCGTCCTTGGAACGAATCTGTTTTATCAGTTATACTACTTGGGACAACCGTACACTTGCGGTTGTGGTTCGATTATTATTTGCATTTATTTAGAACACACAAAGGACCACCATTCTTGTATCTTAGATAACATAAGATAGAGTAATGCAGAATACTCTCGACAAGAGACCACCTATGTGAATAACGTGGGTAGGGCCGCCCTACGAGAATTTTTCAAAGGCGAAATTCTCCGACAGTTATTCATGAAATACCAGGAGTTGTCCAGGGCCATAAATGGACACACCCGTGAGAACCAAATAATGTTTGGAAGTATACTATGAAAGTTCTATTGTCTTAGTTTACACAAAAGCTGAATAGTTCAAGACATCACGTTCACTAGTTAGCAAGTAAATCCAATAGCTCTTACTACAGAAGGTTCAAGGCCAAAAGCTACCTTTCTCGATGTAGTATTCTTCTACGCTTCTCTCTCGCTCTTTCTCAAGTGTTTAGCATTCTTTTGCATAATTTTTTTAAGGTGGTAGTCAATTTCCATTCATGTGGGGATTGTTGGACAAATGGGATTCTACCCAAGTGTTGACCATGTTACGATGTTAGTCGGTGACTCAATTTAATGAAATGATTAAGATATTAATACGTTTATTCAAGTTGTAAAGATTTACGTAATATATTCACTTGGTTAAAATCATTTGAAATTGAATGAGAAATTAGGTCATGTAATTTGGAGAAATAAAAAAAAACAATATATGTTATTTTATTTCTTTTTGTTATAAAGCATAGAAAGAAAAAAAAGGGTCTGGTGGGGTTTGAACCTGGACCATTAACTTTGTTGGGATTTTGGGTCTTAGGTTCATACCTTTGTTGGGCCTTAGGTGGGGTATGAACTTGGACCATCAGCTTTGTTGGACTTTTGGGCCTTAGGTTCATACCTTTGTTCATACCATCTGGACCAGCCCAAGTTTTTTGGTCTTTTAAGTAAACGTTGTATCTTAAAATAATACAACTTAACTCCAAAATGAAACATCACAACTTTTGGCAAGCCATCTTTTCATTTTCTATAAATAGTTGTCCAACTAAACCATTTTCTTCATTCATTTTTCAAAGCATTAAAATTATAAGAGAGAGATAGAAAGAAGCAACATTATTAAGTTCATTGAGATTCTTAAGAATTCGTGTGTCAGTTTCTTTTGAATAGTTTTGTCGTTGTATCCTGAAGGTTGAATCCAGCAAACCTAAGACACCTGTACGTGGCCTAAATAGGTGGAACAAGCTTTATTTGGGTTAGGAAAGGTGTTAGGATGACAAATCTCCATGTGGGTATGATAGAATCAAGGTTTGGTGATGTGGGTTCAAGGATTTTTAGAAGAAGATTTTGAAATTCATGGTTTTGATTCTTGGTTTCTAGGTGTTTTGATATGAATTGGGTGCTTGAATATTCTTTGTAATGATGTAGGGAAGGATTTGGATGTGTTTTCATGGTGATTTGGTGGTGTTTTGATGTTTGGTGAAGGTTTGTTGAAGCTTTAATGGAGTTGGGAGAGTTTTGGAGAAGAGAAAGAGGATTTAGGTTTATAAAATTCGGAATAATGGCTTCATACCTCCTTTATACATTCAAATCATTTCTTTCTCTCTCTGGCGGCGCGTGCGGACCATGCCTGCGGACCAGGGGTGTATCGCGGGGTACACCGCAGCATCTGATGCTCGAAATTTTTTACCCACTGGATAATACCCGTGGTACGACCCGTGGCACGCGTTTTTGGCTCGCGGACCATGGTGCGGACCATGGATGTACCGCAGGGGTACCCCGCGCCTTCTGATGCTCCTTCGTCAAAATACCCGTGACACCTACCCCGGCAGCGGCGCCAAAAACTTGGTGGGGGTAAAAGTGTGATAAATAAATAGATAATTAAAGATAATAATAAAAAGCACACACCCTTGAGAACCACGGGACTCACTGCAAGTATCACAGATCGTTTGCAAGTTTTAATGATAAGTCAAGTTCGTTCGCAGGGATTGTATCCATTAGATCTATTTGTATTCAATAAGCGTAGATGAATTTAGATGTTTCGAATAGAATATAAGACAAGATGAATAAATATCTGATATTAAATAAACAAATATGAATGCAGATAAATAAATATGAATGTAAGTCTAATAGATTAGGGTCACTAATATGAGTCTATTTTACTAAGTTGTTATTCTAACCTGTCACAGATTAAGCATTATATATTAACCAGGATTCTAAATTCTACCTAGCCTTTTCTAGGCTTAGGAGCAACCTCTCCACTACCAAGGTCTTGGGTAATGATTGGTGATTAAATCAAACCTTTATGGCTATCTAGTTAGGCAAATGATCAAAACTAGACGATTATGTGGTGTTGTCAATAACTAAGAATAATCCTAAGATTGACCAAATCTAAGGATGTAACAATAAGTCAAAACACATAATAACAATATACGCCAAGCTCAATCAATTAAAATAACAAATAGTATTAATGAATATAGACAAAATAATAACCCAACAATTAAAAGTAAAACTTACAGAATAAAAGCTTAGAAGCATGGTTGAGCATAAATCTATAGATAATTACCCTAAATATAGAGAAGGTGAGATGTAGAAGAGGAGTTTGTCACTCTCCAACTTCTTCTTCTTGTCTTCTTCTATAGGTCAGCTTGCTTCTTGGATGAATAGCTTGATTCTAAGGATGAATATTAAATATAAGGACTAAGCTATTATTTAAAAGTGAGAAAATACAAGTAAGAACTAAGCCTAAGCTTGAAACTGAGCAAGGACATGTGCACAATGATAAGAGGGTGTATTTATAGGTGTCTTGGAAGCCCTAATTCGTTTTCTTGAAGGAGAAGTAAGTGGTGGACTCCAAGCCCAACTCAAATTCGTATGGAAATAAAGATAAATTCTGCTGATTTGTTTTGAGCATATCTTCTTCGTTATTGGTCGGTTTTTGCTCCATAATATACCAAAAGAATCCTCAGCGAATTCTCTACGTCCCTATGAAAGGAATTTACCAAAATCGGCTTATTTCTTGGAGTAATCACCACTTCTTTAGGCGTGTGCTGCAGAGTTCAGATTTAGGCAGCTTTTCCTTTTCCATATTTTTAGCTTTTGTTTCCTTATCTCCAATTACCATGCTAATCTCTTTCCATAAGTTGTAGTCTTTGACTTGGACTCTAATTAATCTCCATAATTATCTTTAAAGCTTCACACTAAATAAATAATTAAACCCAATATGCTCTAAAAATAATAATTTACTAAATCAAGACTCAAAATAGGAAAGTGCACTATTTCTCAAGAAATTCGACTAAATGACTTCCTTAATCACTAAAAATGATGTCTCATCCTAATATAAATCTATCACAAATGAGGAGACATCAGCAAGGGTGGAAAATATTGAACTTTACTCTTGAATGAGTATATTCTAACTTCTTTCTTGTGTATGTTTGGTTTCATACTGGATTGGTTATTAGTATGGAGTATTTTAGAGAGGAAACAAAAACAAGTAAAAATATCTATAAATATAAAATAAATATTAGTGAAGTTACTCTCGATTTTTAAATAAATAACAATAAGCCTATATATAATATGTCACTAATTTTTTCTGAGTAAAGAAAGATATAGTCCATGTCTTCACATATGGTTCGTGAAACTATTAAGTTGTTCCATTATTTCGGATGACACTATAATCTAAGAAGAGGTGTTTTCTAGTTTCTCTATTGAAATGACAACATATATGACTTGAATTAACAAACTACACAATACAATTATACTTTTAGTGATAATTTTAGCCAAAATAATTTTGTGACAAGTTCATTTTGATTGCCACTCGAATTTTCCACAACTAAAGAGCTCCCAAAAAGGGCTCCTCCAAAAGGATATAGAGTGAAGGTATAAAATATAAAATATTCTAGAATTCTTATGGAATGTTAGGAAACTTCACCAGTAATATGACCACAGTAGTCACACCTTTATTCATATCATAATAATTTATTAATTTATGCAAGAATAGTACAATAACATACTTCTAGACGTAATTGCTAAGTTGGTATACTTTGAAGTAAAAATTAAATGTATAGTCCAGGTTCTATTTGGGTGATATCCACCCTTATTAATAAGTTATCTCCCAAGAATTAGATACAAAATATACAAGTTCTTTTGAGTTTTGACAATAACTTCCCGCATGTCAAAATTTTAATGAGTTACCGACATTTTATTATATTTGCTGTTCGAGTAATGGAGTAATTGGATATTTGTTCAAATGTGTTAAGCATTAATGTTATCCTAGTTAAATATTTAAATTTTTTTTTCTCGAAAACCTTGCTTAATTTGGTATTGGTTGATGTATGATATTTTGAACAATACAATTGCTGATAAATTTTAATATGGACAAACAACTGTAGGAACTGTTGTGAAAATCGATGATGATGTTAATAAAATTGTCTATGTTGTTATATATGCTCTTAACTTGGATAGTTACAAGGTAAGTTACTTCATTCCGTTATTTAATGATCTAATTTTCTAAATCTCAATTATTAAAATCAAGACCAGAAGTGTATAATGGAGCTTAAGTGTTTTCTCCTAAATTCATGCATGGAAAAAAACGCGTTATCTAATTTTGAAATCAATGCTTGGAGAACAAATGAGGAACTCAAGTGTAATATGCCGAGGAAAAAGAGGATCGTCTATACAGTTTAATTATTTCTCCAATTCACTACTCGTCTTTGTCTTTATAGTCTTGGCCGAAATTCTTGTTAACTGAGCTCAATTTTAAATTTGGTTACTCGGTTTTTATGCTTGGTCTGCCATAGACATCACCATGTAATTGCTAATATAGACATACCATAGGCTAAACATCTGTTTTTGTTGTAATTTGAACCGTGAACACAACATAGATGAGAATGTGATGAATGATTATTGACACCCACTTCTTTAAATCAACATTCTCTTGTCCCACACTTGCTTTTACTACTTATCTAGTCTTCAGATGTGCGTAAATTGTGTAGCTTAAATTGCATAAATTGCGGTTGTTCACATTGATCAAGCTGAAATAAGCATTAGTGACTCTCAAAGCAACGTAAACAATTTGTCATGTGGATATTCATTTGTGAGTTGATATGATAAGTATAATACTTGCGCTATATTCATAATAATTTTAGAGATTAGATATCAAGCTAAATTGAAATAATCTCTGTCCAGAAAAAAAAAAAATTTTAAGGACCAATATTGCAATTAATTGTATGTGAAAAAAAATACAGAAAACCACTAATCTATTCCGATACAATTTGGCCACTGCTCTATCTACTCCAAATGAATACAATTAAATTATAATCATCCCTTGTATTAATCAAAGTTACATATACGTTAC
Source organism: Nemophila menziesii (assembly GCA_029959085.1). Taxonomy (NCBI): domain Eukaryota; kingdom Viridiplantae; phylum Streptophyta; class Magnoliopsida; order Boraginales; family Hydrophyllaceae; genus Nemophila; species Nemophila menziesii. Next base: position 40,590,274 of record JARWIR010000004.1, on the reverse strand, counting down.
TATCTATTGGTTACTAAACAGGCCAATGCCAATTTTTATCCTCAAATTCCTCGTTTGGGTCCTGTTATTTGCCCAAAATAGGTTGTTTTAAGAAAAAACTCCAATTTTAGAAATTGCAGAGGTAACTGGTGATGGATAATGAATAGCTTACGGCAAGACAACAAACAAAAAACTAAAGAATTATAAAGGTACAGGGTTTGAATCCCGAAGATAGAAGAAAGTTATGAAGATTATTGGTCTAAGACTCTATTTTCTCATCCATGAGGTCCAGGTTTGAAACCCTTCCAGAACACCTAGTTCTGACTTGCCTAGAGCATGGTTGTATCCCCGGAATATGGATACTTAGATAGTGATGGAGGTGGTATAGATACTTGTCCTTAGGTAGATATGGGATCCAAAAAGTAATTTTTTTAATATATATATATATATTAACGTAATTTTTTTAAGTAATTAAATTTTAATTTTTCATATAATATTAGATTAAAATATTTGATTGTAGTGTGATGATTAATCTGGTTAATAGCGTATACATTTTATCTTTCTATGATATTTTAAAAATATGTATTATTTATTAGATTTTGTATAAATATATTTATAAATTCGATAACAGCACAAAAAGTAAAATCTTATTGTTTATGATAAAAAAAGATCGCTTATTTTTATAATATTTACTTATCAAATAGGAAAATAAAAAAAAACTAAATCTTCATAATTATTACATTTCACTACACGATATACTTTTTGATGAATTATATACAAAAAACTAAATACCAATACATATGGACAATAGTTTGAAGTGCATGTGTTTAACTTCAAATTGAACCCATTATATTAGTAGAAGTAATTTGTACTAATAGTTAAATAAAAGTCACAAGAGTTGTAAAAAAAAATGTATTACATTAAAGTGTAAATGATATTAGAGCAAGGAAATAATAGCGAGACTAGAAAATTTTGTCTATGAATGTTCGAGGAGAACACCTCTCATATTTCTTTTAGCATTTGGTTTGTTTTGCTCTTATAGAATAATTTGAATGCCTTTAAACTACTTCTTGAAATGACACCTCGTATTTCCAAAAAATAAAGTTAGATATCTCCCAAACTAACAACTTATTAAAAGATTACGTAAAATAATTATGAAGTTGTAGAATTGTATGATATCTTGTAACTATATTCCATTATTTTAAGTCATAACACCATATATTTTATAAAAAACAATACAATATATAAATAAAATATATATTATGATACATAAGTATTATCGTTAACATATATAAACTAGTATTTGATTGGTAATGGTAATAATTCATAATATAAATATCTGCTTACAAATGTTTAATGTTATTCATCAAAGAAAACATTACCAAAAATAGTTAATTTATTTAAATATGAAAAAGTAACTATCAAATATTAATATTTTTATGATGAAATACATATTTCTAAAAATATTTATATTTAATATTTAATATTTAGTATTTTATATTTATAAGTTGACATATATTCTCTATGATCTAAAGTAAATATGATTTATACTTCATATGGTGTAATTGAAGGATTATTTGATTTCCCTTATTTTTTTTAAAAAAAGACCCCTTTTTAGTACACCATCATAGACCCCCCTTTAGTACGCCATCATTCACGGAAAGAGTCACGAAATTTTGTCAGGGACCAAATTCGGGAAAAACGTATTGAATTTTTTACTCCGATTTATTTTCACTATAGGTCCATATATATAATATGCAAAATCTCTTTATATGTTCTTATAATCTGCAAAAATTGCATTATAAGTCTCGAGATAATTTTTTCAGTTAGTTACGATATAAGTTCTTATATTATAAAAAACAACCTATATTTGATTATTTAAACTTATTTATATAATTAAAATTATTTATATAATTAAAATAATTATAAGTTTAATAAGATAATTTTCAAGAATTAGGAGATTATGAAAGATTTTATATACTTTAAAGGTTAAAAAATTATAATATCATTTTTTAAGGTAAGATTTATTTTATCTAGAAAAATGAGGGGACCATGGACCCGTGGAGATAAGGGGGTTCCGTCGAACAATTATAATACAAAAAGATACAATATCTCTCTGATAGAGATAACCGGTACGCCGGAATATCTTTTTAACGCCAATATTTTCCTGTAATTGATTGCTTTTCGATTACGTGTAAGTTTCGTTCTTGTATTTCTTTTATTGTAATACACAGTTTTATTTTAATCGAAATATATTGTTTTTGAATTTTCATTTCTATGGTTTTAAAAACAGTGTTTTATAACTTTTCTCATGTTTGTTTGATGTATTCCTGAATATTTTTTAAATTGTCTTTGATTTCTTAATATCGACACCTTTATTTCAGCTTTCACATTTCAAGAAAGTTTGAACGCTGTAAACTTTGCTTGTTAAGAGGTTTAATTAAGTGACAATATCCTTTTGCTCAATATGGAATATCACTACAAGAAAGGTTATCTTTAGTAGCAAAAAACTTTACCATTAAAAGGTTTAATTTTGCCGCTATTTGTTCGTCGCAATAAGTTCGTCTCTAAAAACACCTTTTGTAGTAAAAAAATTTTCTCTATTGAATTTATCTTTAGCGGCAATTATTGCCGCTAAAAATACAATTAGAGGCCATTTTAGTGTTTAAAAATATCGGTAGAGGCCATTTTAGTGTTTAAAAATATCAGTAAAGGCCATTTTAGTGTTGTCGCAATATATCGTATCTAATGATACTATTTGTTGTACTGTATTGCATACTTCTATTTATGCATTAGGTTAAGAATTCTGCTAAAGTGAAGGAGATCATGAAAATGATTTTATATTTGGGAAACACATCAAATCAAGAAATTGAAAATATAAAATTTATGCAACAATTTACTGTTTCAGCCTATTTTCGATCTCAATATGGAATATTCCTTGTTTTTTTCAGAGGTTAATGTGTTCAAAAGGAACCTTTATAGTAAATTGGTGAGTATATGTTATTTCTTGAAAATATGAGGATTGTTTTAATTTTTTTTCTATCGTATAGTTGAGGGGTGATTTTCTTGGATGGACTTTTTAAGACCACCAAAGATTTGAAGCCAGTCGAGGTAATTAACTATTTACTCTTTGACCATTTTTTCATAATTGAGGATCATCTAGGTAATTTATCTGAGAGGAATTTTCAGTAATATCACTAGTTATTTATCTCTATAGGCATCTGATGATGTGGAAACTCATTTTATATGTTTCTCATGTGTAGATGAGTTTTCAGTTTAAGTTGAGTATTCTTATTCTTTTTGTGATTTCAGGAGAATTTTATGAGTTTTTTTTCTCATCTTGGATACTTTTGAGTTAATTGCACTATAAGTCCCTACATTATACAAAATAACCTGTATAAATATAAATAGAGTGGCATACCTGAATAAATGCTAGTTTTCATTTATGAGTTTATTGCACTGTATATATTTTTAATTAATTGCAATATAGTCCCTATTTATACAATAACATGTATAGTCATCGTATAGGTACATTGATGATCTGATATTTTTCTTGATAGCATTATTATATGCCTTGTAATTTGTTCTCTGTAAGTGTTTTTCCCTATAATTTGCTGATGAAAAATCATAAACTTAATGTCGGGACCTATGGTGCAATTTCATTTAAATATTATAGGGACTTGTAGTGTAAGTTTGCATAATATAGGAGCCTGTAGTACATCTTTTGCATAATATAGGGACCTATATTGCAATTTTTCATAATGTAGGTACCTATACTGCATCATTCCTTGAATATTGAGATCATCTTTGGTTATATTCTTGAATGTTTATATTCTAACTTTTTTCTTTATAGAGTTTTTTTGGCTTATACTAGTATAGGTTAATTTTTGTGGATTTTGGAGGTTATCCTCTTTTCAATATTAATATGAGGTATTTTAGACAAATAAAAATATGTAAAAATTCAAAACAAATATAAGTGAAGTTGCTCTTCTTTGAGGCCTTTAATAAACGGAGAATCCAAAAATTAACCAAAGGATAGTAAATGTATTTTTCGACTAAAAGGAAATATTGTCTATTCTTTATATACCGTTAGTAAAATCACAATTGAATAAGAGTTTTTACTTAGTTTTTCTACATAAGTGACAACATATATGTTTAATATAGGTCATATGGCAAGAGTATAGGACAATCGTAGCCATGTTTTACATAAATACTAGTGGTAGTGTAACTTTTGCATATGATAGGAACCTTTGACAATTTTTGCATAAACTCTGCATTTGATTTGAGTAGAATTTGAATTTGAAGATCATGAACGAAACTTTGAATTATTTTTTTTTGTAAGAATTCAAAAATTGAAAAAGTAATAAAACTTGTGAAAAATATTTTGTTCACTAAGTAATGGAATGAGAATTAAGAAAATATAAATGACAAGAGTTTAAGAAATTAGAGTTAAAAGGATTAAATATAAATACTTTAAATATTTTTTTTAACATTTTTTTATATAATATTATTTACTAACATGACATTTTATTCTTACATTAGATAAAGTTATTTGTTTCAAAATTACAACTTACTAAATATTTAAATAAATATAATATAATATTATAACATTATATAGTATCTTGTAATTAAAAATTATTTTTTAATAATAATATATATAAATTGTATCCAAATTATATATATATATATATATATATATATATATATATATATATATATATATATACACATATATATATATATATATATATATATATATATATATATATATATATATATATATATATATATATATATATATGTATGTATGTATTGTCATCAACATGTAATAATTAATATTGAATTAGTAAAAATTATAGTTCATATGAAAAAAAAATTATAGTTCATATGAAAAAAAATTATAGTTCCATATGAAAAAAAATTATAAACCATATTACTAGATAAATTAACAATAATATTTTTTTTATATGTAATGGAAAACGATAATGAAAATGCCAAACAACAACATAAGAAAACATTTATGTTAGAAAGATGAATTATTGTTTTTTAGGTTTACGAAAATAAACACTAACCTAGGTCAAAATAAAATAAGTTATAAGCATAAAGTTGCATATAATATTTTATTCATTTAATTTTTTTATATATGTAGTGACCACACAAAATTAAGAAGAATCAGTGTTAAAAGAAAACCTCTTAAGAATATATTAACTAAGGTGCCGTTTATTTTTTTATTAAAGTAATAAGTACTAAATGCTAGATAAAAAGTTGAATTAAACTTATTCTGTTAAAAATTAGTGTCTGAATGAATTCATTTAAGCTTGAAATTTTAATAAAATAGTTAGAGTTGTAATTTGAATCGATTGTATTGAATTAAATAGGAAAACAAATTGTCTTATTGATACAACGTCTTGAAAAATATATCTATATTTAATTTTCTAATTACTTTACACCAACCCAGCCACCCCATCCCCACCCATTCTTCCCATTCTATCACCTTTATTTCCACCATTGCCGATGCGGCCACTATCCTCACACCCTTTTTTGAAGAAAAAAAGGAATATTTGTAAAATAAATTCTGTAGTGAAATAAACAATATGCTAAAAGTTTGTGTGTTATTACCATTTACATAATACATACACAAAAATTAAATTAAATTGACATTCGTTATACTCCAATTCATTAGTTATTACATTTCAACCCTAAGTTAATATCTAATATCATAAAACTAAAAAAACCCTTATTCATCTTTTCAACATAGATATTTTGAAAAAATCCACGCACGTTTTTGCTACACCCTCCATCCATAAAAGGTTGTCACATTTTGTTTACACAAACTAAGAAAAACATTTGTTGGATTTTGTATTTACTAATATATCCTTCCTAAAGTGTTTTATAGACTTGAATTCTTATTAGAAATATAAATTATAATATTTAAATAAGGATATATTTAGTATAAAGAGTAAAAAAATTGTCTTAATTTTCTAAATTGACAACTTTTTATGAAATAGTAATAATATTTTGATTGGAGCGAGTGAACTATTATGATTATTAATTTATTTGATAATTAGGTAGAAACATGCTATTTATATTTATTATAATATAATTTATTTTCATACAAATAATTATTATTACTAAATCGACAATAATTATAATACGTTAATGGTATTACTTCTTTATTGTAAAAATAATTACATATTTTTAAATACAACTAGGGATGGCAACGGATCGGATTATTGCAAAAAAATCCAAAACCATGTCCATATCCATTTAATTTATCAAAAACCAAACCCTAACGGATTTAACCATCAGACTTACTTTTCAAAACCATATCCGAATAATTCGATTCGGTTTTTTAAACGGTTTTTCGGATTTTAACCGCTCGCAGTAGGATTCCTAACCTCGCCTCACTCTTGTGACATGCCAAACTATAACTCTCTAAATATATTGAAAATATTGAAACAAGATCACAAATACATGACAAATATCTAATATATAAAATATTATGTTGATCTTTAATTAAATAACGTTTTTGTTACTTCTTTTGTTAATTCTAATATTTAGATTTTAGTTTTGAGATATGAAAATACTTTTTTATCAATAGTACTATAAAATATACAAAAATAGATGATAATAAACGGGTTTTTGGTTATTCGGTTTTATTTTATCTAAAATTTTAACCTAAAGGATTTAACCATTGGTTACATTTTTCAGAACCATAACCTAACGATTTTGTCCATGATTGCATAATTGATTTTTAACCGGTTCAAAGTTTCATAGATTTTGATTTTAAACCATAACCATTTCCATCCTTATCTATAGCTGGGTTGAGACTTTTGGCCTTTTGGTAATTAAAAATAAAAAAAAATATAAGAAAGATGGACTTAAAAAATATAAAAATACATGGATTTTAGCCTTTAGTAGGTAAAATAAAATCATATTTTTATATATATATATATATAAAACGGATTTTCGGTTTTTTGGGTTTTTTTAATCTAAAACCATAACCTAACGGTTTTAACCATCGGTTTCACTTTTTAAAACCAAACCCTAACGGATTTAACCATGGTTAAATAATCGGTTTTTATTCGGTTCGGTAATCCGTCGGTTTCTGATTAAAATCGTAACCACTGCCATCCCTAAATACAACCTACAAGCATAATTTTTAAGAGAATAATCTAATAGTATACATGTTCAAAAACATTATAGAATTTTATAATATTATATTAGTTTCATATAGGTTTTAAGTAAATGGTAAATTTGAGACAAATCTAATTTTTATTTTAAATCAGAATGAATTAAGAAACAATTTAATTTTTTTCATCACCTTATAAGTAAAAATAGAAATGATAAAGAAAAAATTGAAAGCATTTTCAATGATATTTTAAGGACACAAAACATTAGAACTCAATTTTTTTTTATATATGTCATTATTTTGTTTTCTTAATTTTCATTTCATATCTTAACTAAACAATTTTTTTTTCACAATCCTTATTATATTTTTTATTTTTTAATGTTATTTTTATGAAATGTCAAAATTAAATGCTAGGATCTACTTTATTCTATATTTTATGCAAAAAAGCAGTTTCATCACATAAATGTTCACTATAGAAAGTAAAATATTACAACATAAGTCCATACTTTGTAGTACAAACTATCAAATCTAGCAATTATTGTAGGACCTATATAAAACAAAAATTGTACTACAAGTCATGTATTACTCAAAATAACCTATTTTCTATCCAAAAAAAAATGTTACAAACAACAAATTAAATCAATCTAAAGTTATCATTAGGGGGCTTAGTGATTCATGCATATAAATTGTATAATAATGCAATCTATGCGTACTAGAAGGACATATGCGGTACAATTAACTCAAAAAAGAAATAGATTGTTTCCTCCCCCTTTCTCAAAATTTTGTGGCTCTGGAGACTATCATAGAACAATTAAAAGACCAAAGTAAAATCTTAAAAAGATTAGAAAACCTTTTATGTAATTGAACTATTTAGCCAAAAGATTTTGTGAGCTTTATGATCACCAAATATCATGTGAAATATATTTCGTGATCCACCAAATTGGCTTTTCCATTTTAACTTGAATTTCTTTTTGCTTGAGGAAGCTGACTGATTCACCCTCTTTTTACACATCCCAGTGTATTTTTCCTTCTCTAATAGTTTTTCATGTTTTGTAGCATCTTGTAACATCCGCTGCAACCTGCGTGCATGCTAAGTAAATTTATCACCCAAACTAAAAAAGTTACGCTATTTTTTGCAGAATATACGTACATATAATGAAATTAACTTTTGAAACGTAGTTTACACAAAAATCACCTGATGATCACAACCTGAACCAACACTCTGTATTATTTATTCGAAGTTCTTGAATATTTTCCTTCCATGACGTGCTGTAACGCTCTTCGGATATAAGTGGATGGCAAAAGAGTTTTTTTACACACTAATTTAAAAAATAAAACATAAAATATAAAGAATCAACATTAAGAAAAAGTGAAAAATTGCCTGTAATCCATAATGAGGTCTAGTGGAGTGCATAACGCACATAAGGACCTTTCCGCAAGATTTTCCATTTATTGAATTCGTTAATAAATATTCCTAGCTAGCGAACTTGTTGAGATTTTTTGCTTTCCAGAGAAAAGAAATGGAAGTGTTTCGGAAGAAAAATTCCATGCTATTGATATGAGATCTTTCGGAAGTGTTTTAGAATCTATAGCAAGGAAGTGATACCTAACAACCTATTTCAAGTCAAGAATTAGATAAGAAGTATGTAATAAATGAATATTATATATAATTATTGTAAATCACCTCTTGGGTCCTTTATCTTTGCATATTCAAACAGTTCAATTTTGTGACAACGTTGTTCCTTTATCTTACAAACGTAACATTTTAATACCTTACGTTTCAATTTTGTGAAAATCTCGTACTTTTATTGTGTGACAAGTGTTGTAGTCTTTTGGCATAAAACGTGGCAATAGCAAAATAACACTTTTAAAAGTGTATTTAAGTCATCAATATTACACTTTGGAGGGTATTTTAGTATATGGGGACATGTGGATTTAACACTTATAATATAACAGATACAAAAAAGCCAAGTTGTCACAAAATTGAAAGGCAGGATCTGAAATGCTATCGTTACAAAATAAGGGACTAAACTGTCGAAAAGGTCAAAGATGAGAAGAATTATTTATTACGTAAAAACTATCTGACATTAAATTATTTATCTTTTCTAGATGGCACATCATTAAACAGTCTACTAGCAATTGTGCTCAAGCTCATTATAAAAAAAAAAAAAATCATACTCCCTCCGTCCCAAAAATAATGTCCACCTTACTAAATGTGGTGTCCCAAAAATAATGTCTACTTACCATTTCAAAACAACTTTTTCTACCTTTTTCCCTTCTTACCCCTACTTTTCTTTTAATTTATAATTATTTGAATTATTATTTTATACTTGATTGCATTTTCCTAGGTATAGGAATAGGTGTGCATTATGACATTTATTAGGGATATTTTTGTACATGTAGGGTTCAATAATGACATTTCTTAATCTGTGTGAAAATGCTAAGTGGAAATTATTTTTGGGACGGAGGGAGTAAGATAATTAAAAAGTGAAGTATTTTTTGCATAATAAGGGTCCTATAGTGATTATAAACATGAGACTATAAATTCAAAACATGTAATTCTTCATTCGAAATAGTTCATGTTTGATATTATTTAAATACGAAATTTATGTTCAGATCATGATATTTTTTAATTACTGAAAACTACTTAGACCAAATTTTTGTATAGGGTATGTTGTGTTATTAGTCTCTACAGTTACATACCATACATACATATACATATATACAAATAACTATTTTATACCTAATTACTTATATTCAGGGCCGGCCCGCCCAAAAAAAAATAGTAACTAAAGTATAGTTTATAGTTCTTAACGCTTACTAAAATGATGTATATATAATGATTGGTCTAGTGGAAATGAAATTTTTTGTCTATGTTACATCATTAAATATAACTTCAAACAATATGTTTTAAACTAATGTACACCCTAAACTATTCAATGAGACAAATGTGTATTTGCTTCTTCCTCATTCAATAAACATAGTCTCCCCTAAAATATTGTAACAGAAAAGAATAACCTTTAGGGACCAAGGTATATTGCACGGTGTTTTCATGCCTCATGTCTTTCTTCACATATTGATACATGACAAGCTGTTGTTTTAGCTTGAATTTCATTTAAACCAATCCCTTTTACTCAAACATGGTTAGTCATTTGAACAAGAACAAATTGTCTTTGCCATTTCATGTGCAGCTTAAGCATATGCTCTATAGCAAGAAGTTTCAAATTGATTCCTTCAAAGGTATCTAAATCATTAATCGGTCTTTGATTGCTTGAATTAATATGCATTGTCCGTTTTCAAATATGTCTGATTTAAGTGTAATAACAATTGTTATGTTTCTTCTATTTTTATACAAATCCTAGAATCGAGATTTTATGTCGTGACCGTTGGGGTGAGCAACATTGTCTTTCACTGTTTTTTATGAATTGTTTTGCAGTAATCATCCATTTGGTGTTATACTGCAATTTTTGAATTGTTTTGCAGTAAGTATCCACTTTGGGCAACTGTTGAAGGATTTATGATATGTCACACAATCCCTCTATAGTTGTAAAAATGTAGACATTTATTTATATCTCATAGGCATGGGGTTTTGCAGAAAAGCACATCAATGAGGAATGAACATGAGGCTTAGAAGTTTTAAGTGAGCATGAAGATGAGTGTAGAAGAATACAGTAGGAGTTGGATATTCAGAAGAAAAAAGTTCTCTTTCTGTTTTTCTCTGTTACTGTGATAGAAAATGAAACATTATGCATCTGTGATTTTTCAGATTAAAGAAGCAAAAAGGGTCAGCAACACTTAGAGAGGTCCAAAATGAAAGAAAAGGTAGTACAAAGTTATTCTTAATTTTAGATAGGCAGCAAGTGTAATGAGGGGCCCACCATATAATAAGGTAAGCGCTAGTGGTATACTCTCCGTCTCCCCATTCCATACTCATGTTTAATCTTATAACAGGTAAAACCACATATGAGATATTAATGCGCTAGTTGTGACTATTTTACTGCATCAGTGATTACTTATGAATTGTGAGATTTCTTATCGTTTTTATGATGCTCATTATTGCTAGATTGTGGTGTAAAAGCTAGCAGATTGGAAAGTAGCAAAGAAATCCTTGAAGATATGCAAAGAAACACAGAAAAGAGACAAGATATCGTTTCAATGTATAGATGATTGATTCATTGTATAGCGTAGCTTTGAGTGTATAGGAGTAGAACTAGAGTAGAGTTGATTCTTTACTACTTCTTTTCCACATTTAGAAGATATATGAAGATGCTTCCCAAGCTCATACATGTTCTTGATCAAGGGAATTGTTTAATTTCCTTTTTCAAAGAAGAAAAAAAAATAACAGGATTATACTCAAATTCCTTAATTAAATTTCTATGGATTGAGATTTAATTATGATGTTTGAAACTTTGAATTGTTTAAATTTTTGTTTGAGTGCTAATTATCATGCATTTTATCATAAATTTACAAGCTTATAAAGAGCAGGAGAGGTTACGTATCCGAATCAATATCTTTCTAGCTACATATCATTAATTTACTTTAAGTAGTAACATTCTTCTCTTTAACCGTTAATAAACTAAACACTTTAACAACTTCACCACACTCTTTAACACATCCAATACTAAATTTTTCTTTTTTTTCAAATGCATAATAATATATAGATAGTAGAAAAGGTTACAAGGTTTAGCCCATCCCGGAAGGCTCGGGTTCATTACAAATCAATGTAGCTAACTGAGGAGAGATACAAACACCCCAATTACCAAACAGAGTGCTAAGAAGCTCCTGTTTGGTAATCCAGTCAGCATCCAAGACTAAAATTAATAACGCACTTAATTCTGTTTCAAGAGATTTTCCTTCACTAACCATTTTCTTTAGAATTTCAACTACTTCTGGAAATAAAGTATTTCGAATAAACGTCCCTATCAAAGCAAGATAATACTTATCATCTATACTCTCTGAATTTTCTGAAGAATAGTGAAGATGAATCTTTCGTAAAAGTAGATCATTTTCTCCGGTTTTTTAAAGGTTTTAATGGCTTTTATATATACAGGATATCGAAGGACTATATAATTTTCTTTCATATGTTAAAGAATTTCAGATATTATGCAAAAACACACTATATGTAGGTATAAACAAAGATGGGATATATGTCCCAACAACCAAAAATTAAACTATAGGTCCCTCCAAAAATTGCACAATATGTCCTTACAAGTAAATTTCACTATAAGTCCCTCATTGACTTAAATACAACAGGTGCGGGGATGTAAAATATTGTCACCCTTGTTCGCGAAGTTCCCTCTTGGCGCTGCTGCAGATCAACGACCCTCACCTGATGATAAGAATAATCCACAGGATATTTACTGCAAAACAATTAAAAAAATGTAGTGTAGCACCAAATTGCTCACTCCAGTCATGGCATAAAATAGCCATTCTAGGATTTGTATAAGAAATAATAAATATCATGACTGTAGCACCAAATTTCTCACTCCAGTCATGACATAAAATGGCCATTCTAGGATTTGTATAAGTAATAATAAATATCATGACTGTAGCACCAAATTGCTTACTCCAGTCATAGCATAAAATGGCCATTCTAAAATTTGTATAAGAAATAATAAACATCATGACTGTAATTATTCTTAAATCAAATACTTCTGAAAAAAATTGTAAAAGTGATGAAATTAAGTTAAAAGTAATTCAATTTTTTTTGTTTTTACCTTCATTGTTGATGGTGTAGCGTAGCCTGTTGATGATGGTGTAGCTTAGCCGGTTGGAGTTCTTTGAATGATTCTTTTACAAGCCATTTTTTGGTTCTTCCATTGTTAAGAGAAGAAGAAAAAGAGGGATTTCAAAAAAAAATATGACGTGTAATTGTTGTTGACTTCATGTTTAGGTAGAATTGAGGTGGCACTGACATGGCGCCATATAGCGTTGACTAATGGTTAATTGACAAAAAATTTAAAAAAGGCTAACGTCGGCAAAAAGATGAAGTTAGAGGGTCACCTAGAAGAACGGAAAATAGAAGGCGGCTACTGCACTTTGAGTAAAGATCAAGGACGACACCGGATCTTTACCCAATTCTAAATGATTTTTTTTTCAATGTTCCACTATGTTCATACTCGTATAAATTTTCAAATTTAAATCTCTACATTACTTTTTTATCTACTTTAATTTGTTTAACTTTTTAATAAAAAAATATCCAATATTGTTTGTCCTTCTTTTTTTAGTATGTGGATGATCCGGGTTAACTTACGCGTACCACGACTAATCTCACGGAGATATACACGTCCCCCATCTGTATATTTCCAGGTAAATCACAACTAGGTTACCCATGTTTAGGGAGACGTTTGAGTCTTGTATCTCTTACTTTACACTTATTTAGGATGTTTGTCCTATTATCAATACCAAAATATCTTTCTTTAATTTTTTCAATAATACTTCTAATTAAATAGTTGAAAGAATATTGGAATAAATAATCTATACATATATATTATAGATAATTATGTACAATGAGAAAGTACTAATTTTTTTAATATTTATACACTAAAAAGGTGGAAAAATCAATTTGGACAGGGGGAAAGTAATTGTTTTAAGTCAATTTTACTATAAAAATTACATATATGTCCCTATATTTAACTTTTGTAATTAATTTTCTTCAGGAGCTTCAGTACGTTAAAAAAGTCTATATTATATGACTTGTTAATTTCTTTCCAATAAGTGCTTTAATAAAAGAAATTATAAACAAAAAAATTAATTTATGGTAGTTCAATTTTAGCATAATAAAAGAGCAAAAATGCAAGTTTTGCATAGCGCCATTTTTATATAATATGGGTACCTATAGTGAAATTTTTGCATAATATAGGAACCTATATTGCATTTTTTTCGTAATGTAGGGACCTATTTGCATCTTTTGCATAATACATGGACCTATAGTGCATCTTTTGCATAACAGAGGGACCTATAGTGCAATGAACTAAAACAAATCTCGTCGCCCTTTTACATAAAATCTGCCTCCACCCCTATTAATGTGTGTTACTGTACTTGTCATATTTGTGCAAAAAATAACAAAGTACTAGACACTGAAAAAAGACCTAAGTGAAACGGTATCTACTAAAGCATAAATTGCTCGTTTTTTCTTCCTTGCGAGTATAACATGATGAGACCAAGTTACGTCAGATCGGAATAAAGGAGAATAAGGGTATTAAGAAAAGGGATTTCCCAAGGATCTAAAACCCCAATCCCTTTTATAGGTCAAATACCTCCGATCTCTAATGTAGGTGCCAAATAAAAATGAGAAGAAGTCCAAAAAAAGAAAAAAAAAAGGACATAATCTCTGATATGATAAACAAAATAAAACCATATCGAGGTCCTAATTGTACAACTTTAGTATGATGTCCTTTCAACGGACATAGAGTTGTATGTAGTACCTCTAAGAAATATGATAATCCACTGCTAGTCAGTAATGTGGGTTGGCTTGAATTACTTGGTGTTGCACGTCTAGGAGGGCAGCGCGCTTATGGGATACAGAGGAACTATTATTGTCCAGCTCCCAAAATAGCTTTACTAAATAGGGGGCATAGGTTTAGTTGTTTTATGGATTGGTTTTGCTCTTTACCTTTTCAAGTGGGGATGGAAGCCTTAGGAACGGAGAGTGTTGGAAGAAAAAGTAAACCACCGTCTAAAACAAGAGAAATGAATTTCCAGGAAAAGAAAAATAATTCAATAAATGTAAACTCTAACTATTACAAGAACTGAAATACAAATGCAAACGAAACACTTACACATAAATCGGAAAAGAAAACAATTACATGGAAATAAAAAAGTTGTTAAAAAGATATTTCGGCATACTGGTTATCTCTAACAGAGAGTCTACGACTATTATAACATTTCAGAGATAAGAGAGGTATAGTGGTTTTTCTTTTCGGATGTGTTTCGCAGCTTTGAGGCAAGTGAGGAGCTGTAGTATTTATAGGGGAGGGGAGTAGGTGGAGTGAGTCTTTGTCAGAAACGTCCTACAATTAGTGCCCTTGATTTCCTCCTTTATTGATTTGACCCACGTTTTCAATTTCAGCAATGAACCTGGACACGCGTTTGACCAAGTTCTGTAGTTGTAGACTGGTGCGTAATTGGTGGAGGCTTGTCTTCCGGAGCGAAATTGGTGGGTGTTTTGTCCTCTGGCTGAGTGGGTTGACTTGCCACGAATACTAGTCACCTTCCACCCAATTCACTTTAGAAAAATTATTTCATTTTCTGACTCCCCAAACTCCCCCACGAGCCCACGAGCCCACGACCCACGCTCACACCGGCGGGTGGTGGTGGTGCGCGCATGTAGGGCTTTGCCATTTCTCTTTTGCTTTCATATCCTTTAGTTCTTTTGTAAGTAATATATAGGTAAGCTATTATAAACTATTAGCTTTCTTATCTCCGCTCCTATGTGAGACATTTTCTTCACAAAAAATGTCTTTTCCACTTTTCCAAAAGAATATGAAAGATTTTAGTTAATACTCTATATTAATCTAAGCTTTTTCCAATTCTCCAAAGGAACATGAACGGATTCATGTTTAAGATTATATTAAACTAGTAATATATATCTTTTAACATGAAATGCAACAGAAAGTTGGAATCAGTTGGAACCTGGATGATTCAGGAAACAAGACAAAGGGTGTCACTAAAATGAAGTAAAATTGATTAATTTCTAGTTGTTACCTAAACAGATCGTTGATAAAGGTATGGATTTGAAGGGTGCCGTCATTGTTTTTCATTAATTTCATCTCCTATTTCTTCTTAGTCATGTTATAAGCAAAAAATCTCATGCATGTATAAAATAGACATATCTTAGTAGTGTAAACATGTTAAATTGATTGAAACATATATTTAAGAGAGACTTCTCACAATATGTCCATGAAAGTTAAAAACATTCACATAGAATTCAATTCTTAACTAACAGTTACCATTGCCAGATTCGTAAAATATTAGGAACATTGATTTCTTAACCCTTTAGTTAGACCAGATCCTAACCCTCTTTATCAATCTCCTTTTCTCTACCATCCCTAGTTAGACCAGATCCTAACCCTTTAGTTATTTATGATATCTCATTAGCAACATCCATAAAGGAACAAGTTTTTGGCTTGTTCAAGTTCACCATCTTGACCAAAATGGAAAAGATCGTAAATTACATCGGCGTAGACTTATTTTTCAACCACATTAATAGCTTTATATTGGTAACCACGATAGTATATTGGTGAACTGGATCGATGTTGCTTTAACAATTATTTTCGCGATTGCTATCTCTTTCCATTTCTACAATCACAATGGTGAATTGGTGAAGCGAAGGAGATTAGTGTTGCTTTAACAATTATTGTCATCGGAGGATGGTGGTGGTTGTGCTATGCGAGAGGTGGTTCTGGTGGTTACTGAAGCAGGCGGAGTGGTCTTCTATTGCACTCTAGTGGTCATATTTTTCTCAAGTGGTGGTGGTTACGGCTCTGCAACCATAGCGGTTTACGGTGGTGGTGTTGTTAATTTTGCCAGTGAGATTAAATGGAAGTGTCGTGACTAGAGGTAGGGTGGACAGAGAGAATGGGTTTAAATGAATTGTCATGTTTGATATGTGGCGGGTCCAGGCCAGCTTGGCAAGCAAGGTTTTTTATAATACATCTGAGAGTCACTTGGAACTTGGAGTCACCTCTTGGTCTCTACGAATTAGTCTAACCACTAAACTAACTTCGATCTTTGTATACAAGATTTTGGGTAGAACAAGAAATTCTATTATTATTTTTTGTTTTGTTATCTTTTATTTAAGAGTAAAATTGTCTATTTTAATTAAATGTCCTAAATCGATGCTTGACTTACATGTTTTCTAGTAGGGGTGTGCATAGGGTTAGAAAACCCGCATAACCCGACCAACCCGATTACACTAACCAGAAATTATACGGGTTAGTTTATTACTGGGTGGGTTGCGGTTTACATTTTAGAAAAAATATACATTTTTTGTAGGTTCTGGATTTTAAACTCGAAACCCGCAAATCTGCATACCCGATTACCTTGTAGTATAAAAAGTTAGAAAATTTTGTATTGCTCATTTTATTTACATAAATTGTAGGAGTCATATGATTTTGCTCAACATTTCTGTTTTTTATTCCTTCCTTTTTAAAGTTTTTAAATTCAAATTTCAATAATATTTTATCGGATAAATCTGTTTTCATTTCAATTATGATATTATCTATATTTTTGTTTAATTCATAAAATTATTTTCGTAAATATTATTTTATATATTTTTTAAAATTAAGAAATGATTTGAAGTGTATATTAGTATCACAGATTATATTTTTTTTACAACTATTTTTTGTAATATAAATTTGAGCCGTCGAATGAATATGGATAAAATCATCCAATATATCGAAGTATATTACCCTTAATGCCCCCGCAGTCGTCCAATCCAAAACTCAATTGTTTATATAATGTATTGGGCGGGTGCGAGTTTTATTTTAAGAAACCGGCACAATAAAGGACGGTTTGTAGGTTGGTAATTTGTCATCCAAAATCAACCCGTAAACACCTTACTTTCTAAGCTTTGTTAGAGAAGTATATACTAGTTTTAAAAAGTTGAAGGATCTGGTTGAAACTTTAATTGGGTTCTTTGTAAAATTATTATTAAACATAGAAAAGTTATAAAAGTGTGATAGATAATTATAAAATATATTTTGTTTAGTTAAGTAATAGATAAAAATTAAGAAAATGAATTAGGACGAAGTCTGAAAGTTATCTATTAAGGTTTGATATTTATAAAGTTTCAAGACTCAAATATTTTTTTTAAGATTTCAATTTTTATAGAGTGTTGAAACCTAATTAAATTATTTTTAACGTAACATATCATTTTTTACTTAAAAGAAAAGTTAAATTTATTTCAAATTTACAACTTATAAAAAATTTGAATAAAAATAATATAATATTATAAAATTTATAGTATTTTAAATTATATTTCATTATATTAAATATTTAAGCCTGTAAATTACAATAAATATAATTTATTTTTATGGTAAAGAGATATCAACGTATAATAGTTAATTAGTTAATGTTGGATAAAAAATGATAAGTCATATGAAAAAAGTTATTATATTGTTTAAACTTATATAACATATTTCAACCTAAATACTAAACAAATTAACTAAAATAGATTTTTTTTTGTTTTTTTTGTTTGGGTAAACGGTTGTATTAAAATGAAAGGAGAAATTGTACACTATACAAAGTAACACTTATCTGGGTCCGAAGGCTTATGGTAGAAACTAACTATGAAACTAGTATCTCCCTCATATCAGGGGCGGGTCCCTTCAAGGCCCGGTGGGGCTCAATTCCCCCTTGAACACGTAAATTTTATAACACGTCAATGTAATTTTGTCCCGGAATATAATTAGCCCTCTTTGAACATTTATGTAAACAGTGTATGATTTAAAGAACTCATAAGTTATTATGGCTTCGTGGTTTAAAATTTTTACATGTTAGTATATATAATGGGGGTTAGTTGTTCAAACTTTAGCAATTGCTTTATCTTTTTACAAATAGAGATTTATGTTATAAATTTGTCATTTTTTATAAAATCTATTTGGAATTCGATGATAGTATTACTTATTAATTTTTATATTACTCCAATAAACTTATAGTGTTTAATTTTTGTAAATAATTTATTTCTCATCTTCAAAAATTAAATATTAATATAACATATGGTATATTAATATAATACGAACTATACTATATAAATTAAGTGTATATAATGATGTTGGTTTACATAGTTTTGGGGTAATTAGGAACATGTAAACTCATCAATTAAATAAACGAAAAACATAATGATGTTGGATTCTCATAGTTTCATTTTGACACTGATAATTATATGTTTATGTGTCATATTTTTACCTTAAAAATGTCTGGAAGCGTTGACTTCCGAGCTCCCATATATTTCAAACCCCCCTTCAATTTAGTTTCTGATCTGCCCCTGCCTCATATGGTTATAAAATTGACTTTCACTATCATCCAAAAAGGCATGATGAGGGAACAAAGAGAAAAATATAATAAAGGTACACTACTTTATCTCCTTGACAACCGCTTTCTTTGTTGAAGGCTCGCCTCTCATAGCAGATCATTTCAAGACCTTCAAATACAATCGATAGTAGATCCAAAATCTATCCATCCGAGCTTTACTCCTCTAATTTTCTCGGGTCTTTAACTTACTGAGCCACTTCAAAATACTCAACCATGTATTCATATCTTTAACGATCCCCACCTACTTTTTAATCTCATCCTAAATATATCTAGCAAAAGCACATTCGCAATAAAAATGCTTATTTGATCAAAGTTCTCACCCCATAATTCACAAAGTGGATCCAACTTCATGTAAGTCATCATATCCTTAAATCTCTCATGTATCGACATTAATACTATAATGACATGCTTAGGAATAACAAAAGAGTCTCATACAAACTTTACCAAAGGTTTAACAAAAGACCACGCGACAAAATACATTATTTGGTTTCTTGTATAAGGCATAGAACTCACCACTAGGAACATCCTTAACATTAGGAAGATTGTTGGCTGAGGAGAACCACCGAGACAAGATATTCTCTCTTCCCTCACTCCCAAGCAAAACCTCAATCTCGTCCTTCAACTTACAAATTAGTTTCAAAATAGGGGAATCCAATTTCTTAACTTTTCACAGCCAAATATTAATTTTTTTTAGATACTCCCCATGAATCCACTCAATCCAAAGTGAATCCTTCTTGTCAACTATCTTCCAAAGCATTTTCATAAGAAAGGCTTTATTTCAAGATCCTATATCCTTATTCCCAAGCCCACCTTCATATTTGGAGTACATATTGTTCTCCATTTGATTTGCGGCAATTTTCCATCCCAATAAATATTTCTACAAATAATCTCAATACAATTTCGCACAAACACCAAAACCGGAAAGCTAGAAAGCCAAAAACATATAACCCAACCAATCTAACTAGTTCCAATCTTCCTGTAATACATTCCAAACTCTTATGTAGCCTTGCGATTTGTCAGAGAGAGGATTATAGTCCCTCTAAAGTAAAACCAAATCACCAAGAAGCATATACCCGAATAACAAAAAGGCATTGATCATGTTTCTAATTGCGTTGATTACAAAATATTCTCAAACTCTTCATTTTTAGCACCCACATAATAAGTATTTGTTTTATCAGATTGAAATGAATCCTTGAACACTCCCCAAAAGCCTTCAAGTTATCCATAAGTATCTTAACTGAGTCATGATCACCTTTAGAAAGAAGTATTAAATCATCGGCAAATGCAAGATGCGTAATTTTCACTTTCCCATATTTGGAATGATACTTGAACCCTTAGTTTGTATTCTTCTTAAATAATCTCGAGAAATATTCAAGACATAAGAAAAAAGAGGTAAGGTGAGAGGGGATCACTTTGTCTCAATTCCTTTTCTCATTTCAAAAATTCATATACTTCTCCATGTATTCCCACCTAGTAATAATTAGTAGTTACACAAACCATAATCCAATCAATGTACCTCTCGAAAAGTTAAGTCCTTTAAACACCTCATTAAGAAAATCTCATGAATTAGAGTCATAGGCCTTTCACAAGTCAATCTTAATTGTGCATCTAGAAGAACTACTAATATTATTATAACCCCTCAATAACTCTTACATAAGGTGAATATTTTCAACCATCGATCTCCCAAAAATAAATGCATTTTGAGCTTTATCCACTAATTATCCAAAACCAGCTTCAAATAGTCTGTGATAATCATGTCAATAGCTTTATAAATAACGTCGCAACAAGAAATTGTCCTATAATCTTCAACCTTAATCGGGTCATCTTTCTTCGTAATAAGAGAAATGATAGTGGCATTTAATTGTTTGAGTAAGACCCCGGATTCAAAAATTACATGTACTGTTTGCATGCAAAATGTCTTCTCCGATGAGATCCCAAAACTTCTTGAAGAAAAGTGAGTAATACCTATCGAGGCCAGAAGCTTCATCTTAAGATTTATGTTTGAAATATTAATATGGGCTTTTTAGTTTTATGATAGTACATTAACTTAAGTCAAAATGAAATGGGTTATGAATGTAATGTTGCAATGGTATATTTATCTATATTAAGTGTAGTATAACAAACACTCTTTTCAGCCATAGAACTAGATAATGTTAAAAATAGACAATATAACTAGATATTATAAAGGAAAAGTTGTCACATCAAATATTACAATTTAAAAACCAAAGCTCACCCAATACTAGTGGGTGAGTAGTCAGCTAGAAGAAGGTTGATTGGGAGGCCTAACAATTTACCAATTTCTAAACAAATTGTTAAGTACATTTGTTTGGTAACTCAGACAACTTTCCAAGTATAGTATAATAAACACATAAAAAATAAATTAGATCCCCTTACTTTATTGAACCATAAGCGATCTCCCTTTCTTCTTTTGCTCAAGGCCATCCCTAATACGGACATATAAAGGAAAAGAAATATATTAGGGTCACTGCCCCCTTACCCCTCTGGCTTCCTAACAATAATTAGTGGTTCAATATGCAATCTACTTCTTACTTGGTTTTCTTATTTGACTTCCTTATGTTTTGGTAAAGTAATCCTTATCAAGCTACATTCGTTTCTTACACATTTGAAATTATGAATGGTTTAACTACATGTGCACAACTTTTCAAACCATAGAGGAGTTAGATCATACTTTTAAAACCACGTAGTAAGACCCACTTTTACCAAACGATAGTGAGGTAAAATGCGACACCATTTACTTTACATCTCTGTTGTTATATTTCTTAATATTTTTATTTTATTTTAATTAGTGATATTATATATTGACAAAATCTCTTTTTTGCTCAGAAAAGATCGACAATTGTTTCATTTATTTAACCTCGATTAGTTAACCTTTCACTAAGAGTCATCAAATATGGGTTTTTTATATACAAGGATTAGAGAATTAAGGTGGGGGATATCTCTATGTTAGAGATCTTCAGGGCTATACAAGGACTATTATCAAAGAATGCTTCTTTGAATTTTTGAATAAGTTATCTTCATCGAAAGCAATGTCAAATTTTAATAAAGATGAAGAGCTATGAGTTATGTTTTAAGATTTAGATGAAGAAATAAGTGAGGAATTTCAATGCTTTGAAATTGTAATTATAGAATTCAAGAAAGAATCCCCGCTGCATATGACACTTAGATTAATTTCTTGGAAGAGAATCTTTTGATTTGGTGTTCTTCACCGGAGAGGTTTTACGGTTGGATTGAAATGGAGTTATGGAGGCGAAACTGATTAAAGGTATTATAGCTCGTGGGGATACACTTGAGGAAGATAAAGCACTTAAACTACAGTTGCAATATATGTTAACTGATAATCTGATTATTTTTATAGTATATTGCGTAAATTAATATAGGGGTTATAGTGTAATGGATCTCTCATAATCTCGTATGCCTAGCTGATATAGGCCTAGTACTTCACTCGACAAGGGGGTGTAGACTTTAAATTGGAAAATTAGCTTGCCACCAAAAAATGAATCAATTATCTAGAAAGTATCCACGAGTTCTCTCCAAACCCAAGAGAATTGTTGTCACGGGAAATGCGGCCAACCCCAACATGCAACATCTATAAACGAGCGGTGAAAACTATGGAGCATTTGTTATATCTATTCCTATGGACGTGTTGGTTCTGGATTATTGCACCCATCATGAAAAGGACACCATTCCCAAAAGACTCACATATTGATTAGTGGCTTTAACACATAGTGATAATGCACAAAAGTGGGATCACTCAAACATGAGATCATCCCACAAAACACCTACTATTGTTGGGTAATATAGTCCGGATGAAATAATTATCTTATGAAAAGTATGCCCATTACCAACAATGTATTATTATTTCTTAAATAAATGTTGTCTGATTATTTTGAACATATCTTGCGTGGACCTAATAAATCCATTACTGAACATGCTTATGACATGGATATTATAATGGATTTTGATTTGTCTGTTTGGTCACCTATATGAAAGATACTATAAAGATTAATAAATACATAGTTATGGACCCTCATGGAGTTGAAGTAAATTTAATTGGGAGGAACTATGAATGAGTTGTGATCTAGTGGCATACATATGCCAAGGAGTACCTTGTTCAATCTTTCTAGGCGAGTGTCTTACCTATAACATGGACTTCTTTATGGATTTCAGGTTGGGTTTTCTTAGCGTGATTATTTTATATATGATATATAATTATTACATCATATGAAAAGACTCTTTTACCCTGCAAATTTATCTAGAAAGCGTCGCAACGCGTCATGGGAGACAAATATTCAAGAACTTTGGAGAAATCGCATAAGAGTATTGCTTCAGGTTGAGATAATCATATTACTTTGCCTATAAAATACGTTACAATATTTAATTTCACTGTAGGTCCCTATATTTTTCAAAATAATAGGTAATTTCTTATTTGGTCAGACGGTTAACTTTACTTCACGTGCATCTAGGTGACCTGTATAAGCCGGATATCTAAGATGATTGAAAACATTAACAATTGGCCTATAAACTAGAAGATGAAAACATATTGGCATGTTTAATAAAAGTGTAAACTAGTCACATTCATCAAGCGGGAAAAGGTTCTCAAGATGAAGTGGAAAAACCTTGAATGCTCGGAAGCCAACTTGGTAGATCAAGAAACATATTTCGTGCGATATTTGATCATAAAGCTCAAAACAAATTTTGGCTGGATAGGTCCTAACATAATAGGTTTGCTAGTGTTTTCAAATTTTTCCTTTGGCCTCTTAACTGTTCTATGATAGTTGTCTGAGCCAGAATTTTTTGTTGGGGCATTATATATAACTATATTATGCAAAAATTCACTTATGCTATCTCAACCCTTTAAAATTATTTCTTTAAGATTTGATTTTTTTTATGAAATATACAATATTTTGCATAATATAAGACTTATGGTACAATTTTTTCTTTGTGTATATGTCCTATAATTGTTGCTTAAAATAGGAAGCTTGCTAAATAAGAAAGCACTTACAGTCAAAAGTAATGAACATGGTATTTTACTTATTATGTATTTGTGTTTTTTTTGTTGGTCTATTTTATATTTCTTTGGTAGGTGGTTAAGAGTCGTGATATTTATCACCTTTTTGGTCCACTCTTATATCACTTCCTACGTTGACGTTTTAAACACCAATCAGAGTGTTTATCTTTCCTAATTATTTTTTCTCTCTCTTTGATTTAATTCCACATAAGGTGACATATACAGAGTGATACAAGGGCGAACCAAAATGGGGTGATAAATATCATTACTCGGCGGTTAAATATGGAAGTGTTTATTGTATCATTATTAGTTTCTCTTCATCCCTATCCTTTTTATATTTAATTTATTTCTTGATGTCATGTAGGGAACTATCCTCTTTGTGATTTTTTTTAAAACAATGCGTTTTATTATTCTTTTATTGTGAATTTCAACAGAAACTAATATATCAAAGATTTGTCTTTTCGTGGCTTTGTGTATTTAAGATTCTTTTCCTATCCCTTTATTGTGCAAAATTATATCTCTTTGAGGCTAAAACTTATAAAGGTAAATTGATATTAAGGGAAATCGCTAATATATTAAAATAGTAATTTATGAAAACCACTATAAATGTTTTTTTAATACATAAGAGAGGCACTTTGGATTCAGAATCATTTTGATTTCAATAAGATTTGATCCAATGACCTTTTAGTCTATGCGGAGTAGTAATCACTTGACCAACTATCGATCTTATAAATGTATTATTTTAGTCAACATAACATTAATAATTTGCCAATCGAATATTAGAGTAAATCTTATACTATGTTTGGTTTCACATTATCAAAGGAAATGAAATGATAGGAATATAAAATTAGTAAAGGAATGAAAGGAAAAGTGATAAATATGTTTGAATTATACAAATATCAATAATAGAAAAGAAAGTAATTGATTAAAGAATCACTTGTTTGGATTTACATTATTAAAGAAGAAAGGATTATTGTCCAAGAAACACCTCAAGTTAGAATTAATTCCCTCTCACCCCAACCATCATTTTTTTGCCCATAAAAGGCCACATATATTTTGTTTTTTCCTTTTCTTTCCCATAACTCAAACTTTGAGTAATGGGAAGCTTCCCACAACTCAAACTTTGAGTAGTGGGAAGCTTCCCATAACTTAGATTTCGAGTGTTGGGAGTTTCTCATAACTCATTGTTCTTTAAAAAAGACAGTGTCTTTTATGGGTAAGGGAGTAAGGTGGCAGGTGCCTATTGGGCATTAAACCCCTAAAGGAAAGAAAATGATAATTTTACATAAAAATACTTTTATACTTTTTTATGTTATGTAAAATATTATATATTAAAATTATAAAGTTAGTTGAGAAATTTTAAACAATAATAATTTCCTTTTTTTTTGAAATAGCTCCAAAATGGGAGGATAAAAACTTGCATTATTAAAGAAATTCAAATAATTGTGTAATCAATTGAATTACTTTCATTTCACTAAATATTCAATCCAAACCAAAAAAATAAAATAAAAAATGTATTCATATCATTTCCTTTCTTTTCTTTTAAAATTATGAATCCAAACAATAAATAATTCTAAAAACACCATTTACTATTAAGCTATCTCTTAACGTCTATAATCTTGTTATTCTATAAAGTTTTTTTTTTTTGATCGGCAAATCAAACTTTTTATAAATTGAAGATCAAACTGTCAAAACATTACAACTTTTACTCAATTATTATGAGTAAACACCTAAACACCTATTTCATAAGCTATTACAATCATGAATGAAATAGAGACATTACAATGACTTTTAAATTAAAAGAGAACTAATGTCTAACTATTACATAAGTCATCAATAACCTTCCTCACTTTGCTATTCTTGAACCTTCTATCTTTAAGTCTAACAGCCATATATGTTATAATTTTGTTGTAAAGTCTATCTTCACTAGCTGCATACTCTCCATGCTCACGCCTATTCCTTTCATTCCATACAAAATAAATGTAAGTAGTTACGCAAACACCAATAACATTAATAACTTCCAAACTAGCTCCAACTTTTAATTTTACTAGCAGGTCCTCCACATTACTAATATTTATATTAAAGTCACAAGCTGCCAATAAGCGTTTAAGTATAGCATTTGAAAATTTACAGTTAACAAACACATGCTCATTACTTTCATCCTCCTTTTCACATAACAGACAAATAGGGTTAATATTCAATCCCCACTCCAACATCCTATCTTTAGTAGGAAGCCTGCTCATCGCAACTTGCCAAGAGACAAATGAACACCTTGGAATACAAGCTTTTGCCCATACAATATCAAACCACTCCACCTGAGGATCATGTACTGAGATTTTCATAAGAGTTTTCTTAAAAGAAAACTTGTTTTTTATACTCTCAGTCCAGATAATCTTATCATTAGCATCATTGAGTATAATTCCTTGTATTTTAGGGACAATTTGCGCAATATAAGGTGGTATTCTCCACCTACCTCTACCAAAACATTCCTTCACTTTTTTATTGCAGCTAATATTAGCCTCATCTATTTTAACCCCTAAAATTTCTTGAATATCCATTTTATCCACCCATTTGTCCCACATAATGTAAGTTAGTTCACCATTTCCCACTTCATGATATATAAGGTCAAAGGCAAACTTTCTTACCTTTAACATCTGTTTCCACATCCAAGAGTGATACTGCTTTTGACTAATACTCCAGATGCATCTGTTTTTAAGAATGTTTACATTAACCCATTTACTCCATAGGTTTTGTTCATGAGAATAAAACCTCCAAAAGTTATATAATAAACAAACCCTATTCAGCTGTTCAATATTAGGTATATTAAGTCCTCCTTCTTCCTTTGGACTACAAATTTTAGCCCAAGATACTCTCGCACCATGAGCATTATTATTAGAGCCCCAAAGGAACATTGATAATTTTTTATTTAATTTATATATAACTTGTTTAGGAAGCAAGAATACTCTGCTCCAAAACAATATTGTACTTATAAGTACAACTCTTATTAACTCCACTCTACCTGCATAGGAGAGCATTTTCGAGCTCCATTGCATAATACTTTGCCAAATCCTCTCAATTAAAACATTCCCATCAGATACACTCATTTTCTTAGAATTTAAAGGAATGCCCAAGTATCTAACAGGCAAACTCCCAATTTTAATATTAAGAATCTGAGAAATATCCTTTTTACTTTTCTCATTTACTCCACCACTAAAATATAATTCACTTTTAGTAAAATTTATGTTTAATCCAGAGCATCTAGAGAATAAACTCAAGGCCTCCTTCACCACACCAGCAGATTCACTATTACTTTTCATAAATATTAAAACATCATCAGCAAATACCAGGTGATTCAGGTTAATTTCCTTACATTTTTGATGAAATGTAAATTCCTTGTTCTGAGCAACCCTATAAAATAACATAGAGAACACCTCCATACATATTGCAAACAAATAAGGTGAGAGAGGATCTCCCTGCCTCAACCCTCTCTTCCCTTTAAAAAACCCACAGGAATCTCCATTAATACATATAGAGTAATAAGGGGTACTTATACACATATGTATCCAATTTATAAATTTTCCAGGAAACTTTAAGGCATGAAGAGTGTTAATTAAAAACTGCCAATTTACACTATCATATGCTTTTTGCAAGTCCAAGTTAATGGTACAAGAAGATTTAATAGATTTCTTCTCATAGCCAGTAACAATTTCTTGCGCAACAAGAATATTATCATTTATATTCCTCCCACTAACATAGGCACCTTGATTCAATGATATTATTGAACTCATCACTTTCTTTAACCTATTCATAATAACTCTAGAAATGGTTTTATATGTAATATTAGTGCATGATATAGGTCTGAACTTTCTCACACAGGATGGGTTCTCTTCTTTAGGAATCAAAACAATATTTGTTGCATTAATTTGTTTAAGAATTTTACCTGATTCAAAGGTTTGTTTAATAGTTGAGCAAAAGCTATCACCAATTATGTCCCATGATTGTTTAAAAAAGCAAGCAGTGAAACCATCAGGCCCTGGGCTTTTCGCATCACCCATAGCAAACAAAGAATCTTTTATTTCTTTATCTGTTATGGGGGCAATCAAGCCATCTATAAGATTTTCAGGGACTACTTTATTTAATATAGCTTCAATAGTATCCACTGAACATAATTCTTGATTACATTCCTCCATACCAAGTAAAGACTTATAATAGCATACAAATTCATTTTTTATCTCTTCTTGCTCAGTTAAAATCCTTCCATCATCACAAGTGATAGTAGAGACAAAATTCTTTGCAACCCTCCCTTTAATCATTCTGTAATAATAAGCAGAACTAATATCATAGTCATTAATAAACACGGCTCTAGACTTTTGTTTAAGCACCTCATGATGAGTAATTACAGATACCTCTAGTTGTTTAATAATTATCTTTTCCTCAGATATATCAGCTTCACTAGCAATACCTTTCATTATTCTTACTTGCACAATCTCAAGCTGAGATTTTAAGTTTTCAATATCTTCAGAATTTCTTCTAAAATATTTGTTATTAAACTTTTTAAGCTCACTTTTTACCAATCTCAACTTCATACAAAGCTAAAACATCTTATTGCCATTAATTTCTGTATCCCACATATTCTTAATGATATCTTTAAATTTCTCATGCCTAGTCCATATATTGAAAAATTTAAAGGAACAAGGCCCAGCTTTTTCTTTTCCATCAATAAGTATTTTTATTGCACAGTGGTCAGAAGTAGAGGGAGGCACAATAATAGCATTTGATTGATATGTGTTCATCCATTTAGTGTTTACAAACACTCTATCAATTTTACTTGCCCGCAGTTGCCCACTATCATTCTTATTTGTCCACGTGAAGTATTGACCTGCATATTGGTGTTCATATAAATTAGCATCCTCAATGCAGTTTGCTAAAAAAATAGAACTAGTAGGTATAGTATCACAATTCAATCTATCCTCAATTTTAAGAATCTCATTGAAATCACCAGTATAGCATATACACTGATCCTCATAATCATTACTCAAATTAACTATATCATTCCATAGTATCTTTCTCTCATCATCATCATTACTCGCATACACATAACCCACATAGTATGAAATATTTGATTGTAATATTTTGACATTAATAAACATAATCTGAGAAGCTTCAAACACTTTTAGAACCTCAACATAGTTTTTATCCCACATTATCCAAATCCTTCCACTATCACATTTATTATAGTTGTGAATCATTTCCAAGTGAGAGAAATGATCACTTATTATCTTTAAGCTATTATGAACCCTCACTTTTGTTTCCAGAATTCCAATGAGCTTAATTTTATTACTAATCATAAAATCTTTAACATCCAACTGTCTGAGAAGGCTGTTAAACCCTCTTACATTCCATGAGGCTATACTCATATATTAGGTGGTCTAGTAACTTCTCCTTCCCCACCATTGTTAATGAATTTCAGAACATCTTTATCAATATCACTAACCACAGTTTCCTGTAGCTTTTCATATGAGTTAGAGCAAGATACTCTATTTGATGATTGATCATAATGTTTTTTGTCCTGAGACTTACTCCCCACCATTTGCCATTCTTTATCATTAACTTTTCCTTTTCCTTTATCCTTCTTTTCATTAATACCAGCTTTTGGAACCCACACTTTAGTTATATTATTGCATTTGTTCTCTAAGTGCCCAATTTTATTGCACTTAGTACATATCTTAGGCTTCCAATCATACACAACATTAACAATTTGAAGCTCCTCTAATCCAATATCAACATACAATTCATCAGGCAACTCTTCCTTAGTATCAATTTCCACACAAACTCTCGCATAACCCAATCTAGTCATAGATTCAGTCATACTATCCATCTGTAATGGCTTTCCAATACCACTTGCCATATAACCTAAGCCTTTTTTAGTCCACATAACCATAGGTATGTTAACTAATTTAGCCCAGATTGGGATTTTTGATACATCAAGTTTCTCAAACTGCATACCTATCTTCCACGGCCGTATTAACAGAGGTGAGCCATTAATATGCCACATCTGCTCTAAAACTCTAGCATAACTCTGTTCATTCTCAAATTTAAAGATAAACGTACCATTACTACTAGATTTAACAACAATCTTACCAAATTTTGACCATTGAAACTTAACAAAATTAACAACATTATAGAACAAAGGTGGAGTGTCAAGAAATTGACCGATTAAACAATTTTCCCACTGAGCATAGCCCTCATTAAGAACATCCTTATCAGGAGTTATGATTCTTTTACCTTCCTTACGCATCGGGACATGATACTCCAGATTCAGCGCTGGATTGTCATTTTTTCCGAATAACTTTGACCAATCTTTAGATTTCGGCGCTACCTCAGTCTGATTTTCATCGATCTGGGCAACTAATACCGAAACCTCACCTTGGGTAACCGATTTCCGTGATTCATCCTCCTCACTATATGAATCCTTATTATTAGGGCTCATCGGAGGAGTGACCACGCTACCTTCACTTTGGGGCGAGAACATCATCTTTGTAATATCAGTGTATTTGGTTTTGGTTCTCGACTTGGTATTTGTACCGCTAACTCGGTTTGAGTTTATCATTTTAGTCATTACCGATCTGAGATTCAACCTAGAAAGAGAAAAATCAAAAAGAAAAAAGAGGTGAAAGGATAAGAAATGGGTGGGCTAGGGTTTTTTAAGACTGGTGCTAAGAAATCAGATGAATGTTAGATCCCAGATTTGGGAAATAACACTCAATCTGAGTAAAAGAAAAGCAAAAAACGTAAGAAAGAAAGGGTTTAGTGGTTCGGGTAGTGGATTTTTAGGATGGAATAATATTAGAGGCTAAGAATGAGTTGAGAGAGAAATTTTTATGGTTGACTCTCATTTGACCGCGTTTTTATTGTTATTCTATAAAGTTAATATGGTCAATGATAAAGAACTTAATTAAGGATGTCAATGTGGCGTGCGTTTGCGTGACCTGCCCCACCCTATTCTAAACATGGAGGATATTGGGGTTTTATTTAAAATCACTCCCCAACACAAGACTATTAACATCCAAAGTGATTTTAAGAGTCTAACGTATATTTTAGATCCATAACAATACATAAATGATTATTAAAATATTCACCTAAAGTGGTTTTAGATGTCATAATATTTTTTAATATTTTTTACAAGTATATTAATTTTTATAAAAAAACGCTTATAAATCTAAAATAATCAATCCCAAACAGGCCCTAAACTTATAAATAGGTTTAAAATCTAACTAGATAATAAAATCTAAAATTTTAGATAAATAGTATAAATATAAGTTTTTATCAAATTAAATAATATTTGTTATGGTTAAATGTCAACTAATATGTATCACTCTTTTTTTCTCTGATTTATTATGTTTATTCATCAAGTATTTTAACATTTTAGATCAAAATCAGGACATAATATTCAATTAAATTAAAGTGTTGTAACGTTGAATTAAGATTATGAATATATTATTTTTATTGTACAATTATTCCTACATAAAGAAAAAATTAAGCGATTAAACATAATAATGGATTATTTTCATCATTGAGATATTAAGATTATCATTGCCTATACTTTTTCTTAATCTTCCATACTAGATAATCTAAGACATATGCAACCTTAATTTTAGTACCCGTGTGTTTCTTGAAGTCATATTATGTTTGGTTTTTGTACCTTTTTTTATTATATTCGTGTTTTGGTTTGTCTCGTAACCCGCGGGTAGAACCTAACCTCCACAGGAATTCAAAAAAAGGGGCAGGGCAGGTCGTGAGGAAGAACGATGTGGGGCTTTTTTTTTTTTTACGGAGCAGGGTACGGAGATAACCCAAACCTTCCCTATTGAATTCCCTAAACTTAACCACACTTTAGAGCATATGGTAATTTTTTTTGGTCAACTATCATATACTAAATGACTTATTAAATAAACGAGCAAACTTTATTTATAAGATTGGAAATTTGAAATCCAATCAAACTTATACATACTTACTACTAATACTATTGAAAATGTATCCTTCAAATTTCGTTATGAGATTAAACAATCATTCTTGAAAGACTTTTTGTACCTTGCAAGTCTCTCATGTAAACACTCAAGAGCGTTAAAAATACAAAACACGAGCAGATTTTTTCTTCGCGCACTCAAGGTGTATATATCATTACATTAATGCTATACCAATACTCTCCTGATTAGCTAATTAAATATTAATTTCATCCCATTGTAAAAATAAATAAATAAATAAATATTATTAAAGCAAAAAAAAGATTACTCCTCCTTTTAAAGCGGAACCAAGACACAGACATGCTCTGCAATTAACTCTATTCTTTGCCGTCTCCTTGTACCTTTGACTTCTCAACACACATGACATATGTTATATTCTTACATATATATTATATGTATGTACATGCTTTGCACTAAATTAACAGTTACCTTTGCGTGATAAAATCAAAAGAAAGAAAAATTCAAATTTTTGATTATGTCAACTGATTAAGCCTTAGTGGATAGTCATTAACCGCAAAAAAAATGGCAACTCTTGATGATATTCAAGAGCCTAGTATCGATTCAGATAAGCTTAGTTATGAAATCTTTTCAATTTTGGAAAACGATTTTTTGTTTGGATATAAACATGACGTCATTTTAACAACGGCGACTGAGAAGGAAAACGAAACGGTGGATACGGCGGATATGGCGGCGACTGATGATTTACGACAAGCGATAAGGAATCAACGAGGTAAAATTTGTGTCTTAAGTATTGATGGTGGTGGAATGCGAAGTATATTATCGGGAAAAGCTTTGGATTATTTGGAAAACGCTTTACGGATTAAATCGGGAAATGGAAACGCTAGGATCGCCGATTATTTCGACGTTGCGGCGGGTACTGGTGTCGGAGGTATTTTCACGGCGATGTTATTTGGTACTAGAGATAATAAAGTTCCGATCTTTCACGCGGAGGAGACGTGGAAGTTTTTAGTTGACGGTGGGAAGAAATTCTACCGTGGTACTCGTGATAGTAGTGGGTTTATGAAAAAAGTCTTTAAAAATGGCGGAGGAGGAAGCGGTGGCGCAGCCACCGCAAGTTTAGAAAAAGCGATGAAAGAAGCGTTTCGTAATTTAACGTTAAAAGACACGTTAAAACCTGTTTTAATCCCTTGTTATGACCTTACAAGTGCTGCTCCGTTTCTATTCTCACGCGCCGATGCTTTAGAATCCGATAGTTATGATTTCCGGTTATGGGAAGTTTGTCGTGCCACGTCAGCTGAACCGGCTGTATTTGAACCGGTTTTAATGAAGTCAATCAACGGTTCAACTCGGTGTACAGCGGTTGACGGTGGTTTAGCGATGAGTAATCCAACAGCAGCTGCTATTACACACGTGTTGCATAATAAACATGAGTTTCCGTTTGTACGTGGTGTGGAGGATATTTTGGTAATTTCGTTAGGAACGGGTCAGTTATTGGAAGGGAGTTTTGATTCACAGGAAGTGAAGAATTGGAAGGCTAAACACTGGGCCCGGCCTTTGGCCCGAATATCGTCTGATGGGTCTGCTGATTTGGTTGATCATTCTGTTGCTATGGCGTTTGCTCAGGCACGAAGTAGTAATAATTATATCCGAATTCAGGTACGTAAATTATTTCTTTTAGACTGTTAATTTTCAGTAATATGCTAAGTAGTCAGTTAATAATGGGTTAGTGAGTTTACAAAATAAATTACTGGATCTTTTAGACCGACTAATGATTAGAAAAGCATTTTAGCTTTCGTCATGATAATTATTTTAGGTAATAAAACGCCTCCTAACACGTATGTGTACAATATTAAGCATGTAGTTCATCACTTAATGGGGAGATAGGTAGTTCGAATCTTTTCCCTAACAGGTGTAAAGTAAAAGATACCAGGCTCGAACCTTTCCCTGAACATGAGTAACCTAGTTTTGATTTACGTGAAAATATACATGGGAGACGTGTATATCCCCGTGAGATTAGTCGTGGTACGCGCAAGCTACCCCAGATCATCCACGTACCTAAAAAAAATTTAAGCATGTGTTGCTTGGTAAAAAAAAATCCATTAGTCGAAAATCTAATTATACAAGCAAAATTATCAGGGTAATATCATCGTCCTCTACATTCCAACTTAAGCAAAGATCAAAATTCGGATAATTATTTGAGAATTTCTTTTTAATATAAATTATGCATCTTACTTCTTTACAAATATCTTCCTATAACGTCTCATCTATTAAATCAACGTTAGTGAAATTACGAGAGTTTTACTCATTCCATATCATATAAATATAAATGGAGGTTTCAAGAAAAAGACGAATAATATTGGATCAAAGGGCATCTATGTTAACACAACATTAGCAACCACAAATGATAACAAGTGGTTAGTACCTCCCTGAACATGGGTAACCTAGTTCTGATTAAATAGAAATATCCATGAGAAGGCGTATATATTTCTTATGAGAATTATCGTGGTGCGCGAAATCTGGTCCGGATACCCATATATAAAAAATAAAAAAAAAGGTAATGGGGTCAGTAGGTCTAGAGTTCTAATCCCTTCTCCAACAGGTGTAAAGTAAGAGGTACAAGGCTCGAACCCCTCCCTCAACATGGGTAACCTAGTTCTGATTTACCTGAGAATATACATGGGAGGCGTGTATATCCCCGTGGGATTAGTCGTGGTGCGCGTAAGCAATCCCGGATCACCCATGTACCAAAAAGAAAAAAAATAGTATTAGGGTTAGTTTTGAGGGTAGGACAAAGTGACGGTCGTTTCGGGTCTCCAATTTATTGATATTTTAGGGACCCCAGTTTATAATCTTTTTTTACATATAAACACCTCATTTTGTAAGTTACTTTGGGCACAAGTCAGAACCGACCCTAACAAGTACTCTACAACATCATCCCACTGGTTGAGATGCATGCAAGAGTAAAAATCAACCTTTCTTTGGTTAATGAAACTCCATTCGAAAAAGTGGCGATCCTGAATTTCACAATAGAAAATACATATACACAATGGGCTAAAAATTGTGCTCTGAGGAAGAAATCAGTATTTTGAGACAACCCAATCAAGGGAGAGATAGCACAAAAGAAACCGACTCTAGAGAACTTCACGCGCTAGTGAAGGGCGGTGGTAGTTCTATGAGTTGGAATTGCCACATTGGACGTGACTGTAGAGCCATATTGAGAAATAACCCGGGTTTTGAGTTCGAATGTATTTATCGTGAAGCGAACAGATGTGCAAATCTTTTGGCAAAAAGAGGAGCTATGTTGAATGGAGAACCGCAGTTACTAGTGGACCCTCCGGAATATCTTTGGCAATGTATTACTAGTGATAGGAGTGGTGTTTTATTTCCTAGACTAGTGTTTACACCCTCTGTGAGGGATTAGTTGATTTGTATTGTTAACTTCGGCTTTAAAGCCTCAGATGTATGAAAAAAAAAACTATACTTAGGGAAACAATCTTTAAACTAAACAAGTTTAGCCCTAGATACCTTTGAAGTGACATATGATCTTAAGTATGTTTGAAATAGAAAAAATCATTTGAAGAATGAATCTAATGAATAACATCCTCCAAAATGAAACATAACATACCATGAAATTTCATATGTAAATGAAAAAAGGAATAGGCCACCTATCTTTATCGTCTACAATCCAACTACCATCTTTAACAATAACTTTCTCCGTACTAAGAAGATCTGAAGTGCGTAAACTAAATAAACTAAGAGAGATCCCAAGACGATATCAATTAACATGCTATAATAGACGTTTTCAAGTCCAACTTGTGACTTTGACATCTTGATGTTTATAACCCAAGTAACTCAAAACGAGTCCTTGCAAGTGGAAAACCTCCAAAATAACTTGAAAAATACACAAGTCGATATCCAAGAGTTTGTGAGTATCGCCCTAAGCAACCTTTGATCACTATCTCTCTCCAAAGGCATGCCTAAAATTTAGTTTCAACTTTAGTTATAACATCTTTTGAAAAAAGAAAAACGGAATCCCAATAATATGTCATATTGACTTGATTAGGGACATAAATATGTAAGATTAATTTCTATACATGTATTACTCAAGTATTACTAAACTGAATCCCGAATAAAACTTGTTTTGAACAAATTCACGCTTCATCTTGAGACCAATAAAATTTACGGTATACACTTTCCTCTACCCTTCTTAAATCTACCCCCAAACTTGACACAAATATTTATTACTGTTTCGTATTTGCTTCATCCAATACCTACTAATTCTAGACCAATAAAATAGAGTGTGATTTTAACATAATTAACCATAAATTTTTTACTAGGGAGTAAATTTTTTCATGGGTTTTATTTTTATTGTTTGTCCAAATTAGAATCTTATGTTTTAAATGTAGGGTTAATGTCCAATAGGCATCTGTCACCTTACACCACACCCTGCTCCATAAAAGACACCGTTTTTTCTAAAAAACAGTGAGTTATAGGAAGTTTCGCAAAACTCAACCTCTAAGTTTTAAAAAACTTTCCATAGTTCAAAATTTGAATTCTAAGAATCTTTCTATAATTCAAACAACTCTTTTTATAAAAAAGAAATGGAAAAAGCAAAATATACGTGGTCTTATATAAGAAAAAAATAATGGTTACATTGAAAGAGAATTAATTTTAACTTGAGATATTTCTTAGTCTTCTTAAATGTATCCCAGATAGTTTAATTATTTTAAAAAAATGTTTACATATTTTAATATATTTTTAAAAAAATACATTAAACATTTAGAGTATATTTGAAAGAAAATGATTTTAATTTGGATCATACATCAAAAATAAAACCCACGTGAAAAATCACTCATATAATAGACCGATACAACCCCATAGTTGTTTATATGGGATTGTAAAAAGATTTGGAATTGATTAAAAATAAGTTTTGTCAGATTAATTAATATTTTGGATTAATCATTTCAGAATAGTATACATTAGATCTGCATGGATATTTTCTTAAAATTGCAATAACAATCACGACTATAGATCCTGGAAAGGGAAGATGTAGGGGCGGGTAAGGATGAATTGCGGTCTATCTCAACTCAGAAGTATCATGAAAATTTGTCTATTCATTTTTAGTTTTTTTGGAAAAACATGAGTAAAAATAATTACAATCCATCTGTGCTATAAAAAATTAACTGTCCTTGGCTGAAAATTATATCTCAAGTCCAAAAATGGCTCTATCATGTAAAAAAAGAAGAAAAAGAAATTATATCTCCCTCTATGAAATTTTCTGTGGACCTAATATTAATACATCTCCACTGAAAATCTTGGATCATAGATTAGTGTCCAAATCTGAGAACCTTACAACCTAAACATAATAAATACAGATAAAAAGGTGATGTTAATGTTTTATTAACATACGTTGACTCGGGGAGGTATGGAGCAAACTAATCATCGTTTTCAATTCTGACTGTCATATGATAGGATAGTTCATTGGTACGTCTAATGCTAGTTGTAAAGAAAGGCTACTGAGTACCAATAGAGAGATAATAAATACAGGAGCTTCTTTCCATATTCCATAATTAGATGCCTCTAATAATGTTAGTGGAATGATACATAAGGTTTGTATGTTTTTGCCATTCTTGTGATTATCTAAGTGTACGTTAAGAATTAGGTTTCCACATTTGTATTAGGTATCCACATTTGTGATGGGATGAGACTAATTTTCGCTAGTTGTCTGATGGGAGTACTGTTTTGTAGTTCTGACTTTACCGTTATAGTATGTCCATTTGATAACTTATTTAATACTCTAAAGCTACATATGATGATTTCAAGAGTAACTATAATGACCCCAAATTTTTAACTTTCCCACATCCTTTGATGTAAGGAAATTGGAGTAATCAATAAGGTTGTATGTAAAGTTTATTCGAAAAAAAAAAGTATGTAAAGTTTGGTAAATATCCTAATCTAATGATTTTTTGATAGTTGGAAAAATCTCAATTTTCTTAAATTTATACGAATTGCACTCATGCGTATGTGTTTGGGTATAACAGAATAATAAAGCCAGACCCAAATTTGATTTTCCTATATCGTTTAATGTAAGTAAATTGGAGTAATTAATACAGTTGTGTTGTAAGTTTAGGATTCCCTCAATTTCAAATTGTTGACTATTTTATTTTTTACACATATAAAAATATAAATTAATTATACCTTTTATTATAAAAGTATCTTTCATGAAATATTTTGCTATATTAATTTAATTTTTATTAAAAACATAAATAATAATATTTTAATAAAAATAATAGTGGAATAAATTGAAAAAATATCTTTATATCGTATCAATTTTTTTAAGTTACATTTTTAATAAATGGACGAATTTTGTAAATAAAGAAAATAATATATATTGGTTAACCATTTTGGAATAGTATTCTCAATACAATTTGGTTGCACCCCAAAAAATGCTAGTAACTAGGTGGGAACCACTTTTAAACCCAAATTATCAAATTAATCTTGAGTGTTTTTGTTCTTGACGAAAACGTGAATTACTGAGTTGAGATGGATGATAAGCCGCTATATTAAAGAATTGTATGTTGAGAACGATTCAAGGGAGCATCATGCGCTAGTGAAGGGCGGTGGAAACTTTAAGAGTTGGTCTTGTTATATCGAGCGTAATTGTACTAAGATGTTAAGAAATAATTGTGGGTTTGAAGTGAAATTTATATATCGGGATGCTAATAAATGTGCAAATTTGTTGGCGAAAAAAGGAGCAGAGTCAATCAAGGGTCCATGTGTGTATGAAGATCCTGTGGAGTAGTATCACGAGAGATAGGAGCAGTTGCGCAAACCCTAGGCTCGTATAAGTTTTCCAGCGAGAAAGTAATTATTTTATTAACTCCGGTTTTATGTCTCGGATGTATGGGAAAAACGTGAATACTCAAGGAAAGGTGAGTGTAATGACTCCACACGTGACTTTCTGACATCGTTGGATGTAAGGAGATTGGAGTAATAATAAAGTTATACAATGAACTTGGTTAACTATCCTAGGTTAATCAATTTAGAATAGTTAAAAAGAGATCACATAAATACTTTTTTAATCTTATAATACGAGTCCCCGTATCAACCCGATACGAGCCTTTGGAGTTGGCACATGCTGATAGGAATGTGCACGAGTCAGATTTGGATGAAAAATCTACAACCCACAAATCGTCCGTTCTTGTGCAGGTTTTGAAAAATGAGACTAGCACCCACCTAATACATTATATAAACCATTGAGTTTCGGGTTGGGCGGGTTGCGGGCACATTGCGAGTGATTTAGTTTGATAAATGAGCTGAATTTGTATTTATATTTATTCGGCGGATAGAATTTATATTGCAAACGAAAGATGTAACAAAAAATATAGTTTAGGATACTCATATACACTTTGACTCATTTTTTATTTTTAAAAAATATAAAATAAATTTAATAATTAAACATAAAACATAAATAATATTATAATTGAAATGAAAAACATATTAATCAGATAAAATATTATTGAAATATTGAAAAATTTAAAAAAAAAAAAAAAGGAAAGGAATGAAAAAAATTAATGTGGAATGAGAATTACATGAACCCTACTATTTTATTTGAATAAAATAAACAATATAGATTTTTCTAATTTTTATACTACATGGTATGCAGGTTTGCAGGTTCCAAATTTAAAATCCACAAACCGTAATTTAAAAAAAAAATTAAGCGCAACCCATACAATAAAAAACTAACCCGTAGTATTTCGGGCTAGTGTAATCGAGTTATGTGGGTTTTCTAACCCGATGCACATGTGTATCTGGCCAACTTTTACACTAATCCCATGAAAAATATACATGCCTCCCCGTGTATATTCCTACTTAATCAGAACTAGGTTATCCATACACGTCTTTCCATGCATATTTTCACTTAATCAGAACTAGGTTACTCATGTCCATGGAGGAGATTCGAACCTTGTACCTCTTGTTTTACCTCTATTAAAGGTTGAAAACATATTAAGACTCTAGTTAGTTGAGCTACCCCAATTGCTTAAAAGCGAACTGAGTCATTTTTTTATGTTACATGGAAAATCTGTTTTTAAACTCGGTGTAATTGAGATGATTTGAACATGTTATGACAACTTTCTCTCTTTTCTCCTTTATTTTGAACCTTTACATTCTTTATCTTAGTCACTTATAGCAAGTTTTACTTGTATCTTTTGGTTCTTTCATTATTTTAAATTTCGTGGGCGTTACACTTGAGTGTCAAAGTGAATGTGACGTGCAATAATTGTTCGTCCCTCAAAGATAATGGAAACTAATATTTAAATATAAAAACAATATAATAGGAATTTGTCATTCATGAAATAATAATAATAAAATAGAAATTAACTATTTGAGATCAGTTTAACTGATTCTCCTTTTAAAAAATCCAAATTTGAACCGACATAGTCAGTGATTCGGTCTAAAACGACTCTCCAATGGATTAGAAAAATGAAAAAATAATGAAAAATCCAAAGATTTTAGAGAATTTTGGTAAAGTAAATAGCTGATCAATGATTTCACACAAAAAAATTCAGCTCCTCAATATGCATACCCAACAACTATAACTGAACTGTGCTTTAGCATTAAAAAAGAAAAAAAACTGTGCTTTGGGACAACAATTCTAGATTTATATTCTCAAACTGAGTCCCACAAGAAGTAAACTCTATAGAGTTTATAAAATTCAATCTTAGCACGAATTGATTTAGAACGAAATCTAGATATTCTTAACAAACGTAAAATCATAGCTTGTGGTAGTATCTATGTTCAAATTTAAATTCTTAGTAGACTAGATCAGATCAATGTCTATTTCTTAATAGACCAGATTAAATTATTGGATCATAATCTGTTCTTGATTATTAAATTACAGGCAAATGGGTGTAGTTCAGGTCAATGTGGGATAAACATAGACACAGATCCAAGTCCAAAGAATGTAAAATTGTTAATGGGAATAGCAGATGAAATGATGAAACAAAGATATGTAGAATCGGCTCTTTTCACTGGTAAAAGAATTGGAGAGCAAACGAACTTCGAGAAACTTGACTGGTTTGCTTCACAACTTGTTCAAGAACATCAAAAGAGGAGTCTCAGACTGGGTCCCACTGTTGCATTTAAACAATCTACCCCAAGAACTCCCAGGATTAATCAAAGAATTTAGTCAACTAAAGTAAGTCTTTTTTTTTTTTTTTTTTGTCAAATAAAGTAGTAAGTCTTTTACCTTTTACTTTTACCTTATGTTTTCCAATTTCTATAGCCTACTTTTTTTTTACGGTAAAGTAGTGTGATCTAATATCACATGACCCACATGTGGTGATTGATGTCAGTTAGAATTTAAAACAAAAATTGATATCATTATTTCTCTTGTAGTATTAGATACAATTAATATAATATTCGTGGTTTACTACTTAGTACTTTCCTATTATGGCATGCAATAAGTGTAAAGATGTTGTGGGGACGAGTATTTAGGAGAGTTGCTTTTGGATTTGGATTTGGAATCATTGACTCGGTTTGAACTTGTACCGTGTAGAAAGAAACAAATATTCTGAGTATTTAGGAGAGTTGCTTTTGGATTTAGATTTGGAATCATTGACTCGGTTCGAACTTGTACCGTGTAGAAAGAAACAAATATTCTGACCAGTTGAGCTAATCTAACTGGTTAAAGATTCAAAATTGTAAGAACTAAATATTTATCTAGTCTTTTTTATTTTCGTGGTTTTTTTAAAAATATTGGATAAATATTATAACATTGTACACCGATTTTATGTGAACCTAAACCACAAATTATTATATGTGGTCTTTGTTTTAGTAAACAATATTAGAATAGTATTCTTGTGAGACCTAGACGACATGAAAGTGTTGGATTAATTAATCTGGACCTAGATCCTTAATTCCCTATATAGGGGGATATTGTGAATTCTAATCACGAGAAAATGTTAATATTGTTTGTTTATGTAACCGTGAGGGATGAGTATTTGTCCCTTTCTTCATTTTCAAGAGTATTTTAGAGAAGGAATGTACTCTTTGAAGGGGAAAGGTGAATCTTGGGCAAGTAATTGGTGATGTAGGAAAGCCTTCGCTTTTTTAGACAACCGACACTTAATTCTTGGATGAGAGTGAGAAAGAAGGGCATATTAGTCATTTTGTGGCATAGCATGTTTCATGGTGTAACAGGGCTCTAACTACTTAAGGTGATAGACACTTTAGAAAAAGAAAAAAAGGAGTTTCATAGGAGTGTGCTATCACGAACCTATGTATCTAAGATATTAAAATAACCTAATGCATTATAGGAATACAGAGTCCAAAATCTTCAAAGCTCTTCAAAAATCCCTGATATCCAAGCTCGAAATAGAGGTTTGATATTAAAGTCCATGAGGGTAAGTGTCACATTAAACTATAACAATGGTTAGATGTTTGAAAAAAGAGTTTAATTAACCCTCAAGGATTACGAATTAATTTTAATATCCATAAAGTTGATATTTTGTCTATAAAAGATCTATGGATTATCAAGATTCTATATATAAATATAGAGGAGGTTTTATTCATTAAGATCATCTATTATGAAAAATCTATTATTTTCTAGATTTTTTTTAATCACCCATTCACCCTTTCAGAATATCTTATGATCTTTCAAATGGATTTAAAAATGTCTCAAAATCATTTTTTTTCTATATATAATGTAAGAACCTATAGTATAATTATCTAAAAAGGAAAAGTTGAGTGAACTCCACTATAGTATAATCATATATATATTTTTTCTTCACCCCTTATTTTACTCTTTTTCCTATTATTTTACTTTCATTTTATTATTGAATTCCCTATCTTTCCCACTTTTGCGTTTGCTTCTTTTAC
The DNA here is from genome assembly GCA_029959085.1 of Nemophila menziesii. Classification (NCBI taxonomy): domain Eukaryota; kingdom Viridiplantae; phylum Streptophyta; class Magnoliopsida; order Boraginales; family Hydrophyllaceae; genus Nemophila; species Nemophila menziesii. The sequence goes on along the minus strand of JARWIR010000004.1, from coordinate 40,547,232 downwards.
CATATACTTAAGGTTTTTTCTGCAGGGAAAAAGAAAAGAAAAAGTTGATGACTGAGAAAAGCTCACTTAACTGTGTAAAAAGGGAGTAAAAGGATCTTGGTGGGATATCCATTCCCTACCTAAGGACAACAAGCACTATAGTATCCATTTCAATTTGATTTCCATAAATATACATAAAAGTCATGTTTAGATTGCTAAAATATTTCAGTCCCGAAAAGTTGAATAAGACTAAAAAAGAAATTCGGTGGTTAATCGTATTTATAAAGTTTGGTAAGGGTTTGAGCTTTTTTTTGTAGTTGAGAGTGTAGTGGAAGAAAAAGATTTTGAGTGGGTCACCTTATTGTTACGAATGGGACAAAAAGGAATCGTTTTGCGCCCTTTTGGAGAAGATAATTTCACTTTTCATGTTCATGTGAATTTATTTGTATTTTCTAAAGAAACCTTGTAATCTATGTGTATATTTAAGTTTCTATGTAAAGTTGGTTTTGTTTGTACTTTTCTGGTTAGTGCTTCAGTTTTGAAATCTTTTTAATTTTCTTTTGAAGTGAATGGTTTGGGTCAAGTTGCACATAGTTTGACTAATCTCATGAAGAGGTAAATCAAAACAATATTATCCATATTTAATAGAAATTTGAATCTAATAACGTGAGTGAATAAAGAGAGTGACTATAATCTTATAGTATCATCTAAATAGTGTTTCGTTTAATGAGTTACGTCTATTGTGGAATTGAAGTTAATTACTAGTGCTATATTCAAAGAGGAAATTACTTTCTAAAGCCTCCTTTACACAAACTTTATAAAGTAACACCAAACTAAAAAACAATACTATAAACATCCAAGTTCTAACTTTCTGGTTAGGTTTTTCCCCTTTTTACCCCTCCACGTGATGGACACGGCCCGCGTAAGTTACATAAACTCATCCCAACGGCCCAGCCCCATATTTGATAATTAACTCCATGGGTACAGACACATAACACACAAAAAACAAACACAAATACACAATCACTGTTAACTGTTAATGGAACTGACCCAACAAACTAAAACCACTCCAACAATGAATATGAACATTCAATCTCTGTTATTATCAAATCCATTTACAATCAAAAAACACAATCAAAACACAATGAATATGAACACTCAAACCACTCCAACAATGAATATGAACAATCAAAACACTCCAACACTCTTAATTGGTATGGCCCTTTCGTAAACACACAAAACTGATTCAATCATTCAATCACCAAACCAAATCCATTTTTGCATTCAATTGGAAAAAAAAACCCAAATATGAAGAAGAATGAATCAAGCTAGTATTTATCAGTAAACAAAAACCCAAATGAATCAATGCTGTGTATTAGCAAAGCTAATGGATAAGACTGAATCAGTAAACAAAACAAGAATTAATCAGTACAAAAATCATTACACAACAAAACAAGAAAACAAAAATCATTACTGCTCTGGTTCACGTTAGTAAGGCTGCTGTTTGAATTGAAGCCATTAATGGGCTGGACCCATAATTCGTTTATAAGGCTGATGGGCTGGACCCATAATGTTGCTGCTAATGGTGGGCTGGACCCATCACGTGATGGGGCTTCAACGGGTTAAAATATGTTGCTGCTACTGGTCTCGATGGGGATTCAACGGGCTGGACCCATAATGTTGCTGCTACTGCTACTGGTCTCGATGGGGCTTCAACGGGATGGACCCATAATGTTGCTGCTACTGGTCTCGATGGCTTGTTGTTTGCTGGTGTATGGTGGTCGATGGTGGATTAGTGTTTGCCGACAGAAGCAGTGGATGCTTTTCAGTGGTGATATGTTTTTGTTGCTGAATCGATGCTTTATGTGTTTATGTTGTTGAAGTCATGGGTCTCGATGGCCTGGTGTTGCTGGTGTATGGTGGATCAGTTGAGCTATTGGTGTGGAGGTGAGTGACGATGGTGGATGGTGGTTCATGGTGGAGCTGTGATTCGATGGGGGTGGATCTGTGGATGCCGATGCTGGTGGTGATGGGAGGTGGTGTGGGGTGGGTGGTTGGAGGTGGTGATGTCGACAGCAGTGGTGATTTCGAATGGAGGTGGATGGGATGTGGTGGAGCTGTGGATGCTGATGCTGGAGCAGTGGCTCGATGGGGTGGAGCTGTGGCGGAGATGCAGGTGGTGGCGAGATTGATGATGATGTTGGTGGCGAGTTTACTGGATCGGAGGTGGTGGTGGGAGGGATTGATGATGATGGCGGTGGCGGGATTGATGATGATGGTGGTATGGTGGTCTGATGGTAGAGGGGCCGGTTGTCGGTTGCTCCATATCAGAGAAGAGAGTTGACGGGAGGGGAGGGGGAGGGCGGTGGGGGTTCTGGGTTGGGTTGCTGATAGAGGAAGGGGATGGGGGGTGGGATTATATAATAGTGTTGCAGGGGTTTTTTGGGGCTTTTTATCCATTTAGTTGGGTTTAGTTAGGCTTAGTTGGGATGTAAATGGGGTGGATGTATTTTGTTAAGTTGGTTTGGGTTTAGGCCTTATAATATAAATGACCCATATTCAAATGCCATGGCCAAGGTAGTCATCAGAGGTCTTCCAATTTTTAGACTATACATAAATATGGATTTCTTCGAGCCGAAGAAATCATTGCTACAAAATAATAATTATAGGGGTGCATGAATAGTTTGGTTTTCATGTGGATATTCTAACAAAGAAATAATTATTTAGTATAGATCACGTCTTTCAATAAGGTATGCAAATTGTTTGATTAGGCATTAGAACTAATACAAAATACATACCTACTTGACAATTACACAAAATTATTACTAGAGATCCGAACAATGTTATTACACTAAATTTATTGGTGGAAAGTAGTGAGGTCAATGTTTATGTGAATTGGGTAGCTTATTTGAGATCGTTGAAAGCTCATGTTTATTTTACTTATATCGACCTATTAAACTATGGTTATTACTTACATGTGACAATTTCAGATGAAAAAATATCAAAACATATTTATCGTCCGGATTGGTATATTAACGTTAGAGTAAATATTATATTTTTTTTTGGTTTTGACCTGATTGATAGGTTGTCCCCTAAGTTTTAAAATGTGCCTTCTTGCCTCCTAAATTTTACTCTTTTGTCCCGTTACCTCCTGGTTATGTTTTTCGTCCATTTTTGTTGTTAAGTATGACGTGGCATTTCCATGTCACCTTTTTTCTTTTTTTAATCATAATTCTAATTAATCATTTAATTAATTTAAAACAAGGGTAAAATATGTTTTTTATTAATAGTTTTAATATTATTAATAAAAATAATAAAACCCCACCCCCACCGAGACACCCCTCCCCCCTCCCCCTCTTCCCCTTCTTCTTCTTCCCCATTCTTCTTCTTCTTCCCGACCTGGTTCTTCTAATAAAAAAAATTAAGCAAAACTTGTAGTTCCAATGAAGGAAACCACCACGGCCTCTCGCATTCGCAAACTTGTAGTCTGGACCAGTAGCTAAATCATCAAAATAATTCACAATTAATTTAATTTATAAATAAAATCAACATGGAAAAGTAGCAGAAGAAGCTGTTTCAGGTATCTTTAATCCGAGAATTGCCTATTTTAAGTTACGTATTAATCATGATTTAAGGTTAATCAACTATGTTAGGATGGGATAAGGCGGAAAATGAAGTTGTAGTTTTGAAGAAAGAAAACGAGATTTTAATTCAAAAGAATGTAGTTCTTGAAGAGCGTAATGGCCATTTAGATGGAGCACTTAAGGAGTGTTTAAGACAGTTTCGTTTATCTAGAGAAGATCAAGAACAAAAAATTTCTGAGAAAACTCATGAATGGGAATCAATCAAGTCTGATCTCAAAAAACAAGTTATCTGAGCTTCAATTTCAGCTTCAAACAGCTGAAATTAAAGCTTCCATGGTTACTAATCTTCGTAACAAGCTTGAAGCTTCAGAGATAGAGAGAATCCGAGCTTAATTTCAGCTTCAAACAGCTGAAATTAAAGCTTCCATGGTTACTAATCTTCGTAACAAGCTTGAAGCTTTAGAGATAGAGAGAACCCGAGCTTCAATTTCAGCTTCAAACAGCTGAAATTAAAGCTTCCATGGTCACTAATCTCCGTAACAAGCTTGAAGCTTCAGAGATAGAGAGAGATTTGAGTGTTAATGCAGCTGAAACTACTAGTAAACAACGTTTAGATATTATTAAAAGTTGTGGCTTGAAAAGCCACCACATCAATTCATCTTCTCTGTTTTTTGTTTCAGTTATTCAATTCTCACTGAAACATATATTTTCCATGATTCAGGGTGCAAATCAACGTTTCGCAGGGATTCTTGTACTAGATTGGTATTATATCGACACTCAACTCCTTAATGGTTACTAATCCTTTAATCTTATCTTAAAACCCACTTTTGATAGGGAAAAAATCAAGATGCAACTTCCAAATTACTCTATGAAGCCGCATCTCTGGCCTTGCAAAAGCCAGAACAATTTTTTTATTTTATTTTTAGAAGAACCAGGTCGGGAAGAAGAAGAAGAACGGGGAAGAAGAAGAAGAAGGGGAAGAGAGGGGGTAGGGAGGAGCGGGTGGGGGTGGGGTGGGGTGGGGGGTGGGGTTTTATTATTTTTATTAATAATATTAAAACTATTAATAAAAAACCTATTTTACCCTTGTTTTAAGTTAACTAAATGATTGATTAGAATTAGAATTTGAAAAAAAGAAAAAAGTTGACATGGAAATGCCACGTCAGAGTTAACGGCAAAAATGGACGGAAAACATGACCAGGGGGTAACGGGGCACAAAAATAAACTTAGGAGGTAAGAAGACGCATTTTAAAACTTAGAGGGCAACCTGTCAATCGGATCAAAACCCAAGAGACAAAAATGCTATTTACTCTTAACCATATAGTGTAATTACCTTCTCTTTACCACGGTCTAAGGACCAACTATGTATAAAAAAATTGAATTGAATTCTTTGCAGGAAAATAGTAAAAAAGTTGTACTAGCTTCGATTTGCTAATTAAATCTTCAGTCATAAAAATGATTCGTAGTCAGACCTCCATTATCTTTGGACCCGACTTGAAAATGACTACTATCTCAATTATTTTCAATCACTTTACTTATAAATTAATTAGAATGGTAGGTGATAGGAATGAGTGGTGTGGCCTAGAGTGTGATAAATAATGATATAAATAAGTGCAAATAAACACCCTAAGCTAACACGGTTCTGCAAGTATATAGATCGTATGCAAGTTTTAATGAATAAGTAAGATTCGTTCCTCAGGGACTACGAAGGTTAAGAAGAACTTATGCAAATTATTCAAGTGCAGATATTAAAGGTAGACAAGATAATACGCAAGTAGACAGAAGAGAAAGATAAATATTTATTTGGTTTTTTAAATAATAAAACTAAACTAATAAATTAAAAGACAGAAAATTAACTAACAGAAAAGAAAAGAAGATAGTATGAAGATATAGCTTAGGTTTTACTAGTATGCACCAATCCTTCTAATTCTATCTATTAGATCTAGTTTATAAGGGAGAATATTAGCTCTTGGTATACTTAGTCAGGATTCTAAATTCCCATACCTTAGACCTTGAGAGCGACTAAGGGGGCTACGGCACTACCAAGAAGTGATTTCAAATAGGGTTATCAAACGCCACTAAGGCCCTAAGCAAATACTGCAATCTTGGTGATATGGTGGTTAAAACAAACCTTAATGACTATCTAGTTAGAATCATGTTTTGTCAGAACTAATATCGACACTAGACGTTATGTGGTGGTTCAATAGTTAAACACCCTGTCAAGGAGACCATCTAACTACTATTAAGGTAATCCTATACTCGTGCACTAGCAAGGAAAACAATCATGAATTCAAAACACATAATCAAATATAAAGGTAAGTAGCTAATATCAGATTAAAACATATAATTCCCAAAGAAACTTAGATAGAAGAATTAGAATTCATAGATTATACATTATGCAAAACCTAAGCTAATAGAATTAATTCATACAAAGAAAAGAAGAGAAAAGAATTACAAAATAAGAGGTTGAAGGAGACATGATTGATGCACAGCTCCTTCCAGACTTCTTCTCTTGTGTTGTAGCTTCCTCTTGGCCTTAGGGTCTGGCCAAGGATCATTTTTTGAGTGTTAAGAGGCTGTATTTATAGGGTATAGGAAGACCTAATTCGTTTTCTTGAAGGAGAAGGAAAGTAATGGACTCCTAGTCCAACTCAAATCTGTATGGAAATAAAGATAAACACTGCTGGACCGTTTTGAGCATATCTTCTTCGTTATTGGTCGGTTTGAGCTCCATAAGATACCAAAAGAATCGCAACAGAATTATCTTGACCCTTAAGAAGGAAATTACCAAAATCGGCCTACTTCTTGGGTAAAAACGCACATCTTTAGATGTGTATGCAGAATCCCAGATTTAGGCAGCTTTTCCTTTTCCTATTTGAACTCAGTTTCCTTCTATCTCCAATTTACATGCATATATTTTTCCATATCTTGTAGCCTTTGACTTGGACTCTAATTAATCTCCATAATTATCTTTAAAGCTTCACACTAAATAAATAATTAAACCCAATATGCTCTAAAAATATCATGTTACTAAATCAAGACCCAAAATAGGAAAGTGCACTAAACTAAGCTAAAATCAACCTATAAACTAATAAATAAGCCTAAAATGATGTCTCAGAATTATATTATATTATCACAAATGAGGAGACATCAATGAGCCTACTCGTAAGTGTTTTCAACATCCTAATTGTGTAGTTAATAATCATAATTGTGACTATTGTCAACAAAAAAGAAATTCACGATTGTGACTTGTGGGGTTTAAATTAAATTCAATATTCACTTAAGTCCATATGCTACTATTATTCTAAGTAAACAGAACAAGGAATTGGAAAAAAAGATATATTTATAGAGAATTATATATATTATTTAAAATTATACTATCTAAATACCACCGAATGACGTGTCGTGAATTAATTGGTTATAAATTATTAATTAAATCAAGAAAATAAATAGATTAACGATTTATAGCCAACCAATTCATGCCATGTCACTGAGTGGTATGATTTTAGGTGGTATACATCATTACTCATATTTATATGCATAACATAATTTACGACTTTTTTTTTGTTACAAGATAAGCTTAAAAGGACCAGGAAGCAAACTTTCTATAAATTATTAATCAACATATATAGGTTCTAGGCATGCCCCAACCATAACAATCCTTTGTTAGAAAGCGCTATAGCCTATCCAGAGGATTTCTATACAGGGTTGGCCCTTCCGTACTACTCGCGCCTAACTTAGCCATCCAATCCGCACATCTGTTCGCTTCACGAAAGCTCCAAACCAGCTCGAACCACTCATTAGATGCTAATATGTCACGACATGCACCATTTATAACATTCGAAAATCCCCTTGAGTCCGCACTGCCCTTCACTAGCGCGTGCAACTCACTCGTGTCAGTTTCCATGATAAGTGTAGTGTATCCTCGATGCACCGCCTCTGAAGTGTAAGGCAAGAAGTTCCGCTTCAAATGGTGTTCGCGCGATAAGACTACTTTTTTTAAGTTTAATTAAGCGCATAGCCACTATTAGGCTAAAGGGCCTTATAAGTTATATGTCCCTATAAAAAGATTAATTTATTACCTAATAACTTTCCCAATTCTTCTGAAAATCACTAACGGCTAAATTCTATTTTAATAAAGTTAATTTTTTTTATTTTGTATAATATTTTTCTGTAATAAATTATAAACAATAATTTCATATAATATAAGAACATGTATAATCATTTGCATAATATACCAATCTTGAATATAATTAATTCAAACAAAATGAAAGCTTAGACCCTCTAAGAAAAGAACTTGGCTCTGAATATAGTAATACCTTTGTTTTTTGTCATTCTAAACACAAAGCAGCTCATGCCTGATACTATTATATTATTGTATCACAAGTTTCTAATACTATTGTCGATTCCATCACACATACCATACAAAGCAACTCAGAAACATGCTATCTCTATCTCTGCATACGACTCTCATGCTTATTTTATTGGTGTTACTCTAGAATGTCTAATCAATATTGAGTTTGATATGCAATGACGGATTAACCAATTAACAAGAATATTTTTTGCCAACATAGTTTATGGTGCACATTTCTGAATCTTGGTTTTTTTATAGGAGGAAAGGGTTTAAGACAAGGTGATTTACCTATACCTTATCTTTTTATTATATACCTTGAATATCTCTCTCGCCTCTTGAAAAAGGAAAGAAAAAAGGGGTTCAATTACCATCCGAATTGCAAAAAGATCACTCATTTGACCTTCTCCAACGCTTTCATGTTGCTATCAAAAAGGTGACCCCAATTTTGTGAAGACCCTTATAGGTTGTTTGGAAATATTTGGGAATGATTGGGGTTTCATTTAAACGTGCATAAATCAAATATCTACTATGTGGGAGTTGAAGAGGAAAATCTTAAGATAATATTAAATATTACACAACTTACAAAAGGGTTAATGCATTTCCGATACCTTCGGGTCTCGCTTGGAGTTGGGATGTCATTTAAATAAATAATCGCATGAAAGTTAGGATGATTTATTTGGAGTTTGATCCGTGTGGTGATGATTTTGAAACAAATGATCATTTATTCTTTGAGTGCGTTGCGAAGGATATTTAATGTTAAGCATTTGGTAGATATAAAAAGAGATGAACACAATCTTTAGATCCGTTAAATGTCTTAAAAAATGAAAAACAGGAAAATTGGATGAGAAATGCTAGGCGTATTGCTTTTGTGGCCACTGTCTATTACAAAATATAACTTAGCTTTGAAGAGTATCACCCTGAGAGCTTATTTTCAAAGAGGTGAAAATTGTGCATGTTTAGGAGTTTACCTTTTTACCCTCATATTTTCTTTGTAGATGATAGTGGGTTTCTTAGAGACGTATACTAATATGAGTCAGCTGTCTTTAGTTTGTTGGCTACTTTAAGCTTTCATGCTTAAGTAGTTGTAATTTTTTGTATAGTGTATAGTACCTTCTTCCCATTTAATACAATTGTTATCTAACTAATATATAAGAAAAATCTATATATCTAGAAATATGAAAACATACTTATGAATTCTGTAACACAAAAAGTAAAATCTAGTTGTAGATGATAAAAAACTTCTATTTTTATAACATTTACTCGAGAAAGATGAATTCAATTACTAAATTTTATTTTATGATATACCAATTACAGATACTATGTAAAAAATCGTTTATACATCTTATTATATGGAAGTATACATAGTCTTAAATTATTTTATTAATATGTTTGGGAATTGAAGGTCCTGTGTAAAATTTCAGATTGAACCCATTATATTAGTAAAAGTAATTTATACTAATAATTGAATAAAAGTCACAAGAGTTATGAAAGAATTTTTGACTAATTAAAGTGTATTATGATATTAGAGGAAAAAAATAATAGCAAGACTAGAAAGTTTAAATATATGATGCTTGATGTTCACGAATATTGGAAGACATCGTCTCTTATATTTCTTTAGCATTTGATTTTTATTTTGCATTTATAGAATAATTAGAAGATCTTCAAATCGTTTCTTAAAATGACATCTCGTACTTCCTGCAATAAAGTTAAATATGTCTCAAGTTAAAAACTTATTAGTGCATAGGATAAATATAATATTGTAGAATGTTATAGTATCTTTTAATTACATTTCATTCTCTTAAATCACATTACCATAAATTTTATAAAAAATAATGTTTATGATACAAGAGTAAATCATTAGAATATATAATTAGTCATAATTTATAATAAATTCATAAGAATATTTAATATTACTCATCATAGAAAATAACATTAATGATTATTAATTTATATTATTATAAATTTTTGTAGATATTAATATTTTCAAAATAAAAAAACATTTTTAAATAGATTAGTGGTAGTTTTTAGTATGGGTAAGTTAGCACATATTTTCAATGCTTAAAAGTGAATATGGTTTATACTTTATAAGGAATGATTTATTTATTTTTGTCAAGGAAAATAGAAAAAATATCAAATTATCCTATCCTTCTTTTCCTATAAAACTTGTTCAGAAAGTCCAAAGCTTCAATAAGTAATTGCAAAGATCATTTTGATAAATCAAGATCTTGTCTAACGTATTCAGAAAATACGTCGACAACTCGATTAAATTCTCTTTTGAGATGGCTGATCTTCCAGGTTGGAAACATGTTACTCCATTTCCATGACTGTAAGACCATGAGTCGGATTCTCCAATTGATTTCTATTTTTTTATTAATTGTTCGAACAATTTCAAGGTTATAGGGAATGACTGAAGGAAAAAAAGACGATTTATTCAATAGGGGTTCGTTATAGGATGAAAATTGATGGTTTCTTTAAAGTTTAAAATTAATTTAAGTTGAGTTGGTTTTGTATATTGGGTAATTGACCTATGAGATTTTGGAGACAAACTTAATGACACATAGGAACATGTGGTTAGGTTCTTCTCCAAAGAGACCACCACCCAATCTTATGGGTGACCAAATACTATAATACTCTCAAATAAAATAAAATCACATAAAGATAAAAAAATGGCATTAAGCATGTATCACCAAATTAGTGGGTCATGAGTATCAACTCCTTGAATATCAACTCACTAAGTATCGATACTTTCAACCTACGACCATCACCCACCGACCACCGCGGTGCAGCTGGAGATTTTATAAAGAGCTTAGATATTTTTTAGAGTGCTCGGAGATTTTATTGAGTTCTCAAATTTCATTACTAAGTGCTCGGAGGTTTTACTAAGTGTTCTCGTATTTTATTGAGTACTCAGACGAATTCGCTAAGTATTGAGGGAGAATTCACTGAGTATTGGGAGAAAATACTGAGTATGCTCAGTGAATTCCCTGAGTATGGTCTAGAAGCACTGAGTACTCGGTGAGAAACTGCTAAGTAGACTTAAACAAAAAAATAGGCAAAAAAATATCATAATATCATTAAAAAATTATTATTTATATTAAAACTAAATAAAGAAATATAAGCAACGAAAATCATAATATTCATCAAAATTAAAATACGCTTTTCGAATCTCATTTTCCACGTCAACACTTTCTTTACTCAAAAACAACTACAAATACATGTACACTTTCTTTACTCTTTTCAATGATTTGAATCTGAACTTTACTTGTACAATGACTAAGATTATTGTCTTTATTTTTGAATCTTTGATCATGTACGAGGCGTAAAAGTTGCGATCTTCTCAGCTTGAAAACAGAAGTTTGAACCATAAAAAAAAATCAAAACCATTCTGGGACCTTCAATGCCTCCGATCTACTCGGAGTTGTCCTTCTCAGCCATGAACGGAAACAAAGCTTCAGTGACAGAAAAATAACTGATGGCTTCACTATGCTTTACACTAGAAAGCTTCACACCGCAGTTCACGCAGAAACAGTCCTTCATGTTGGAGCTTGGCTACACCATATCCTCCCTTGAGATCAGTTTCACACCGAAGGAATGTATTACATTTTATCTCGAGGTGATAGATGATAAGATTAAATAGCCTATATTTATAACTGGGAGTGATAAAGCACTTGGCCTGGATGGGTATTCATTGATATTTTTAAAAAAATCTTGGAATATTGTGAGGGTGCTGTCGTTGGGGTGATTAGGGATTTTTTCACATTAGGGTCCTTCTTAAAGAACTTAATCATAAAATAATTGTACGTAAACTAATATGAATAATCCTAAATCAGTGGATGCCTTTAAACCTATATCTTGTTGCAACATGGTTTATAAGGCTATTATGATGATTATTGTGGATCAGATGAAACCAGTCTTGGATGGTGTGGATAGGGCGTAAAGTGCCTTTGTTCTAGGTACACTCATGTTAGATAATGTGCACTTGATGCAAGAGCTTTTGTGAGGTTATATATACAATTGTATTTCTCAAATATGTACAGTATTTTTCCTTTGAAAGTCATACACCTCTATCTCATGGAGCTTTACTCGGGAGATAGTTGAGGGATATTTTTTTTTGTAAAAAAAAGTATTGCTTGGATAATGGCTTGCGTGATCACTCCCTCATACTCGGTGGCTATATATTAGGGAGTCCATGGACTTTGTAAAGATGTAAAAGGTTTACTCCAAGGTGATCTACTAACTCATTATATATTTATTTTATGTTTGGGATACCTCTCTAAACTTAATCGGAGGGGTGTGGCTAACAAGTATTTTAATTATCACTAGAAGTGTAATAAAATTAAGATACCCATCTTGCATTTGTTGATTATTTGATGCTTTTAGCAAGGATTGTATCTATGTTCATGAAGATATTACTGGATTGCTTTGAGAATTTTCTTAGGTGCTCTGGACTTTGTCTCTATGTCTTGAAATCAAATATTAAATATGTAGGAATCAAGGAAGAGGAACTTGATGCAAGAGCTTTTGTGAGGTTATATATACAATTGTAGTTATCAAATATGTACAGTATTTTTCCTTTGAAAGTCATACACCTCTATCTCATGGAGCTTTGCTCGGGAGATAGTTGAGGGATATTTTTTTGGTAAAAAAAAGTATTACTTGGATAATGGCTTGCGTGATCAGTCCCTCATACTCGGTGGCTATATATTAGGGAGTCCGTGGACTTTGTAAAGGTGTAAAAGGTTTACTCCAAGGTGATCTACTAACTCATTATATATTTATTTTATGTTTAGGATACCTCTCTAAACTTAATCGGAGGGGCGTGGCTAACAAGTATTTCAATCATCACTAGAAGTGTAATAAAATTAAGATACCCATCTTGCATTTGTTGATTATTTGATGCTTTTAGCAAGTATTGTATCTATGTTCATGAAGATATTACTGGATTGCTTTGAGAATTTTCTTAGGTGCTCTGGACTTTGTCTCAACATCTTAAAATCAAATATTAAATATGTGGGAATCAAGGAAGAGGAACTTGAGCTTATTGAGGAGGTTAAATAATTAAGGATATGCGAGATAATATTTCAATGTCTTGGTGTTTCATTAGGGGTGTCGATATTGTTGAATTTTTTTTGTGCCCCTTGGATAAGTTGATAGGTAATTTTAAGTCATGGAACTCCCATGTCACTCTCTTCTCTCGTAAGACTAAAAAGTGTATGATTGGTGCTCTAAGGAGTTATATTATTGTGTCTATGAATATTTTTGGTCTTCACTTCAGCATGTGACCAAATTACTAATATATATGTCATGGTTTTTATTGGAAGGGGAAAACCCATACTGTTGCTTGGAAGACTATTTGTTTGCTTAAGAAAAAAATATTTTGGGATTAAAGGAGTAAAGGACCGTAGATAATAAATAGTTTCTTTGGGTCAAACGCGTACATTGAGAATATTTAAAAGATGTGGATATTTGTGATCAAAAAGTGAAGATAATTGTTTCTCCTTTATTTAAAAATATTTGGGATATAAATGAGGATTTGAAATGGATATGTGGGAATGCTTTGGGAGCAAAATATTTTCTTGAAAAATAGCTTTTGGAAGCAAAATGGCCAATAAATATAAATAGTGCAATGCTAGAAAATATGAATATTAATTGTTGATTGGTGACATGAATTGGCACACAAAATGATGTCACTAGAAGGAAACCTTCAAGTGACAGCAACGATTACGCTCTAGGGCAAGTGATTATAAACAATGCACAACGAGTGAGATGAGTCGTTGTGCATGTGCGCGTGAATGTGACAATTATGTCGAGAGTGAAGTGCATGAATACGCATGGGGGCGATTCAGAGTTACTTTAATGCGTTGAGGTGGAAGCCATCCCTGGATGATCAATCTAGTGTTGTTGGGTAGTCTAGGTGACACGTGGAGATTGAGGAAGAGTTGAACAAATTGGTTTGAGTGTCATTATGATTTACTTCGAATACATTCAACATAAAAACCATTTGTGGGGATTATTTGGGACCCGTGTGTTAATCCTAAAGACTCTATTCCTATTTGGATGGCATTCTGGGAACAATTTCACACCAATGACCAGCTTTAACATATGAAGTTAGACCCACTTTACGCACTTTGGAAAGAGGATTTTGAGTCATCTCATCATTTACTCTTTGAGTGTGGATTCTCAAAGTACATTTTTGGTAAGACGTGCGCGTTTGAGTGACATTTTATGGGAGATGACCGCGATAACTAGTGCCTTCAAATGGCTAAAAAAGACAAAAACATAAATGAATTGAAGAAAGAAAGTGTGGTGTATTGGTTTTGCAACTACTATTTATTCTATATGTATCAGTTAACTTTTAAGAGAATGGTTTCTATTAATAAGACCATTCTATAAAAATTCAAAACTTGTACATATATCTCATCATTTGTGTTTATACCTTTACATTTATGTTTTATGGGGTAGTGAAGATTTTTTAGACATGGATTGATGAAAGATAGTATTTGTAAATGATTTAGGAAAAATTAGACAACACTAGCTTTTAGTCCGTGTTCTAAAACAAGGCAGCCTATCTGCTTAGGTGTTTTGCCTATGCTTTCTAAAGTACGATCTGTCTAGAATTTTCATAGAAGGTTGGTATAAGGTTTGTCTATACATAATCTAATTAATAAACTATCAATGGGGCGTCCAACCTGAATACTACCTAGCATGCTAGACCATAAATAACTAATTCAATCTAATATAACTTAACAAAGCAAAATATGAAGAAAAAATTATTTAGGTTAGAGTTTGAACGCGCAAAAAAAAAAGTAGAATTTTTCGAATTTCAAGAATGAATTTCTTAAATTGATAATTTTTTAGGGTAATAATAACAAATTATTATTATCATATAGTTAAATATATGTTATTTATGTCAAATTGATTTATTTTAAATATATTAGGATGTAAATATTATTTAAATAAATATATTAGTAATATATATTAAATATAAACTAATAAAAAAACCTCTTGTAAAAAATCATTTAAATTTTAATTAAAAAACCGCTTAACTGTCTAGGCGTTTGAATATGCTAGATCATCCAAATAACATCTAGTGTTTTTTAGACAATGCTTTTAGTTAAGGTAACAATTTTGGCCCGAAAATATAGGGTTCAATTTACCAAAAGACATAACAATTGGAGACCTTTTAGCCTCGGTTTCTCCTTCAAGTCGTTTTACAGTATCCCCCAGTCTCCACTACACTATTTTATGAGAAACGAATTTAATTAATAAGATAGCAAAACACAGGAAGCTTAAAGCAATAAGTAGTTTACAGATTCTCTTGGGTTTTCATTCAGCTTATGCGTTAAGAGCAATTGAAATATAGCATCCTTGTATAAAAGCAAGTAGTAATTACATAGGTAAAAAGACGTTCATTGGACCCCATGTAGTTTGGGGTGAATACGCATTACCCCTTTTAATACCCTGTGGTTTTTAAGAATACCTAACGTCCTTATATTATGCAAAAATTGCATTATAGGTCTTTTTTACCATCATATATATCCCGAATAGATTTTTAAGTTTGTGAGAAAAGTAAATACGATTTGCCTTATAGTTATTAAACTCTAACAAATATAAGAAGTAATAGCTTGCAATGGAAAAAGTTCTGGTTGAGAGGGAATTCTTAGATTTCTATGGCAAAAATAAGATAACATTTGTTAGAGTTTACTTTGTAATCATTGACCTTTTAATATATTCTTATTTTGTCCATATCTGATTAATTCGTTACATTTTTAAAATTAAATTCTAAATATAGTAAGTTTCACCCTAACCAGATCTATTCTTATACTCCCTCCGTCCACAAATGTTTGTCACAATTTTTAAAAATGAATGTCCACAAAAGGTTGTCATTTTAAAATATCAAGAAACTTTTTTACATATTCTACCAAGTTTCCCTTATTTAATTTTCAAAAAGTAGAAGGCATTAATTGCTTTTCTTAATCATTAAATAATTGGTTGAGGGTAATTTAGTAAAAATTGAAGACATTAATTGCTTTTCTTAATCTATGTGAAAAAAAAGGTATGACAAACATTTGTGGACGGAGGGAGTACAAACTTATGCTATAGTTGTGCCTGGAAATTAAACCGATCAGGCTTATTGCCAAAGCCTCTGATTTGTGTTTTTTTTAGATAATTTGATCCTTTTTCAGAGGCGTGTCAGAGGAATTTCGAGCAGTTTATATGGGTTCCAAATGAACGGTAAATCGTGGACCAGAGAATCTAAAAGAGACTCTAAATCAAGCAAACACATGTATAAATTAATTAGTTAGGCATTATGATCAGTATAGTAATATTATAGTATATGAGGAGTGATTAACATTTTGAGATATACATTTCGAATATTTAATAGCTATAATATTATACAAAATAATCACCAAATAAAAATTACATCAATCACTTATGAAAAGGGGAAACCAATTAATTGTAAGAGAAAAATGTAACAAATAATGAAAATACACTTCAAATAATTGCAACTTCCCCATAATTTATTACTAATGAGGCTCCTGACGCCTCTGTAAATTAATCAACTTATGATATGATCCATCCCTGTTCTCCACTAGTGTAGAATGAGTCCCTTGCTCCACTATTTTCCCATCTTGTAACACCGAAATTTGATCCGCATTTTGAATTGTCGATAATCTATGAGCTACCATAATAGTTGTCCTATTCTTCATCAACCGGTCTAATGCTTGTTGTACAACACGTTCGGATTCGATATCTAGAGCACTAGTAGCTTCATCTAGTAACAAGATTGCCGGATTTTTCAAAACTGCTCGTGCGATAGCTACTCGTTGCTTCTGACCACCGGAAAGTTGAACTCCTCGTTCACCAACTTTTGTTGAGTAGCCCTCCGGAAGGGCACTTATGAAACTATGAGCGTTAGCGAGTTTTGAGGCTTCGATCACTTCTGCTTCCGAGGCTCCTTCTTTACCATAAAGAATGTTTTCGTAAATTGATGTCGCAAAAAGAGCCGGTTCTTGTTGGACTAGTCCCATGTGTTTACGCAAGGATTTCATCTTAAGCTTAGTAATATCTTTGCCTTTAGGGTTAAAAAAGGACCATTAGGGTATATGATAATAAAAAGGGTTACTTGCACCATTAGTTCCTATAGTCTCCAAACTTGTAGTCCTATGCTCCATGAGCCATTAGTTTTACTATCAGAATTGGTGGCATTTTTAGAGCATGTGGAATATATGACTATAGGGATTAATGGTGCAATAAACCCTAATATAACCGAAAGAAAACTGAATAAAGATTAGATAACAAAAGAACTCACCATCAATCATTACTTTCCCAGATGCTGGCTCGTAAAACCGCAGTATGAGAGCAATCACCGAGCTTTTACCAGAACCACTTTGTCCGACTAGTGCCATACTTTTTCCTGCGGGTACACGTAGGTTAAATTCTTTGAAAATCGGAACATCAGGTCTTGAAGGGTAGCTAAACTCGATATTTTTTAGCTCAATCATTCCATCTACTTTCGTTACATCTTCACCATCGTCCCCTTGTATCTCGGTTCTCCTATCAAGCACTTCAAAAACCGAGGCCACCATTTGGTTTCCTTTGATAAGATCGGGTGCCATTGCCAATGTCTCCCCCATCGCTAAAGCGGTTACGATCAAAACCATAAACGTTTTCATCACTGATTTGAAACTAGCTAGCTCCTTCTTCATTAAAACCGATCCATACCACAAAGCGAGGCCATAAGATGAGAAGATAAAAAACTGAGAAACCCCGTATAGTATCCCCGCAATTTGTCCCCGATAGAACGAACGCTTGCCCGGTTCAACAAGCTCACGAGAATAAAGATCGAGGATCTTATCCTCAGAGCAAAATGCTGCGACCGTTCGGATATTACTCACGGCTTCCCCAGCAAGCATATTAGCTTTTAGATAAGCTTTGTTTAGATTACCTCCATAACCTTTCATGAAGAGTTTCTGAAAAGTCACGAAACTAATATTCAAGAAATTTATCGAGAAGATTGCACAAAACATGAGAGATTAAGATAGAGAGATAGACCTCGCTTATGTGACCGCTTATGATTAATGGATATGTAGCCATGACAACAAGTGCAAGCCGCCAGTTCAAGATGAAGCCTATGATGAACGAGGTGACGACTAGACCTAAGTTTTGTAGAAGAATAGTCGAGCGATCAACTACAACAGTTCGTAACAAAGTTGCATCGCTCTCCAAACGCGATGCTAGCATTGAACTCGTGTTGTTTACATCGTCAAACCATCCAATCTCATTTCTCAGAATTGCTACACCAAAATAAAATAAAATTAACACGTACTCGTAATATTTAAAAACTTAACATTAATCTTGAGATTTTTACCGGAGAACATTTTCTCTCGCACACGAACGGTGAGCCGTTCGCCCATTATCCCGAAACAAGTATGTGCGATGGCATGAACTATGACAGTGATGACCGCACCTCCACAGAACAAGATCGAGATCTTTTTCACTTCATGGCGTGTGGTATCCCAATCCATGTAGTAAGACACGAGAGCTTGAGTAACACCAAGCGCGAAAAGAGGCATTTGAGCTCCGGCTATAAGTGCACCGATCGTTCCAACAACTCCATAAGGCCAGTCCGGACCGATCATGGAATACAATCTTCTTGAAGAAATTTTCGGTGTCTTTACATTCTCAACTTCCTCTGCTCCAATTCGACTCATGGATTTATCGGAACGGAAACTTGCGCCAAGACTTCTATTATTACGTGACAATTCTCGTGAATACTTTTCTCGCGAAGATCTAATGCTATTACTAGAGATGACTGGTCGGCCATGTGAGGGAAGGCGGTGTAACGAGGCTGCCTCTTGAAGTTGCACTAGCGACGCATAGGAACTAGTCGGTCTTGAAATGAGATCTTCGTGGCTTCCGGTTTCAACTATCTTACCGTTTTGAACAACGGCTATCACATCGGCATTTCTGACTGTGGAAAGACGATGAGCCACGACTATAGTAGTTCGGCCCACCATTACACGATCAAGAGCTTCTTGCACACTTTTCTCCGACTCAGCATCAAGTGCACTTGTCGCTTCATCTAATAAAAGTATAGACGGATTCTTCACTAATGCACGCGCTAAGGCGATTCTTTGCTTTTGTCCACCAGATAATTGTACTCCTCGCTCTCCTACCTGTAAATAAACATCCAAATAAGTCTAAATGAACTACAAAAAAGGGTTAATTGCACCATTACACCCCCACCCTTCTCCAAAACTATAGTCCCTATAGTCTATTGAATGATAGGGTTGCCACGTTTTAATTCATTGCGTAAAAACCAACATGAAAATTATGAATGATTGACAATTTACCTGTGTCTCAAATCTATCAGGAAGGTTGTTAACAAAGGTCAATGCTTCCGAGAGTTTTGCAGCACGAGTAATTTCTTCAAGTGTAGCGCCATCTTTCCCGTAAAGAATATTCTCTCGAATAGTTGTAGCGAAAAGGGCCGGCTCTTGATTAACCAATCCAATTTGATTCCTAAGCCATTGCACATCAAGCTCATTAATATTAATTCCATCTAAAAATATTCCACCTGAAATCGGCTCGTAAAAGCGTTCAATCAACGATACAACCGTGCTCTTCCCGGATCCACTCCCTCCAACAAGGGCCACGATCTTTCCAGACGGGATGTCAAGATTAAGGTCGTCAAAAATCCTCACATCGGGACGGGACGGATAACAAAAACACGTGTTTTTAAATTGGATATGACCATCCAATTTATCGAGTTTTTTACCATCTTTGGAGCTTGTTTTGCTTACTGTATTCCTTTCAATCATCGCGAAAATGGGGTACGCGGCGGTTCTTGCACGGAGAAACGCAGTAATGTCTGGTGCCGCCTGTCCCAATGACCTTCAAATTCACAAATCCGACTCATGATCATTGAATAATGTCATACAAAGTTGACAAAAATTGCACTATAGGTCCCTAAATTGATTTAAACAAAACAAAAGAAACTTACAGGCCAGAGATAACAACATTGAGCATAGTGGTGAAAGAGACACCACCATTAGCAATCTTCTTATGAACAACTATGCTTGTGAACCAAACTAGCAATGACCATGAAAGGAAAAGTACACAATGAAGTGTGCCTAGTCCTAGACCTTTAGCTAGCCCTGCTTTCTTTCCGTATTTGTAAGTGTTTTCAAGAGCTGCCGTGTATGATTTTACAGCTTTTTCTTCTCCAACAAATGCTTGAACAGTTCTTACATTCCCAACCACCTAATTATAAGAATAGACCAATATTAGAAAGAGTTAGAGAGAGTAAGAGAGTGAGAGAGAGAGAGATAGAGAAAGAAACCTCTTCTGCAATCTCTCCAGCTTTGACATAAGATTTACGGACACGTGCAATAAGACCAATAGCGACGTAAGCATAAACACCACCAGCAAGGGCGATGAAAGGTACAATACCAAGAGTGACAAGACTTATTTGCCAAACCTTACTAAATCCAATTGCGAAACCTGCTATGAATCTGCTTATATAATGCAAGAAATTCCCAACCTGCATTAACAACAAACATTACTCACTCATTTAGTCTCTCAATTTTATTATAATCTTAATCTATCTAATTCATAACATATTCCATTACTCTAAGATATATCATTTCCAGGATAACATACTTTATTTTCTTATAATTAATAAGTTTATCATTTTCTTTCGATTCCAGTATATTAGTATTTTTAATAAATCATAACTACAGAAATGAATGTAACACGGACTTATAACATAACACTACAAGAAATAGTATCATTAGGGACAAAGTTATTGCGGCAACACTAAAAATGGCCTCTAATTATATTTTTAGCGGCCATATTTGCCGCTAAAGATAAAATCAATAGAGGCAAAAACAAATAATTTGCTACTAAAGATATATTTAGAGACGAACTTATAGGGACGAACAAATAGCGACTATTAGCGGCAAAATTAAGATTTTTAGTGTTAAAATTTTTGCCTAAAAATACCTTTTCTTTGTAGTGTAATAAATCCCTGAACAAAAGTGTAAACGAATGTAAATTTTGTTTTACATAGAGTACTATTATTTTGAAATTCACCATACTCTCTTTGTCACTTACTAACTATGATATGGTCTAGTAAAAAAAAAAAAAAAATCATTCCTGCGGATCCTGCCTAAGCATTTAAGGGACAATTTTTGTGTAACGGAGAGGTACCTTTCTCCACCCCTTAGCTTATAAAGTCAACAATTTGCAAGAACGGAAAGATAGATTGAGTAAAATAGTTTCTAAAATATTTCTTACACGTAGTTTGGGTAATTAATAACCACAGGTAAGCATGAGTGTCATGTATTTTTATTGAGTATATACATGCATGTGCATTTGTACACTGAGCAAGTAAATTCCAACTACTTTTGCCTACAAAGTTTTGCATTTATAACATGTCCTTAAATGCAAAGGTAGACATTTATCATCTCCACTAAAAATGATTTATATTTAAGAAAACCACACGATATCGACCGCTTAGAGGATAGGATATCATCAACCATAAATTTATTGTTGTCCTTGTCTATTTATTGTCAAATTATGACTTTTGAACTAATTTTACGGGTCATAACTCTTCTAAATTAATTATTTAATCAAAACAATGGCCTACTGCGTCACTAAAAATTAAGATAAAACTGTCTTTTCGAATTAGGGCAAACTAAAGGGTCCCAAAAACCCATCAGGAAAACAAGAGTCATAAATGCTTAATTATTTTGTATTGATTATCAAATGTTATTTTGACTTACTTATTTTAATATGACACATTTCATAAAATTTGAACCTAATATTAGAATAAAAGAAAATACTCAGACCCATTACACAATAGTATAAAGATCATAGATTTAATGGATGAATCGTTTTGATTTATATATTAATTTTTGATTAGGAGACTAATTTGGACATACCTTTTCGGAAATAGCGTCTTGGACAATAATTATATCACTAGTTATTGCTGAGATTACTTGTCCGGTGGAAGATTCGGTGTCAAAAAGACTAATATCTTGACTTAACATCGATCTCAAATATGCCATTCTCATCTTTGCCGCTTGCCTTTCACCCGTATACATCCAGAAAGCCACCTCTTTAGTTAATTAATTACACCAAAATATTAATTTCTATTTAGTAAAATAATTTTTCATGAAAATTATCAAAATTAGATAGTAATATGGAAAATGACAAATTGTGGTTAGTTTATGTCATACCTAGCCATGATGAGAATAAAATTACCACACTCAGATATACAAAATCCAATGAATACTACAAAAAAAGTTTAGCATAAATGAGTTATATTCATAGTAAAGAAGAGAAAATATACAAGAATCATATTCAACAATAAATTATTTCCTTCCACTACAATCCCATGCAAAATTAATATTCATCTAACTAAAACAATAGTGACCCTATCAAAAATAGTACCCCTAAAATGCATCCAAAAATCCTCACTAATTTTTAATTTTGGATGTAATTTGGAATTTATAGTAATAGAGTATATAAGATATGATAAAGTGTGATTAACTAAATCCAAGAATTATAAGTTTTCCTCCTTACTAGAAACTAGAAAGTGTGACAATTTTAACTTTATTGACTTCAACTTCTATCGTACTAACATTTTTCTACTCGTCTTTGACTTTGACGTCTACTAGTTTTGGCTTAAAAAACGTCATAGCCTCATAGGTATGGAAAAAAAACTTAGTCTAATTATCTTATTAAAACAACTATTTTTGAAAACATTTATTTATCAAAATTAAAAAAAGAAGAATTTTGCATACCAGGGCAACTTTATGTGAAGCTTTAGCTGGGAAAAGATAAGCTAACCCTATAACATTAATCACTTCCCCGAAGAATATAAAGAAGACTGGCACAGAAGCACCATGTATACAAGCACCAATAGATCCAACAAGCATAAGATAGTAATCATAAGTGTCAGCATAAGTAAACAATTTAAAAAATGGAACTTTTTGAGGTTTTTCTCTTTTTTCTCCTTTCTTCTTCTCATCAGAGCCTTCTTCAATAGAGAATGGACTTTGGTGGCTCATTTTTTCAACACAACTTCCAAGAAATGCAACTAAGAAGTATTTGGATATAGTTGGAAGTGTTAGAACTTATATAAAAGGTTGTAAGAACAAGAAAATTATATTTTATATTTCATGAGCTAAGAAGAAGTAAATGAAGTGTCTAGGTTCGATTTTAGAAGAATGGAGACACTCAAACACAACTGTATAAGTTCATGAACTTGTGATGGGCATGTATAGCAATTTATGGCAATGACTACTTTTTGTACCTACTGAGGTGCATTAACAATAAATAGACAAAAAAGTGAAAATAATGATAAACAAAGAGGTGGGGACTACCTTATTTAACCGCCATAAATGTAATTTAATTTTTTTTGAAGTTACAAATAGCGAAAAAGCAAAAATGACACTAAACTTACCAAAAATCAAAAAATCTTTCAATATAGCTTCAATTAACGATATAATTCATAGTTTTGGATTCTCTTTTGGAACCCTTAGTGAAAGCATACGAAAGGAAACCAGTATCAAAGGTCTTGGAGTATGAATTCACTTCTAGAAGTCAACAAGATGCAGAAAATGGAGAACAACAAAGAAGAAGGACTATTATGCAATTAAAGAAGAAGTGATCAAGAATCTGTTAGTTGGTTAGTTTGTTATAATTCCAGCTGTAATCTAGCTGTGCTTAGATGCTTTTAGACAAAACAATAAACGTGTATATATATGTGTACAATCACATTACTTCAATACTTAATAAAAACAGCTTCTATTTTTCTCTCTACATCTCTCCTTCTTCTCCATCTTCTCTTAGCTTTTCTTTTCGCCATTAATGGCTGCTCTACTCTCACTCGTGTAATTCGACATGGTATCAGAGCAAAACAACTTATTTCCGCACTAATCACATTCTCCTTACCTCTATTTTCTGAATCCTACACACTACTTCACAAACTATGTCTTCCACTACACCTGTTTCTGAAGATTTCTCAAGTCCTTATTACTTGCATCCTAGTGAAAGCACGGGTATATCTCTTGTCTCTGAGATACTTACAGGCGACAACTACTTAGCTTGGGCTCGCGCCATTGAGATAGCTCTCTCTGTGAAGAACAAACTTGGATTCGTCAATGGTGAAATAACTCAGCCTTCATTAACCGACCTCACTTTATTTTCTGCTTGGAATCGTGCCAATAACTTGGTACTCTCTTGGATCCTTAAC
Organism: Nemophila menziesii; assembly: GCA_029959085.1. Classification (NCBI taxonomy): domain Eukaryota; kingdom Viridiplantae; phylum Streptophyta; class Magnoliopsida; order Boraginales; family Hydrophyllaceae; genus Nemophila; species Nemophila menziesii. The sequence goes on along the minus strand of JARWIR010000004.1, from coordinate 40,523,048 downwards.
TCTATTTCTAAAGAAATTAGGAGTAGCTTGCTATATGTTAACTCTGCACATGAGTTATATAATGAAATCAAAACACGTTTTTGTAAGTCTAATGGTACACGTGTTTATCAACTCGAAAAATCACTAAGTTCAATCACTCAATCTTCTTCTTCCATTTCTGAGTATTTTGCAAAATTCAAAGCACTTTGGGATGAATATGTTCATTTTCGCCCAAATCCTATATGCTCGTGTGGCTTTATGAATCAATGTACTTGTAAACTTCTTGATACTCTTGTTGAGAGGCAACAAACTGACTTCATTATCAAGTTCTTAATTGGATTAAATGAATCCTACTCAGCTGCTAGAAGTCAGATTCTCTTGATGGATCCACTTCCTAAGATCAACTCAGTTTTTGCTATGTTAGTTCAAGAGGAAAGCCAAAGGGAGTTAACTAATTTTTCTGAGCCTACTCAGGCGTTTTATGCAAGAAATGTGCAAAAATCTACTACTTATGGAGACAAGAAGAAAGTATTGTGCACTCATTGTGGTTACACAGGGCATACTATTGATAAATGTTTCCAGTTACATGGATATCCAATTGGATGGACTGGTCCAAGAGGTAAAAGATCCTATAATACTTTCTCATCTAACTCGAAAGCAAACTGCATTACAGCTCCTCAAGATACAACTCAAGATTCTAAAAGTCTCAGTTCTTATGAGTTTACTCCTGAGCAAATTAGCAAACTCATTGCTCTAGCTCATAATTCTGCTTCTACTTCTCCTGCAGTTCATCAAGCTTCAACTCAAGAAGGTAATCTCTTTCACTCTTCTTGGATTTTAGACACTGGTGCAACTGATCACTTAATCTTTTCCCCCTCATTTTACACGGGTTCTTATTATCCTACAAACATATCTGTGTCTTTACCTAATGGAGATATAGTACAAGCTGATTATACAGGACATATATATATAAATAAGTTTATAACTTTGAAAAATGTCCTATGTGTATCATTGTTCAAGCAAAACTTACTATCCATTTCAAAGTTAACTAAAGAGTCTCAGGTTTTGGTGTCTTTTTTTCCTACTCATTGCTCATTGCAGGAGTCAAAGTACAAGAAGATGATTGGGACTGCATATGAACTCAATGGACTATATTACCTTCATACTCCTTCTCAATCATCTTGCTTTCACTCAGTTACAACTCAAAAGTTAGATATTTGGCACTCAAGACTTGGTCATGCCTCTAAAGCTAAACTTCAAGCACTAAAAGCAGTTGATTCTTCTATTACTTTTCTGCCTTCTAATGTTTGTGAAACTTGTTCTTTTGCAAAACAAAAAAGACTTGTATTCCCTATTTCAACTTCTAGTTCTTCTTCTTGCTTTGAACTCATACATTGTGACATATGGGGTCCTCTTAAACATATATCTTACACAGGACATAGATATTTTCTCACAATTGTTGATGACTTTTCTAGATGTACTTGGATTTATATGATGACAAACAAATCTGAAGTTGGTTCTCATTTGCTTTGTTTCTATAATCTCGTTTATACTCAATTTAATGTCAAGATAAAGAAGATTAGGAGTGATAATGGTGTAGAATTCAATCTCAACTCATTCTATTCCACCTATGGAATTATACATCAAACCTCCTGTGTAGAAACTCCTGAGCAGAATGGTTTGGTGGAGAGAAAACATCAACACTTACTTGCAACTGCTAGAGCCTTGATGTTTCAATCTAAACTCCCTATTCAATTTTGGTCTGAAGCAATACTCACTTCCACCCATATTATCAACAGATTACCTACCCCTCTCCTAAATAACAAATCACCTTATCAAGTTCTCTACAACAAACAACCTACCCTTAACCATCTGAGAGTCTTTGGGTGCTTGTGTTTTGCCTCAACCTTAAAACAAGGAAGAACCAAATTTGACTCCCGGGCTACTAAATGCATATTCTTAAGCTACCCTCTACACACAAAAGGCTACAAACTATTAAACATTGAGACAAACACAACATTTATATCTAGAAATGTTGTTTTTCATGAATCTATATTTCCTTTTTCTAACACCTCTCCATCACACAACCTTCATACATTCCTTTTTCCACCCTCAAACCAATCTTATACTGAATTTACCTCAAAAACCTCAACAACCCCTATACATACATCTACTACCTCCCACAATTCTCCTCATACTTCCCCTACTTCAGATAATCTTCCTCTTAATCAAAATAACACTCCACTTTTATTAACCAAACCCACAAGAACTAGAAATGCTCCTGCTTACCTCAAAGATTATATATGCCCCACCAAAGCTTTGCATACCTCTCTTAACTCAACAACACACCAGACACTACCTTCTCCACTATACCCTATACAAGATTTTCTATCTACCTCTCGTTTATCTCAGACATACACTCACTATATAGCATCTATCAGCTCTCAAACTGAACCTACATCATATAAACAAGCATCTACCTCTCCTGAATGGATGAATGCCATACAAAAGGAGCTCACTGCTCTTGAAGATAATGATACATGGTCTATTGTTCCCCAAACTACTGACATAAAACCCATTGGGAGTAAATGGGTTTTTAAGCTTAAATATAAAGCTGATGGAACACTTGAGAGACATAAAGCAAGGCTTGTTGCTAAAGGCTATAATCAACAAGAAGGTTTGGATTTCTTTGATACTTTTTCACCTGTTGCAAAAGTGACTTCTATTAGACTAATGCTGGCTCTTGCATCTTCAAACAAATGGCATTTACATCAACTTGATGTGAACAATGCTTTTCTACATGGTGAATTAAATGAAGTAGTATACATGAAGGTACCTCATGGGCTTAAAGCTCCCCCAAACTCAGTTTGTAGACTAAACAAAAGTCTATATGGTCTAAAGCAAGCCTCTAGACAGTGGTTTGCTAAGCTCTCTAATGCTCTTATATCCTATGGCTTTACACACTCCAATAGTGATTACAGCCTATTTACTAAAGGTACTTCTTCCACCTTCATTGCACTATTGGTTTATGTAGATGACATAATCATCACTAGTAGTTCCTTAACTGAAATCAACATGATCAAATCCTTTCTCCATTGTGAATTCACTATTAAAGACCTCGGTGAGTTGAAATTTTTTCTTGGGATTGAAGTTGCAAGAAGTTCTAAAGGAATATCTCTATGCCAGAGAAAATTTGCTTTAGACATACTTACTGAGTGTGGTGTTCTTGGTTCAAAACCTGTTGCTTTTCCAATGGAGTCTACATTAAAACTCAAACAAGATGATACTGAATTATTAGAAGATGCTTCTTCTTACAGGAGACTAATTGGAAGATTGTTATACCTCACAATTACAAGACCTGACTTAACCTACTCTATCACTTGCTTAAGCCAATTCCTCTCCAAACCATCCACCAATCATTGGAATGCTGCACAACGTGTTCTACGTTATCTTAAACTCACAGTTGGTCAAGGTATATTTTATTCATCTGCTTCACCAATCAAATTAAAAGCATATTGCGATAGTGATTGGGCTGGTTGTTTGGATTCTCGTCGAAGTATCACTGGCTATTGTATATTCTTGGGTGACTCTTTGATCTCTTGGAAGAGTAAAAAGCAATCTACAATAAGTAGATCATCAGCTGAAGCTGAGTACCGTGCACTAGCCACAACAACTTGTGAAATTCAATGGTTGTTATACGCTTTACATGACTATGGAGTTTCACATTCGTTTTCAGCTCTTGTGTACTCGGATAGCAAGTCTGCTATAGCCATGTCTACTAATCCTATTCAACATGAACGGACTAAACACGTTGACATAGATTGCAAAATTACACGTGAAAAAATTCAAGAGGGAATAATCAAACTTTTTTACATTCCTTCTAACTTGCAATTAGCAGATGTATTCACTAAACCGTTAGGTTCTCTCGCTTTTCATAACAATATTAGCAAGCTGAATCTTACTAATATCCATCTTCCGCTTGTGGGGGGATCTTGGAGTATGAATTCACTTCTAGAAGTCAACAAGATGCAGAAAATGGAGAACAACAAAGAAGAAGGACTATTATGCAATTAAAGAAGAAGTGATCAAGAATCTGTTAGTTGGTTAGTTTGTTATAATTCCAGCTGTAATCTAGCTGTGCTTAGATGCTTTTAGACAAAACAATAAACGTGTATATATATGTGTACAATCACATTACTTCAATACTTAATAAAAACAGCTTCTATTTTTCTCTCTACATCTCTCCTTCTTCTCCATCTTCTCTTAGCTTTTCTTTTCGCCATTAATGGCTGCTCTACTCTCACTCGTGTAATTCGACAAAAGGTATCAAAGATTTTAACTTAGGTATGAGTAAGAACAAATGATACTAAAGAAGTGAGACTTTTCCAATAAGTAGAGCAATTGTTCCTTGCGTATGTTGTTCTTGATAAAATTAATATGCTGAAAACATGTATAAGAATGATTATGGTATGGGAAAATAGAGAGAGACCAGAACCTGGAGTTTATGAGTTAAGGAAGGAGATGGAGAAGGCAAGTATATATGAATAGAGTTACAATGAAAATGGTAAAAGTAAATGATGAGAGAGTACCTTTCTCCACCTCCTAACAAACCCTTAAGCTTATAAAGTCAACAATTTGCAAGAACGGAAAGATAGATTGAGTGGAATAGTTTTTAAAAGATTTCTTACACGTAGTTTGGGTAATTAATAACGACAGTATATCCACATGCATGTGCTTTGTACAATGAGCAAGTAAATTCCAACTACTTTTGCCTACAAAACTTTGCATTTATAGCGTAACATGTCCTTAAATGCAAAGAAAGATGATATATCATCTTCGCTAAAACGCTCATATATTTAAGAAAACCACACAATATCGACCGCTTAGAGGGTAGTATATCATCAACCATAAATTAATTGTTGTCCTTGTCTATTTATTGTCAAATGACTTTTAAACTAATTTTTACAGGTCATAATTCTTTTAAATTAATTATTTAATTAAAACAATGGCCTACGGTCACTAAAAATTAAGATTAAAAATAAAGAAATTTAACACTACAAGAAATAGTATCATTAAAAACGAGATATATTGCGGCAACACTAAAATGGTCTCTAATGATATTTTTAAACATCAAAATGACCTCTAATTATATTTTTAGCAATAATATTTGCCGCTAAAGATAAAGTCAATAAAGACAAAAACAAATAATTTGCTACTAAAAGTGTCTTTAGAGACGAACTTCTTACGACGAGCAAATAACGGCAAAATTAAGACTTTTATTCTTCTCTCTCTTAACTCTATACTTTTGTTCATGTAATATGTTTTATCTATTTCCTATATATTGCATATATCTTTAGGCATAGTATTTTTTATGCTTAGTACTTGTTAAATTGATACATTTGATCCTTGGGTAGTATTCCTAATTGAATATACATACCTAGAGTTTGGTTTAATGTTTACACTATCATACGTTATCTCTAGTATTCTTCTAGCCATTTTATTTTAGATCCTTAAAGAAAGTATATTTAAATATAATCAAAGGATCTGATTTGTGTTAGATTTTTTTAAATTTCGCATTGTTCTATTCATCACCTCTAGTAAATCATCTTTATTTTCACTAATTAAATGCAATAGCTATTGCTACTTTTTCCATATTTGAAAAAGTCAAATCACATTCTTGATTTTCATATATTCAAATTATAAGAGCATATATCTCGCTTTCTATGATAAACCTACCACATACATACTTAAAAAGAATTAATAGATTCCTAAATTAAACTTGGAGATAAACTTTTGAATCTTGAATAGCAAATAAAACACCCCAATATTCCCTACTTTTTAAATAATCTTAATAGTAATCTAATAAGATAAAGAAATCTAGAGTTTTATTTATACCAATGATAATTAATATTTACTATTTTATGTAATTGTTCAATATTAAGTTTATATAATCAATTAACCCAAAACCAATCAAATACTCGTGACTTGAATTGAAATCGAATACCGATTTGCTCTAAAATCGAGTCTATTAATAAATACATGTGTGTTCGACACTCTACTTACACTTTATTAATTATAATAATATTTATACTTATGGAGGGGATCTACTAATTATGATGCCTCATATATATAGTCTACTATATTTCTACTATCAATAAAATATATGATATTGGTATTGTCAAGAATGATCAAGAGGAGCGGATCAACTATCAATTTTGAAGTCGTTTCCTGGTCGTTCCTAGAGTGTGATATAAATTGACACAATAGAAGAGGATAACTCACCGCAAGTGTATGTGTCGTTCCAAGTAATAGACAAGTAATCAAGATATCGTCTCCATAGGGACTACGAGGTTATGAATAAGTGTGTAAACAAAAAGTAAAAGTAATTTCTAAAACAATAAAAGTGAATATTTATTTGAGTTTTGAATGTTTAACAACTAGACGCAAGAAATAAAAAGTATTAAATGCTTGAGCTTTAAGATAAACTAAATTAAACTAGAAATCAATTAAGAAAGGTTGCATATATAAATGAGATGTATACTTGAGTCTCACTAGAGAATCACCAAAACTCATTAATCTAAAGTTATTGTTTAAGGGCAAAATTGGTATTTTACACTAGTCGGGATTCTAATGTCTTCCTAAATCCCATCGGGGTAGATAATATGCTATCGTACGGTACCAATGACCTCGTCAGAGTGACATTACAATACTTTCAAACGATTGAATGCATAAAATCCTAATGACTGTATGGCTAGTTAAGACCGTCAGGTTCACTAAACGCACACCACACGTCTATGTCCTAGGTCTGTATTTAAACCCCCTCCTCCTGGATGATCGTCTCACAACGAATAGATTTAAATATTAAGTCCTATTACTAAATGGCTAGTAGAGCAATAGTAAATAAAATATAATAACATATTCAATGGAAAAGAACTCGACATATTTAAATTAGAACAATCCCAAATTCAATATCCTTTAAATAAAAAACTAAGGTTCCCTTAAATAGCGATTCTCAAGTAATAGGAATTTAGCTGATAATTAAACTAAATAAAATATCAAATAAAAATGTATTCATAATACTAAAAACAGAAAATTACTTAAAAGTCGAGACGAACTGAACCATACTCACCCCTACCTAGTAATGTTGTATTCATCTCCTCAGTCCTAAAACAAAAAAGTTTAATTTAGGTCACATAAGTAATACTCCTATAACTGTTTTATATTTTTTATTATTTCATGAGGTCATATGACCTACTAAAATTTCTAATGAGATTTTAGTAGAATCACTGATATGGACGATCCATTTATATTTGTGGGTTAAGACTCAAAATTTTATTGGGAAGGTATATGAATTGAACTGAGTCCCCCCCCCCCCCCCCCCCCACACACATTCCATTCATATATTTTCCAACCAATCTAAACATGTGTTCGCATCTTTAAAGCTGTGGGATATCTGGAAGCTTTTATTCCTCCGCAATATCACTACAAGGTCCTGTAATATCCCATTTGACCAATCCCCAAATTTTCACAACTATTTACTAGCGCATGCAGCGAATTTGTCTCAATATTGAATACACCAATACACTTTCACTCTGCCATCCTAAATCCAAAGTGTATGTAAACATCTATAATATTATTAATACTACCCACACAGACCTCTACAAAGCCACTCAGAAGCATGCTATCTCTGTCTCTAAATGGACCTTCACATACTTACTTTATAAGTGTTTCTCTAGAATGTCTCATCAATATTGAGTTTGATCGCTGGTGACAGTTTAACCCATTTACAATTACATTTTGGCCATTATAGTAATATGTATATATAAGGGCAAATCCACTGCTAAACCGATAATGGCTTTATAAATTATTTGCCCCTAACAAAATTATATTATTACCTAAAAATTTCTCCAAAATTTCAGAATCTTCACATAACCTATAGTTTTTAAAATATATTTTACTAGACATTTTTTATTTTTATTTTTATTTTTATGATAGTTTTTTTATGATACAATATAGACTATATTTTATAATTGTAATAAGATTTTTTCATAATTTAGAGACATTTACTACAATCATTTGCATATATAATATAACGATCTTTAATGCAATTTAATCAAACAAATTGAAGACTTGTCCTATCTAATAGATAATTCTGGATCTCTTGTATTTATATATGACTCTTCCCATGGGGTAGAAATAAGACTTTCACAACAAGTAAGAAAACCGTAATCGTGATTGCTGAGCTAATATATTTTGACGTAAAATTAAATGCATAACCAAATATTTTGATGCAAGTTTTTTTCATTTACTTAAACTTTAACTAGATATACAAAATTAGATTAAAGTATGTGATTGTCGTATGATGACGAATCTAGTTAATAAAATTTACAGTTTTCTTCCTATGATATTAAAAAAAAAATCTATATAAAATTCTAAAAAGATATTTATCATTTTTCTGACACAAAAACCACTCAATTTATAAAAATCAATCATTTTATAACACTTATTCAAGAAAGACAAGAATAAAAAATCACATAGTCATAATCAAATAATTTTATTGCATTATATACCAATTATAATTAATATGTTGAATTTATACATTTACATAACAATGAATTTTGAAATACATTTGACAAATTTGCTTATATGATGGGATATAAGAAGATTTTGTGCAAAACTTCAAATTAAACCCATTATATTAGTAGAAATGATTCATACTAATACTAAAATAAAAGTCACGAGAGTTGTGAAAGAAATTTTGAGTAATTCAAGTGTAAAATAATATTACTAAAAAAATAATAATAGCGGGACTTGTAAGTTTGAATACAGAAGGCTTGATGTTCACGAATGTTTGAGGACAATACCTCTCATATTTATGTAGCATTTGAATTGTTTTACTCTTATAGAGTAATTGGAAGATCTTTGAAATATATTTTAAAATGACACCTCGTGTTTAATGAAAATGAAGTTAGATATGTGCAAAATTAACAACTTACTAAAATTTTACGCAAAACAAATATAAAGTTATAGAATGTTATGATATCTTTTAACCATTTTCATTCTCTTAATAATGACACCATATATTTTGTATGCATAAAATTTATATTTATGATACAAAAGTATTATTGTTAGATTTATAAATTGGTATTAGACTAATAATTTATATAATATATATTCATAAACATATTTAATGTTATTCATCAAAGAAAATAATAAAATTGTTAATTTGTTTTATTATGAAAACATATTTTCTAGATATTAAGTTTTTCAAAATAATACATATTTCTAAATAGATCAATTGTTAGTCTTTAGAATTGATAATTTATCCCATATTTTCTACAGGAAAAGTAAATATGATTTGTACTTTGAGTTTAAGCACATTTATCGAGAAACACATGTGCAAATTGGATGGCCAAAATGGGTGCGACGCTATTGATGGACCCAACTCAATATAAAAACCTGCCAGATCATCTTTGACGTTTGATCATGAGAGATAGGTAAGGATGGTTCGCATCTAGAACTAGCTTGAGCACCCAGACTAAGGGTTAATAAGTTATTAAGTTATCGACCTTTTGATCTCAAATATATAGAAATTTATGTGAATATGATTTATATTGTAGTATGTATATAATCCCTAACTACTTGGAAATGGTTCCTTCTGTTATAGGTGTACAACTATAAGATGAATATTTATTGTTTTTTAAAGTTTAAAATTATTATGAGTTGAGTTGGTTTTGTATAACAGTAGAGTTATTTGCTTAAAAAGATAAAAACACAATAACTCACCCTCATCAAGTCCACACTTCTTTTACCTCCTCAAAAGGTCTATATATTTTGTTTTACCATTTCTAGTCTATATATATATATACACAAAATAGAACGAAATTATATTTAACACAAAACAAAACTATTCTATAGCACAATATTTCTATTATCTCGACCTACTGAATCCCTTTCTTCTTTTTTCTTATACACACAAAGATAACTGTTGTAACATCTTCATCCTTAAATCAATTGCAACCTCCACCCTAGACATTATATACATAACCTTTGTCGTGTTCTTACAGATCTTACAATCTTCCAACGTTTTGTCCTTTTGTTCAGTGTAAAAGCCATCACTCTGGCCCCTGCAACTGACCAAGTAACCGCCGTCATTTATATTGTATTCTAAAATCTCTAACCCGCTATCATATCCCTTATTTTCCATGTTTGTTCATCTGTAATTTCAATTGGTTAATAACCCACACTACTTCGTTCAGATCAAACTACAGAGAGAAAAATGCGCGAAGTCTAACAATAGTCAAGCCAGACCCACAATATTTCCAGTCAGACTATCACCATGAAGAAAGAAAGGTAACCTTTGATTAAAGAATTTATATGCATTTTTTTTGTACTGTCAACCCATCGTCATTGTACTATCACCCATTGTTTTGTACTGTCAATCTACTGCTTCTACACTATCACCCCACGATTTTTGTGGTGTAAATTCACTGTTTTCGCACGGTCAACCCACGGTTTTTGTAGTGTCACCCACTATTTTTGTACTAGTCAACCCATTACGTTTTATTCATGTTTTTAGCCCTCGATTTCTAATTGATTACTTTTTTTATGCATATACAAGTTGGCGATTCAAGAAAATGATTTAATTCTCTGTTATAAAATAGAAAATATTATAGTACGAGTTAGTTTTAGAATAGGAAATTTTGTAGTTATAAAAATGTTTCGATTTTAGAATTTTGTAATATGAAAATATTTTAATTATATAGTCTTTTATTTATGAAATATTTTCTTATGGAATGATTTGACTGAAAAAGGGTATCTTGGACATTAATTTGGGTTGTACTTCTTTGGCCGAAATTGTTTGGTCATGGATTTTATGAGTAAATTACCTAATTTGGTAAGATTGGGATAAGTTAAATATAAATTATTTGTAATTAATGTTCTTAATTAAAAATTTCAATTTTAACAAAACAAATGAGCTTGTAGTCTATAAAATAGTGTTGTTCATCTTGTTTAAGGTTTTCCAATATCATTATTGAAAAGGTTTAAATTTCGGTTGGATGTAGACAAATTGTCGAACCACGTAAATCTTGTATCCCCCTTTTTATCATTATTTACCTTGTGTTTCATTCTATCTACATTTTTCTCCCTAACAAGAAGTTCTCCAAGTAAGATCTTTGAAAGGTATACAACTCTATCTCACCGAGATTTGTCCGGGAGGTACTTGAGGAATTGATTTTTCTAGAAAAATACATTGCTTGGATAATGGCTTGCGTGACCACTCCCTTATACTCAGTGGCTATAAATGGGGGACTCCATGGATTTTTCAAGGGTGCGAAATGATTACTCCAAGTCCAAGGTGATCCATTATCTACTTATATATTTATTTTATGTTTATAGTACCTTTCTAAACTTATTTGGAGAGACACATCTAGTATTTCAATTGTCACGCAAAGTAATAGAAATTTAAGATACCCCATCTTGCATTTGCTGATGATTTGATGCTTTTTGAAAGGGGTGACTCCATGTCTATGAACATATTCTTGAATTGGTTGGAGAATTTCGATATGTGCTCAGGACTTTGTCTTAAAATTAAATATGACATTTTTGTATAGAAGCAAGTAATAAGATAGATAAAAAGAAGTTCATTGGACCCTGTAGTTTAGGGTAAATATACATCACCCCTAATCTTTTGAACCACTATTTAAATATCCTTTAAATACTCTTTAGTCTATATAACTTTGTTGGAACCAAATCCCTATATTATGCGAAATTTGCAGTTATGACTATATTATGCAAAAATTGCACTATATGTCCCTATATTATGCGAAAATTGCACTTTATGTCCGTGTATTATGAGAAATTGCACCATATGTCCCTATAATATCCAAAAATTGCACTACAGGCCCATATAGTTTATGCAAAGAACTATATGTCCCTATGATATGTAGAAAATGCACTTCATGTTCTTGTGACCTATAATGCACAAATTGCACTACAATTCCCTATATTATGCATAAAATTAGGCTATAGGTCCCTATGCAAAATTTGCACTAAGTCCCTATACTGTGCAAAAATTGTACTACAAAACCCTATATTATGCAAAAATTGCACTATAATCAAAACATACATATATAAAAGTAGCGAAGAAACATATGTAAAAAAACTGTAAGCATTTTTCAACCAAAATAGCTCAAACCAAACACATAAATCTCAAAAAAATCTGTATCTTATTCAAGTAATATAACAACATGTATGTCAAAACATCCATCATAAGGGACCCACCAAGAACAAAAACATATCATCACAAAATTAAATCAAAATGATTTAAAACTCAGTCACTCTTTTGCAGTCACTACTTCAACTTCTTCATGATTTGGAGATGAAACCTTTTCCTTATGAACCGGTGACTCATTTGTTTTCTCACTCGTTGACTCAACCGAGTCATGGTCTTCTATAATTGTTGACTCTATACTCGAACCGTTTTTTCTCGGCGACTTCTCTTCATCGCTTGTGTCTTCCTTTTTCTCGACCGGTTCTTCTTTTTCCGGTTCAACTTCCGGTTCAAATTTCTCTTCGTTTATGATCGATGTAGATAAAACCGTTAATTCTTCTAGTTTCTCTTCACTTATAGACGGTGAAGTTGAACTCGAACTCGAACTTGAACGTTCCTTTTCATAAACCGGGTCGGGTTTTGGGTTCGCTTCTTCTTCCTTAAGATCGGGCTTTGGTTTCGCTTCTTCTTCACTCGGGTCGGGTTTTGTTTTCGCTTCTTCTTCACTCGGGTCGGGTTTTAGTTTCGCTTCTTCACTAGGATCGGGTTTTGGTTTCGCTACTTCTTCACTAGGATCGGGTTTTAATTTCGCTTCTTCTTCAATAGATTTGGGTTTAGGTTCGGTTAATACTTCACTAGGATTGGATTTTAGGTTCGGTTCTTCTTCGTTGGGTTTAGGTTCGGTTAATTGTATAGGTCCAAGCTTTGCGTCGAGGTTTTTTACTGCATTTGTTAAGGATCTTGCTTCTCTATAAGATGAAAGTTGTTTGGGAGATGATAACTGTTCAAAAAAAAAAAAATTAAAAAAACACGTCATTTTTTAGTTAATTGCACTATAGGTCCCTATACTATCCAAAAAATGTACTAGGTCCCAAAAAAATAATCAAAATTATAATACAATAATATGTTAATTGCACTATTGGTCCCTATATTAGGCAAAATATGTTTTACACGTCAGTTTTTACTTAATTGCACTATAAGTCCCTGAATTATACAAAATAACCTATATTTTATTATATAAAGAACAAAATATTCATACAAACAACATAAAAGCTTAACAAGATATAATTTTATAAAAATTCGGGGGGTAAGTGAAAATTCTGAAAACCTTTTATAAAAAATTAATATTAGGGGCCAAAAATAGTTTGAAAATTGCACTATATGTCCCTATATTATGCAAAATTGCACTATATGTCCCTATAATATGCAAAATTTACACTTATGTCCCTATAATATGCAAAATTTACACTTATGTCCCTATAATATGCAAAAACTTGCATTATGCGCGCCCATATGTTATGCGACAAATTGCACTACATGCCCCTGTATTATGAGAAAACTGTACTATAGGTCCCTATATTATGCAATTTTTGCACTATGCGCCCATATATTATGCGAAAAATTGCACTACATCTACATGCCCTTGTATAATACGAAAAAACTGCACTATATGTCCCTAGATTATGCAAAATTTGCACTATAGGTCCCTATATTAAGCAAAAGTTGCACTACAGGTCCCTATATTACCCAAAAAATGCATTACAGGACAAAAAAAATACTGTTAAAAGCTCATTCTTAAAGATAGTGGATATATAAGTAAAAAAGGGCAAAAATAAAGGACCTACACAGTAAATTTCCAAAATAAAATAAAAATTACCTCTAATATTTGCAAGCTCCGTTTCTTCAAATCATCTACAGACACATCCTTGTACAAGACTTGAAGAACACAAACCAAATGATTTTCAACATTTTCTAAACGATGCTCATTCATTTTACATTGTGGTACAGTAAATCCACACCCAACTGTAAAAAACGGACAATTCATAAGCTTCATAGGACAAATAGTTATACAATGTCTATCCATTTCACGCCTTAATAAAGTCTCGGAACATCCTTGTTCACAAGGAAGAAGCTTAAATATACAAATCGATTCATGAAGATCTAAATTAGCTGCACTAAATCTCGAATTACAACCTTCGTTAACACAATTTAGTGTACGAAATGGACAGTTTAGTTTATGTTCGGTTAGTTCTGATGAAGTTTTGAATTGTTCGTTACAATGAAACTCGTTTTTTAAATCGACGTTTTTAAGTAACGATTGTGCAACGTTTTCTCGTCTCGCCATTAACCAAAACCCGTCTATTTCCATTTCTTGTACGAAATCATCGATTCGATCTTCTCTTCGATCGGATAAAACCCAACCTGAGACTCGGCTAAGGAAGTTACGTTTTGAAGCTGCGAAATCATCGATAAAGAAGGAGATTATATCGAATGGATGATCGGAAAGTTCTGTATCGGGTCCACCTTCTAAAACGATTGTTTCCGCTACGAAATTTTCGCTACGTTGTGTTAAATAATCGACCATTTCTCGCCGGATATCGACTGCTATTGAAGCGGCTGATCGGAGAAGATCACCCGTTGTGTTGTCTACACAAGCGGAACCTAGTCCGGGAAGAAGTGCTTGAGCTATTTTGTGAATTACTTCGGAATCTACGAGGTCACAATGGTATAATGGTGTTCCGTCTTTTGCTTGTTCGAGATCTTCTGGTTTTACTTCTTCTCCACTTGCTGGAGGATCCATGTCTGAAAATTTGTAACAAGATCAAGATCTGAATGAGTATTTGAAGAGTTAGAGAGATATGAAATGGGAAAGAAAGAGTAAAAGCTAAATACGAAGAATTGAGATGGGAAAAGAGAGAAAGAAAATTGGATTAAGAATTAAAGAGAAAAAAAAAAAAAATTAAAGAGCAAAAGAGAAATCTCTAGAAAGGTTGATTTATATATAGAAAATTGCCTTAATTGGGGGAGGTGTAAAGTGGAAAAGGTCTCTCTTTTTGTTTCTTCGTGCATATACGTGTGGAAGTGTTTGTCTGGTTTTTGACTTTTTGTACGTTTCGGACTGTTCCTAATGTTTTTTATTTTCGATAATTATGTCACAAAAATTGGAATTTTGAGATATTGGATTAGCTATGTTACAAATTTGGTGCAATACTAGTGAAATTTAATTGTTAAGAGATAGGGTAAATGAATTATGTTTTATATGATAAAGATTTTGTAATTTATTTTTTCTTATTAGATGTTAGCTAATACAAAGTGTATTTAAAAATGTCTCAAGAAAGTAGATTTTACTAAAATAAGAACTATAACAGAAGCTCGATTGAAAGGGTGAAATACAACATCGTATGATACGTATATATGATTAGGTTACCAAATTTCTTAATATAAAGAATCCAAACAATCGAGGATTTATTAGGCATTATTTTAATATCTTTTGAAATTGGTAAGTTATTTTATTTTGCTAGATTGCTTTGTTGGAAACTTGCAGGTTTGAAAAATTAGAAGAGTATAACTTTTAATGGTGACTATTATTAACTAAGCAATAGATGGTCCACAAAATGTCTCAAGATCTAACACACTCAAAATATGCATTGATTGAGTAATTTGAGAGTCACGTTTAGACCTTCTATATATCTTGCAAAACATACAAGTGTGGTAGTACATTAAAGAATCTGGTGTTTTATGACACTCTGACGCTCAAATAAGAGGTGGTATAACGTCAAAAGCCTCCAAGGATGTCCTCAACGAGAAAGAAAAATATATGATTTTCAATGTAGACAATGGAAACTAGTTACTCTGACATGTGCTTGTCGTAGTGTATTTATAACATTCTAGGGTTACTCGGATAATACTTGTACAATTGTATGTCAAGAAAATAGTGGAAAGTGCGAGTTATCCATGCCCCAGGATATTTAATGACCGTGTAAAATTGATGGTTGAATGTTGATGGTTGTTAGGAACGTGGTTCGGGTCTCTGTCGATTACACGACTTGATGGCTTGTGGAACACATCTATCTAAAGATTGAAGAAGTCAAGTGGTGAATTGTTATTATGGCAATGCCATTATTGTCCATGTCACTCTCGTGGTACATACCAATGCTATCACACGTACGATCATTGATTTTCTCACTCTAACAAAATTTCCTACGCATTTCATAATGCCCCCAACAAGTTAATGATAAAGGGATATTAATGTCACCGCATACCCTATCAAAGCTCGTAATATATAAACTCAATTAGTTGTAATAGCCATGGCATGCCCAGTCCTGGATTTCGTACATCCAAATTGTGACCTTCTATCAATATCTCCCAAGGAAAGAAGTTCCTTAAACTTCTTCAAATATTATAAGCAATCAGCCATAAGGGCACCCATCGAGGCCTAACTTTTATCAACTAGGATTTTTCCTTTATTGGTTTGAATTAACTTGTCAGTCATTTGATTCATAGACATCTATTAGACACATATCTAATGGTCTATGGGATATATTATATAGGAACTAGGCTTCAACAACTTCAAAAGGCCTTTTTACCTTATATGGTCTTGAAGAATTAGAATTTTTCTTCATAACTCAATAGGGTTACAATCTATCACACGTTGGTAAGAGCGTGTGTGACGTGTGTTTTGATAAGATTAAAAAATTCATAAAAATTAATATGTTGCAAAGGAAGGATTTTTAAAGTCCTCGGAGGAGGCCGTTTGTATCACAACGTGGTTCCTTGTAAATTCTGAGAGTTTCTTATTTTTGCGATAATGTATTTTCTCAAATCAACATCCTAAAATTTAAGGGTGATTATAGTGATATATTTTGAGAAATTTAGAGTTTTCGTAACTATTATTGAAAATCATGATTATCTTAGAAGAAGTGCATCATTTGGTTCTTCATGGTCACTAGTTAGCCATCAAGAGAGTTATAACCTCGTAACATACTATATATAATGATTATCTTGGAATATTAAGAGTTACCCTTATTACCATTAATGATAATCGGCTACTTAAGAGGAAGCAAATCATTTCATTCTCCTAAGACACTAAGATAGTAGTCAAGAGGGTTACCGCCTGTCACGCATTGGTCAAAGTGTGTTTATGACTCGTTTTGATAAGATTCAAAATTCCATAAAAGGTACTATACAAAAAAAGGAAAGTCCGTTAAGGTCTTCGTAGGAGGCAGTTTGTATGATGGTGTGGTTCCAGGTTAAATTCAAGAGTTTCTTATTTTCGCGATAAGGTATTTGCACAATCAACACCCTAAAATTTAAGGGGTGTCTGATAAGCTAAAAACAATCCTCATATCATTCGAGAACAAAATATATAGAAAAATAGAGTCGAATCCAAAATTTAAAAATGCATGTGCTTCACCGAGTCTTAGTATCCTTTTGGAGGTAAAATGATTACTTGTTATATTGATTGTGAGGTACTAGTCTCGAGAATACCTTATTATAGAACCAATACTCAATCAACCACTTCACACACACGTAAAGACTTCTCTCATGTCTACACTTACATAAGGATACACAAATATCTTTTTCATATACTATTGAAGAACTCATTTCTCACATAGAATAAGAGGAACACTGGGTTTGAAAATTGGCATTAATCTACCTAGCTTCTATACTCCTTGATGAGTAGATATGACTATGTGGCGTAAAAAGAAATAAAAAGATGTATAAGTTAGCTTGAAATTCTTTCGAGACTCTCTTAAAAGATCTATACTTGATAGCTTGAGTATTGGTGTAGAGAATATACACTTTTCTTGATTGAAATTTTTTACTTATAGAATTCAAAACCCCAACGAATGTATCCACGTGTCACCAAGCCACTGGTTGAATATTCAAAGATCAGAGGGATGACATCTCATTTCAGAGTTCCGAGGTTGCAACAACTACTTTGTAGCGATTAGTTCCGTTTCCACTATTTAACTTTGAGAGTCTGGATCATGTAGTAGAGGAGATTCGGTCTTGCCTTCTAAGTTTGGTAAAATTTTCAGTTGCTGCTCGGCTTTCTGCTACTTTAGTGTTTCGGTGTTCCAATGTTTCGATCTTCTTCAAAGAATTTTCTCATACGCCTTCCAGGAGTTTTCCCTTTTAGTATTTCATAGGTTCGCACTTTCTTGATTCTTCATTTCCTTAATTAAGTTCTCTTTGGCTATCTAATACCCCACTACATTTGAGGTCCGATGTTTTTTTAACAAAGCATTCCATGTCAAATCATAACTAAAATATAAATACCATAAAATCTAGAAAAATATGACTTTATTAAATCAATATATACACTAGATAACATACGTTTTTTCAAGCATAACATCATTCAAAATATGTCTTTAAGCCTACAATCTTCCCTATTTTGATGATGACAAAACGTTTCATGTAATATTTTTGCAATCAAATGTCTAGATTCCAAATAATAGCAATACACCCCTATAATCCTAGTAAGTAAACATTTTTTAGCAAATGAAGTTACAACTACCCCGTAACTAACTCCCATACATATAACTCTATAAGTATGTGATGAAGCTATATTTTGAATGCTTTTATGCTTAATAAAACATTTAGGGTAAACTGTTCCCCTAAATATACCCGTAAAATGTTATTTGTATGTGATCTCTAAAATGTTATTTGTAAAACATTCCCCAATATACCCCTGAAATGGTTTCCACACCCATATATATATATATATATATATATATATATATATATATATATATATATATATATATATATATATATATATATATATATATATTAATTAAGTGATTTAAAAAAATGAATACTAAAACACACACAAAGAAACACTCTCAAATTTGAAAAGGAGCTCTGGTTATGACCTTTTTCCTGAGAAAGATTGCTCAGAGATTAGTTGGGCAAGGTCGCTTTGGCTTACATAGGTGGAGTGTGAAGCCATAGATAATGAGCATTTAAGATTTGAAATAGTTATCAATGAGAAAGATCAAATATGGATATCACTGGCGGTGCATTGGAGCTCACTGAGTGTGTAGTGGTTCAAACTCTCAAATGGTTGCTATGGAAGTGGTGTATCAAAACTATAAACCACATTCAAAGCTAGCTTCCTTCTTGAGACATGTTTCTATGGTGGTGCCAGAGATCTGCTACCATGGCTTCCTTTGTTAGATTGGATTTCTTCCATTAACGGAGCAGAAGTTGGAGGAGGTGGTTCCCATTTTGGTGCTGGCTTTGTAAATCTCAAGTCCACGAGTCTCTAGTGAAGCCTCATTCAATGGTGGTTTCATATTTTGTTTTTGTCTGAGTTGTTGGAGGTGGAGCGATCTGGTGATGGCCATGTGATATTGGAGCTTTGTCGTTAGTGTAAAATTAGATGGAAAAAAAAATGGAGAAGACGTTGACCTCAATGCCGATGTCGTCCCTGACATCACGCGTGTGACGTCGTCAGCAACCAATGACACTTCTTTTCCTATGTTCGGATTCGACCAATTAGATCCTTCCTTTTCCTTTTTTATTTTTATTTCATTGGTTAGCTATATTTTCCCTTTTTTTATTATTCGTAAATTTTTCTTTCTTCTACCCTTTCTTTGTATCCATTATTTATTCATTTTTATGTAATCCATTTTTAATGATATTGTTATTTAGTTAGTCATTTTAATTTTGTTGCTCACTGTTAAATTAATTGGATCTTGGTAAAAAAGATTTATGCTCAATTTTAAATTTTGTGCTCAGTGTACTGTTTGAGCAAAGCTTAAAAATGACTTGTGTTAAAGAATACTTGCAAAATGTTATGTAAAACTACTTAGTGTACAATTTCTCATTGAGCAAGTACAGTTCGACCGATACTTAAAACCGACTATCTATGTTAATAAAAATACTAACAAAACATTGGTATAATATTGTTCACTGATAAAGTATCTCAGTGTCTCCTGAAAAGGTGGAAGTTCAGTAGCTTCGGCGTGCTCAGTGTAAAAAATTAACTTAGTGTCACCTCCGACAACGATAACTTGGCGGAACCACCATACTGAGTGTCGAAAAGTTGATCAGTGAGACATTTTGGATTTCAAATTTTGAAAGTGAATAGTGTTTTGTCTTTATTCTAGGGATTTGTCCTGATTTAAACAAGTCAATGTTGATACAAACAAACAAACTTCTCCCTAAAATAATATCCGTATATTTTTACACACACTCTACATGTAATTTGATTTTCTTTTTCCCAAATTTATATTGTTATTTGCACTATGTTCTCTACAATACTTATGAGATTCCAACCTAGAGGTAAAAATTTTAAACGTAAATGTCCTATTTTGGGTTTAATTACACCTCGATCCTATTTTTATTTTGATAAGGTGTCTTTGCTTGGCTCCCGAGTGCCTGGTTTGGTGCCATTTTATCTTATCTTGGCTAATGGGTCTATCCCGTGCCATTTTGAGATTTTTATTTTTGCTATTATCTATTATTATAAAAAAAAAGTCATTAACACTACCTTTACTTTGAGTGGATGAATTTGTACATGCATGTGGGTATTATATCTTCTTGTTCATTACCGAGAGCTTGCATGTGTAGTTTGGCTAATGAATGACGAGGTAACTAATTCTAAACTCAAAGAAACATGTGTCCATGTGGATATACACCTTCAGGAGTATCTTGTTGCAAATTATCTAATTGTCTTCTTTTTTGCAAGGATCTTACAAACCCTCAACAACTTCTGCATGAATCTTACTTTAATCTCTCCAATGAATTTCTAACACATCCGTGACTAACATTAAGATATGTAACAAGATATCTCATGTATAAAAACCTGCAATATCTAATGCTGGCTATGGAGTCATTCCTCAGACTATGGTTGTTCACAAAGGAAGCTTCCCACGGGTCAGTTATTTAATTTTAAGTATATCAGGTCTCAGGTTTTGCATCTGGGGCTTCCTAAAAACATAAAATTTATTAAGGTTTGCGCATTACTCTTCTAATAATATGATTTCTCAATATGATAAAATAATGATCCTATTTCATGTCACCACTATTATTAAGATACATCTTTTCTTTTATTTGGAATCTTTTAAATTTATGCGATTATATTCGATGGGTATCTCTATGATCTATGAATTAATTTGATTTATACCATAACCTGTCTGGTTATTGATGAGTATGGGGGAGCAACGGTGGTGCATAATTTCAAGTTTTTATAACTTAGGCGTGACTATTATTTGATCGGGGGCCTAACACGTCGGAAGGTGGCAAAGACTCTTTGTAAAAGTCGGATGGATCATGTGAAGATTCTTTGTAAAGGAGGTGTTTTATTTAATTTGATCTATGGTTTGTCGAATTGGAGGTTTTTTTTTGTGTTTGGATTTGTCAAAAATGTCCTTCAAAGGTTTAACAGGGGGAGGGATCTACTTGGTAAATAAAAATAGAAAAGGCAGGTTGTAAGGGCACAACGTCAAAGTGGGTTGGAGAAGATTGTGAGTTTTTGGCCTAGCTTGGGCTATTTAGAAGGATTATAAAACCTTCTATTATATAATGTTGGGTGAAGTTATGGATCGATAATGATCTTGGGGAAGAGACTCATAGGTTGTGTTCCTTTCTTGAGTTGTACGATGTAGGGATGATGTGGTATTACTATAAATATGGGGGTTTGAATACTAAACTTTGGTCTTTAAAGAGGGTTAGGTGTAAATTTGACTTTCGTCCTCCTAAATATGGATTTATTGGGACTAATGGGCTGAAAATTGGATCCTTCAACCAGGTTTGGGTTTTTCCCGATTGTTGGTTTCATTGTTATTTTTTTAATTCATCTCTTAGGGACGTCAACCAATCCTCAATAGTAGTTGGGATGATTGGATGATTTACTTGTATGGAACTGTTAGGGGGGTAGGGCACCCATGACTCGTAGGATGTTTAAGTCACTTGAGTTTAATTATAATGTTGCTATTTAATGTATTTTTAAGTCTGAATTATTAAGGAAATATGTTAGGTCGTTGAGTAAATTTAATAATTTCAATAATTTCCATGTTGTTGAATCCGGAGAAAGAGCGTTTAGGCCTGGGGTATATTTCTTGTCTTAAAAAAATCATGTCAAGTTAAGTGTCAGTAGGTCGAGTAACTCTTTTGTAGTTGCAAAAATCAAAGAATTTAGTGGTACTTTTTGGTATTCCATCTTTGTTCATGCTCTTGCAAATAATAAAGATTGGTTTAAGCTATGAGAACAACTTACTGGTGGGTCCTGGGGTGTTATAAAATTACACAATAAAATAGAGGATCCATAAACCGCAAGTGCACGGGTCGTTCCAAGTAATAGATAAGTAAATTAGGGATTATCGTCTCCATAGGGATTGCGAGGTAAGATAAATGTGTTTAAATGATAAGTAGATTTAGTTGCAGTGATAAATAAAATAGATATTTGTTTTGATTTTCAATTAATAAATAAGGGCAAACGCAAGGATTAAGATAATATGAAAATATGAGATAAGTACTTGAGCCTCGCTAGGTATTTACCTCAATTCATATACTTGATTCTTTATGTTAAGGGTCAAGTGGATATAAATTATACTAGTCGGGACTCTAAAATCAATCTAGCCCCCATTAGGGTGGACCTAGATGCTACCCTACAATATTACAAACACCGTCAGGGGGATTATAAGCTATTTTCAGGTGATTAATGATTTTACCCAATTGGCTACAAGGTTAGTCAAGCCTGTCAGGGTCAATAACGGACACCTCGCGTCTATTATTTAGTTCAGTAGTTCAACCCCCCGTCAAGGTGATCACCGCTACTAGTGAATAGCCTCACTACTAATACCTAATTCTAAGTGTACAGTTTAGAATTAGTAAACAAGCATGAAATAATAGTCAATATAAAATATACAAGCTGGAATTAAATTAACAAATCCCAAAACTAAAAGAAAACATTAAATTATATGAACTAGTGCTTTACCCAATTTGCGATCCTCAAGTATTAATTAGTTTAGTTCATATTTGAATTGAAAGAAATAGATAAAAAGTACAAATAATTCCTAATTACCGAGAATAAAATATAAAGAACCTAATTAATGGAACGGTTGAGCTGTTGTTGGAGGAAGAATGGGTTCTCCAATTTCTGCTTCTACCTCTTCCAAGCGTTCTACCTTTTTCCTCTCTTTAAAGATGATTTAAATTGAAGTTTAATTGAGAGGTAGTTTTGAATCTCTCTAAGGATGTTGTAAATTGAAGAAAATATGAGAGGTGTTGAATATTGAGGTCTAAAGGAGTTTCTATAGTGCTCAAAATCGGATTAGGGTTAGGTTAAGAGCATTAGGTCAAATTAGAAAAAGCCCAAGCCCATCTTTTTCTTTAATTCACGTAACTGGTGTATATCCCTTAGTAAAACGGCTGTAACTTTTGCATATTAACTCAAAATGGACTCATTCTAGTTGATAAATCTTCCTAATTCAATAAGGAATAAAACCTATTTCACGGCCCAAAGGCTGAATCCGCTCCTAAGTAGCCAACAAACAGCAATTTGTAACAGCCTTCCAGATTTGCAACTCCTTTAGTCAAGTCTTCGGAAATTCTTTTCTTCCCTTTAGCTCCTCCACTTGATCTAAGACTTTAATTCTCACTTCTACTCCTTGTATTGGTTCTCCATAGAATCCATGAACCTATGAACTTTATACTAAAAATAAACAAATTAACGCACAAAAGTTCTAAAAATGAAAATAGTCTAATTCCAAGGGGAGAAAGTGCAATATGACAAATTAAGCATAAAAGTCTATCTAATAAGTCTATTTTATATCTAAAATGTTGTCTCCTAAGGGATAATATTTAGAACAATTAAGGAGACATCACTTACAAATTGAATATCCAATATTGTTGAGTCATTCATGTTACTTTAATGGAAGTACTAAACACTTGAAAAAATCGGGGTAAATGAAGCTAATCTCGAGCGAATTATCCGCTTTAATGATTTCAAAATGATAATAAACTCATAGACGTGCCATCCAAAGGATGTTAATTCACTTGGAAAAATAGGAGGAAAGATGATCAGTTGGTCAAAGACCATCTTGATTGTCTGTAGCGATTGGATTAACTCTTTTTTGAATACTATTGTCAAGGTGCCGCCTGAAATCGTTTCAGATCAAAATGGACCAAACATCAACAATACCATAATATTTTCAAGTACTCTAGGATGAAATTTATTGTATATCGTAGACTAATGAATTTAGCCTTAATAAAGATGTCACAAGTTTATCATTAACTGGATGAAGAAAAGAACTTTTGTCGACAACAAAAACCTCTTTATTAAGTATCCAAAACTTCTCACTAAATTCTAAAAGAGAGTCTAGACTAATCAAAATCAAAATGCATCATTATCAAGGAGCTGGAATAAAGAAGAAGCATACTTGGTAAATAGTGTAAGGAACTTATGGATCAAAAAAAGAGATACAAATATTAACTTCTTCTACTCCATGAATCTTATGAGAAGAAGTGTCAACCGAATCTGCAACCTCAGGATTTCAAATGGAGAGTGGATTGAAATCCAAAGAGTCTTTAAAATATGTTTATGAAATATTACGAGGATATTTTCTCCAATAAGCCTTCTTCCGGCAAGCAGGTTGCCAATGTCACCCTGTATAAAGTTGCTAATGGGATGAATGATATTCTTACAGGAACATGCGGTGTTCAGTATGTTTGGTTCAAAGGCTCCGGGTCCGGATGGCCCTTTCGACAATTAATATCAAGAATTTTAGGACATCCTCAAAAATTACATCTCTATGCTAGTTCTAGATTCTTTAATCAAAAAATTCCTCCCCAGAAGATTAATGACATTCTTATTACTTTCATTCCTAAAGGGTATAACCAGGATGAAGTTAAAGATTTTTGGTCAATCTCATGTGTTAAATTTTTTTACAAAATCATCATAAAATTCTCACCTTACTTCTCCAACCTTTCATGGACGAAATCAATTCTCCAACCCAATTGTCTTTCATTGAATTAAGACGCATTCAAGGTAGCATTTTGGAAAGACAAAATGCAAGGGATCTTTGAGAAAAAGAAATGGAATCCCAATGAAATAAACCTCAGAACAAAGATGCTCATTAGATACATATTCGAAAATATCAATTTGATTATTAGACAAACCCACCTTGAAGATCAAATTGAGAGGACGAGTCAAACACTACATGGATAATTCGCTATGAGAAAAGTGGCATCCACTAGTTGAATGACACATCGTTCAATAATCCGTGGAAGATTCAAGTATCATGTTAGATGTTATTAAAAATCAGGGTACCATTATTCATGATGTTGCAAGTCGTTTTCAGACCAAATTAGTGGCTGAAGGCGAGGGGTGGGCCCTCCTCAATGCAATTAAAACCGTTGACAAGGAGAACCCTTCGAGTTTATTTAACTCAACAAGCTTGAGATTATTCAAGGTATCAACAACTTGTCTCGTGCAAACATGAGTATCTACTCGATTATCCATGAGATCACATATTGGTTAAGGAAATTTCCTTATTGGATAGTAAATCACATCAACATATCATACAATGAAATTGCTAATATTCTTTCCCAAATGTGTCATACGTAGAATTGATAGATCCATGTAACAAGTATCACGTTTCTTTCTAATTTTTATAAACTTGGAGGAATCATTTAATTTATCATCTTTTTTGTACTTTGTAAGATATTTTTCTTTCTAATATTTAATATAATTTCACTTTGACAAATAAAATAAAATAATCCTTATTTAAAAATATGAAGGTATTGTCGATTTTAAACAAAAAAAGAGACCTTTAAGACCAACACTTTTCTAATTACCCTCTTGAACCTGTATTTATTTTCTCAAGCCTTATTGGTAATGGATCAAGAAGACGATCTTCTAAGTTATCAAATATACAATATTGATTTATATATTATACTCAATTAAAAATTAACTAAAAGATCTTGAAAAATTAACAAAATAGCATTTTAAGATATTAGTTAAACAAATTATTTCAATTTAAGTAACACTAGTCTTAGAAAATATACCAAACCAACCTAACTCAAACTTTAGAGAAATTATCAGTGTTCATCCTATAACAGACACTTATATAAAGATGAATAAATTCCAAATAGATGGTGATCAAATAATTCTTCTGTTATTCCTATAATATGTAAAGTATAACACATATTTACTTTATATTATAGAGAATACGTGTCACTTATCAATACTAAAGATAAATATAATTCTTTTTAGAAATATACATTTCATTGTAAAAGTATTAATTTTTAGTACTTACTTTTTATGATAAATAAATTAACAAGTTGTAGTATTGTTTTCTTTGATGAATAATATTAAACCGTTGTAAGAATTTATTTATATTATAAATTATTGCTATTACCAATCAAATACTAAATTATATATGTTAATGATAATACTTCTGTATCATAAATATGTATTTTATTTATATATTGTATTGCTTTTTATAAAATATGGTGTTATGACTCAAGAGAATGAAATATAATTACGAGATATCATAAAATTCTACAACTTTATATTTGTTTTAGGTAAATTTATAATAAATTATTATTTTGGTATATATCTAACTTCATTTTTTGTAAATACGAAATGTCATTTCAAGAAGTAGTTTAAAGATATATATATTATTCTATAAGTGCAAAGCAATCCAGATGCTAAAGAAATATAAGAGATGTTGTCTCAAATATTCATGGACCAAACTTTATAGTCTCGCTATTATTTCTTTTCTCTAATATCATTTCACACTGTAATGAAACACATTTTCTTTCACAACTCTTGTGACTTTTATTTAACTACTAGTACAAATTACTTCTACTAATATAATGGGTTTAATGTGAAGTTCTGCACATGCACTTCAAATTACCGTCCATATATATTAGTATACTTAGTATTTTGTATATATTCATTAAAATTTTGTTCTATAATATAATTTAATGATTATAAAGACAGAATCTTGTACTACGACTCTTTGATGAGTAAATGTTATAAAAATAAATAATTTTTTTATCATAAATAACTAGATTTTACTTTTTGTGTTACAAAATTCATAAATATTTTTTTCTTAATTCATGATAGGTTATTTAAAATTTTCATCATCACACTACACTCAAATATTTCAATATAATTTTAATGTGTGTTGTTAAAATTTGATTACACAGAAAAGACTTACGCAAATATATATATATATATATATATATATATATATATATATATATATATATATATATATATATATATATATATACACACACACATACACACATACATGAGGTTGCCAAGAGTTATGATACATGAGTGAAACACTCGATCTTATACTTATTGTATATTCTTAATACCAGTTTCTAGCCAATAATTGAAAAGACAAATACACAAACACCTATCATGCAATTTTTAAATTTAAGATATATAAACAAGGACTAGTTCGCAATAACCCCTACATTTTGTATGTTATTTTCTCTTACCACAATCGCCTTTTACTCTCCAATAAAAGGCACCATATTTATGTTATTCCCTCTATTATCCATATTCCTTTACACCGTTAGTTATTACTCACATCACCCGCTCTATATTTCACGGTCTACAAAATTTTATAAACAAAATTTCCACGTTATATATTCCATCATCATTAACAGTTTATAAACATACTTTAATTTCAAAACTCAAACTTATTGATTTAAATATGTTGACCCATACTTGTGCCTTTATTGTTATTAATGTCATCATCTGATTACCTTTATTTCTTTTAATGCATATTTTGATTACATTAGTTTTAAGTTATATTTTATTTTAAAGCATAATCTATTTTAATCTTTGGTTTCAAATCAGTTTTTAATCTTTATGTTGATCGTTTTTGTGTGGATATATGTGTGTTTTCTTATGTTCTTCAATTTTTTCTACATTTTGTTTTTTTTCATGATTTTGCCTTATTTATTGTTTTTTACTTAATGAAGTTACATTTTTATGTTTTATATATCATATATAACTTATTATGTTTTCTACCTTTCTTTTAAAACTGTTCATTTTTGCTATATTTTTGGGGGTTCTCATGTTTTAATTCTTCTTTATTGTTTGTGAAGTAACAAACCATATATATTATATATATATTAAGGATACATGTATAACTTTAAAAAGTGAACTAGCACAACTTAGTATATAAAGAATAAAAATAAGAAAAAAATAAAATAAAAAAATTGCTAAATTTCAATAGCTTGAAGAAATTTATGAAGCCTCTTCCACTCCCGCATCAACCGAATTATATCCAAGCATCCATTACCATCGTTATCACTTCACATAGAATTTGTTCTTCCAATAACGCTGCGCAACACCATCAATAAGGATATATATTCTTCAAAAAAACCAAGATCTTAAGGTTAAGTAATTAAAATCCTAAATAAACACAAGGAATAGATAGACTTGTTTTGTAACCTTCAATCTAATTTTTTCAGATTTTCTCGACAATTTTATTATTTTGATACCCTCACATTAGTAACGTTCTTGTGTAAAATCACATTAGTAACATTTCTTTATACAAAGAAATGAGAACCTGAATCCCTTAGTGAACTTTTGGAAGTGGTTTTGGATGATTATGATGCTACCCATACCATACTTTATGATTTCAATGAGTTTGTGGATAATGATTCTAGGGAATACCAGGAAGCTAAAGATATGGTAATATTTCCTAATAATTGAAATGCATAGACCACTTAGATGGTCGAGGTTGTTATCAAATCTCTCAAGACGATGTATAAGAAACTAAAATTAAGTCCAAGTTTGGGACGTATATGCCTCTTCTCTTGGGTTTTTATTCATCAGTAATTCCTTCACGAGTTGCTTTCTTATACCCTTATTTTTTAGGATTTGACTGGAGGCACTCGCACCAAGGACCTGACTATCCCCAATTTGTCCTTGAAGTGTGTGAAAATTAGTTTAAAATGTCAATTTAGGAGGAACCGAGTTTTTGATTTGTTAGTTATGCCTTTTATAAATTTGTTATTTAATATTGATAAATAAACACTAAGAAAGAAATAGAAGAATTTGTTGGTCAAATGAGATTTTTACCCAAGGGATGACCATGTTTACGATGACAGTGGGTGACTCAATTTAAAAAAATGATTCAAATATTAGTTAATGTAATACATTCATCTGGTAAAAAATCATTTGAAGTTGAATGAGAAATTGAGTCATAGAATTTGAAGAAATTAAAAGAAAAAAAAAGATTAAAATAAATAATAATACATGTTATTTATTTTATTTTTCTTTTGGTTATGAAGCAAAGCAAAAAAAAAAAAGAAAAAAAAAGGTACTGCTGGGCTTTGACTCTGGGCCTCCAAGCTAGTGGGCTTTTGGTCCAGACTTTCATACCATCTGGACCAGCTTATGTTTTGGTCTTCTATACTAAACTAAACGTTGTGTCTTTTAATGTAACGTATCTTCAAATGAACCATCACAACTCTTTTGCCAAATCCACCTTTTCATCTTCTATAAATAGTTGGCCAACTCAAACATTTTCATTCATTCATTTTTCAAAGCATTAAAATTATAAGAGAGAGATAGAAAGAAGCAGCATTATTAAGTTCGTCGAAATTCTTAAGAATTCGTGTGTCAGTTTCTTTTGAATAGTTTTTGTCGTTGTATCTTGGAGGTTGAAGCCAACAAACGTAAGACACCGGTACGTGGCCTAAATACCTTAAAGACATCGGATCCAATCCGAGCCTCGACAAGTAAAGTTGTTTATTTATATATACTTTTATTTTATTTATGCATTAGTTTCTATATTGTTTTACTGGTTTATACAAATAAAACACAACAATTTAAGGTATTTATGTTTCACGTTGTATAAACCAGAAAACGTTTTCTTTTCGTTTTATAAACTTTACTTTTGCAATAATATCTGGGTCTGTGTATACAGAACGGAATTGTTACATTCTATTTCCTTTCTCTTATTCTGATTTCTAGGCTTGTGTATACATACTAGAAAATTACTCACTTACTAACGTAAGATTTCTGCTTCATATAGAATATGGAGAAAAATACTGGACAAAGTGAAAGGCAACCTGAGACGGGTAATAACTCAAGAACAGAAGTTCGTGTACCCGCACCAACACCCATTGGACCAGCCGATAGGCCAGAAAAGTTCAATGGTTCTGACTTTAAGAGGTGGCAGCAAAAGATGTTGTTCTACCTGACCACTCTAAGCTTGGCAAAATTTCTAAAGGAAGATCCACCAGAAATGGGATCCAATCCAAATAGTGAGACATATAATGCAGTAGATGCTTAACAACATGCTGATTTCCTATGTAAGAATTACATTCTAAGCTGTTTGGATAATTCCTTATATAATGTGTATAGCACCATGCCAACTTCCAAGCAATTATGGGAGTCTCTTGAGAAGAAATACAAGACTGAAGATGCCGGCACAAAGAAATTTGTGATTGGTAAGTTCCTTGATTTCAAAATGGTGGATTCAAGATCATTAATGTCTCAAGTACAACAGTACCAGTTGATCCTTCATGAGTTGAGTGCTGAAGGTATGAATCTGGTAGAGCCTTTCCAAGTTTGTGCTCTTGTGGAAAAGCTACCCCCGTTGTATAAAGATTTCAAGAATTACCTCAAGCATAAACGCAAACAGATAAGTCTTGAAGATCTAATTGTAAGGTTAAGAATCGAGGAAGACAATCGAATGGCTGAAAAGGCAACTAACCCTCGATCATATGAAGCCAAGGCAAATGTTGTGGAACAAGGGAGGACCAACCAAATCAACAAGCGCAAGAGGCAAGGGCAGTCAAATAATGAAATCAATAAAAAGGTGAAATTTAACGGGGATTGTCACAACTGTGGAAAGCATGGACATCGTGCAAAAGACTGTCGAAACAAAAAGGCACAAGGAAACTAAAAGAAAGTTAAGGGTGGTCAGTCATATGTGACTGAGATATCTCAGGGTATTGACGATTTGGATCTGGCGGCAACAGTCTCAGAAGTCAACCTCGTCAGCAACCCACGAACGTGGTTGATAGACACTGGAGCAACCCGACATGTGTGCTCAGACAAATCTGTGTTCCAAACCTACAAAAAAGCTACGAATGAAGAAATCCTATATATGGGAAATTCCGCCACCTCAAAGGTTCAAGGTACTGGAAAGATTGTACTAAAGATGACCTCCGGGAAAGAGTTGACCTTGAACAATGTCCTCCATGTTCCAGACAAGAACTTAGTTTCTGGTTTCTTACTTAGCAAGGCTGGGTTTAAACTTGTATTTGTAGCTGATAAGTTTGTATTAACTAAGAACGAAATGTATGTAGGAAAAGGGTACCTATGTGACGGTCTGTTCAAGATGAATGTAATGACCGTAGTACCTTCAAAAATTGTAACCGATAAAGAAATGAATGAAAATTCTGATTGTGTTTATATGCTTGACTCACCTAATATATGGCATGATAGATTAGGACATGTTAATTTCGGTTCAATAAATAAGTTAGTAAACGTTGGGTTATTACCTAATGTAAATTTCAATTCTCAAAAGGAATGTGAAGTATGCGTTGAGTCAAAATTAACAAAAACCTCATTTAAGTCTATAGAAAGGACTTCGACACCTTTAGAGTTAATTCACAGTGACATATGTGACTTGAAATTTGTGCAAACTAGAAGTGGTAAAAAGTATTTCATAACTTTCATTGACGATTGCACAAGGTATTGTCAAATATACTTGCTTCTAAGTAAGGATGAGGCCTTAGAAGCATTTATGCAATACAAAACTGAAGTTGAGAATCAACTAAATAAAAATATTAAGAATCTTAGAACAGATAGGGGAGGAGAATATGTGTCTCCTTTTGAAGAGTTTTGCGCTAAACATGGAATCATCCATCAAACCACGGCCCCCTACTCGCCTCAACAAAACGGGATTGCTGAACGTAAGAACCGCACGTTGAAGGAAATGATGTATGTCTAGTTGATTAACTCAGGGTTACCACAAAACTTGTGGGGAGAGGCTTTACTCACCATAAATCACATCCTCAACAAGGTACCACACAAGAAGGTAAATAAAAATCCTTACGAATTATGGAAAGGAAAACCACCTTCCTTCAAATACTTAAAAGTGTGGGGATGCTTGGAAAAGGTAGCAATTCCTGCTCCTAAAATGATCAAAATAGGACCAAAGACCATCGATTGCGTCTTTATTAGATATGCTCACAACAGTGCTGCATATAGACTCCTTGTACACAAATCTTGTCATGTTGACATTAACGTCAATACGGTGATTGAATCAAGAAATGCACATTTCTTTGAAACAACATTTTCGTACAAGACCACACCAGAATCTGGTTCCTTAAAAAGAACACGTGATGCAATTGAAGAAAAGCAAGATCAAGAATCATTGCCAACTGAAAAGCAAGATCAAGAATCATTGCCAAATGAAGGAGAACCAAGAAGAAGTAAGCGGATTAGAACCTCTACGTCTTTTGGTCCTAACTTTCTATCTTACATGCTAGATGACGAACCGCGAACATTCAAGGAGGCTATGTCAAACCCTGACGCCCCATACTGGAAAGAAGCAGTAAATAGCGAGATAGATTCCATTATGCAAAACCATACATGGGAACTAGTGGATCTCCCTCCTGGGAATAAACCACTTGGATGCAAATGGATATTCAAGAAGAAACTAAAGACCGATGGGTCTATTGAAAAATACAAGGCTCGCCTTGTCGTAAAAGGTTATAGTCAAAAAGAAGGACTTGATTATTTTGATACTTATTCTCCAGTCACGAGAATATCATCCATTCGAATGTTAATCGCTATAGCTTCAATATACAAGCTCGAAATACATCAGATGGATGTAAAAACTGCCTTCCTAAATGGAGAACTAAATGAAGAGATATATATGGAACAACCTGAGCGTTACCTAGTTCCAGGTAAGGAGAAGCAAGTATGTAAGCTTGTTAAATCTCTATATGGTTTAAAACAGGCACCGAAGCAATGGCATGACAACTTTGATAGATTCATGATTTCGAATGATTTCAAGATAAATGAATGTGACAAATGCGTTTATGTAAAACAAAATGAGACTGGATATGTCATTGTCTGTTTATATGTGGATGATATGTTAATCATTGGAAGTAACAATGATATGATTAAATTCACCAAAAGGATGCTTTCAAGTAAGTTTGACATGAAAGATTTAGGCCTTGCGGATGTTATTTTGGGTATCAAGATTCTCCGAACATCTGAAGGTATTATACTATCTCAGTCACACTATATTGAGAAAGTATTAAACAAATTTAGTAATGGCGACACAAATATCGCCAAGACACCAGTTGATGTAAATTTACATCTTGCTAAGAACACTGGTGATATGATCAACCAGTTGGAGTACTCTCGGATTATTGGGAGTCTCATGTACTTAACGAACTGCACTAGGCCAGATATAGCACATGCAGTAAGCAAGCTAAGTAGGTTTACAAATAATCCGGGGAAGAACCATTGGATTGCTATTGTAAGAGTTCTAAGGTATCTTAGATACACTATGAACGAAGGGTCGTTGTACACAGGATATCCAGCTGTACTAGAAGGATACAGTGATGCAAACTGGATATCAGACTCCACCGACTCAAAATCCACAAGTGGATTTGTCTACATGTTAAGAGGAGCAGCTGTGTCTTGGAAATCCACTAAGCAAACATGCATAGCCAGATCAACTATGGAATCTGAGTTTATAGCTTTAGACAAAGCTGCTGAAGAAGCCGAGTGGCTTCGGAATTTCCTAGAGGATATTCCTAATTAGCCAAAGCCTGTGTCAGCTATCTGCATACATTGCGATAGTCAAAGTGCCATTGGTAGGGCACTAAACGAAATGTATAACGGTAAGTCTAGACACATACGTCGTAGACACAATACCGTTAGACAATTGCTCTCAAACGGAATTATCACAATTGATTATGTTCGATCAAAGGATAATATAGAGGATCCACTGACCAAAGGTCTACAAAGAGAGCAAGTGCGAGTGTTGTCAAGGAGAATGGGTCTTAAGCCTACGAAAGCTGAGTTGCCATGATGGGAACCCTACCTAGCAGAGTGGAGATCCCACAATCTAGGTTCAAAGGGAAAACTGAATCATGAAACTGCAATTTGGTGCGATGCACTGTGGGGAAACCTCCCTAAACCATTCTTAGGACAAAAATTAAACAGTGCTACATGTAAAATTGAAGGATAAGTTAAACTTTTAATGGTTCTTGTATCTTCTAACATAAGATAGAGTAATGCAGAATACTCTCGACAAGAGACCACCTATATGAATAACATGGGTAGGGTCGCCCTACGAGAATTTGTAATGGCGAAATTCTCCGACAGTTATTCATGAAATACCAGGAGTTGTCCAGGGCCGTAAATGGACACAACCGTGAGAACCAAATAATGTTTCGAAGTATACTATGTAATTTCTATTGTCTTGGTTTACACAAAATCTGAATAGTTCAAGACATCATGTTCACTAGTTAGCAAGTAAATCCGATAGCTCTTACTACAGAAGGTTCAAGGCCAAAAGCTACCTTTCTCGACGTAGTATTCTTCTACGCTTCTCTCTCGCTCTCTCTCTCTCGTGTTTAGCATTCTTTTGCACAATTTTTTTAAGGTGGTTAGTCAATTTCCATTCATGTGGGGATTGTTGGTCAAATGAGATTTTTACCCAAGGGATGACCATGTTTACGATGACAGTGGGTGACTCAATTTAAAGAAATGATTCGAATATTAATTAACGTAATACATTCATCTGGTAAAAAATCATTTGAAGTTGAATGAGAAATTGAGTCATAGAATTTGAAGAAATTAAAAGAAAAAAAAAGATTAAAATAAATAATAATACATGTTATTTATTTTATTTTTCTTTTGGTTATGAAGCAAAGCAAAAAAAAAGAAAAAAAAAGGTACTGCTGGGCTTTGAATCTGGGCCTCCAAGCTAGTGGGCTTTTGGGCCAGACTTTCATACCATCTGGACCAGCTTATGTTTTGGTCTTCTATACTAAACTAAACGTCGTGTCTTTTAATGTAACGTATCTTCAAATGAACCATCACAACTCTTTTGCCAAATCCACCTTTTCATCTTCTATAAATAGTTGGCCAACTCAAACATTTTCATTCATTCATTTTTCAAAGCATTAAAATTATAAGAGAGAGATAGAAAGAAGCAGCATTATTAAGTTCGTCGAAATTCTTAAGAATTCTTTTGCCAGTTTCTTGTAAATAGTTTTTGTCGTTGTATCCTGGAGGTTGAAGCCAACAAACGTAAGACACCGGTACGTGGCCTAAATACCTTAAAGACATCGGATCCAATCCGAGCCTCGACAAGTAAAGTTGTTTAGTTATATATACTTTTATTTTATTTCTGCATTAGTTTCTATATTGTTTTACTGGTTTATACAAATAAAACACAACAGAATTGCCTATAACAATTCCCGAAGATAGAAGGGCAAGAGTTAATGGCATAATGGATGGATTGGGTCTTGGAATGACAGGGACATGTAGCGCAATACTTTCATATTATAGGGACTTATAATGTGTATACATTAGTAGCTCTTCAAATCTTTTTTGAAAAGCGTGTAATAAATTTCATTTGTTACTTATTTTGGTAATCTACCAGTTAAATAGTGATTCGATGATAATCAGTTACTTTGGTGTCTAAGATATATCTTGACATTAATAATAATTTTTCAATTTAGAAACTAGATGTTTGAACCGATGTATGTTATTTTTAGGTTACAGTTATTGTTCCAATTGAGTCACTTTCTTTTCAGCATTATGATCATTTTTCTGGTTTTCTAGAGAATGTGCATGAGGTTGTACCTAAATCTTGACATCCTTATAATCACGCCGGAAATCTATAGTGTATGTATAGAAACTTAAATTCAACTTAGATTCTTAAACTCAGCCACACTTGTAGATTTTGGAAGTTATATTTAATTAGTGTCCTTTTACTAATATTACAATCTATATGGAGCTAAAGTTGAAAGAGAACATTTATAGGCTTCAACTTTAGTTGGCGAAATAAAAAAAATGTTTGTTGATAAAGAGATCCGTAGATTGAGAGAGAGTTTAGAGACTAATAGGTTATGCAAGAAAAAAGCTGAAATGATTGCGTGAGGTTATTAAAATGTTTTCATTGTTATGTTATCAGTGTTTAAGGTGCCTGTTGCTAGTACAAAGGATTGGTCTTGGTCCAAGGATCTTGATCTATTAGGAAGAGATGATTGACGAAGGATTCGAAAGAGCTTATAATATAATCCCTACCAATACAAGATCTAGTCCCACTACAAAGCTAGCCGTCCAATTTGTGAGTAAGTAGGCAGACCAGTTAGCAAAGAGTATCCAAATACTCGCGCACTTCATTTCTGTAAAAGATCAAACGAGATAAGAAAATTTGTAAAGAAAGGCTCACGAGCATGAAAGTCGAAGACCGTATTCATCCCAGAATTTATGCTAAGGGAGATGCATTATAAAATTAGTACAACAAGACTTGAAAGATGTATTTTCTAATTCCATACCAACCTTAAATAGAGTAGCAAAAGTGACCAACCAATTATTTTTAAGAGTAATGATATATACCACCTAAAATCATACCACCTAATTACCACTCATGACATGGAGTGAATTGGTTGACAATAAATCGTTAATTAGATCAAGAAAATAAATGGATTAAAAAGTTATAGCCAACCAATTCACGCCATGTCATGGATGGTATACTATGGTGGTATGATTTTGGGTGGTATATATCATTACTTTTATTTTAATACCCTGCTTGTACATGTTTAAAGCATCTTTAAAGAGAAAATTAAAGTACTTCCCTTTACGTTTATTTATGTTCTAACAAGTATTACTGTTATAAACTAGAGTTATCCATACTTTGTGACTCATTCATATATAATTTTTTACACTAGTTCACTATCTTTAGTGAATCATGGTTTGGTTCGAGAGAGGTTGAGTATTAAGAAAGCACTCCTTTGATGGCCTATATAAGCACACAAAAGAGAATATTTACTTTGGCAAAATAATTAAGGTACAAACTATTTAAAACAATGTAGAATCTACCATCTACATGTGTTTCTTGACAGAGGTAATGTTCTTACTTTGTAAAATCACTATCACTGAAAGGCAAATTTTTCCAACAATCGCATATTAACTAAAAAGAGCTTGAGGAAGAGTCACCAGTTGATCAAAATTGTTGAAGCTTATGTATATTTTAAGCATTCTTCTCGAGCGTCAAGAAACTCCATTGAAAAGAAAGCAATAAATGGGCATATCACTACAAGAAATAGTAGCATTAGGGAGGAAGCTATTGCGGCAACAACTAAAATAGCCTCTAATGATATTTTTAAAAACCAAAATGGCCTCTAATTATATTTTTAGCGGCAATATTTGCCGGTAAAGATAAAGTTAATAGAGGCAAAAACAAATAATTTGCTACTAAAGGTATCTTTAGAGACGAACTTATAGGGACGACAAATAACGACTATTAGCGGCAAAATTAAGTTTTTTAGTGTTAAATTTTTTACCGCTAAAGTTACTATTCTTGTAGTGTATTAAGGTCCTTGCGAAGATTAAAAAACTCATAATTGGTGTATATTCTAGTACTTGGATATATTTACATTGTTGAAAATCAGGGTGGCTTGTTGCAACTCTAATAAAGGATGAGGTGCCATGGTTAGTTCGAAGTGGCACTCTCTCTGACTAGGAAAGTGACTTGAAATCGGTTAACACGTAACCATTTTTGGCCTTCATCTGCCTCATGTAGTATAGAATGATGCCATATTTTTTCCCTAGTCAATTCCTTTTTCCTGTAACATAGAAACTTAGAACTTCGTGCTTCTACTGGGATGGAGTGTGAAAACCTTTACGCACCTGCAGAATTGAAATTGTCTGAAAAGACTGAGATTATGACTTGATTTATTTGCTATAATTGTATTCTTTCCCTGTCATTCTTCTCTATCCTTGCTTGACCATTTCTTACTTAAATCTCTCAGGCGCACTTACTTACAAAGTCACACACACTCCTGATTCTCTGAGTTTTTTTGTACTCTTTGTTATAGTAAAATGTTAAGTTTATAGCTCGTGTCAGTTCAAAAAATATGTTAGTATTGCTTCAGTCTTATATAAGCATTCCTGTTTTGGGAGTAATGGGTAAAAAAATTTATTTATAACATTCATTTATGTTGCTTCTTAGTGTAATTGTTGCCAACTAATGAGTTCATGCTACAACATACTGAACAAGTGGAAAGCAACATGTGTAAGCGGATTAGTTAGATGGAATTTAAAACTGGTATGTTGATTATAACTTTAATAATTACTATTATAATTGTTTTCAGTTTAATAATTATAATATTACTGTGAATATACTATTTGAAACTAGTACCTTACATAAAAATATATTATCACAATGCATGCAAGGGTAAAATATTTGAGCGGCTCATGTTAATTCATCTTGCTCAGAGTGAACTAGGGGTGAGCAAAACTAAACCGAAAACCCGAACCGATCCAAAAACTGAAAAAACCGAACCAAAAAAACCGAAAACCGACAAAACCGTTCGGTTCGGTATAAGCTTTTTAAAAAACCGAAAAAGTTCGGTTCGGTACGGTTTTACTATGCTAAACCGAACCGAAAACGAACCGACAAAATACAAAAACTAAGACATTCTTGAATTTAATTTTTATTCTTAAAGATACTATGACAATGGGATAAAAAATGGAGTAATTTTTTAAAACAAAAATATTCATATATGACATGCACGACCTCTAAAAATGTTATAATGTGCAACATATTTTTACATAATTCATTAGTATATGTATATTAAAAAATACTTCGTTTATTAATATTTGTTGAAGATAAAGCATACAAAGTAAACTTTATAAATATTCCTTTGAAATTATTTGTTTACGACTAATATATAATATCTGAGTTCCAAAAATACAATTTCCTACATGAGTCAATAACGTAAATATTGCTTTGAAATTATTTGTTTACGACTAATATAAATATTCCTTTGAAATTATTTGTTTACGACTAATATATAATATTTGAGTTCAAAAAATGAAATTTCCTACATGGGTTAATAATATAAAAATAAAATACTTCATATAAGGATTTTTTTAGAAAATAAAATGTCTCATGTAAACACTTTTTAAATAACTATCGAATGAAACACATACCAAAACCGGAAAAAAATCGAACCGAACATATAAAAAACCGAAAACCGGTAAAACCGAACCGATAAAAACCGTTCGGTTCGGTATCGACATCTTTAAAAACCGAATCATTCGGTTTCGGTTTCGGTTATAGCAAAAAACCGAGCCGAATCGAACCATGCTCACCCCTAGAGTGAACCATAATTTGACAACTCCTGATCAAAGAAAACAAAGAGCAAGAAAAATGATTATCTTTAGTTGTTTATTTATATCTTAATTGATCAACAAACAAAATTTACTACAAGATTTTTTACCTCTAGAATCTTGGGAGCTTGTTCCTTCTAATTATGTCAATTATGAGAAACCAGTAACCGTGAGATCTAAAATTGATCTCTTGATATGACCGCAAAAACTCCATATTTCTGTCATATCCTAAGAAAAAAGCAAAGCGAGTGCTCTGTCATTGTAATTCTAGCAACACTAGATCCAATATGATCGAGAGTTTGTTTAGAAGGTGCGCATCTACATGTTAAACAAAATACTGCCTTTGGAGAGACTGCAAAGAGTTGTAAGGCTTGACCACCTGCATAAAATCTAAGGGCAGGAAATGCATCTTGCCCTTCGCATATTTAAATAAACAAGTGTATGGCATGTTACTAAGTTCTAATATCTTTGTGTACATAAACAATTATCCAGTTCTAATAACCTTTTTTTAGAAGAGTCAAAGATATTATATTTTTAACCCCTTTTCCTATGATATAAACTACCGACCAAGATGCTAAAACAAAAATGAGCACACTATAAAATTTAGGTAGCAAATGCCGCTACCTTTATGGAGTTGTAATACATTGATAACTTATGTTGGGTAGTTTCCCAAACCTTAGGTATAATACTATAATATAACACAACTTCATATGTATCTCGGGCTTCATATTAATAATAATTTAAGTCCAAAATGCAGGTATATAGATGGTGTAATTTATCCTAATAAAAAACATGAACAAAATAGTAGAGACCAATGATGCAATAAATTGTTAGTTTTATGTAAAACTTTTGCCAAATACTCTACTATGATTTTCAATATTATGACTCAACAATTTTAGACAAAAATCATAAATATATGATATTCGGGTTGACATGGTACATGATGGTACAAAGAAGGAGAAAAACTTACCTATAAAAGAGAGAAGAACATTAATGTTGCAGCTGTAATTAACTGTATTGAGAGCATAAGTTTATGTATTCGGGGAACAAAAAAGGAAAGAAAAAAGAGCTAAGTGGAGGAAAAATTGTAAGATTATATTTTTGTTTATAAACTACAATATACCTCAGTTTTTGAAGTGCGGGTTCACTACTTCTTCGCCAAGCCAGTTGATGATGGGGAGAATGGTTCTCGAGTGGTGGCGGTATTCTTATGTAGGAGAGCGGCTTGTGGGAGGTGTCATGTGAAGAGATTTCTTTTTGTTTTTCTAAGGCAAGTGCGAATACTAAGTTAGATCTATTATGATAAATTTTTAATTTCAAATTTTCAGTATAATTAATTTTATTGTTAAAAATATTTAAATAGCATTAGGTAGGATTTAGATAAGGAAGAGGGACCCACATATAATAGATGATGCCTGAAAAATATAGAGGCCGTCTAAATCTAAATCTGGACCATTAACTGAAATAGAAAGGTTAGAAATTACAAAAATTTGATCCAAAAGAAAATTTTGAAGTGAAATAAGAGATATTTTTTGCCTCCACTCGAGAACTATTCTCCACCATCATCAACGGCTTGGCGAAGAACCCAAATGAAGGTAAAAAATTAAAATTATTTTTAACCTAATCTTATCACTTTTACAATTTCTCAAAATTATTTAATTTAAATATATTTATTATACTTTTATACAAATCCTACTATAGCCATTAATATGACATTTGGAAGTCTTTTATTGTATGACAAGTGATGTGCTAAATTTTTTTCTGTTAGAGTGAATAATTTGGTGTTATACTGTATTTATCGAATTGTTTTGCAGTAAATATTCATTTGGAACAACAACTGGAGATGGTCTTTGTTGTGTAAGTATATTTATTATTATTTATACAAATCCTACAATGGCCATTAATAGGACCGTTGAAAACCTTTTTCGTACGAGAAGTGATAGGTTGATAATAGTTTTTTTCGGTTGAAGTGAGCAATTTGATCTTATACTGTATTTTTTTGAATTGTTTTGTAAAAAATATTCATTTGGTGTGTCTATATTTTTTACTAAGATATATTTTTTTTGTAGTGGGAGTACGAGATCGAAAAATTAAATATGGGTCGGTTTTAACTTCCAATTATGTTATGAGTGGAGAATTACATTCCTTTTATTTCTAGATTCAATTCTTTTTTTATCCAACCATCAAATCTTTATCTTTTTTTAAGTGAATTAATTAAATATTCTTTTTGAAATCCTTGGAATGAAGATGAATTTGAAAAGTGCTTTATGCACTATTAATTTTTTTTAATTCACATTGTTTCTATATTCAACATAAGACCAATAATGAATGATTCAGGAGTCTACGATTCTTAAATAAAATTGAATATTTTAATTACATCTTGTTAAGATTTTGCTTTAGTTACTTAAATTTGTTAGTTGCATGATTGTCAAGTAGTCTACTCTCAAGTAGATTGAGAAAGAAAAGGTTCGAGTAAGGAATATTGAGCATAGTATGATATTTGAAATATTCCTGTTAATGAGATGAAAAGAATAGAAGAACAAATAATGGAAAATAGAGAATAGTTCTTATAGTGTGCATCTACAAATCAACTTTTCTATGCAGTATGTGACACACTATGTATCTAACACAATATATATCTGAATCGCCACTGATTTGTCATATGTATCAAATTAGTTATATCTTATATGTTCTGTTATATGAATTTTATATATGTACAATCAAGGGTGAAAATACATTTTGTATGACCAGTTAAACACATCACAATGGTTGTGTACCATGTGTATTTTGAAGAGCTATATCATATGAAATTTACACGAACACACACACACACACACACACACACACACATATATATATATATATATGCTAAATAGTATCAGTTCCATAGTATATATCAAATTTGCTACATCGTATTAATTCAAGTTTT
Source organism: Nemophila menziesii (assembly GCA_029959085.1). Classification (NCBI taxonomy): domain Eukaryota; kingdom Viridiplantae; phylum Streptophyta; class Magnoliopsida; order Boraginales; family Hydrophyllaceae; genus Nemophila; species Nemophila menziesii. Next base: position 40,480,709 of record JARWIR010000004.1, on the reverse strand, counting down.
GTTTCATAGTAAAATGTTATTGATGAAATAGATAGCTTGAAAAAATTATTGATTAGTTTAGGTGAATTATTTTTTATTTTATTTTTGTCTCAAGAATCGTTTTTTTGTTATGTATTTAATTTATTTTTTAAAATTAAAATTGTTATAGTGCCTTCAGGCACGGGTCTATACCTAGTGTATATATATATATATATATATATATACATATGTGTGTGTGTATGTATGTATCTAGCATCTTTTGAAAGTTTGTATGCCTGTCCATTCAATCTTCTAGGAATATGCCTAAAAGTGATTTGTCCAAACTCCTCTACCAACTGATTACTTCTCCAAATATGCGGGTGGATTTTCCAACTTGACATTGACACCTGCCTATTTTCATATATATATATATATATATATATATATATATATATATATATATATATATATATATATATATATATATATATATATATATATATATATATATATATATATATATGTGTGTGTGTGTGTGTGTATGTGTATGTGTGTCTGTGTGGTAGTATGAGTTGTGGGATATTATTCGATAACTTAAACTATATTCAAGTAGAAGATAAAAGCTCGAGTTATGGAAAATATATTAATTAGTTAATTATCTCATTTTAACCCCTAATTCGAAAAAAAAACTAAAACACAAACAAGAAACACTCCAAAATCTGAAAATGGAGCTCTAGTTGTGACTTTTTTCCTGAGAAAAAATTACTTGGAGATCATATGGGAAATGTCGTGATGGCTTACATAGATGAAATGTGAAGCAATGGATACTGAGATTTTAAGATTTTGAAATGGAGATCATGAGCAAGATCGAATATGGAAATCATCGGTGGTGCACTGGAGATCATTGAGTGTTTGGTGTGTTAAACTCGTTAATGGTTGGTCTGGAGGTGGTGTATCAAATTTGTAAATCCACATTCAAAGCTTCCTTCTTGAGACATGTTTCCATGGTGGTACCAAGATTTTCTTCCATGTCTTTCTTTTTTAGATTGAATCTATTACATTAATGCAGAGAAAGTAAGAGGAGATGGATCCCATTTTGGTGTTGGCTTCGTGGAATCGCAAGTCCACGAGTCTTGTAGGTGGATCAATCTAGTGGTAACCACGTGAAATTGGAGGTTTATCTTTAGTGTTAGTGGAAAGTAAGATGGGGAAAGAAAAAATGGAGAATACGTTGACGTCAGCGTCAATGTCGTCCCTGGCATCACACGTGTGACGTTGTTAGCAACCGATGAACTTTATTCCCATGTTTGGATCTAACCAATTAAATCCTTCCTTTTTCTTTTTCATTTTTATTTCATTAATTAGCTATTTTATTTCCTTTTTTCTTTCTTTTATACTTTATCGTTAATTTTTCATTCTTTTGTCCTTTATTTGTATCCATTATTCAGATTTAATTAGTTAGGTGTATTAATTTTTTGATATGTAATCAAGTTGTAATAATAATTTTTATTTAGTTAGTTATTAATTTTTTTGCTTAGTTTTGATATTAATTAGATCCTGGTAAATTTTGTTTATGCTCAAGCTAAATTATGTGCTCAGTGTACTATTTCATCAAAGTTTAAAAATGACTTATGTGTTAAACAATACTTGCAAAATATTAGGTAAAGCTAATCAGTGTACAATCTTCTCATTAAGCAAGTACAGTAAATTGATAAAATATTGTTCACTGAGAAAGTGTCCTAGTGTCTCCGATATAGGCGGGCGTCTGGTCTCCTGCGTGCTTAGTGTAAAAAATTAACTCAGTGACAAAAAATTGCTCAGTGTCACGATAATCTGGTGGCGCCACCATACTCAGTGTCAAAAAATTGATTAGTGAGCAATTTTGGATTTTTTTTTAAAAGTGAATAGTGTTTTGTCATTATTCAAGAGGTTTTCCTTATTCAAACAGGTCGTTTATACTAACAAACAAACTTCTCTCTAAAATAACATCTCTACGCTTTTACATCCACTCAATCTACATGTAATTTGGCTTTCTTTTTCCCTAATTTATAGGGTTGCACTAGGTTCTCTACGATCCTTATGAGATTCAAAACATAAGGTAAAGGTTTTAAACGTAAATGGCCTTTTTAGGTTTAATTACCCCTCGATCCTTTTTTACTTTTGATTAGGAGTCTTTGATTGGATTGAGTGTCTGATTTGGTGCCATTTAATCTCATCTTGGCTAATGGGTCTCCCCGTGCCATTTCTATATTTCTATCTTTGCTATCATAAAGAGTGAAGTAATTATCACTACCTTTTCTTTGAGTGGATAAATTTGTACATGCGTGTGTGTATCATAGCTTCTCGTTCATCACTAAGAGCTTGCATGTGTAGGTTTGATAATGAACGACGTGATGTAACTAATTGTAAACTCAAAGCAACATGTTCATGTTGATATGCACCTTCGGGAGTATTTTGTTGCAAATTATCCCGTTATTTTCATTTCTGACAAGGATATTACAAACCCTCAACAAATATTGGACGAATCTTACTTCAATTTCTCCAATGAATTTCCCAACACATCGGTGACCAACATTAAAAGAAGTACCAATATGTCTCACGTACAAAAATATGCAATATCTAATAATGTCTATGGAGTCATTCCCAGACTATGGTTGTTTGCAAAAGAAGCTTACCAGGGGCTAATTATTTACTCTTAAGTATAACATGTCTTAGATTTTTTTATCTCAGGCTTCCTAAAAACATCAAATTTATTAAGGTTTTAGTATTACTCTTCTAATAATTTGATTTCTCAACATGATAAGGTAATGATCTTATTCCATGTCACCACTATTTTCAAGATACATCTTTTCTTTTATATGGAACCTTGTAAAGTTGTGTGATTATATTAGACTGATATCTCCATGATCTATAAAATTAAAGTGAGTTATACCATAACCTTTCTAGTGATTGGTGAATTTGAGGGAGGAATGGCGGTGCATAATTTCAAGTTATTATCACTTAAGTGTGACTATTCTTTGATCGAGAGCCTCACATGTCGGAAGGTGGCCTCGACTCTTTGAAAAAGTCAGATTGATCATGTGAATCTTTTTGGAAGGGAGGCGTTTTGGAACAATTTGATATATGGTTTGATGAATTGGAGGTTTTTTTTGTGTTTGGATCTTTTAAAAATCTCCATCGAAGTTTTAAAAGGGGGATGGATCTCCTTTGGAATATGAAAATGGAAAAGACAGGTACAATGACGAAGCGGGTTGGAGAAGATTGTGAGTTTTGGACTAGCTTAGGCCATTTAGAAGTAGTAGAAACATTTTATTAAATAATGTTGGGCAAAGTTATGTATCGATAATGATCTTGGGGCATAGACTCATTGGTTGTGTTCCTTTCTTGGGTTGTATGATGTAGGGATGATGAGATATTACTATAAATATGGGGATTTGAGTATTGAAATTTGGTCTTTAAATAGGCTTAGGTGTAAATTTTACCTTTTTCCTCCAAAATATGGATTTATTGGGCCTAATGTGATGATAATTGGGTCTTTCAACCATGTTTAGGGTTTTTTCGTCAGTTACTTTCGTTATTAATTTTTGAATTTATCTTTGAGAGATGTCGACCAATCCCCAAAAGTGGCCAAGATAAATAAATAATCTACCTATGTTGAATTATTAGGGGGCTAGGGTGCCCATGACTGTATGATGTTTAAGTCCCTTGATTTTAATTATAATGTTGTTATTCCATGTATTTTTAAGTCTAAATTATTAAGAAAATATGTTAGGTTGTTAAGTAAATTTAAAAATTTCAAATGTACATGTTATTGATTTCTTAGTAAGAGCGTTTAGGTCTGAGGCATACTGCTAGTCTGGAAAAATTATGTCAAGTTAAGTGTCATTAGGTCAAGTAGCTCTTTTGTAATTGAAACAATCAAAGAATCTAGTTGTACTTCTTGGTATGCCATCTTTGTTCAATCTCCTACAGATAATAAAGAGTGGTTCAAGCTGTGGGAATAACTTACAATATGGATATCCAATATTTTTGAGTAATTCATTTAACTTTAATAAATTACTAAACACTTGGAAAAAATGGGTAAATAAAGATAATCTCGAGAGAATTTTATGCTTTAATGATTTCACGAATGATAATAAACATACCGATTCCCATTTAAAGGATGTTACTTCACTTTGAAAAGTAGGAGGAAAGATGATCAATTGGTCAAAGAAAATCTTGTTAGTCCTTAGCCAATAGTGACTGGATTTACTCCTTTCCGAATACTATTGACAAGGTGCCACCTGAAATCGTTTTATACCATTCATTGCTCACGATTCAAAGGAATAACCTGAGATCGAAAGATACTAGATATTTCATGTTTGAATCCAAACAGATCATACATCAATAATGTATCATGATATTTTCAAGTACTCTTAGGTTGAACTTTATCGTATATCATTAATTAATGAATTATGACTTAAGAAAGATATCACAAGTTTATCATTAATCGGATAAAAAAAGAACTTTTGTCTACAACATGAACCTTATTATTAAATACCAGAATCTTCTCACTGAATTCCAAATAGAGTTTAGTCTGGTTAAAATCAATAACCGGAATGCATCATTATCTAGGACCTGGAAAAAAGAAGAAGCATATTAGGAACATATTACAAGGAACCTATGGATAAAAAAAGTGATAGAAATAATAATTTCTTATACTCTATGACTCTTATAAGAAGAAGTGTCAACCGAATCTGCAGGCTCAGGGATTCAAATGGGGAGTGGACTGGAAATCCAAAAAGTCTTGAATTTATGTTTATTTAATATAAAGAGGATATTTTCTCCACTAAGTCTTCTTCTGGCAAGCAGGTTGCCAATGTCACCATGTGTAAATTTGCTAATGAGATGAATGATATTCTTACGGGAACACCAGATTTGATATAAATATAAAATGTGTATTTAACATGCCTGGTTCAAAGGCTTTGGGTCCATATGGCCTTCCCGACAAATAATAATAAGAATTTTGGGACATCCTCAAAAATGGCATCTCTATGCTGGTTTTGGACTTCTTGAGCCAAAATTCATATCTAGAAGATTAATGGTACTCTTATTAAAATCATTCCTAAAGGAGATCGCCAAGAGGAATTTAAAAGAGTTTCGGTCAATATCGTGTGTTAAATTTTGTTACAAAATCATCACAAAAATTCTCACCTTACGTCTTCAACCTTTCATGGACAAGATCATTTCTCCAACCCAATCGTTTTTTATTACGTAAGACACATTCAAGATAGTATTTGGAAAGGCAGGATACAAGGGATCTTTGAGAAAAATAAATGGAATCCCAAACCTCAAAACAAGCTCAATAGAGACATATTCGGAAATATCAATTTGAGTATTGGCAAATCCACCTTGAAAATCAAAATGAGAGGACGATCCAAACACTACATGGAATAATTCTCTATGAGGAAAGTGACATACACTGATTATATTACTCATCGTTTACATATTTGTGGAAGATTCAAGTATCGCGTCAGATGTCATTAAAAATCAGGGTACTATTATTCATAATGTTGCAAGGTGTGTCCGAACAAAAACAGTGGATAATGGCGGTGAACGGAGAAAATCTCTTGAGTATTTTATTCTACTAAAACAACCTTGAGATTATTCAACATATCAACAACTTGTCTTGTGCAAACGGGGGTATCCGCTCGATTTTTCATAAGATCAGAAGTCGGTTAATGAAAATTCCTTCATGGAAAGTAACTCACATCAACATATCCTACAATGGAATTGCTAATATTCTTGCCAAATGTGTCATACGTAGAATTGGTTTATCTCAAAGGAATGACAAATTCCTATTACATAGTATCACTTTTTTTTTAAATTGTATAAACAAAGAGGAAAATCTAATAATTTATCATCTCTATTTTGTACTTTTGTAAGATATTTTTCTTTCCAAGATTTAATATAGTTACCCTTCAACAAAAACAAATCCTTATTCAAACATATGAAGGATTATGGATTTTAAACAAAAGAAGAGACCTTTAAGGACAACACTTTTCTAATGCCCCTTTTGAACCTAAATAATTTCTCAAGTCTTATTGGTAATAAATTTGGGAAACAATCTTCTAAGTTATCAAAATACATTATTGTTTCATATATTTTATCAATTAAAAATTAACTAAAAGATCTTGAAAATTAACAAAATATTATTTTTAGCAAAAATACTGGTTAAAAAAATAATTTTAATTTAAGTTATACTAGTCTTACAAGATATACAAAACCAACCTAACTCAACCTTTAGAGAAATAATCAATGATAATCCTAAAACACACCTATATAAAAATGAAACATTTCCAAGTAAAAGATGATCAAATAATCCTTTAATTATTCCCTATAAAGTATAAATCATATTTACTTTAGAATAATATAATGTGTCAACTTATCAATACTAAAGACTAAATATAATTCTTTTCAGAAATATGCATTTCATCGTAAAAAAATTGATTTCTAATAGTGATTTGTTATGATAGAATAAGTTAACAATTTCTAATATTGTCTTCTTTCATGAATAATATTAAACATTTGTAAGGATTTATTTATATTATGAATTATTACCATTATTATTCAAATATACTGTATTGTCTTTGATAAAATATGTTGTCATGAGTTAAGAGAATAAAATATAATTAAAAGATATTATAAAATTCTACAAGTTTATATTTGTTTTACGTAAATTTTTAATAAGTTATTAGTTTGGGATATTTCTGATTTCATTTTCTGTAAATACGAAATGTCATTTTATAGAGTAGTTTAAAGATATTCAAATTACTCTATAAAAGCAAAACAATCCAAATGCTAAAATATATATGAAAGATGTTGTCCTCGAACATTCATGGACCAAACTTTATAGTCTCAGTATAATTTCTTTTCTTTAATATCATTTTACACTTTAATGAAATACATTTTCTATCACAACTCTTGTGACTTTTATTTAACTATTAATACAAATTACTTCTACTAATATAATGAGTTTATTTTGAAGTTATGCACATACACTTCGAATTACCAACCATATATATTAGTATACTTAGTTTTTTGTAAACATGTAGTGAATTTTTTTTGTGTAATATAATTTAATGACTATAAAAGACATGATTTTTTTTATTGATGAGTAAATACTATAAAAATAAATGGGTTTTATCATAAACAACTAGATTTTACTTTTTGTGTTACAAAATTCATAAATAAATTTTTATAATTTCCAATAGACATATAAATTTTAAAAAATATCATATAAGGATCGAACGTATATATTATTAACAAGATTCATCATCAAACTCCCAAAAAATATTTTAATCTAATTTTATATGTAAGAAAAACTAACGTCAACATATATATATATATATATATATATATATATATATATATATGAGAAAGAGAGAGAGGTGACACCTTACTTTTCAAATTGAGGTAACACAACTTAGTATATAAAGGATATAAAATGGAAAATATAAAAAAGAAAGAATCACTAAACTTCAAAAGTTTGAAAATATCCATAAAACCTCTCTGTTACGACGGCCACTGTCCTACTCAATCATCCATAACCACTGCTATCACTATGCATATAAATAGTTCATTCAACCATACTACAACACCATCAATGAGGATATATAATTTTCAAATAAACCAATTTTTTTTGGTAAAAGAACATTATTTAGCAATTAAAACCCTCAATTAATACAATAGAAAGATTGATTTGTAAACTTCAATCTTATTTTCTTCAGTGTCATCCTTTTTAAGGTTTTTCTTACATTTTCATGATTTTTTAGTATATTTTTGTGTGATATGTGTGTATCAGTGTATATATACAAAAAAATTGGGTAATATTCTAAGAGCAACTTATTCTGATACGCTATTTTTAAAATTTCTATGCATTAAATCAATTAGGGTTGGCAACAATATTTGGATATGGACTAACTTATCATGGTTAGGGAGTGTCGTATGGTGTCAATAAAAAGGAGATTCTAGATTAAATTTTTTGAGGTGAATGTATAAGTAACATAGAAGCATTTTCATGGTTACTCTTTAGATATTCTTTTAATATTTTTATTCGTCAAAGTATATATGTAAATGGTTTTGACCTGGAGACCTTTTTTTTATTGGTTAGCTAGGTTCTACTAAGCATGCATCCTTGTTACTGTGAACATGTAAAAGAGCACGAAAACACTTTGATGGAAAACTTTTATAGGATACATCAAATTTTACGAAAGAGTGGGAGAAATATTGGTAATTGATGAGTATGATGTTCTTAGCTATATGTTATTTATGAGTTTCACTTTCCATGATGGTGCAATTTTTTGATTGTAGGTTCATTTTATAGTAATGGAGAAATATGTTCTGTACTGAGTTACACATACATCGTTGTTACTTTCGTTACTATCGAAAAGGCTCAACTTATGGGAAGTTCAATAACAATGATAAGATTGAAGAAGGCACAACGCTAACATATCTAGATTTGATACATGATTTTCACATAGATAAGCTTACGCGTGAGTCACTGTTTAAGTGGGTTCCTTTTCTTAATTCTCTGTTCCTTATTATGCATAGCAAATTGCTTGATAAATAAATAGGGTTACAACCTATCACACATTGGTAAAAGAGTCTGTGGCATGTGTCTTTATAAGATTCAAAAATCATAACGTATAATATATTGCAAAGGAAGGATCGTTAAGGTCCTCGAAGGAGGCAGTTTGTATTACAACATGGTTCCATGTAAATATTGAGAGTTGCTTATTTTTGCGATAAGGTATTTGCTCAAAAAAACATCGTAAAATTTAAGGGTGATTATAGTGATATATATTGGGAAATTAATAGATGTCGTAATTACAAATGAAAATCATGAATATCTTAGAAGAAGTGAATCCTTTTGTTCTTCTAGGTCACTAAGTTAGCCATCAAAAGGGTTACAACCTAGTCACATACTATATATAATGTTTATCTTGGAAAATTTAAGAGTTACCCTAATTACCAACAATGATGATTAGACTACTTAAAAAGAAGCACATATTTTCATTCTCCTAGGTCACTAAGTTAGTCGTCAATAGGGTTACCGCCTGTCACGTATTAGTAAAAATGTGTGTAGCACGCGTTTTGATAAGATTCAAAATTCCATAAAAGTTATTATACATAAAAGGAATGTCTGTTAGGGTCTTCAGAGGAGGCAGTTTATATCAGGGCATGGTTCAAGGTTAAGTTCAATAGTTGCTTATTTCTGCGATAAGGTATTTGCTAAAATCAACACCTTACTCTCAGTTTATTTGAGAACAAATTATACACAATAATAGAGCCAAAGAAAAAAGTTAAGAAATCCATGGGCCTCACTGGGTCCTAGTGTCCTTTTGAAGGTAAATCGATCACTTGTTGTATTGATTTGCGAGGCACTATTCTCGAGAATACCCTGCTACATACGAGGTCCGATGTCCAATTTTTTGTAGCTTGAGTTCATGTTTTTAACAGCATTCCATGTCGAATCATACCTGAGTATTAATATCGTATTATCAAGGCACACGTGAATTTATTAAATCAATATATACAAAAGATAACGTACGCTTTTTCAAGCACAACATCATTCAAAATATGTCTTTAAACCGACAATCTCCCCCATATTGATAATGACAAAACATTTTATGTGATATCCGTGCACTCAAATGTCTAGATCACAAATAAGATCAATACACCCCTTATAAGCTAAGCAAGTAAACATTTTTTTGCAAATGAAGTTACAACTCCCCAGTAAAGTAACTCCTCTTAGATTATGCATACATATAACTCTAAAAGTGCTCGTTTGGAAGTGCTTTTTTGGAGAAGCACTTAAAAGTGCTTTTAGTATTTTAAAAGTTTTTTTAACCTTGAAAAGCACTTTTTTGAGAAGCACCAAATATGTGCTTCTTGAAAAAAGCACTTTCAATAATTTTAGATTTCAAAATTATTTTTAATAATTTTTTTAAATTTTGAATTTTATTCCAAAAGCGCTTTTTTACTCTAAAATAAGCACTTCCAAACGGGCCCTAAGTATGTGATGATCCATATTTTGAATGATGTTATGCTTGATTACATACTAAAACATTTATGGGAAAATATATCCCTAAATATACCCATATAATATTAGTTATATGTGATCCCTAGAATGTTTTTTGTAAAATATTCCTAAATATACCCCTAAAACATTTCTACGCCCATATATAAAATTAATTATCTCATTTCTAACCCCTAAGTCAAAAAGTATATATACTAAAACACATACAATAAACACTCTCAAATATGAAAATAAAGCTCTGGTTGTGACTTTTTTCTTGGGAAAAATTGCTCAGAGATCAGATGTGCAAGGTCTTGGTGGCTTAAAGAGGCGAAGTGTGAAGCCGTGGATACTAAGATTTTAATATTTTAAAATGGAGATAATTGAGCAAGATTGAATATGAATATCACTAGTGGTGCATTGGAGCTCACTGAGTTTGTAGTGGTTCAAACTCGCTAATGGTTACTATGGAGATGGTGTATCAAATATGTAAAGCCACGTTCAAAAGCTTCCTTGTTGTGACATATTGATATGGTGGTGTCGGAGGTCTACTTCATGGTTTCAAATTTTAGATTGTAGCTCTGCCGTTAATGGAGTAGAAGTTGGAGTGCATGAGTCTTTGGTGAAACTGCATTCAGTGGTGGTTTTAGGTTTTAATTATGTCTGAGATGTTGGAGTTGGAGCGATCTGGCGGTGTCCACGTGAGATTGGAGCTCTTTCGTTAGTGGAAACGTCAACGCAAATGTCATCCTTGACATCACGTGTGTGATTTTGTTAGCAACCGATGACAACTTTCTTTCCCATGTTTGGATCTGGCCAATTAGATCCCTTTTTTTCCGTTATTATTTTTATTTCATTGGTTATCTACTTTTTTCCTTAATTTTATTTATTTTTCACTTATTCTTTAATTTCTCGTTCTTTTGCTCCTTTCTTTGTATCCATTATTTAGATTTAATTAGATAGGTATATTAATTCTTTTTTATGTAATCAAGTTGTAATATATTGATATTTAGTTAGTTAATTTGATTTTGTTGCTTAGTGTTGATATTAATTGGATCTTGGTAAATTTTGTGTATACCCAATGTTAAATTTTGTGCTCAATGTACTATTTGATCAAAGTTTAAAAAATTACTTGTGTGTTAAACAATACTTGCAAAATGTTAGGCAAATATGCTCTGTGTACAATTTCCTCACTAAAAAGTTATAGTTTGAACAATGTTTAAAAATAACTATTTATGGTAATAAACACTTACAAATCATTGGTGTAAGATTGTTCACTGAGAAAGTGTCTCAGTGTCTCCAATAAAGACGACAGTCCGATAGCTCCGGCATGCTTAGTGTCACCTCCGACAACGACAATCTGGTGGCGCCACAACTCAATGTCAATAAGTTGACCAGTAAGAAGTTTTGGATTTTTAAATTTTAAAAGTGAATAGTTGTTTTTATTTTAGGATTTTGTCCTTATTCAAACAGGTAATCATTGATACAAACAAACTTCTCTCTAAAATAATATTTTCTATGTTTTTACACATTTTACATGTAATTTGACTTTATTTTCCCCTAAATTATAGGGTTCTTTGCACTATGTTCTCTATAAACCTTATGAGATTGCGACCCAAAGGTAAAGGTTTTAAACATATATGGCATATTTTGGATTTAATTACCCCTCAATCCTATTTTACTTTTGATAAGGGGTCTTTGCTTCGCTTTAAAGTGTCAGATTTGCTGCCATTTTATATTACCTTGGCTAATGGGTCTCTTCTGCGCCATTCAAGATCTCTATCTTTGGTATTATCTATTATTATAGCAAAAGAAGTCATTATCACTACCTTTACTTTAAATGGATGAATTTGTATAAGCATATGGATACTATAGCTTCTCGTTCATCACTGAGATCTTGCGTGCATAGTATCGCTAATGAACGACATAATGTAACTAATTATAAACTCAAGGCAACGGGTGTCCATGTTGATATGCACCTTCAGGATTTTTCGTTGTAAATTATCCCATTATCTTCTTTTGTGACAAGGATCTAACAAACCCTGATGAACTATTGGATGAATCTTACTTTAATCTCTCCAACAAATTTCTCAACACATTAGTGGCCAATATAAAAGTAATAAGATATCTCATGTACAAAAACCTGCAATGTCTAATATTGGCTATGGAGTTATTCCTTAGACTATGTTTGTTCACTAAGGAAGCTTCCCAAGGGCCAGTTCTTTACATTCAAGTATAATAGGTCTCGGATTTTTCATATATGGATTCCTAACAACATCAACTTTTGTAAGGTTTGAGCATTACTCTTCTAATAATTTGATTTTTTCTCAATATGATAGTGTAATGATCATATTCTGTGTCACCAATATTATAAAATACATCTTTACTTTTATCTAGAATCTTTTAAATTTGTGCGATTATATTTGACGGGTATCTATATGATCTATGAATTTAATTTGAGTTATACCATAACATGTCTGGTGATTTATGAATTTGGGGGAACAATAGAGGTTCATAATTTCAAATTATTTTCATTTTGTGTGACTATTATTTGACCGAGGGCCTCACACGTTGAAAGGTCTGTCGACTCTTTAGAAAAGTCAAATGGATCATGTGAAGCTTTTTTGCAGGGAGGTGTTTTGGAACAATGTGATCTATGGTATGATGAATTGGATTTTTGTTTGTGTTTGGATTTGTCAAAAATCTCTTTCAAAGGTTTAACAAGGGAAGGGATTTGATTGGTATATGGAAATGGCAAAGGCAGGTGGTAAGGGCACACCATCGAAGTGGGTTGGAGAAGAATGTGAGTTTTTGGCCAAGCTTGGGCCGTTTAGAAGGATTAGAAAATTAAATAATGTTGGGCAAAGTTATGGATCGATATTGATCTTGGGACAGAGACTCATGGGTTTGTGTTCCTTTATTGGGTTGTGTGATGTAGGGATGATGAGGTAATGCTATAAATATGGGAATTTGAGTACTGAACTTTGGTCTTTAAAGAGGGTTAGGTGGAAATTTGACTTTCTTTCTCCTAAACGTGGATTTATTGAGCTAATGGGATAAAAATTGGGTCCATCAACTAGGTTTGGGTTATTTTAAATGTTGGTTTCATTGTTATTTTTTAATTTATCTCTTAGGGATGTCGGCCAATCTTTAAAAGTGGTCGGGATGAATGAATAATCTACTTGTGTGGAACTGTTAGGGGGTTAGGGAACCCATGAATCGTAGGATGTTTAAGTCCCTTGACTTTAACTATAATGTTGTTATTTCATGTCTTTTTTAGTATATATTATTAAGGAAATATGTTAGGACATTAGGTAAATTGAACAATATTAATAATGTCTAGTTTGTTGAATCCGGAGGAAGAGCGTTCAGGCCCGGGGCATACTTCTTGTCTTAAAAAAATATGTTAAGTTAAGTGTAATTAGGTCGAGTAGCTCTTTTGTAGTTGAAAAAATCAAAGAATATAGTGGTACTTTTTGGATGCCATATTTGTTCATGACCCTACAAATAATAAAGAGTGATTTAAGTTATGTGAACAACTTACAACCTGGATATCCAATATTGCTGAGTCATTTATTTTACTTTAATGAAAGTACTAAACGCATGAAAAGATCAGGGATAAATGAAGCTAATCTCGAGATAATTATCTATTTTTATGATTTTGCAAATGATAATACACTTATCGACATCTCATATAAAGGATATCCGTTTACTTGGAAAAATAGGAGGAAAGATGATCAATTGGTCAAAGAACATCTTGATCGTAGTATTGATTGGACTAACTCTTTTCTGAATACTATTGGCAAGGTGCCACCTGAAATCACTTCAGACCATTCTTCGCTCATCATTCAAAGGAATAACCTAAGATCGAAGGATAAGAGATGTTTCATGCTTGATACAAAATGGACCGAACATCAAGGATGCCATAATATTTTCAAGTACTCTTAGGATGCGAATTCCACCTTGAGAAAGATGTCACGAGTTTATCATTAATTGGCTGAAGATAAGAATTTTTGTCAACATCAGGAACCTCATTATTAAGTACCAGAAACTTCTCACTGAATTCCAAAATAAAGTTTAGTGTGATCAAAATCAATAACCGAAATGCATCATTATCAAGGAGTTGGAATAAAGAGTAGCATATTGGGCACATAGTGTAAGGAACTTTTGGATAAAAATAGAGATAGACATACTAATTTCTTATACTCTGTGACTCTTATGAGAAGAAGTGTCAACAAAATCTGCAAGCTCAGGGATCCAAATGTAGACTGGAGTAAAAGTCCAAAGAGTCTTTAAAATATGTTTATTAAATACTACGACGATATTTTCTCCACTATGCCTTTTTCAGATAAGCAGGTTGCTAGTGTCGCCCTGTTTAAAGTTGATGATGAGATGAATGATATTATTACAGAAAAACCATATTTGCGATAAATATAATATGCGGTATTCAGTATGTTTGGTTCAAAAGATCCGGGTCCGGAGGGCCATCCCGACAATTAATATCAAGAATTTTGGGACATCCTAAAAAATGACATCTTTGTGCTGTTTTGGATTTCTTGAATAAAAAATTCCTCTCCAGAAGATTAATGATACACTTATTACTCTCATTCTTAAAGGATATCACCGGGACGAATTTAAAGATTTTTGGGTCAATCTCATATGTTAAAAATTGTTAGAGAATCATCGCAAAAATTCTCACCTTACATATTCAACCTTTCATGGACAAAATCATTTCTCCAACCCAATCGTCTTTCATTAAAGTAAGACACATTCAATATAGTATTTTGGAAAGGCAAGATGCAAGGGATCTTTGAAAAAAATAAATGGAATCTCAATGAAATAAAATTCAAAACAAATATGCTCATTAGAGACAAATTCAATATCAATTTTAGTATTGGACAAACCCACCTTAAAGATCAAAATGAGAGGACGCGGTTAAACACTACATGGACAAATTCTCTATGAGGAAAGTGACATCCACTGGTTGAATGACATATCGTTTAATAACTCGTGGAAGATTCAAGTATCGTGTTATATGTTATTAAAAATCAGGTACCATTATTCACAATCTTGCAAGTCGTGTTCGGACAAAATTAGTGGTTGATAGCGAGTGGGCCCTCCTCAATGCAATTAAAACCGTTGACTGGGAAAACCCTTCGATTAATTTATTTTACTCAAACAACCTTGAGATTAATAAAGGTATCAACAACTTGTGTCGTGCAATCGGGAGTACCCGCTTGATTATCCATGAGCTTAGAAGTCGGTTAAGGAAATTTCCTTCATGGATAGTAACTCACATCAACATATCCTACAATGAAATTGCTAATATTCTTGCCAAATGTGTCATACGTAGAATCGATTTATATCAATAGAATGATAAATCCTTGTAACAAAGTATCACGTTTCTTTCAAATTTGCATAACTTGGGGCGGTTAATTTATCATCCCTATTTCTTACTTTGTAAATTATTTATATTTCCAATATTTAATATAATTCCCCTTGGACAAAAAATAAATCTTATTCAAACATATAAAGGTATTACGAATATTTAACAAAATAAGAAACCTTTAAGGCCAACACTTTTCTAATTACCCTTTTATACCTATATTTATTTTCTCAAGCCTTATTGGTAATAGATCTAGGGAACAATCTTCTAAGTTATAAAATATACATTATTGATTTAGATATTATACTCAATTAAAAATTATCTAAAAGATCTTAAAAAATCAACAAAATACTATTTTAAGCAAAAATATTAGTTAAAAAATAATATTAATCTAAGTAACACTAGTCTTACAAAATATACAAAACCAACCTAACTCAAACTTAACGATATTATCAATGTTCATCCTATAACAAACACTTCTACAAAAATGAACCAATTTCCATAAGAGGGTGATCAGATAATCCTACAATTATTCTCTATAAAGTACACATCATATTTACTTCAGATTATAGAAAATATATGTCAACTTATAATAACTAAAGACTAAATATAATTATTTTTAGAAATATGCATTTCATCGTAAAAATATTGATTTCTAGTAGTTATTTTTCTTGATAAAACAAATTAACAAGTTTTAGCATGGTTTTTTTGATGAATAATTAATAGGGTAAAGCCTTCGGGAAGCCCCTTATCTTTCCCCAAAGTGCGCGATCCGCCCCCGATCTTCATTTTTACCCTTTCTGGCCCTCCATCTCAATACTTTGTGACGCCGTTAGCCCTTTTTTGGTTTTTCTGTCAGTTGACTGTTAGTCAACGCCACATGGCGCCAGGTCAGCGCCACCTAAGCTCCACGTCAGCGCCAACCGTGCATTAGGTAATCAGCAATTCCACGTCATTAGTTTTTTTTGTTAAATCATTATATATATATTTTTTTTAATCATTAATCTTCTTCTTCAAGATCAAAAAACCCAAAATTAACAAAATCATTCAAGCGTTTATTCTTCTTCTTCTTCAAGATCAAAAAACCCAAAATTAACAAACCACTCGAGCTTTCATTCTCCACCATCGTCACCTTCCCACGCAAGCCGCTCCCTGAACAATGAAACCGCCGCCACTCATCACTTCTCCACCATCATCAGCACCGGCTTGGAGAAGAACCCAAATTAAGGTAAAAAAAATTGAATTATTTTTTGAGTATCTTCTATTCCTCGAATTCAAGGTTATTGAAACTATTAGGTGGTACACTCCAACATCTGATTAGGAAGTGCGGACATGGTCCAGAGACTAACATACCGTAGACGCCACAGCTACGCCACCAAATCCAACCAGCACCGCATCGTCAAAACACCTGGTAAATCTAAAACCTTAATTTTACCAAGTTAATTCTACAATATTTCTCTAATAATATATATAATGTGTATGTATTTTATTTGTGTAAAATTAAATAGGTGGAAAGCTTGTGTATTAGACCACGAAGAAGAGAGCCAGTGGTCCAAAATGTGCCGTTACTGGACAAAGGATCCAAGGGGTATGAATGTTTATTGTTAATTGTTAATTTTATTTTTATTATTAAAATGATGAGCTATTACCAAGAAAGTATGAATTGTTGTGCAGATTCCTCACTTGAGGCCTACCGAGTACAAGAGATCTAGATTACCAAGAAACCGTAGGACTGTCAATCGTGCTTATGGTGGTGTTTTATCTGGAGGTGCTGTAGGAGAAAGGTATAATCTTATTACCATATAACAACATTATAGATTTGATTTTTTATGTTAATTTTTTGTAGGATTATCCGAACTTTCTTAGTTGAAGAACAAAAGATCGTAAAGAAGGTATTGAAGATTCAAAAGACAAAGGAAAAAACAGCTGGAAAGAGCTAAATGGTTTTCTAAATCGTAGTTTGGTTTAAGAAATTCTTGTTTTTGGCTTTTTGATGATGGGTTGGGTTATATGTGCCTAGATGTGTTTTCTTCTTGTTGGTTCGTTTTTCTGATTTATTGACAGACTTTGTAACTTTTATCACATCTTTGTTAAGTTGGTGAGGAGGGTACTGTCCTAATAGCAATGGAGAGGATTTGAGATGAATCAGATGATAGAAACTTAATAGAAATGAAATGAGAATTTATAATATTTTGTGTGTTGGGTTGTCTTTTAGTTTTGTTCATGAATCATTGCTATTTTCTGTGTTGGGTTGCCTATTAGTTTTGTTCATGAATCATTGCTAAACTGTTGATATATTGTACTTACCCATAACATTTCTTTTGCAGTATCGTTAAGGACTATAAATGGGGTATCAAATGACGACGGATTCTTAGTGGTCATGAATTATCGTTTTGCAATTTTCTTATAGACAATTGATGTAATGGACAAAATTTTTCTTTTGTTAGTTTGATTTTCTACTCTAAATTGATATTTGAATTAAGAAACTACCTTATTACTTAAATTAGTGTATTGTCTATGCTATTGTTGTCATTTCACACCCTTTTCAGTTTGTGGTCTCATGATTTAATTTATAGGGCCCATCTTTTATAGCAAATTACATGGAATTTGCTCTCATAATGTTCACTGTGGGTAGCAAATTACATGGAGTTTGTGTTTATGTTGAGCTTGCTTAGATCTTGGGGAACAATATATATATCCTAGAAACATAGTCAATCTTCCGCTAACAACAAATATGCAAATAGATTTGATAAAATAACACCGCAGTAAGCAAGGGTTTAACTTATTTCCAATAACATGTTGCACACCTCATCTAGAAATTACAAGTAAAATCAATGAACATCAAAAGTAAACCCACTAACTCCCATAAAGGGGAGATGAGGGCACAAATCATGGCATACAAGCCTACTCAATAAAAGCAAAATCTGTTTAATTTCCCCTTATATTCGTATCAGAACTTGGGAATCTAGTACGTTTTGAATAAGGAATTAAAGACACCTTATTTGCAATTTTAACCCCTGATATATCATCACTAATACCCACGACACCTTTAATTAATTTCGAAGCGGCTGTAACTAATAAGTTCTCTTCAGTAACAGCCCCTAAAGTTTCGTTATTTGCGATAGTACCCCTCACGTTTATATCTTCCAAAATAACAGCCCCAAAATTTTCAAAACTTCTCCAGAACATTTCGCACCTGATCTATAGTCCATCTCACTGGCGGCACCCTAAGTTACTACATATTGCGGATTAGTCCCTGCGGAATTTTTATATGACTTCACTGTATCATTTTTTAGCTTGACCTGAAATAGCAACAGAAGATATACTATATACTTCACTTTTAACAGCTCCCTTTTCATAGACCCTACTATATACTTCCACCTTGCTTCAACACTATTACAACAATCTTCACCTCCATTTATGAATCCCTTTCATTTTTTCTGAATTTTAAATTATATACATTTAATAACACACACTACATAAAGATATACAAATAAACTATTTTTTCCAGCTTAAATATATATCTCTGATGATTGATTTTGATCAAGAATCTTTGCTCTATAAATCATCTACTTCTGCAGGACATTAAGCTTATTCAGACAATGAGATAATTACAAGAATTTACTATTGAATTATTTATTTTCGAAAGTCATGCCTCAGCATCATGCATCCGAAAAAAGTCGGCAGTTGCCCCTACCATATACAATCCTGGAAAAGCATTCTGAAAACGAACAAATTAAGCAATAATTAATGAAATTTTCTTTGCTCGATTTAAACAACTTAGCATCTGTAATCACTCCTCTCGATCAAAGTACATACAACGCTTAAATATTACTCAAAAAATAATTCAATTATTTTACCTTAATTTGGTTCTTCTCCAAGCCGGTGCTAATGATGGTGGAGAAAGGTCCCTAGTGGTGGCGGTATTGGTTGTGCAGAGAGTGGCCACAAGAGGGCTTTATCCATCTTCAATTGTTGATGGCCTATCCAAACCGGTTGATGATGGTGGAGAAGTGATGAGTGGCGGCGGTTTCATTGCTCAGGGAGCGGCTTGCGTGGGAAGGTGACGATGGTGGAGAATGAAAGCTCGAGTGGTTTGTTAATTTGGGTTCTTTGATCTTGAAGAAGAAGAAGGAAGAAGGAATAAACGCTAGGTTAATTTTGGGTTTTTTGATTTTGAAGAAAAAGAAGATTAATGATTTAAAAAATATATATATAATGATTTAACAAAAAAAAAAAACTAATGACATGGAATTGCTGATGACTTAATGCTTAGTTAGCGGTGACGTGGAGCTTATGTGGCGATGACCTGGCGCCATGTGGCGTTGACTAACGGTCAATTAACAGAAAAACCAAAAAAGGGCTAACGGCGTCACAAAGTATTGAGATGGAGGGCCAGAAAGGGTAAAAATGAAGATCGGGGGCGGATCGCGCACTTTGGGGAAAGATAAGGGGCTTCCCGAAGGCTTTAATATTAAATATTTGTAATGATTTTATTTATATTATAAATTATTACCATCACCGGTCAAATACTAAATTGTATATGTTAATGATAATACTTTTGTATCATAAATATATTTTTTATTTATATATTGTATTGTTTGTTATAATATATGACTTGATAGAATGAAATATAATTACAAGATATCATAAAATTCTACAACTTTATATTTGTTTTAAGCAAATTTTTAATAAGTTATTAGTTTGGGATATATCTAACTTTTTTTGGTAAATACGAAATGTCATTATAAGAAGTAATTTAATGAAATAATTTAAAGATATTAAAATTACTCTATAAGAGCAAACCAACCCAAATATTAAAGAAATATGAGAGATGTTGCCCTCATACATTCATGGATCAAACTTTATAGTCTCGCTGTTATTTCTTTTCTCTAATATCATTTCACACTTTAATGAAACACATTTTATTTCACAACTCTTGTGACTTTTATTTAACTATTAGTACAAATTACTTCTACTAATATAATGGGTTCAATGTGAAGTTCTGCACATGCACTTCATATTATTGACCATATATATTAGTACACTTAGTTTTTTGTATATATTTATGAGATTTTGTTAAAGTTTTATAATATAATTTAATGATTATGTAGATAGGATTTTTAGAGGCCAATTCTTCATTTTATTTGATTTAATTACATTAAAGATTATTCTATTATGTAAATGATTGTATTATATGTCTTTATAGTACGCAACTATTGCATTATAGGTCTATACTAGGCAAAAATTGTATTATAATTATACAAAATAGTCTATATGTTAATATAACACAAAATTAAATAAATCAAAGTCCAACAACAAAATAAACTGAACTCATGTGAAGATTTTAAAATATGGAGGAGGCATAAAGGAATAAAACAATTTTTTTTATAGTCATATCTCCTAAGGAATAGTCCTACAAGGGGTTGAATAAAAACTACATGGAATAAAGATAATCTAACCAAATATATTCCGCTCTATCTATAGAAAGACTCAATATTTAAGGATTTATTTAATTTCATATATATATATATATATATATATATATATATATATATATATATATATATATAGAGAGAGAGAGAGAGACCAGAGGTTTTCCAAGAGTTGTGATGCATGAGTGAAACACACGGTCACATACTTGTTGTATATTCTCAATACAATTTTCTATCAATAATTGAAGAGACAAATACACAAACACCTAGCATGCAATTTTGAAGTTTAATATATATAGTTAAGGACTAATTCCCAATAACCCCTAAATTTTGTATTTTATACCTTCTCACCACAATCGTATTTTACTTTTCCGTAAAAACACCATATTTCTATTTTTTCCTTTATTACCCTTATTCCTTTACATTTTTAGTTATTACTCACAACACCAACTCTATATTTTACAGTTTAAAAAGTTCTATTAACAAAATATTCACGCTACCATCATCTTTAATGGTTTATAAACAAATTTTAATATCAAATTTTAAACTTATTGATTTAAATATGTTGATCTATACGTGAGACTTCATTGTTATTTTGATATCATCAACTGGTTACCTTTTTTTCCTCTAATGCACATTTTAATTACATTATCTTTTAGTTCTATTTCATTTTTATGCATAATTTCGTTACATTTTTTGGTTTCAAATAAGTTTTTAATCTTCATGTTGGTCGTGGACATATGTGTTTTTTCTTATGTTCTTCAACTTTTGCTACATTTTGTGTTATTTATTTATTATTTTTTACTTAATGAAGTTACATTTTTATGCTTTATATATGATATATAACTTATTTATATTTTTTATCTTTTTTTTAAACCGTGTAAGTTACTTGGTAGGTTCTTCCTTTTTTGTTGTATTTTTGTATTTTTTTGTATTCTTCTTCATTATTTGTGAAGTAACAAACAATATATATATAAAAAATAGGTAAAGTTCAATAGCTTGATGAAATTCATAAAACCTCTTCTACGCCCTCTTCAACTGACTTCTATCCAAGCATCCATAACCGTTGGTATCAATTCACATAGAATTCCTTCTTCCAATAACACTGAAACACCATCAAAAGTATATATATTCTTCAAAAACAACAAGATCTTAAGGTTAAGTAATTAAAACCCTAAATCAATACAACGAAAAGATTGATTATGTAACCTCAGATCTAATTTTTTCAGATTTTCCCGAAAATTTGATGATTGTTTCAAATTCACCCCCCATTGTTGGATACCCTCACATTAGTAACGTCCTTGTATAAAATAATATTAATAATGTTTTCTTATTCTAGAAAATGAGAACCTAAATCACTTGGTGAACTTTTGGAAGCGATTTTGGGTGATTATGATACTACCCATACCATACATTACAATTTCTATGAGTTTGTGAATAATGATTCTGGGAAATACTTGGAAGCTAAATAAGTGGTTAAATTTACTAAGAATTGAAATGCATCAACCACTAGGGTGTTCGAGGTCGATATCAAATATTTTAAGATGATGCATAAGAACTGAAATTGACTCCAATTTTTGGAACGTCTATACCAATTTCTCAGGTTTCTTTATTCATCAGTAATTCATTCACGAGTTACTTTCTTATACACTTATTTTCTAGGATTTGACAAGAGGTGCTTGTACCAGTTTAAGGATCTGACTATCCCATATTTGTCCTTAAGGTGTGTGAAAATTAGTTTAAAGTATCAACTTAGGAGGCACCAAGTTTCTTGATTTGTTAGTTATGCATTCTATAAATTTGTTATTTAATATGATAAATAAACACTAAGGAAGAAATGGAGGAATTGCCTGCAAAAATTCCAAAAGAAAGAGGGTCAAGAGTTAAGGACATAATGGATGGATTGGGTCTTGGAATGATAGGGACATGTAGCGCAATATTTTTCATATTATAGGGACTTATAATGTGTATTACTTAGTAGCACTTTGGAACTCTTTGAAAAGCTCATAACATGCAGTAAATTTTGTTTGTTATTTTTTGTCATTAATCTACCAATTAATTAGTGATTCGGTGATAATCAGTTACTTTCGTGTCTAAGATATATATTGACACCAATTAAACTATTCTCAGTTTAGAAACTAGATATTGAACTAATTTATATTATTCTTAGGTTGCAGTTATGGTTCCAATTGAGTTACTTTTGACTCATCATTATGATCATTTTCTTGGTTTGCTAGAGAATATGTATGAGGTTGGACCAAAATCTTGACATTTTTATAATCGCGCTGGAAATCTTTGGTGTATGTATAGCAACTTAGATTCAAATTAAATTTACTAAGATGATATTGATTGTGTAGTTCCATATTCAACTTAGATTCTTAAAATTAACCACACTTAGATTCAACTTCATTTAACATATCCTACAACATAATTGTTGATATTTTTGCCAAATGTGTCATACGCAGAGTCATTTAATTTTAATAAAATTATAAATCCATGTAACACGGTATCACGATTCTGTCTAATTTGTACAAACATAGTGGAATCAGTTGATTTCTCGTCTCTATTTTATACTTTGTAAGATATTTTTCTTTCGAAGATTAATATAATTTCCCTTCAACAAAAAAAAAGTTATTATTAAAATTAAGAACATGTATTTTTTTTACAAATGAAGAGACCTTTAAGAACAACACTATTCTAACGCCCCTTTTTTAACCTATGTTTTTTTTTTCAAGCTTTATTGCTAATAGACCTAGGAAACAATCTTCTAAGTTATCATATATACATTATTGATTTATAATTTATATCAATCAAAAATAAACAAATTACCATCTTAATAAAACATATTAGTCAAAAAATAATTTTGATATAAGTTATACTAGTCTTACAAAATACAAAAACATCCTACCTCAAATTAATTTAAAACCTTAGAGAAACTATCAATTTGTATCCTATAACAAACACATATATACAAATAAATCATTTCCAAGTAGAGGGAATCTTTTTCTTAGGCAAATTAGAAGGGAATCATATTATCTTTCAATTACTCCCTATAAAGTATAAATCATATTTACTTTAGATCATAGAGAATATATGCCACATTATCAATACTAAATACTAAATATAAATCTTTTAGAAATATGTATTTCATCGTAAAATTATTAATGTTTAGTAGTTATTTTTTTATAATAAAACAAAGTAACTAGTTGTATGTTTTCTTTGATGAATACTATTAAACATTTGTAAGAATTTATTTATATTATGAATTACATTACTAATCAAATAAAAATTTATATATGTTAATGATAGTAATTTTGTATCACAAATATATATATTTTATTTATGTAGTGTATTGTTTTTGATAAAATTTATGGGGTTGTGACATAAGAGAATGGAATATAGTTAGAAGATATCATAAAATTCTACAACTTTATATTTGCGATATATTTAACTTTATTTTGTGTAAATACAAGGTGTCATTTTAATGAGTAATTTAAAGGCATTCGAATTACTATATAAGACAAAACAATCCAAATGCTAAAGAAATATGATAGGTGGTGTCCTCGAACATTCATGGACCAAAGTTTCTAGTCTCGCTCGTATTTCTTTTCTCTAATATCATTTTACACTTTAATGTAACACATTTTATTTCACAACTCTTGTAACTTTTATTTAAATATTTATACAAATTACTTCTATTAATATAATGGGTTCTTTTTAAAGTTATGCACATACACTTCAAATTGCCAACCATATATATCGGTATAATTAGTTTTTTGTATATATTTCATTAAAATTTTATTGTATAGTACCATGTAATTTTTATGAAGACATGATTTTTTATTCCCCTCTTTGATGAGTAAATGTTATCAAAACAGGTGATTTTTTATCAGAAGCAATTAGATTTTACTTTTTTCGTTATAGAATTCATATATATTTTTCAGGATTTCTAATAGATATATATATATATATATATATATTTTAAATATTAAGAATGATAGAATGTATGTATATATATATATATATATATATATATATATATATATATATCTATATTATATGGGACAACTCGAAAGTCAAAGAGTGGCCGTGATTTATCTAGAGCAAAAATATATGGCATCTAAAACCATCTGGATCTTGCCACATGTATTCTAACCATAATACACCCCACTACTATCACCACTACTTCCTTCTTAATTACCAAATATCTCATTAAAAATAATTATGTTACATTATGAAGAATAATTTAGGAAGAAACACATTATTCAAATATTTCTTTTTTAACTTATGTATGTGTTTGTTTGATGTAGAAAATAGCTTTCTTTTATTAATAATTTCCTCAAAAATTATTTCTCTGTTTTATATTTTTTTTAGTTACTGCAAATCCTTAATTTTTTTATCTGTGTTGGTTGTGCAAATAACTTTTCTATTTGTGTTGGTTGTGCAAATAAATTATCTTTCTTTTATTACTGATTACTCTAAAATTATTGATTTATTTTTAATTTTTTTTAGTTATTACAAATCCTTAATATTTTGTGAAAAAATCATTCATTTGTATGTAATTTTCACTAAAACTTTATGTATGTGTTTTTTAGCTTTCTTTTAATAATGATTACTCTCAAATCATTCATCTGTTTTTTAATTTTCTTTAGTTACTGCAAATTGGTTATATTTTCTGTAATCTTCACTAAACCTTTTCCGTATGTGTTGGTTGTCAACAAACTAGAACAAAAATATGTGACACCCTAAATGACCAAAATCTATCTATTTGTTTTTTAATTCATTTCATCATCATCATTTTATTAACTTCCCACTATCACTCCTACTGAATCTTAACACCTTAAAAAAATCTCCTCCACGCCTTATTTTTTAATTAATTTCTTCCTTTGTTTCAACAAATTATGTATGAATATTATTTAAAGACGAGTACAGAGGAGAAAGCTTTTTAATGAACTTAAGAGACAAATGGTGATTTTCTTATTTTAATTTTTTTAATTGTGGAACATTTTAATTTACTGCGAGTTAATGTAAATCCAGGGAATATAGGGGTATTTTGTAGGTTTCGTCCATTAAGTAAAGGAGAAATCTCTTCAAAATGTTCAACGGTGGTTGATTTCGGAGGTTCAAAAGATGGTAAACCAGGTGTTTTATCAAATGCCCTAATGAAAAATACATTTAAGGTTGTTTACAAACCAGGTAACATTTAAGAAAGCCCTTCAAGTTTAACAAAGTCTTTAGGTTTTTAATTACTAAAGTTGTTTTTAGTATTGGGTGGGTATAATGTATGTATATATGCGTACGGTCAAACTGGAAAGGGTAAAACATTTACTATGGAGGGTTAATTATAGTACTCTTAAATAATTACTTCGAATTTCTAAGGAAAGAATTGAAACTGATCAGGGACCTTCTTGAAGTCTTTAGATAGTAAGTGTGCTTAAGTTTATAATGAACAGGGACCTTCTTGCAACAACTCCTACCTCGAAAAAGTTAGTATTTTCTCACCAAGCATTATTTTGTTAGATAGCTTACTTTGCATAATATAAGGGATTTATAGTGCAATTTTTGCTTAATATAGTGACCTATAGTTAATATTAGGTTCTCCTATCTTTTTTTTTTGGTTACATAGGAGAGTCACTTTAGTTCTCCTATCTTATCATCATTACTATTAAACTACTATTTTTGCCCTACTATTTATTTTGTTTTATGATTAAATTATACTATTAACAGTTTATGCAATTTAATTATTATTTCAAGTAATTTATCATTTGGTTTACTTGGGTGAATTTGGAAATCTTTGTATATATTTTCACAAGTCTATGCGACCATTTGAGAATAAATAAAACAACACAAAGTAATAAACCAAGTCTGAAAAATTATTTTTGTAACTAATGCTTAATAGTAAAACTGAGTATACCAATATAAACTTTAATTATTAAGTAACATCTTATATTTATCCCTATATCCATGTAAGTGTTTTAATGAACTTCTAGCTGCATTAAAAGATTGTGAAATATTTTACTAAAATAGAGGATATCCTATTTTTGCAACGTTTGATTAAGTTGAGAGATCTACACATCCCATTCAAGAAAAAATATTGTTCATTTTTCTTTGATGTGTGTGCATATAAGCAGCACGGTTATAGAGACACGACATACTATTGACATGGCAATTTTCTTAATGAGGCTAATAAGGAGTGGAAGAAAGATTATAACTCTTTTTGGATAATAGTAAACCAACATTTTTCATAATTTTCTCATATTTATCTAGATACTATGGTAAAGATAGTAGTGTGTATCATTTTAATATAATTTAATTAAATATTTAACAAATAAATTAGCAATTTAGTAAATATTATGATAGATAAGTTAAGAATAAAGATTTCCCTAATTATGTTATTTTCAATGTTATATGTACAGTTTTTATCTAGAAATAAAATAGGAAAATTTTATACTCAAAATTTTCTATCATCAATTATTCTCGGCAGTTCCTCCAATATGGAGTGTGGTTCCTTGGAAACTTTAATTTGAATAAATGATTCAAATAGGTTATTTTATCATTACTAATCAACTTTATACTTCTGAAATAACTCACCTAAAACTATTTTAATCAAGTTAGCATTATTTAAAAGGTAATCTCGAATAGTAATAGTCAAATAATATGTAACTTATTTAGAAGAATAGATTACCTATAACTATTGCATTCTATTCTCTTTCATATTGTTAAACAAAATTTCGTGCCCTCGGGCACGGGTTATCCCTAGTATATATATATATATATATATATATATATATGTGTGTGTGTGTGTGTGTGTGTGTATGTGTGTGTATGTATTAATTTGATTTAATTTAATTGGTTTAGGTCCCTTTGGAGAAGATGTAAGATTATAGTGGGGAATTGGTTAAGAGGTGGTGTCTTCAATACCCTATAGATAATAATCTCTTGTTATTTTGAAATCATCATCTGAATACCTTTTTTTACTCCTAATGCATATTTTGATTACATTAGTTTTTTTATTATTATTTTTTTTAAATCTGCTTTTAATCTTCGTGTTGATAGTTGTTGTGTGGATATAAGTGTTTTTTCTTATGTTTTTCAATTTTGGCTACAATTTGTGTTTTTTCAAATTTTTTCTTATTTATTGTTTGTTACTTAATGAAATTATATTTTATATGTTTTATGTATGATATATAACTAATTTTATAATTTTTACCTTTCTTTTAAGAAACACTGTGAGTTACTCAATATGTTTTTCCTTTTTTGCTATATTTTCATATTTTTTTTTCTGTTTTAATACTTCTTTTTTGTTTGTGAACAATAAGTATACATCACAAAATATGATATATATATATATATATATATATATATATATATATATATATATATATATATATAGTTCTTCTTTACTGTTTTTATTTTATGATATTCATTTTTTTTGTTTTTCTTTTATATATCCAATTGTATCATCTGACTGTTTTTTCAATTACTTCCAGTTATTAAAAGATTCTCATAATTCGACTTATTATATTTTTGTGTTACTCAATCTACAACATTACTTATTATGTTTTCCTTATGAATTATGGAAAAAAATTTGTAGCTCAAAAAGTTGAGTTACAACAAAATTTCTCATAACTTATAAGAAAAAAATAATAAGTAAATTTTCTTTTTGAGTTATGAGAATTTTCTCGTAACTCAAACTGTTATTTTAATCTTTATTTTCTGACATGTAGTATACTTTTCCCCTTGATATGTTTTTATTTTTTTGTTTTTCATTAATTTGTTATGATTCATTTGATTTTTAGTTTAAAAAATAGGAAGGAAGGGTGTATCAATGTTTGGAGTCGTTTGTGTTTATCATCGTTTGTTGCTAGTAAGGAGTGTATGTTGATCTTTCACACGTCAATGCCTTTTAAGGGGTAATTCACATAGTACCCTATAAACAAATATATAGGCAATATATTAAAACTTGGTATGGACAAAAATATAGAGTAGGGAAAGAAAAAGATATACACAATTTGAAATAGTTCGCTTCCCGTAGACTTAGTCCACTACCTAAAGTGTGGTTGACCCTTAGGATATCACAAGACTTTCCTCTAAAACAATCTCATGTGTCTCTTAAAGGCGAGCACAGACCTTTACAACCCCTTTAAAATAACCTTCGAAGTAACTCCTTGTGTTATCTCCAATATAAGTAAACCAAGTGTACAATTTACACTTATGATGTTACTTAACCGACCTGTGAAACCTTCCCTTGTGTATCACAACACAAGAAAGAACGAGTATATAATCCATATTCACAGTATATCAATTTATACTCCTGCAAAACTTTCGCTCGTTTCACACCTACACGACATTACAAGCAAGTATTTTCTAATCTATTGAGTATAACACTTCTCACTTGAACATAAGCACCAATTAGTTTTATGACTAATTATAATCTTCCTATCTTCTATATGAGTAAATAAAATACTAATAAGGGCTAGCTATTACATACAAATATAGATATTTGGACTATGACCTCCTTAAATATCGATATCAAAACAATAAACTAGCTACAAGTTCTTCTAGTCTTGGCCCATACTAAACAACCCAAACATTTCAACAGCCAGAAAACCATAAACACAGCCCCAAGCCCGATCAAAGTTCAAAGAACAAAACCAGATTTCAGCTAACGGCTTCAATAACCACAACCCGACCAAGAAGAAATAGAGCCATTGGCCAGAGAAAAGATACCAACTACCTCTATCAATCATATATATTCATTATGTGTGTATGTAATTCTTTACATGTCATAAAAAGAAAAATATACAACAAAATGTCGTAGATATGATATTGATCTTTGAAAAGAGCATTACATAGGGAAACTTATTATTCGGGGTTAACAAAATAATTTTAACAGGAGAAAGTTTAGTATAAGAAGCCACAACAGATTGGTGAAGCCTTATAATTCATCATTTATATCACTACCATCCAAATCCTCGATTTTAGCGGCTAACCTTTGAAGCTTGAATGAAATGGATGCGTGCTTCTTGAGAAACTTGTAGAACTCTACCAATGTGCCCTCACCATTAAAACTAGTCTGCAATATGAAGACCACGTTAGACGTGTGTGAGAGAGAGGGAGATGATAATAACCGGTTCAAAGCTCATATTCTCGGCAGGGAAGAAATGTATAGTCGAAAATGCCTCAGCTTACGATAAAGAAAACTCATTTCAGTTAAATTCTATAATGCCAATTTTTTCTTTTTGGAGATCCACTCACATATTCCATTGTGGCCCCCACATACAATCCCACACAGGCTAGGACTCAGCCTAGATGTCAAGTTATTACATAATAGAATATATAAGTATATAAAGCTAAGACGATACCTTAGCAAGTCAATGATCATTTTTAGCCCCGACCATCTTAGCAACCACAAGGGAATCAATACCACTCAAATGTTCTCCAAGCTTGGTATATATCGGCTTAAATTCTTGGCAGGCCATTCACCAAGGAGCATGTCTGATCAAACCAAATTATTCACAAGTCTTAGAAAACCCTAAACACGTGAATAAAAAAGATAATTATACCTCAAGGACATCTTTTAACTCTTCCAAAACAA
Organism: Nemophila menziesii; assembly: GCA_029959085.1. NCBI lineage: Eukaryota > Viridiplantae > Streptophyta > Magnoliopsida > Boraginales > Hydrophyllaceae > Nemophila > Nemophila menziesii. The sequence continues at coordinate 40,450,272 of JARWIR010000004.1, read as the reverse complement.
TCTCATCAAATCTATTGTCGCCCACATTTATATTATCCCTGTCATTTTATGATCAGTTGTAAAAGTAAATAAAATATATAACGACACAATATCAAAATGTAGCAAAAAAATCCCATCTTTTCCGGAATAGGATTCGATTTGTAGAAAGGTTTAAGGCTATCTTCTAGAAACTCCTCCCCAAACGTCTAGAACATTTCAAAGAACGGATAAGTATTTAGAATTTTGAAGAAAAAATCACAAGAAAGAAATTAAGCAAACTGTAAGATTGGTCAATGATATTTCACCATCCAATATGTATTTCTTTTCATTATCATCTCCGGTACATGCAGAAACCTATGGTCCAACAAAAAAATTGAATATATGGTCTTGATAATTTTATGAAGGAGAAAAATGAAGAGAAACTCACTGTTGGAGCTTCTGCACTAACACCGAAGTATTAAAAAACTGCTTTTCCTACTTCTTTGTTATTGATGTCTACATAAATATAGATAGCCTGCACGAAATTATATATAAACGATTATTTTGTTGTTTATATAGGAATAGATATATTTAATTTTGTATAAATATGGATTAATGTGGAATTAATTTTAAAATATCTATATGGACCTTGTAGTACAACTAGAACAAGAAAATCTGCTAGCCAACCTTTTTTCCCACCCTATAAAATTGGTATAGTAATATTTTCGGCATAATTCATTTGGTCCCTTATCATCTATCATTGTATATATTTAATGATAATACCTTTGTATCATAAATATATATTTTATTTATATATTATATTGTTTCTTTATTAAACTTATAGTGTTATGACTTAAGAGAATGTAATATAATTACAAGATATCATAAGATTCTACAACTTTATATTTGTTTACATAAATATTTAATAAGTTATTACATTGGGATATATCTAACTTTATTTTTTTAAAATACGGGGTGTCATTTTTAAGGAGTAGTTTATAGGCAATCAAACTAGTCTATAAGAGCAAAACAAACCAAATGCTATGGTGGAGAATGTGGAGAAAGTGGGAGAGTGGTTTATTTACAGGCAATAAACCAACTCTCCAGCTCTATAAATAGAGGCTCTCTTTCTCACAAAATCACAACACAACATCAACACAATAAAAGCTTATTAATAAGCGTACCTTTTTAGGTGGTGAAAACAAAGAGTTTAGTTCTAGTAATTAAACTTACGACCAGATAGCAGAAGCGATTCATTCCAATTCAATCATTACAAGAAGGCTAATATTCAGGACTCTTCATTTTCATTCCAATCCGCTGCGTATAAGGTTTGTCTGATAAACCTTCTTGTTTTATATTCAAGTGTAACAATTGTATGGAAATAATCAACTAGTTTTTTTCATGTTACTAGTTGTTTATTTCCATACAATTGTTACACTTGAATATAAAACAAGAAGGTTTATCAGACAAACCTTATACGCAGCGGATTGGAATGAAAATGAAGAGTCCTGAATATTAGCCTTCTTGTAATGATTGAATTGGAATGAATCGCTTCTGCTATCTGGTCGTAAGTTTAATTACTAGAACTAAACTCTTTGTTTTCACCACCTAAAAAGGTACGCTTATTAATAAGCTTTTATTGTGTTGATGTTGTGTTGTGATTTTGTGAGAAAGAGAGCCTCTATTTATAGAGCTGGAGAGTTGGTTTATTGCCTGTAAATAAACCACTCTCCCACTTTCTCCACATTCTCCACCATCTAAGTGGGAAGTTATCTTTGATAACTTCCCTGTACGCTCATGTCTTTCCCATCATGGGTGACATGGGATAAAAATAATTTTTTATCTCTTTCATTCTCCCACTCGCACATGATGGAGTTACAATCATTTCCTTTAGGGTACATGCATTTCAATGCACCATACATAAATATTTCTCAAATCTTCTCATATACACATTTCTAGAATAATTCATCATACTTGACAAAATAGGTCGTGCGACCGACAAGCATACGAGCATACGTTACTAATAACCTGTTAGGGTACATAGTTGCTCAAATGAAACCTCATTCCTTACGTATCTTGTAGTACCCCAGACTAATAATTTATTGTATCATATTCAGTAACTCTGACCCCTTTAAATTTATATCACATCGTTTATCTGATCAAAAGAGTTCACTGACATAACTTCATGTGTCTCACTATCATGTTATGGTCCAAATTGACTTACATGATCGGTACCTGCAAGCACACACTTTGATACAGAATTTTAGTCTTCCCTTTACACTTATATCCTTTTACGTTGATTAGGTTGCTTTCCCAAACATACCCCATTAGACCGAATCATTCATGATCATTGGTAGTATGTTCAAAGTAGCATACACCTAATCAAAATATCAAGACATAGTCAAAAGTAATAAGGGCACAATTTTGAAGGTATCACACAATGACGAGACAGGGATCGACTCTTCACTTCCTTCTGGTCGAAAGCACACGTGGTATGACACACGTGTTATGGTATTATTCATATAGCTCCAATTGTATGTCACAATTTTATAAATACCATACAGATATATAATTAGACAAGCCTCGTTGCCTAAGATGAATTCTTCGATTGATCAACCCTTCTATGAAATCAATCAAGCAACTCATATCTGGCTCTTACAGACTAAGTAGATAGTGGGATTCTACTTCGATCATAATATAAGCTTAACATGGTTCATCCATGTTTATGATCTCATCTTAACACTTAGTTAAGGCGACTATCTTAACTCAAGTTATCTTAAGGGTTCTTCACTACTATGAGTTAGTCTCATCTTTGCGCACTTCTTGTGCCAAAGGCGATTGCCCGTGTGATAGGGCCAATCTCAGTCTATAGGACATACATACTTCAAAAATTTACACGCATTATAATATATATCAAACATGATATTATTAAAATAAACAGTTAAATAAACATAAAAATGAAAATATACGCATGAATGCACATAAACTCGCAATATTCATACATTATATCTTGCTTAATCATATAGATTTAACATATCCATAAATATATCCCTTGGGATATCCTTTGTGAATGGATCAGCAAGCATATTGCGTGTGTGTATGTATTGCAAATCAACATCCTTTTGTGCAATAATATCTCTAACAACGTTATACTTTATATCAATGTGTTTGGTCATACTGTGATACTTAGGAGCTTTCACACAAGCCTTTTCAGCTTGACTATCACAATGTATAATAACGGGACTCCCACTATCGCCTGAGAATCCTAAATGTTCATAATAACCTTTTTAACCAAACAGCCTTTGGAACCACAGCTAAGTATGCTACAAACTCAGCTTCCATTGTGGACAAAAATTATACAGGTTTGTTTCTTGCTACTTCAAGAAATTGCGCAATTATTCAACATGAATACATCACCTGAGGTAGATTTACTTCCATATATATCACTATCCCAAATAGCGTAATATATCCTTCTAGGTGTAATCTATTTCCTCGAAAGCAGAGGCATAATCCATAGTGCCTTTTAGATATCTCAATATCTTTTTCACAACTTTCAGATTTTCTTGTCCTGGGTTCAATTAAAATGACTAACTAAATCTACCACATAACATATGTCAGGCCTAATTCACATCATAACATATATAAGACTATCCATGAACTAAAATATGACATTGTATACATTTTCTGTTTCTCTTCTAGAGTACTAGGACACATGTCGAGAGTTAAGTTTATTCCAATTGCTACAGGAGTGTCAATGGAATTGCACTTATTCATACTAAAGTGCTCAATTATATTCATGATTTAAGGTTCTTGAGACAAAGATAATAGTCCTCTAGACCTATCTCTACTAATCTTAACACCAAGAATATAATTTGCTTCTCCCATATATTTCATATAACATTGAGAAGCTAGCTACTCCTTATTAGCTTGAATAAACTCTTTATCACCCCCTGCTAATAGGATGTCATCTACATATAGAGATAAGATCACAACATTTCTTGGAACATAAACACAGTGATTTTCACTTATCATCTCAAATCCATTTGATGAAATGACTTCATGAAATCTCAAATTCCACTGTCTCGAGGCTTGCTTAAGATCATATATTGATTTTAACAATCTACATACTTTATTCTCTTGATCTTTTGCAACGAAACCCGAGGGTTGTTCCATGAAAATAACCTTTTTTAAATCTCCATTTAGAAATGTAGTTTTAACATCCATTTGGTGAAACTCCAGATCGAGATGCACCACAATAGCTAAAATTAAGACGTATTGAGGTAAATCTAACAATAGGAGAAAAAATTTCTTCAAAAAACTATTCCTTCCCATTGAGTAGAGCCTTTCACTACCAAGCGAGCTTTATACCTATCAATGGAATTTTCAGGTTTTCCTCTTTATTTTGAGAACCCATTTATTCCCAATCGCCTTACGTCTTTTCGGGAGATTAACCAGTTCCCATACCTGGTTTTTCTTCATCGACTCCATTTCTTCTTCCATTGCTTTCTTCCATTCATTCTTAGTATGACATGAGAATGCTTCATTAACGGATCGAGGTTCATCTTCGTCTTGTGGAGTTATCGTAAAGACTTCTCCTTCAATTTCAAATCGACGACGAGGAACTAAAACTCTAGCACTTCTCTTAAGTTGAGAATCCTGAGAAATAGGATTACTAGATGATGCAATGGTTTCTTCCGTCTCAAGATTTAGAGGAGTATCCTTCTCTATTTCTTTAGTATGTGTTACCTCATCAGGTGTCACATTTGTTTGCATATCATCTTCCTGAATCTCATTTAATTCACATGAAATGAAAATTCTGTCAACTTAACATCTGTTGGGAAAATCATTCTCTAAGAATGTAACATCTCGTGACTCAATTTCAGTAAGACCCCCATCGTTATGTTCACCAATAAACACATATCCTTTAGAGTGAGCTGGGTATCTAATAAAGATACACTTCTTACCTCTTAGACCTAACTTCCCGTATTTATGAGATAGATCATGAACATAGTCTGCCGACCCTAGGGTCACAAGTAGTTCATAAGGAGTTTGATGGAACAGACATTGTGGGTATTTGGTTAAGTATATAACTAGCAGTAGGCAAGGCATCTCCACAGATTAGCTTGTGCCATCATAGACTTAACCATTTCTAGGAGAGTTCTCACTTTTTCATCACACAGTTCTTTCAACTGATCCAATAGATATTCACGTGATTAAGGTTTTCATTTTCCTCTCTAACTGATTTTCTACTTCATTGAAATATATCATAAGAAAATTTCAATGCTACAGATGTATGAAAAATCAGGTAAACATAACCAAAAACTAGTGAAATTATCTATAAAAGTGATAAAATAAAGTCCCCCTGTATATTTTGAACATTCATTGGGTCAAAGGATATCTACATGAATTACTTGCAATGGGTACTCGACTCGTTTAGCCTTTTCAAAAAATGGTTTCCCTTTGCTTTATCTGCTAGACAATTTTCATAAGTTGGCAAGTTGACTCTAGTCAATGAACCCAAAAAGTTCGCCTTAGCCAACAAATTCATACGGTCTTGTCCAATATGAACTAGTCTAGCATTCCATACTTTTCTTGTACGTTAAAATTACTAGAAGAAGTATTAGTAGAAAAACAACTACTTATATAATAACTATTAAATGAGTTATCATCATCTAGTACTACTAAAACATGAGAAATAAAACCAAAAACTTAACACTTAGCGTCATAATAGATGTCTACTTGATTGTTATGAAAAATGCATATTAAAACTTAATCCTAGAAGAACAATGACCAAGACCAAATTCCTTCGAATTTCAAGTGTGTAGAGTGCATTATGCAGTTATAAGGTTTGATCACCTCGCAAGTTCAACTTGCAAGTGTCAAATCTGTTGACTTCAACCTTGTTGTTGTCTCCTAACTTATATTCATCACATTTCCTCTGAAATTAGATGGTACTCTACATATGCCTCTTGGTCTTAGGCTATATGGTCTATCACTTCTGAATCCACAATCCACAAAGGATTAGAATCAACTAGCAAACAGTATTAGTAACATATGTAAAGTTATATGAAGTAAATGATATTGCTATCTTTATCCTCACTTGCGAGCGAAGTGACCTATCTTGTCACAATTATAGCATTTTACTTTACTCTCGTATTTCTTAAAAAAAACGTTGTTACCACCATTCTTGTTCTTCTTGGAAGCATGCTCATTTTTGTTTCTCTTTCCATTGTTCATGCACTTAATGCCAGAACCTTTGTGGGAACTTGACTCAGCAATATAAATGTCTGATCCTGAGACTTAATTGCATCAAGACGTTCATCTTCCAACATCACATGATGAGCAACATCATAAAAGGTTATGATATGGTCCTTTTGAGTCAAGTTTATCTTCAAATGCTCCCACTTATTTGAAAGAGATTGGATCACAGCTTGAACCTGATGTTCATCAGCAAGGTAATGACCTGCAGTCCAAGTTCCCTAATCATATTAGACATCTCCCAAATATGCTTGGTTTGATTAGGCTTCCTCTTATAAGTGTCAAACTTAATGATCAATTGACTCATCTTAGTCATAGTTGTACCTTTGTACTTTTCATTAAGAGCGTCCCACATCTCATGATCAGTGGGGTATTATTGACACTCATGGACAAGATCGTCATACATGGAGCTTATCAAGATGCCTCTTGCAGTGGAATATCTCTTTTTCCACTTCTAATAAGCCTCCATGTCCCTTTTGTTTTGAGCTGTGATGCCTTCCTTAGGCTGAGCGATGACATTGTTAATAACCTCAAGAATTCTTGTTCCTCTAGAACATAATGTATTTTGAGTTTACCAGGGTATAGTTCTCACCATTCATTATGTCTCGTTTGAGATCATCAATGACGGTTGTCATTTTCTTATAAAGTAAGAGATTTTTCATTAGTATACATACAATTATTTAACTACCCAATGCTATTAACGCAAATAGAATGAATAAGAAAGATAACAAAATAAGTGATAAAGAAAGTTTACTATGTTCCCAATCATGAACCACCATATTTTGTTTGTCTTAATGATTCAATCGATTTCATTAACTGCAAAAATTAAGTTCTCCAAGAACTCCCACTTACTCTAACATAACTAGAGTGAAAATGTATGAAAATAAACAAGTAATAACATAAAAATAAAGAAACTAGTTGAATTCATACATAAATGAAATACATGTTCAATAAAGAAATAACTGAATCAAAGCAACTAATGCAATTCCTAACAAACAGGGATTAAAAAAATGGAAAAACAAACCACTAAACAAACTACCTATTGCAAGTCCTAACTAGCATACGCCTTTCATATCCAAAACCTTAATTTAGGAATTGACTGCTCAAAGTTCACTTCCTCATAGAGTCTAATTGGAAAATAATTATCAACACTAGTAGTTCGATAATGCATTCCACAGTTGCACTGATCCGACCTAGTGGAACTATTGTAGTGCCTCCACAAGTGAGATTCAGTCAAAGCATAGACTAGCCACTCATATGTAGCTTGTCTCCCATGAACATAGTTCTCCGGAAAATTATACTCCCATAAGATTTCGATATCCCTCTTCATCTCTCTTGGTAGAGTTTTGTAAAGAACTTCAACCTTATGTCCTTCACATATGATATCACCCCAATTTATGACATCTTGTATCAACCTATTGACAATTGCCACATGTTGCACTAGGGTGTGATGAGGTTTCTTCTTATAACAGAGTGCTTTGATACTATTTCTCAAAGACTGTTTCTCTTTCGGTGTCCTTGCAACTTTTGGTCTATGGATCCCTGATGATCCATTAGGATTTCTTACGTTCCTATTGAGCCATCTGTACACTATCAGTTGCTCAAGCCTTGCTGCTCGTGATCCCCTGGATCGTGTCAACACCATTTTTCTACATATAGAAAAAATTAAGAACGGTAAAAAATAATACACCAAAATTGATATAGGAAACAAGAAAAAATAATAATAGTATCTTTCCAGAAACTCTGTTCATTAACAATAACTTAAGGTAGTAAAACTGGTAAGGCTACTAGTCATTTAACTAGGTGGTCTGGGTTCGAATCCCCTTACATGCATTTTGATTTTCTTAAATAATATATAGGTCCGAAAAAATTAAAAATTAAATGCGGTCCAAACATCCAGAAGTTCGGCCCCAAAAATTTAAATTCGGTCCAATACTAATTTAATAAAAATGGCCCAAAACGAAATAAAAAAGAATTAATTAATGTATAAGGCCCAAAAAAATTAATCCAGAAATTTAGTTAAAGGCCCAAAAAAAAAGTTCATGGCCCTAACTTAATAATATGTGGTCTATCATATTACTTATGTTGGGCTCTAATATTTTTTTTTTTTTTTTTTTAAATTCCGGTTGGGCTCAAATCAAATCACAAACAAACCACATATACCTAATACTACATAACATCTTCTTCTCGACAGAAAAAAAAAAGAAATCTTCTTCTTAATTTTTTTTTTTCGACAGTAAATATAGCTTGAAAAAAAAACTTCAAAAAAATTTATTTCAATCATATACGCAATTGGGTAACACGCTCTGATACCAATTGTTACACTTGAATATAAAACAAGAAGGTTTATCAGACAAACCTTATACGCAGCGGATTGGAATGAAAATGAAGAGTCCTGAATATTAGCCTTCTTGTAATGATTGAATTGGAATGAATCGCTTCTGCTATCTGGTCGTAAGTTTAATTACTAGAACTAAACTCTTTGTTTTCACCACCTAAAAAGGTACGCTTATTAATAAGCTTTTATTGTGTTGATGTTGTGTTGTGATTTTGTGAGAAAGAGAGCCTCTATTTATAGAGCTGGAGAGTTGGTTTATTGCCTGTAAATAAACCACTCTCCCACTTTCTCCACATTCTCCACCATCTAAGTGGGAAGTTATCTTTGATAACTTCCCTGTACGCTCATGTCTTTCCCATCATGGGTGACATGGGATAAAAATAATTTTTTATCTCTTTCATGCTATATAAGTATGAGAGGTGTTGTCCTTGAACATTCATAGACAAACTTTCTGGTATCGCTATTATTTATTTTCTCTAATATTATTTTACATTTTCATGTAACATATTTTCTTTCACAATTCTTGTACCTTTTATTTAATTATTAGTACAAATTACTTCTACTAATATAATGGGTTCAATTTAAAGTTCGTAGAAATCAAAAGGTAATGAAATCAAAATGATTCTGATTCCAAAGTGAATGTCATATGTACTAAAAAAAGAGAAAAGAGAAAACAAAAGAGTAGTTAGTTGCTTAATTGTCTCTTCTAGTATAAAAGATGAAAAGGAAAATAAGCTTGTATAGGGTAGGGTAGGGTAGGGTGAATATAGTTACCAAAATAGATAAATAACCCATAACCCAAACATTACGATCCAAACGACATATACCGTTCAACAAATCACAAGAACATTTTTCATACAACTCTCGTATATTTTGACTTTAACATACAATCGTTAATGGTGATGGTTAGGATGTTTTGTGTGATAGTTAGTAACGCTTGTAGTGCGTGAGTAGGTGTATGATTATGATGAGCGATTAGTTTGTATTAGTATTAGGTGTATAGTATAGTTACAACCGTTTAACTAACCCAAAAAAAAACACCATCTATCACCCCTACACCTACACTACATACATTTTCTTCGTTTATGGATGATGGTTGACGATTAGGTTATATTAGCGTCTTAGTATTGCTATGTTTAGTTTAGCCTTTTTTTTTATTTAGATAGGTAACTCTTTTCTCTTCTCTTGTATAGTATAGTATAACATGCCTAACCCAAATAAAAATGAAAAAGAAAAAAAGTAAAAAAAACACCATCATCACCCTTACATACATACTTACACATACTTTTAAGTATATGCATTCATTTTCATACATATATACACTCTTTTACATGCATGCAACCTCTAAACTCAATGTCATTCTTATAACGTCATTCAAATATGATGATAAAAGGAGATATATTCTCCTATTGATTATTACATTTATTATGTAGTTTTACTTCTTGCATTTGTAAGCCTCTCTCTATCTCTATTTTCTTATAGTTGTTGCATCTTTTTATTAAATTGTATTTTTTCATGTTTATACTACTTGAAATTACTTATCTATTTAACTGCCTATAATTGATGATTTTCTTATGTTTTACCTATATTTTTATTGCCTCGTATTCACAAGTATGTGTATGTTATCTTGTAAGGAGGACTAGGTATGCAAAGATTTTTATGGCTTCTCAGAAAACTTTGGAAACACTTAGGACAGAAAGGTAAGAGAAGATTATTATTATTATTTTATATATATATATATATATATATATATATATATATATATATATCTTTTTATTTTGCTTTATTAAATTTTTCTCATCTTTATTACATATATTCATTTCATTCTTTTATACAAAAAATAAGCTATTTTTTATTATAGAAAAAACAAACGCTATTTTATATAATATAGGCATTCCAAGAAAAATATATATACCACAGGGACCTATATTTCAATTTTAGTGTTCAACTTTTTTATTTACCTGAATAAGCTACATGGACCTATAGTGCAATTTGTACCCAAATGACATTGCTTTATATGTTGTTTTAGAATATCAGAATGTTAGAGCTTATAATCTAATTGATTTTTTTTCTTTTTTTTTTATTTTTTGAGATTTTTGGTTTGTGTTACATACTTATACTTCATCAGGATCAGATAGTGATGAAAAATAACTTACTATTATATTCAGAATATTATTTATGTTTCTTGGATTACAAATTTCACATTTTTTGGCCAGGTTCATAATTCCGAGTCAGATCATGCTTTTACTCTTCAAGAGGACTTTTTTGGCTTTTATTGTGTCAAAAGCCCCTCTAATCCCCGAGGTGAGTTTCTTAAATACGAAAACTTAGTTTTAATTTCCAAAAGGTCCCTGAACTATAGGCTAATTACCCTAATGGTCCTCAAACATTTAAAGTTACTCAAATAGTTTTCAAAGTATTGTTTTTTATCCATCCATTTTCCGTATAGTCCATGTGGCAATATTGATTTTCCTCAAAACTTTTTAAATTCACCAAACTGGTCCCTTAACTATCCTCTTTTATGGCGTTGGTCATGTTGCACTTAACAGTAATAAAAAACTAACAGAGCAAGGGGTCAAAAATAAAGTTCAGGGGGACATTCAGGTAAGTTTAAAATTTCAAGGACCATTCAGGTAATTTTTTATTTTGGGAAATAATGCAAATATAGTCCTAATTTCATATTTTGGGGGTATATAATAAATTATGTAACAATTGCATTACAGGTCCCTATAATATTAGAAATTTTACTATAAATCTCTATGTTATATAAAAGTTGCATTATAGGTCCCCCCTACATATGTGTTGCGACGGTCACCGGCAAATAAGATGTATAATTTTGTCCTCTTATGAGGTTCTTCCACCAATTTTTTATTCTGAGTTAATTGTTGCATTATAAGTTCCCAAATCACATAAATTTTGCATTGCAGGTCCCTATATTATGTAAAAATAAATTTCACTATAGGTCCCTACATCAAGGTTACAATTGTAACAAACCAATAGTATGTATAATTTATATTCTTGTCATTGTCTCTCTCTCAAGAATTAATTGCAGGTCCTTATATCATGTAAAAATTGCACTATAGGTTCCTATATTATATAAAGATTGCAATATTAATCTATCTTTTTGGAAAAAATTGGTATGCTTCTGACTTAAAAGGTACTACAATCGATTATAAAAGTTTATGAATTAACCTTTTGGGGACATTATCTGTGGTATAAGTAGATTGTTTCTTTTTTTTTTCTTTGGAGATTATATAAAAATACTTTGGTAGTAATCAAGACAAACGTAAATTATCTTTAAATAGACCAAACATATAAAATGTTATAGAAAAATTGGGAAGCGGATATCTATCTCACTTTCTAACTTAATTAAAGGGGCCGTGGATATTACTCCTAATAATTAAAGGGTTAAAGTATCAAATAGTATTACAAAAAGTAAACTGATTAGCAAGTTTTGATATTAATTTCATGGGGGCAAATTCGACAAAATATAGCACTTTTGGAAAAGCTGTTTTGAAAATTTAATGAAAACTCAAGGTTTTTGAAAAACCCAGAAAATTTAGGGGCAATTTTGAAATTATCAGCAAATTTGATAATGCCAGAAAATTCAAGGGCAAACTAACTAAAGGGGAAATTTTGAAACTTCCATATACTCTTGGGACTTGATCTAGAGTAATGCTATATATCACCCCTTCACCCCTTATGTGGAGCCTATGTAGATATTTTAAAAACCAATCATGGTGTTTCTCTTTCTTAAATAACTTTTTTCTCTCTCTTTTATTTAATGCCACATAGGCTCCACATAAGGGGTGAAGGGATGATATATATCATTACTCTGAAATATTCAGTATCTGGGGGAACCTGTTCGCAATTGCCGCAAACTGCAGGGGTCACTTTGAAAATTCTAGTTTCTTCAGGGACTTCACCGGAAACTTTTGGAATTAAGGGAGCTGGAGATCTACAGCAGTATATTTGTTTAACAACATTTCAAGGACTTCAAAGGCAAATAAAAACGCTATAGTTCCTGTTTTATTCATTAACAAGCCTAAAGTTTATGCAATTCATTCTAATAAGAATTATAACTGCTCCATATCAACCTAAGGAAGGCCCGAAAAAACAGAGTATTTACACCAAAAGAATTTCGGGACAAAGAGCTTTTAATTGACAAATTTTGTTCCGAAAATACTGTCTTGGAGGACCCTATTTCAAACCCGGTCTACATTTGTTTTATTTCTACTAGGGTAGCATTTTTTATTTTACCATTTTTACTGTCTTTTTAAGATTATTATTTCACTTGATCGAAATCTCTATCCAGCAATATTTTTGCAACATCAAGTCCCTTGGATTTTCATATTACAAAATTTTCTCATTTAAGTTTTTTATGCTTCTTAGGTGATAATTTTAATACAATTGCATAGAAAATCTTAATCCATGTATTGAGAATTTCTTTAGATACGCGACATTACTCTAGAATATGCCTTGAATGGTTTAGATTGTTGGTGGAATAAAAGTATGTCCAGAATGGCTTCAATCATTAGCCGAGTATTAAAATATGTCTACAATAGTTCGTTCGAGTATTAAAACTCCATAAGGTTATGACCAATGGAGTTTTCAAATATTATATTTGAAGACCCAAAAATAGAATTAGATAAAAAAGCAACACCAATAGTATTTTTAGAGATTAGCCAAATTTAGAGATAGAAACTTGATCTTCATATTTTTTGTCACATTTGAATACTCATATCCATATATATAGCTAAGGGGGTATAAAGAAGGGTCGGGATTTATTCTTAGCCAAAAATATGTCACGAGCGACGCTCCAGATCGTTCCGTTACTTAAAAAATTACCACCTTCCAAAAATACCCGTGTTATATATATTAGCTATTAAAAAATAAAAAGTTAAAAATAACAACTCCCTCCACTCTCTCTCAAACCCAACTAACTCTCTCTCTCTTCACCTCCACGACCTCACCTCCACCATGACACAACATCTCAGCCTCACCGCCTCACCTCCACCGTGATACAACATCTCAGCCTCACCGCCTCACCTCCACCGTGACACCACATCTCAGCCTCACCGCCTCAACAATGTCAGTTAGAGGCAATTACATCGGCGTAATTTGGTGTTCTTCACGGCAGAAGACGGTGACCCGGAAACGGAGGAGTCTGATAAGTGTTATATTCGCGTCAGTGTCAATTTCATCGATTAAAGACGAAGGGGGTGAGTTTCGCGAATCTTTAGCGTAAAATCGAAAAGAGCTCACATACGATTATCCGGGAAGAGCTCCATGAATATCAAGCCCCCTCAGGGTTTTCGAATTGGATTGATTCCAGAAAGTGGATGTATAATCGGTTCCGTATGTTTATTGTAGATGATGAAAAGCTTGGGTGTTGGAGAATTACAGAGATTACAAACACCCCAAGATCTATTCACATGTTCGATGCTCGACCAAGTGGCCAAGAGACATTTCCATAAAACTAAAAGATAAAACTGAGATGTAATTGCGTTTTATTTGAATGTATTGTTATGAATTTTATCTGAGCCTCTGTAATGGCCAAGAGAAGTAGATGTTATGGAGAAACAAATAATAGACTTAAATTCATATGGATGAAGGTGTTTAAATTATTTTAATAAGTAATCTGTAATGGCTTCCTCTTCTTCGGCTTTAACTACTACTTTGAAAACCTTACCCGATATGTCAAAACTCGAACGTTTAGATGGTTCTAATTTTAAATGTTGGTCCCAAAAACTTCTTATTTTCTTTGAACAACTAGAAGTTGATTTCGTACTACTTGAAGACCTTCCTGTTTCAACTGATAATACGTATGCTACTATATCCGCAAACATTTTAAAATTTGATAAGGCAAATAAACTAACTAGGGGTCATCTTTTAAACCATATGTCGAACCCCTTGTTTGATTTATTTGTAAACGAAAAATCTTCAAAAACTATTTGGGACCGTTTACATACTAAATACGGAGGTGACGACTCCGGTAAGAAAAAATATGTGGTCGGAAACTGGCTTAAATTCACAATCACCGACCAAAAACCTATAATGGAACAAGTTCATATTTACGAAAACCTTTGTGCCGAAATTGTATCCGAAGGAATGAAAATGTGTGAAATCTTACAAGCTAATGTATTACTTGAGAAATTCCCACCATCTTGGAGTGACTACCGCAACCACCTAAAACATAAGAAAAAATAGGGATTTATGTGCAATTAATTTTAAAATATCTATAAGGACCTGCTTTTTTCAACTTCTTTTTCTACCTTATAATATTGTTATAAAAATATTTTGTGCATAACTCTTTTTTTTTTTTTTTGTGCATAACTCATTTGGTTCATTATCATCTATCGTTGTATATAATTAATGATAATATTTTTGTATCATAAATATATATTTTATTTATATATTATATTGTTTTTTATAAAACTTATGATGTTATGACTTAAGAGAATATAGTCATAAGATTTTATAAAATTCTATACTTTATATTTGTTTTACATAAATTTTTAATAAGTTATTAATTTGAGATATGTCTAACTTTATTTTCTTTTAAGTACGAAGTGTCATTTTAAAGAGTAGTATATAGACAACCAAAGTACAATATAAGAAGCAAAACAATTCAAATGCCAAAGAAATATGAAAGATGTTGTCCTTGAACATTCATAGACCAAACTTTCTGGTCTCGCTATTATTTATTTTTTCTAATATTATTTTACACTTTCATGTAGCATATTTTCTTTCACAACTCTTGTGACTTTTATTTAACTATTAGTACAAATTACTTCTACTAATATAATGGGTTCAACTTGAAATTGTGCACATGCACTTTACATTGTCAACCATATATATTGGTATACTTAGTTTTTTGTATATAAATTCATCACAATTTTGTTGCATAGTAAAATGTAATGATTAAAAAGACCTAACTTTTTTATTTCCTCTTTGATGAGTAAATGTTATAAAAATAGGTGATTTTTTTTTATTATAAACAGTTAGATTTTACGTTTTATGTTTTTACAAAATTCTTAGATAATTTTTTGTAATTTCTAATGAATAAATTTTTTAAAATGTCATAAAATAATAGGATGTATAGGTTATTAACAAGATTAGTCATCACCTTACAATCAAATTTTTTAATCTAATTTCATTTAAATATGTATTTTATATGTACAATAAGTATGTATCACAAACGATTATCAAGTAGAAGATAAAACTCTTATATTCATGAATTAAGCATCATACATATATGTTATATATTATATATTTTTAATAAGGTTCTTGTAACACAACTAATCTCTCTTTATACAATTTCTTTTTAATTATATAATTTTGTGAGTTATGAGAATTTTCTCATAACTCAATCAGTTTATTAAAAAATATTTTTTTATCTTTTGTTTTAGCTTATACTTTTTTTCAAAATTTTAATTTTTTATTTAGTGTTTTTACTTTATGATATTTAACTTTTTTTGCTTTATATATCCAATAATATCATATGATTTATTTATTTTAATTACATTTAGTTATGGAAAAAATTTCATGACTCAAACTTATTATTTTTTCATGTTATTCAATCCACAACATTACTTATTACTTTTATTCTTAAAAGTTATGGGAAATTTCCCGTAACTGAAAAAGTACTAGTAGAGTTATTGGAAAATTCTATAATTCATAAGGAGAAAATAATAAGAAATGTTACTTTTTGAGTTATAAGAATTTTTTCGTAACTCAAACTATTTTATTAATCTCTATTTTATTATGTGTATTATATTTTTCACTTGATTTTGTTCTTATTTAGTCTTTCCCATTAATATGTCATGTTTTTGTTTGATTTTTAGTTTAAAAATTAGGAATGAAGCGTGTATTAGCCTTTGGAGTCGTTTGTGTGTATCAACGTTTGTTAGTAGTAAAGAGTGTATGTTGAAACTTTGCGCTTCAATGCCTTTTTTAAGGGGTAATTGACATGGCTGCAAGTCTATTGTCATTTACCATAAAAAAAAAATAGACAATTGATTAAACACTTGGTATGGTCAAAAGTAGAGAGTCATGGAAGGAAAAGGATATACACAATTTGAAATGGTTCGACTCCCGTAAACTTAGTCCACTACCTAAAGTATGTTTGACCTGTAGGATTTTACAAGACCTTCCTCTAAAAAAGTCTTATTTGTCTCTTAAAGGTGAGAGCACAAATTTTTACAATCCCTTCAAGATAAACTTCGAAGTAACCACTTGTGCTATTTCCAATATATGTAAATCAAGTATACAATATACACTCACGATATCACTTCACTAACCCGTGAAACTTTCCCTTGTATATCACAACACAAGAACGAGTATACAATTTTATATATATATATATATATATATATATATATATATATATATATATATATATATATATATATATATTCATGGTATATCAGTTAACACTCCCGCAAACCTTCGCTCGTTTCACACCTACATGAGATTACAAGCCATTTTCTAATATATTGTCTTCCTTTAACTATCGATATCAAAACCATAAACTAGCTACAAGTTTGTCTAGTCTTGGCCCAAACTAACCAACCCAAACTATTGAACAGCCAGAAACCCACAAACACAACCCCAAGCTCGATCAAAGTTCAAAGAACACAGAACCAGATGTTAGCTCACGACCCAGCAACCACAATCCAAACCAGAAGAAATAAAGTCGTTGGTCGTAGAAAAGATACCAACCACCTCAATCATTCGTATATATTCATTATGTGCGTTTGAAATTCTTTACATGTTATCAAAAAGAAAAACATACAAGAAAATTCCTTTAATATAAATGATTTTGATCTTCTGAGAAAAAAATTACATGGGAGAACTTATTATTTGGTTAACGAAATAGTGTCAACACGAACAAGTTTTGTATGCAAAGCCACAACAGATTGATGAGGCCTTATAGTTCATCCTTTAGATTACTACCATCCAAAGCCTCGATTTTATCGGCTGACTTTTGAAGCTTGAACGGAATGGAGACGTGCTTCTTGAGAAACTTGTAGAGCTCTACCAATGTACGGTCACCCTCAACAGTGATCTGAAATAATACGAAGATCATTTAGAGAGAGAGAGGGAGATATATATATATATATATATATATATATATAGAGAGAGAGAGAGAGAGAGAGAGAGAGAGAGAGAGAGAGAGGGGGGGAGAGGGGGATCATTCTAACCGGTTCAGAGCTCTTATTCCCAGCAGGGAAGAAAAGAATAGTCGGGAATGCTTCGGCCTGCAATAAAGAAAACTTATTTCAGTTAAATCCTACTATGTCAACCTTTTCTCTTTGGCGCTCCACTTACCTATTCCAATATGGACCCCACAGAAACGGACTCAGCCCACGGGTCAAATCATTACAAAATATTCAAGTATATATATAGTAGCTAAGAAGATACCTTAGCCATTGGATGGTCATTTTTAGCCCCGTCCATCTTAGCAACCACAAGAGAATCAATACCACTCAAATGTTCTCCAAGCTTGGTATATATTGGCTCAAATTCTTGGCAGACTCCACACCAAGGAGCATATATCTGATCAAACCAAAACATTCACAAGTTTTAGAAAACCCTTAAACCCTAAAGTAAGAGAGGTAATTATACCTCAAGAAGGACATCCTTTGACTCGTCCAAAACAATCTCATCAAAACTATTTCCGACCACAATTTTGATATCCCCATCATTCTATATATATAGTACAATAAATAGGAAAAGTAAGTAATATATACCGCGACACAATTTGAAAATGTCACTAAAAAACTCACCTTCTCGGGAATCGGATCCGATTTGTAGAAAGGTTTAAGGTTATCTTCAAGAAAATTCTCCCCGAATGTCTAAAAAAATTCAAAGAACGGATTAGTATATAGAATTTTTGAAGAAAAATCACAAGAATGAAATTAAGCAAACCTTAAGATTGGTCAATGATATTTCTCCATCTAATATGAATTTCTTTTCATCATCATCTCCCGTACATGCAAGAACCTATGGTGCCACAAAAAAAATGAATATATGATCTTCATAATTTAATTTTATGAAGGAGAAAATTGAAGAGAAACTCACAGTTGGAGCTTCTGCGCTAACACCGAAGTATTCAGAAACTGGCTTTCCTACTTCTCTGTTATCAAGGTCTACATAAATATAGATAACCTGCACAAAATTATACACAGACAATTATTTTGTTGTTTATAGGAATAGATATAGTTTATTTTGTATATATAGGAATTGACGGTGCAATTAATTTTATAATATCTATAAGGACCTATAGTACAACCAAGAAAAAAAAAATCTCCTTTTACCCTTTTTTCCCACACTATATAATAATAGTAGTTATAAAAATATTTTTCTCATAACTCATTTGGTCCTGTATCATTCTATATGTTAACAATTTGGTTATTTATCTTGTAAAAGCAATATTTTAGTCCCTTACTTTTGATTTTGTGACAACATCAGTCCTTTATCTTACAAACGTAATATTTTAATCCCTTATTATTCGATTATGTGACAACATTAGTCCATTTTCTTAATTTCATTATTTTATAAGCGCCCTCAATTTTTAGCACTATACATTTCCAGATCCTGATACTTTATTGGCATTTTAGGCTTTTATTAAATTAATAATATGAAATGGAAATACAAAAAAAGACAAAGTTGTGACAAAATCAATAGAGAAAGGACTAAAAGGTTACATTTATGAAATACGAAATACGTTGTCAGAAAAGGTCAAAAATAAAGGACCAAATATGTTATTTAAGCAAACTTATACTTACCCTCCCCTTGAAATCCTTTGCCGCCTCTTGGAAAACGGGTAAAAACTTCTCTGAATCTTTAGAAGTTGCAAAAAGCAATATCTACAAAAAACAAAAGAACTCAAATATAAGGGACTGAAGATAAAGTAATACCAAGAATTGTATAAATAAACAAAGTACCTGTTTCTTGATGGAATTTTCGAAAATTTGAGAAGTAGTTTCAGGAGAAAAAATAATAACCAAAGGAAATTTGTTAGCTATTACAAACTCTGATAGGGCTGATTTAGTAAACTCACCACCACCTAAAGAAGTAATAGAAGTTAGCAATTTCTAACTGAAAAATGATTAGTTCAAGAACACTAACCGAAATAACTGATTTTTTCGGCCTCTTTCTTGACGATAACTAAAGCTGGTCGTTTGACTTCGGGGTCAATGTGGAAGAGTTTTGCCACGTCAGCATTGATGGTCTGGTAAAAGATGACATCATCTTCCAATTTCGTAGCGGATTCAAGTTCACTACTCTCGGAACCCTACAAATATAAGAAGTAAAACAATGTCAAGGTAATCGAAAATTGCACTATAGGTCCCTATACTATGTAAAAAGTACACTATAGGTCACTATAGTATGCAAAAATTGCATTATATGTCCCTATAGTATGCAATAATTGCACTATTAGGTCCCTATATTATGCAAAAATTGTATTTTATGTTCCTATATTATGCTAAAATTGCACTATAAGTCCCTATATTATGTGAAAATTGCAATATAGGTCCATATTTTATGCAAAAAACGCACTCTAGGTTTTGTTTTAATTGTTTTGAATTAATTACATAATAAGACCCTATATTATACAAAATATCCTATACTAAATTATAGAAGAAACAAAAAATCATACAAATAAAAAAATATAAGTCTAGTAAGCTAATTTTTTTTTTTTAATACAAGTGAAGCATTACTCACTTTTGCATAATTTTGTAGACTAACAATGCAATTTATCCTTAGTTTACCCAAAATAATAGAATTAGAACTATGCGAAAATTATATAAGATTAAAAAATTACCACTAATGCATTCAAATATCCCAAAACTACAGGTTTTCCTTCCGCTAAGATCTTCTTTCCATCCTCTATTGTTGTTATATTAAACAACCTTGGACCAGTCTTCTTCTTTACCCAAGCAACAATTGCATCTCTACAACATAATCAAAATATATTAGCGATAAATTGCTACAAAAATCAATTTTGTAATGCAAATTAGTAATTACATATTTCATATTTTTTTAATTGCACCATAGGTCCCTATATTTATGGGAAATTAATATATATTTTATTGATCTTAGTATCTCATGATTTGATCATGATTAGTACAGAATTCTTCTAACCACAAGAGCCGGACAGTTTATTATATCATAAAATCCGTAGAAATGTAGCTATTAGTTTGTTAGTTCAAAGATCTTGAAAATTCAGGTCCAAATGAGAACATGACATATAGTTCAGGGACCATTTTCATAAATTTTCCAAATTTAAAAATTCTTACTTGGTTCGATCAGAGCTATATGGCTTATGAACACCATCAACGAAGAAGTAAAGAGTAGGTAACTGTTCTACATCATATTTTGTCGCAAGCTCCTTCTCCGCCGTTACATCAACTTTTGCCAGCACCACCGCGTCACTTTTCAGCTCAGTGGCCGCCGCAGCGTACTCCGGTGCTAAATTCTTGCAATGGCCACACCACGGCGCGTAGAATTCAACCATCACATACTTATTCTTCTTTACAAAGTCAACGAAATTTGATTCTTTTAAAACCACCACGTCTTTCTCGTCCACCTCCACTGGCTCCTCCACCTCCACCTCCGACTGTTCTTCTCCGTGTTCGTGGCTAGTTTCGTGATCATCGTCAG
The DNA here is from genome assembly GCA_029959085.1 of Nemophila menziesii. Classification (NCBI taxonomy): domain Eukaryota; kingdom Viridiplantae; phylum Streptophyta; class Magnoliopsida; order Boraginales; family Hydrophyllaceae; genus Nemophila; species Nemophila menziesii. The sequence continues at coordinate 40,429,046 of JARWIR010000004.1, read as the reverse complement.
ATGAAGCTACGTCGTTTTCTTGGAGGAAGGTGAGATCTTCGTCATCTTCGTCTGGTTTTGCATGGGACGGTGTCGTTATGAGGAAAATAAAGCATAAGAGAATTGACAAAGTTAGCAGAAGTTTAAATTTGATAGCCATTTCTGTATAGATTAGTTTTGTTATTACAATGAAGATGACATTTCTCTACATATACAAATAAAGGAAAAAGTACGATGAGAGTTGATTTTGACTTGGGCAGCCTTACAACTTGACGTAGTCGTGAAAGGAAGTGAATTAGTCGTTAGATAATGATCCGTGGTGGCAATCATTAGTTTCTATTTTAATAAGGGAGATTCGGCTGGCCTTTTTTCTTTTCTTTTACATAAGATTATCATATTATAGCAAGTACTCATGCTAATTGATATATGGAATAAAAACCAATAAAGATAATAAATATGAAAAAAAAAAAAAAGGGCTGAATTAGTCTAAGATTTAATTTCGTGAGTTTAGAATAGTTTTTTCTCATTGATCTGGTCATGGTCGACATCAATGTGAGTTTTTTGGTCCGAATTAGTGTTTGTTTAAACCGAATCTACTATCTTGTATATATTTGTGAGTCAAAGATTTCGGTAGTAAGTTTTTAAATCGATAATTTCTTAATTTTCTTGTCCTTCCGGGTATGTTGAAAGAGTTATTGTGGTTTACCTGTTGTAGGTTATGAATTTCGTTAATATTAACTATTGTTTATAACTTAGATCTTTAGTTTGGTGTCAAAATTCTATTCCTATAATTTTAAATTTGTTGGGGATGTAAGAGAATGTTCTAATTATTTGTGCATAGGGGTGGAAATCGGATCCGAAATTTCTGATTTCCGACTTTTCCGACTTTTTCGATCCGAAAATTCCGATTTATGAACAGATTTTTAAGGTTCCGAAATTCCGATTTCCGATTTTTCCGAGAAAATTGGATCGGAATTGAAACCACATATAAATTTCCGAAATTTCTGGATTTTCTGATCCGATTTTTTTTCCGATTTTTATTTATGATTTTACATTCCGTATATTAAATAAATAATAGAATATTAAAAATAAAAAAAAGTATACAACATGGAATATTAGAAAAATTTCAGAACAAATAAATAAAAGAAAAATTAAACACTGAAAAACATTAAATAATTCATTTTGTTCAAAAAAAAATTGAAAAGAAAACCAATGAAACGTGATAAACCTAAAACCCATCTCTTCACACTCGCATTGGAACAAAAAACTATTACTATTATTCTCTACCACCATTCGTCAAACTATGCCATCAACAATTGATTAAACCAAATTAAAGTATTACTATTGAAAATCTAAAAAATTGAATTATTTTTAACCTAATATATATCATCATTTCTACAATCTTCTAAAATTATTCTGATTTATTATATTTATTATATCTTTATTTTATTATGATAACGGTTGCAATAACTACTATGATAACTAATGTACTTAGTTTTGCAATTTCCGAAACAAAGTTCCGAAATTCCGAACAAAAAGTTCTGAAATTCTGAACAAAAAGTTCCGAAATTTCCGAACCAAAAGTTCCGAAATTTCCGTGCCGAAATTTCCGAATTTCCGGTAAATTCCAAAATTCCGAATTCGGATTTTTTTTTCCAGCTCCGAAAAATAGGAACGGAAATGGAATGGAAAAAATCTATTTCGAAAAAAATTGGAAATTTTCCGAAAGACCCTTTTTCCGATCCGTTCCTTCCGATTTCCACCCCTATTTGTGCATGACTTGGCTACAAGAAATAAAATTAGATTTTTGTTAAACTGTGTTTGTTATATATGTGTTTTTGCTCAGTTTGGTGTTGTAAGAGTTTCGTATTGTTGAATAAAATGATCCTCATTTTAACAAAAAAAAGATAAAACATAAGACGATGCTAGCATTGTCGAACACCAATCAACCAATGTCGAAATAACAAAACTAGTTACAAACCAGCATTCCATCGGCAAAGCATTTCAAAACAGACGGTATATACGACTATAAATTTGACGAACGCATCACTCGTTATGGTGGGTCTAACCAGCACAACGAAACACAACCGTGAAAAGGTCTAATATAAACCTTAACCACCACAACCAATAACCTAATTTACTAACCATTACCATAGAAGCACCTTACAACAAGCGATTAATACTTTACCAAAACAAGAAATAACAAAGATTCGATGAACAACAAATATTGTTTACATGGCACTTGAAACCAAGAAGTACAACAAGAAGAAAACATACATAAAAACTATAAAATAAAATAGTGACATGATTTATTTTTTTGATAATAAAACATGACATATGATGGATCGAAATTAACGTTACAAAAGAAACAAGCTAAATAAACCCAAAACCTTACAAACACTAACAAGTCAGGGTCTATCAACAACTATGAAACTGACCATGAATAGTATGCAATCAACCCTAACCTAAAACAAACCAAACCATGAACTAGCAAATGAGACAAAATCAATTCTAAGAGAAAACACCTTACTAGAGGATTCTTGTTGACTAATATGTACCACCATCGCACTAGTACTATATCCCCTAACATATACCTATAACTGGCTACTAATAGGAAAGATCTGAGCAACAAGTGAAGAGCGAACTCAAAAGAAATTGGACCATACATAATCACTATAAACTTTATAAGAGCAGAACAGACACACAAGTGATATTTTATGACACAAAAAATAATCATAAAGGAACACAAATATTACTTTATGACACAAAAAATAATCTTGAATCTTTCGGATGAATATACTTCTAGCACATATAGTTAATAAATAAGTTATTTTTTTCAAACAAGTAATATGACAAGGCTTATCTACCAACCATGAAATATGGAAGTCGGGTAAAAAAAGAATGATCATGCAAAAAATGGCAATGTTACTGCTAATAAAGTGTATAAATTTATCACTGCAAAAGGTATTGAGGAAACACATAAACAAGAAGCTCTCTTACCATCTTCTTCTTTTAAGTCAAATTCAGTTTCTTGGGATACAATTTGGAATTTAAACATTCCACCAAAATTAAGAAACTTTACTTGGCGTGTTTTATCAAATGTCATACCGACTGAGCATAATAAATTCACAAGAAAGTGTGCTTTAAATAATATATGTAAAGTGTGTGGCAATGAAGTTAAAAATCTTGAACATCTTATGTTTTTTTGCCCAAGTGCGAGAGCAACTTGGTTTGCAACTCCCTTTGGTCAAATATTCTCACATGACTACAATAAAACTTAAATCAATGGTTACAAAATCTCATTGATATGAAAATCCCAAATGATGATGGAGAAAGACCAAACGTTGAGATGGAAATTTGGCTTATGTGGTACATTTGGAAATCTAGAAACAAGTATATCTTTGATAATCATCCTATAAGTCCCATTATAAACGCAAAAAATGCTTACAAAGCCTATGACGAATTTTTAATGTATAAAATTACAATTTCCGAGGCTAATCTAAATATTGATACTGATATGGATATGGAAACTACAAAATCAATCACTCAAAACACTGTCACTTATCAAAACAGGAAAAACTAACACCTATCTTAATACTTTTCTTAATGTTGATGCCTCTTACTTACAAGATAATAATAGCGCTTCTTATGCTTGTGTTTTTAGTGATATAAATGGCCACTTTTTGGGAGGAAGAACTTGGAATTACACGGCATATTCCCCATAAGAAGCTAAAGCAATTGGTATTAGAAATGTGATGGTTGAAGCTTCAAATTATCCAACTAGAAGATTTGTTTTGCGAAATGATTGTCTTAGTATCATGAAACCTCTAATGAAGGGTACGAAATTTGAAAATCGTCATCTAACTCACATATTTGAAGATATTCAAAGTTTGGCACTCAACATTGATATAAATTTCCAATTCGTTTCAAGGAAATTCAACAAAGCGGTGGATCTTATCGCAAAAAAAAGGAAGACTCGAAACCCTTAAGGATGATTGGGTTCAAAATCCAACTCCACACTTTATTAAACTTCTTAAATTGAACTTTATAATATAAGGTATTGGCTAAGAACAAACTTAACTTATTGTATTTGTAATTTTTTCTATTAATTTAATTTATGTTTTAACGGAAAAAAAAGTAAAAAAAGAATGATCATTTCATATATATTTTTTGGACACCTATGATCATTTCAGGTAACATAGGTGATTGTAAAAATAATTGTGTCAAGATCAACATACTTACTATATTTTTGTCTTTTATCATACGTTTCAAAAATTGTCTTTCATCTCTTTATCAAAACTTCACCTTTAATCAATTTTTTCATAAATATTTGACGGTTGTAAACTAGATAACTTTTCATGTATGCTAATGGTTTATTCCTATGAATTAAACGGAGACTAATCTTCTTATCAACTTTTATATTTATTTTCTAGTTCATTTGATGGTTTCTCGTAGAAAACTACTTTAAAGACTAGGCCTCGTGATTATTTAAACGTCTCTATTAAATTATACAAATACTCATTCAACCTTATATTAGTTGGGTTATTATATTGATGGAACTAATGACTTGAACGATAAGTATCTACCATTTCACTAGAGCTAGTCTTCCTAATTATTCTTTTAATTTGTTTCAAATATCATTATCTCTACGTTTTAACCGATAAAATAAAAATATAATTTCATTTTTTTTAAGTCTAAAAAAAATAATTTATCTTTTAAGAATAGCCATCGAAATAATAATTCTATCTTTAAGACTAATAACAATACTATCCTTAAAATAATAATTAAAAGTACAACTACAATACATAAGATAGTAAATATGCAACAAAAAATTTGTCGACTCTTTAAATTACAAAATTGATACACACTCAAGAGAAAAATTACAAATTTATTTTATAGATTACGATTAAAACATAGAGTTAATCAACCAATCGATACATGTGAGTGTCAAAATCAATACCCTATGTAAGTTTTCGATGCAAAAAATATGAAAATTAAATAGAAACCAGTTCAAAAGAATATCGCGGGACAACATGTTATAGATATACATGACAAAGCGCGAACACACGGGTACCCCGTCAACTAAAACCGCCCACACGTGTAACACCGCTTCTCTAATTTCACCATATGTTAACGAGAAGGAGTATAAAATTCAAACTTGGTGTTCCCTAAACACACAGAATGCCAATTCACACACCTTTTAATCCCTTTGACCATCTCTTTCTCCAAATTAGGACAAAAAATTCCATCATGTGTGGAAAATAACAACCTCCGCTATACAATATTGTCATTAACTTATTCCATGGTCATTTCACACAGCGATATGATCGGGGGTCCTATGATAGAAGAATCGTGGCATTAAAAGATTTGTTCATATTGTTAACTACAACTTTACACTATGAAGAAAAGTCAAAGCAGGCCTTACAATAATGCTTGGGTTATACCTTACACAACCATCCATATGAGGTTTCATCGTCACTATTTTTTTCCCACATATCTATGATCCTATCCATGGTAAATGATTATTTCAGTTACTTGTGCTAGAAACCTTCCAGAATAAGTTTTGTAACTCCAATCTCCCACCTTTAAACTTCGTTTTGAGGTTTTGAAACATATGCCTCACACAATAACGGTGTGGGACATCGGGATACTCTTCTTGATATACCTCCAAAACCCCCTTTTTCCGATCAGAAATGTATATCAAATGTCGAGTATATATATCACCTATCAAATGGTGAATCTCCTACAAAAACCAAGACCACAAGTCCTGATTCTCAACAGGGAAAAGTTCATAATCAATGGGAACCATGTCGTCGTTCCCATCCCTTCCTACCACAACTAATAGTTTTCATGGGCCCTTCAAGAAATGACCATCCAACCCTATAAAAGGCCTACACCCAACAAACCAACCATCAATAATTGCCTTAAGTGACATAAATTACCTCTCAAACATGATCAATCTGATGTTGTGTGCAATCCCGATCGTCATCTTGCTTCCCATATTATACTCTATCACGATCGTGACAAATCACATAGTTGTTCATATTATTCAACGTGCTTACCCTTTACCCTTTAACAATGTCTACACTGTCATCCTAGCTCTTCTTACCCTGTGAGCAGTCACATTACCTTTAACTTCCTGGAAACACCTTTTTTGCAAATCCACAACCGGTAAGTCTTTACTCTCCTATATGGAGTCTACGAGACGACGTGCAAGATACTCTGTAAGTGACAAATAGGTGATTAAACTCGTGGCCACAACGGTGCTTCCCAGTTAGAGTCTTCAACTGGCTGTCTTTGTTTTAACCAACGGGGGACGCATTATCCTCCAAGTACCCCATTTTCCTTTGACACTTTACAAATCGGCGTCACCTTACTACCTCCATTCTTCATAAAACACACCACTTTACCTTTTTAATATTCTAATCCGGCAATGCTCTCTGAAATTGCAACACATCTGTGAAGAGTGTACTAATGATCCATTTGTAAGTCCCGCGATTATCCTCTTCATATACCAAAAATGGCATATATGGAAAAAAATTGGGATCGTCGTATATCCAACCATTTACTAAATCCTCGATTATCTCCTTTCTATTGTTATCAAATAAATATCGTCACACTATTACCGCAAGTTCATTATTTTTACGTACCGGGACCTTCTTTCTTCTCACAACCTTCTTTTTCCCATAACATCATCTAAACCAGCAACGCCCATTTCTTCTCACTTGGGGTTAAATTCGTCTCCTTCTCTTTCTCCTTCTTATTCTTTATCTTCTACTTCTACTACGTCTTCCATTTCATCAAACTCATTTTTGGCACGAGTTATTTCTTCCCCGACCACTACCACGACAACTTCTTTCTATGTGGAATTATCCTAAAACTTTTTGTCTTCGATATCAAACTATTCATCAACCTCCTCTTGTTCCACCTTATTAACCACTTCATCCTTCTCATCTACCAACCTCAACTTTAAAGTTGGTCTATTCTTTTTAACGGATGTGCGTGCCACCTTAAACAAGTCGGCTAAATCAATATCGCCCACATAAGTCTCCCAAGCAATTCCATCCATTTCACAACACCTGAAAAAAATAACAAATCTTAAGCTTAATTCAAATTTACACGAAATTTTAATTAATGTAAAACAAAAATCGACAAAATGGCCATGTAAAATCCCACACAAATTTCATACAAAATTACCACATAATTCGTTTTGAGCATCAACAAATAAAAATTCGACAACATTCCCACGCAATTTTCATACAAAATTACCACATTAATTCGTTTTAAGCATTAGCAAAATTTGATAGTGGCATTAGAAAAAATTTACTAAAACTTCAACTCAAACCCTAATTATACTTTTCACTATAATAAACTAAGATATATCTACATTAAAAAATTTAATACATTACACACTAAGGGGGTATTTGTTTGCAATTAATGAGACTTAATCTGGTTCATTAGGACACTGTATCAATAAAAGGTTTGTTCTTCCAGACTAATTCAGATTTGAATGACTTTGAATTGGTCTGTTTCATTAAAATTTCAAATTACGGGGGTGTTTGTTTGCACTTAATGAGATCTTAATCTGGTTTATTAAGACACTGGATCATTAAGTTAGTTTTTTTTGACAGTTCAGATCTGAATGGCTCTTAATTGATCTTAATGAAACAAACCAATTAAGAGTCATTCAGATCTAAACTGGCCAAGAAAAACAAACTGACTTAATGATCCAGTGTCTTAATGAATCAGATTAAGATCTCCTTAAGTGCAAACAAACACCCCCTAAGTTCTATTCGGTTGTTTATTTAGCATTCAATACTGATCACTTTAAAATACAACAACACCTAATGGGGTGTTTATTTTCAGTTAATGAGATCTTAATCTAGTTCATTAAGACACTGGATCAATAAGAAAGATTATTTTTCCTAACCAATTTAAATATGAATAACTCTTAATTGGCCAGTCTGATTCATTTAGACATTGCCTCTTAACAAAATAAGTTCTATTCACCTGTTTATTCAGTATTTAGTACTTATCGCTTAAAAACGACACCTAAGTAACTAAACTAAGAAAAAAAATGGAAAGAAAACTAATGTTATTTTAATTAGAAAAAATTACTTTAATTTACCTATATAATGGAGAAGAGGAGACAAATGGCAGATGAGAGGTGGATGAGAGGCGGAGCTACCCTTGAGCTTGAGCTTGGCCTTGGCTATGGAGCTTGACTCTTTTTTTTTTGTACGTAATGGAGCATGACTATTGAGCTTGAATATGTATGTGTGTGTGTATGTAAAGTAACGAGAAAGAAGAAAGAATAAGAGAAAAAGAAGATGTTTTTTTAATGTTAAATGGTAATTTTGTAAATAAGATTGTCACGGGGGTAATATGGGTATTTCGAAGACCCATATATAGTTTTCAGATATTTCCCATTAGAGGGTAGAATAGGAGTTTAAATCCAGTAATTCCCATAAATCACATGTGATGCATTGGCTAAAATCCCTACATTTGTGTCATCAATTAAGTTGATGCTTTTATTATGATTTAAACCATCAAGTTGTCACCACTTAGCACATAAGACTCAAATTTTTAATCAATTATGAATACATGACCCAACCAATGATTGAAATCTTCACATATCTCGTCCCCCGCGAATATTCAATTTTAACTCTTACAAAAAAGAAATTTGAGGTTTTAAACCCCTATTTAATAACGTAATTTTTTCAACAATCTTCTAAATTCGACTATCGTTTGTAACTTTTAATTCCATAAATGAAAATTCTTTGATCCACCCTTGATAAAACAAAACATATTAGATAGTGAATTTTTCTAAAGATGCATCATGTGCGGATTGGGGGGAGGGGGGGGGGGGAGGGAGGAATATACCTTTTGAGGCCTCAAGTTCAAAAAGGAGAATTTTAAGGGCCCAGTTTTTTTAAATGTTTTTTAAGGACCTAATTAGAAATTTTTCTGGTTAGGTTCACGTTTTTAGGGGGTACACACCCGCTTTTTTTAATTTTTTGGGGTAGATTCCCACCTATTTTAATTTTTCGGGGGTTACACGCCCACCGTTTTTTAAATTTAAGTCCATATTGTCCATGGCAGTCCAAAACAAGGGGATATACCCCCTAAAATATCAGATTACCCCCTAAAATATCAGATTACCCCCTAAAAGTATCAGATTACCCCATAAAAGTATCAGATTATTCCCTAAAATATTAGATGAGGTTTGGTGGGTGTTGGATTAGCTGAGATGAGTGGTGTTGAGTGGGTTGGTGGGGTGTTGCTGGTGGGGTTGGGAAACTCGCTGGTGGGGTTGGGAAGGTCGCTGGTGGGGTTGGGAAGGTCGCTGGTGGTGTTGGTGGTGGTGTTGCTGGTTTGTCGCTGGTGGTGTTGGGAAGGTCCGCTGGTGGGGTTGGGAAGGTCTGTCGCTGGTGGGGTTGATAGTGGCTCGTCGAGATTGGGTGGCCCGTCGAGATCTGGTGGCGGTGAGGTTGGTGGTGGTACTGGGTCGCGCAGCAGGGGTTGGTGGTGGATCTGATGGTGGTGGTGTTGGTGGACCTCGAGGATGCTGGTGGTGGTGAGATCTCAAGCTGGCGACGACGAGGGTGTTGGTGGTCTTCGAGGATGCTGGTGGTGGTGAGATCTCGATGGTGGTGGTGTTGGTGGACCTCAAGGGGGCCGGCGAGGGTGGGATCTCGATGGCGGTGGTGTTGGTGGTCCTCGATCGGGCGGCGACGCTGCAGAGAGGGAGTGGTCGGGTTTCACGGCGACACTGCAGAGAGGGAGAGGAGAGAGGGGTTTTGCTGGTGCAGCGTCTTCGTGGTGCAGCTGGATTCGCGCGAGGTGGTGGCATGCTAGTCCGTGGTGGTGGTGCGTGGTGCTGGCGCGAGGTGGTGGCGTGGTGGTGGTGCGTGGTACGGGAGAGAGAGACAAATGGGGAGGGGGTGGGTTTTCTGGGAGGCTCAACGTAAATGGGGAGGGGAGGGGTGGTTTATATGGATTTTTTTAGTTAGATCCCAATTGGACTAGTTGGTTTTCAATTGGGGCCCTTTTTCAGAAAAGTGAGGTTGTAATGGGCCTCTAAACCTCTTTTACTAGGAAGGAGGGGTAGTGCGAATCTATTTGGTTTTTTTTTTTTTGTTTTTTGGAAAAATATGAATAAAAATTATAATTACTATTTTAATTTTGGATATTGTTCACTCAGAAATGGGATAACTCTTTTATACTTTTATATATACTGACACTTATTTTGCACCAGAAAAACAAGGACTCATGCTAAATAAACAAGGGATATCAGTACTGTATAGCAGAGTCTTTCAATCAATTTCTTTTTTTATGTTCCATAGCTTATAATCAATTTCTGACTTATGATTTCAATCAATTGTAGTAAACATAAAAATCCCTTAACAACTAAAAGTAATTGAGATTACAATTTTTCTATATCTTGGCAAAGAACATTGCTCCACCTCTTTGTACCATCACGAAAATCAACACAAGTGTCTCCAGATTTACCTCATTGATTTTCTTCATCATCAACACAAACTGAAATAATATATGGAAATGTTATTTTGTTATAAATATGGGGCCGTCAAAATAAAATAAATCTTCAAAGACCAGTAAATATGAACTTATAAACTACTGAAAATAATAATTTAGAGCTTAAACAACGTTTGTTAATTAAAATCTAATTTGCACGATCTAATGAGCAGGTATATATTTACCACATTTTGAAATAATATAGTATATTTATCTATTTAGTATAACTCATGGATCAAGTGTGCTACCTATTACAAATTGGTTTTAGATTGAAATCTTAGACTTATTTTCTTACATAATAGTACAAGTAATTAAACAAGAATTCAAACAAAAATAAAAAGAAATTAAGAGATTTACCTCCACAGCAGAAGCAACAGTAACAACAAGAGAGAATCAAGAACAAATCTTTGCAGAAAACAAGGAATCCCTTTGAATCATGTTGTTGATTATTATCATCTAAGAGTTGTTGGCGATTATTAGAAGAAGTACTGGTTTGTGTTTGTGTTTGCTTTTGATCAATTCTCATATTGTGGAGATTCTTTTCAAGTTTCTTCAAGTAATCCTTCTTGAATGAGTCCCTTAATTTCATCGATGGCCATAGATGCATCTCTCTATATCTCCTCTGCTAAGCTAACAGTTGGGTTGGTCGCGCGAGAAGAAGGTAAGCTACTAAGCTTAGAAAAGAAAAAATAGGGATAATTTTTATTCAATAGGAGTTTTATATTGGTGGAAATTGATAAAACCAAATTCCAAGAGTTGTCGTCGATACCATATAGATATAAATACATCAAATTCCATTTTCAGGCTATTACTTATTTTGAAAATACATATTTAAAATAAATATTTTTAAATTATTTTACTAATTTTGTAAGATATTTTATAAATTCTAAAGATAATTTCAAAGTTTTAAATAGAATTCTTAATTTATGATGCAGCTAAATAAATATATAATTTATTTGAAATGTTCAAATTATTTTTAAAATTTATAAAATATCTAAAATTAATGAAATAGCCTAAAAATTGTCGTTTTGAATATATTTAGCCTGAACATAGTATTGTTAAAACGTTTGACATAAAAATATTTTTAGATTATAGATAATTACCTAAAAATGAAATTTGCTTTATAAAATATATTCCTAACGTCCCATACCAGTTATGTCTTATGTATTTATATTAATATTTTTTAACTGAACTTTCTCATGGATATAATTCTTTTTTTTTTTTACATAAAAGAAAACTGAATGTCTCGAGAATTCTCTTATCCAATAACAAGTCTTGCAAACAGAGCATAAGTGGACGTGGAGACGTTTGAACTTTTGCAAGATTGTCTGAATGGGTATTTAAACGTTTTGGGAGATACTGAAATACAACCAGACCAAATCTATCTGCCAAATTCGTAAATTTTTCAGCACCAAAGTACAGTCCAACTTGCTGCTATCGGTCACCCAATACCTTGAATTACTTCAAAGTTATCATAGAAATGGGTTTTCTCCTCTATGTCAAAAGCTTTACACAATTATGTTCGTCTTAAGAAATGCTTTGGCTTCACCTTCCAAAGTTGAGTTACAAAAAACTGGCTGATGATGATCAATCATGATTCTCGATTCTCTGAAAACTTGTACTATTCCAATTCTTGTTGGTTCCCACATGCACTTAAAATATGTGTCACAAATGAAAGAAATTTTGACTCTAAGTTGTTAGGTACCTATATGGTAAATGTGGCGTATTTGTTGGTATGTGCTGGCTTTCTTGGCTTGTCCAGTCCTCTCCATTTGCTCTTTCATGTTGATATTTGCTATTGTAATATATTGTTCACATAGTTTTGACCTGATTTATTCAACACTCACATTTTTTATTTCTAAATGTTCTATATCATCATAAGTATGTATGTCGTGATTATATTTCTCTACCACCCACCTGAATCATATGCTTTGATTATCACCAATATTCATGTTCCAAAATTTGTTGACGTCGATCTGAATCTTAATTTGTGGTACCGATCCATCCCAGACTGTTCTACAAATGGGACATGCTAGTTGAAGATGTATCATTGTTTCTTAGATATCTTGACAGCAGATGCACTCATCTGTTAAATAAAATTTCCTATTTTACAAACTTTTCCTCGACGGTATCTCATTATTATAAGTTTTCCAAATAATTATCTTTTTCTTTTGTTCAAATGCATAATAATATATAGATAGTAGAAAAGGTTACAAGGTTTAGCCCACCCCGGAGGGCTCGGCTTCATTACAAATCAAAGTAACTAACTGGGGAGGGATACAAACACCCCAATTACCAAACAGAGTGCTAAGAAGCTCCTGTTTGACAATCCAGTCAGCTATCCCATTTCTACTTCTAGATACAAAAGAAAAAGAAGGAGAGGATAATTCAGCAAAATAATAAATATTACAAACTAAGTTTTTAATAGAATGACTCAACACCGGTAATCCTGACGATAAAGACTTCATAATAGTGGCTGAGTCATTCTTTATAATCACGCTTCCAAAAGGATAATTTGAAGCCATCTCCGTAGCTTTCAAGATCCCCGTGGCCTCTGCCTCTAACACCGAATCTGCCGCAATCTTCCAACTATTACCTGCTACAAATATCCTTACTTTTGCTGAAATATTTGCTTTCCACGTCGTTCTCCAGAGGTCTGGTATTGTCGATTCAGATCTTAGTGAAGCTTGCGTTGAACTAAGAATTGCATGCTAATTCATTTACTTTTTTATAAACTTCTTTTTATGAAATATTTTGATACCATAAGTAGAATGTAGTTGAATTATAGAAATTAATATAATTTATAAATAAATTTTTTGATATTTTGATATCACATTAAAGGCCTGTTTGGAAGTGCTTATTTTAAACTAAAAAAACACTTTTATATTATAATTTAAATTTTAAAAAAATTATTAAAAATAATTTTGAAATCTAAAATCACTTTAAGTGATTTTTGAAAAAAGGACATAATTCGTGTTTTTTCTAAAAGTGTTTTTTATGATTTAAAACACTTTTAAGTGCTTTTTCAGAAAAAGCACTTCCAAACGGGAACTAAAATATTTCAAAAATATCTATAAGGACCTAGTACAACTACAACACGAAAATCTGCTTTTGCCAACTTTTTTTTCCGACCCTATAAAATTGTTATAAAAATATTTTGCACATAACTCATTTTGTCCATTATCATCTATAGTTGTATATAATTAATGATAATACTTTTGTATCATAAATATATATATATATATATATATATATATATATATATATATATATATTATTTATTATAAAACTTAAGAGAATGGAATATAGTCATAAGATTTTATAAAATTCTACACTTTATATTTGTTTTATATAAATTTTTAATAAATTATTAATTTGAGATATGTCTAACTTTATTTTCTTTAAATACGAAGTGTCATTTTAAAGAGTAGTGTCTACACAATCAACCTACTCTATAAGTAGCAAAACAATCCAAATGCTAAAGAAATATGAGAGATGTTGTCTTTGAACATTCATAGACCAAACTTTCTAGTCTCGCTATTATTTATTTTCTCTAATATCATTTTACACTTTCATGTAGCATATTTTCTTTCACAACTCTTGTGACTTTTATTTAACTATTAGTACAAATTACTTCTACTAATATAATGGGTTCAATTTGAAGTTGTGCACATGCACTTTAAATTGTCGACCATATATATTGGTATACTTAGTTTTTTGTATATAATTTCATCACAATTTTGTTTTATAGTAAAATGTAATGATTAAAAAGACCTAACTTTTTTTATTCTCCTCTTTGATGAGTAAATGTTATAAAAATAGATGATTTTTTATTATAAAACAGTTAGATTTTATGTTTATGTTTTACAATATTCTTAAATAATTTTTTTATATTTCTAATAGATAGTTTTATTAAAATGTCATAAAAGAATAGAATGTATGGATTTCTTAATTAAAACCTTACCACTGCCTTCAAATTTTCTTTCATATTCATCTTCAGATGATGTAGACAAAACATGTGATGGTAAACGGGAAACAACTTTACAATGTAGAGGAATCCTACCAAGACGATCCAGACAAGAGTCATCACACAACCATCTATATGTGGAGCCAAGAATTTTAGAATACAAGTCCAATTATCACCATCCTCGAAGTAACAATTGAAAAAACCCCTGGAAAAAGACCTGAAAGAGACACCATATACAATTACGAGAAAGTTGACAAAAAACAGTAGATTGGTAGAAATCATATACTGTGAGGGGTAACAACCAATCCCATCAAAAGAGGTAAAAATCTATTGAATATAATGGGTGTTTACCCATCAACATATAGTTACACCACCAGGCTCGAAAATACCTTGATTGGCGTCTCTATCGTGTTGCATCCAGTAGATAACCTTCAAACTTGTTCTTTAGAAAGGTCCTTCGAGAAACAATAGTGGACACCAAGCACGAAATCCAGCAAGACAGACAGTGAATGCTACATGACAACATTCAAAATTACGCATCACGAGATGATATTCTAATTGAACATATGAGGAGTAATTCTGTCAAAACACGCTTAAATACATTTATATGAAGAACCAACATCCCCAAAAACAACATCTCTAGCCTTATTCAAACGTAGCCTTGGTAATCAAAGATTATTTTTAAGCCCGGTTAAGTCTGACGTGGCCTTGGCAATCAAATATTATTTGTAAGTCCGACGTAGCCTAAGAAATCAAAAATTATTCGTAAGTTTGACGTAGCCTCAATAACTAAAGATTATTTGTAAGTTCGATGTAGTCTCAGCAATCAAATATTATTTACAAGTCCATCATAGCCTCAGAAATCAAATATTACTCATAAGATCAACGGAACCTCGACAATCAAAGATTTTTGTCTACCTTATGTTTCACGGGGCAAAGGGGTATAAGGAGTACGACAAGTAATGATAATGTATCGTTAAACATAAGAAAAGGTAAGAAGACCTTTTATCACAAACAAAAATCTTTTTTACAGAGAAAAAGAGAGCAAGAGGAGAAGATATCCCTTCAAATACAAGAAGATACAAAGCTAAAAGGAAATATAAGACGAAGTAGTACAGACGCCCCCGAGGTGCATACTCCCAGAGCCGAGTTGCAAAAGGCACTCCCTAGCGCATCAGGTACAAGAGTAAATGCTACAAAATTATCTACTAAAAAAAGATGCTCGTGAGTACACTATTCATGAATAAGGAAAAACCCACCACCCTCTTGGAAAAATACGAAAGAAATCACTTGACCCGGGCTTACAATGCTGAGCATAAACATAAGACAAGCATAGTGGTCATAAGAGAGGAGCACAAAAGAAGAAGAGATTGCGTTTTAACTCTAATGACCTCAAAAGTGCTGGTAATACATCACACAAAAAGGGAAATGCCTGAAGACAAAAACATAAATATAAACACGCAAGGACAAAGAATCCAACACCAACAGTCTCGGCTTGGTAATCCCACAATCTTGGTTTTTCATCCAGGGATAGTTTGTCGACTTCGTACATTATCCCCTCAGAAGCAAGCATCTACAGGAATCAATATGAAGATGACAAAGAGAGGTAAAGATTAGCATATAACCATATCAACTAAAATGAAGTGCAAAAAAGAAAAAAATGTTTGGAGGGAAAATGGGAGAAGTCAAAGAAGCCCCTCGAGCCGCCTTGAGAACAAATATTTTTGAAGACAAGATAAGACAAAACTTGGAACACCCTTTAAAAGCACAAATAATTACCTTAGGTTTCCCTAAAGGAATGGGCAAAAAAGTGAAACATCCACCATTTTCTTCCATGTATGAAAAATATCAAGGGATTATAACGTGCCACATGTAGATATTCAATATTTTCTACAAATCATGAATATAAAGCTCAGAGTAGTATGTAATTAATTAAAGAGGGGTAAGTCCCTTACCAAGTTAAAATGAATATGTAATAATCACCCAAAGGTGATTACTCTCATCAACAAGATGTGAAGAAGTTGATCAAAAGAGTGAAGAAGGTACGAGTCGAGGGTAGGATTAGGTCAAAGGGGAATTCAAGGAAAGGTTTCCTTGATCAAAAAAATGAAAGAGATAACCGAGAGGGGTCAACCAAATATTTACTTGGAAAAACACACACGCCCTCGATACCAACCGATCCTTAGCATGAGAAGATTAAAAACGTAGGAAAAAGAAAAGCAATAAGGAAATGTTCATATACTCAATCATGAAAGCAAAGTACAAAATACACCTTGACCAACGGGTAGTTTCCATCCAATATAACAAAAATATATTAGGCCTAAAGACAGAGATAGGTTGAAAAATCACAAAACCTCCATCAGCTCACAAAAAAAAGTTGAGTTAGACCATCCAATAGTAGGCGGCCAAGGAAGGGGGAGTGAAATATCACACAGTCCAAAGGAGTATTGTCGACAGATACTAGTATAACTGGTAAGAACAAGGCAATCTTATGTAACTGGGTCGTCCTCATTACAATGAGAATTATTGGGGACAGGATGTATTTGTTCATTAACCAAGCCCAATAGATGAGGATGTCGGGCCTGGGTGTGATGAATGCATAGAAGATACCCTACCTTTTTTCACCATCATAGGCTTGTGCTGCCCAACAACGTACTTCATCCTAGAATTATCTTGAAGCCCCATAACAACTTGTAATCTTGTCTAGATAGGAATTGCACTCGAATAGTACCCTGGCATGCCTCTTATAAATATCTGAACAAATATCCTTTTTCTTAGCTACTCCTCAAGCACGCCGGCGAAGCCTATCTGCTAGATTCTTTGAGAAAGCTCGGGAGTGCATGATGATTTTCCTCAATTAGGATCGCAAAAGTCTTGGGTGTGATATTATCTGTGATGGAATAACCAATAAAAGAGTAACTAAACAGATTATAATGAAAAAATAGGCCATGAGTGATTCATTGAAGAAATAGCATGGCTCATCATGGAAGAAGCTTGTTCGTGATCTAAAGGTTGAGTCGTGTCAACCGATGGAGGGGAAACATGATCCCAAGGAATCAAATTTCTTTGGGCAAAAGAAACAGAAATAGAGGGTGATGAGCTCCTCTTCATAGATAAAGCAGTTAAAGGTTCATAGTTATCTCTGAGAGACCGATAAGATTTTCCACAAGAAGAGGATACGGTGTTATATGTGTTATCAACCCTAATAGGAAGACAATAACTAAATATTATTCGAAGATTTATATACGAGATGATGGTGAAAGAGGAAGAAATTACCTTATTATTCGTATAGGAAAAATGACTTTTCGTCTTCCTAATGTTATAAATAGAGGAAGATTACCTATATTCCAAGTGATGGTAGACTTCTGTCTCGAAATCACGCAAGTCATTGCCATAATAGAGTAACTCATGGCGGTTCACCATGAAAGTTCGACGTAGCCCCGACAATCAAAGATTATTCATAAGTTCGGTGTAGCCTCAGAAAACAAATATCATTTGTAAGTTAGACGTAGCCTAAATAATCGAGTATTATTCATGAGTCTGACGTAGCCTCAACGATAAAAAATTATTCGTAAGTTCAACATAGTCTCGGCAACTCAAGAGCCCGGTGAAGCCTCAATAATCTAGATTTTGTCGTAGCTTGAATGGCCACAAAAAAATCTTGTAAAAACCAAAGTTTGATGCTGATATCCTCCTAGAGGTGTGCTAAAAAAGATAGTGTCAACATTCATATATAAAGGAAATTGTCTATAAGTATGACACCGCCTCAACAATTGTTATTATCTGAAAAGACCAATGTAGTATTGGTATCGTCAAAAGTTGAGACATAAAGGAAACATACCGAATGAGCCAAAAATGGACCAGATTCCGTATCGGTGTAAACCTACAAGTGGGTAATGATTCCCTTTGGATCATATCCAAGTAAAGTATATCAATCGCATAAATTCAAAAGTTGATAAGATAAAATAAGTCTTTGATACCATCTCGATCCCATGAAGGTTTACTGGAAAAAAATTTGAGGAGATCACACACCAGGCCGGGCATAAAGTATATTTACCGAGGGGGTGGGGCAATGGCAAACTCTCCCGAGTGTAAATACACCAAGGAATGCAGAGTCATTTGTGGACTAATTTGAGGGTAGATATTCACTTACAGTTTAGTCCATGCCTTAGCCAAAAATACACACTCGTCCTTGCCTAATACTATACACCAGACCCATTTTCCAGGCACAACTACAACACCTATGAATACCCTTTTCTATAGCAAAATTTGGTACCCTCTATCTCACTCTTAAAATCAGTTGTGATTATTATACAAATGGAATAAATTAGACCTCCTCGTGTCCTAACAATACGCGCTGGTAACAATGTTAATATTGAGTATCGTAATGTCATCATGAGCGTGCCTCCCTTTGACCCTGACTTAGTGTTTGGTTTTGAGAAGCTCTGGTAATGCAACTAAATCCTCGAAGGTCAAGAGAGAGCTCTTTGATGCTGATTTAGAGTGAGGTACACAATTATTATCTAAAATCATCGTATTAATCCATAATTAGATTACTTCTCCACTTTGGTGATACTTTTACTTCTCTAAATTATGTTTGTGGCCTCAGATTAATCCATCGGGCTAATCAATAAGTCGATGTTACATCTTATATTCAATCACCTATCCAATAAGCTCTGCATGGATGAGGATGGATGAGTGTCAGATGAATCAACGTGGTCAAGGTTTGACTGAAGTGAGAAATCTGATTGGACAAGTTGTTGAACTTGGTAGGCATAGTTGATTTTCCATCTCTTTTGGTATGGTTGAGTGGTTTACGATGAGGGTTGAGTGTACCAATTTAGCAACTTAAGAGATTATTCTGACCCACTGACTAATGATATAGCATGAAAAGCCTGACCAATACAAACACATGAATGGTGGAACTTCAAAACTTCTCTTGATGATTGGTCGATTTGAATTTATATCTTGATAAGATTGGTGACCTACAAGCACACAAGGGTCATGACCACAGGGAGTTATACTTCATGATGGAACTTTGATGATCAATTCAGTATTAGGGTCGAAAACAATGTAATGAAATAAATGGCACCTAATGGAGGTAATGACATGGGTATTTATAGATAAATCCCAATAGTCCAGGATGGGATTTTGTCATATTCCCCAAGGAAGCACTCAGGCGTATGGAGCAGCGTAGTGACTTGATATTTTACTCGTTGGGCTCGAGTCCTCGGCTTCATTTTCCTTGGATCTTGAGAGATATAGGCCATGTGTGATAATTTTTTTAGTAGGTCATAATCATTGAGTTTGATATAATGTAGATGAGCCTACCAATACCCCCTTTAACTCGACTTGGAGGTCCGAATGACTTTTCAAAATTGTGTAGGTCTTTTCCAATCGAGTAGGAGAGGTATTTGTTGATTCACTTTTGTCCTTGTCACCTTAGGAAGAGTAGATGGACGATTAAATCCAGGCTCATACATATTCCTATGCAGCCCATGATTATATTAAAAATAAACTTTTATACCGTGTTTGTAAGCACCAGGATAATGAAAAACAAGTAGAATATGGTACTCGATGGGTGAGAAGGATTCCCATTCTATCTGTGTCTAATCTTGTAAGATTTATCATCTAGTTGTGATGGGAACAATCGTCATGTTAAGCAACCTTGCACTATCTTCTCTACTCTACTTGTTCAAGATTGTGACATGATATTTATCTTTCCTTTGGTCTTCCCTGCTTCTATAGTGATGGTCGATCTAGTAGCTACGATCTAACGTAGTAGAGATTGTTGGAAAGAATCACTAAATGATAAGGATATCCCACCGTCTAAGAATACCAACCCATTTGCTGCGACTTTGGGCCATTCTTTCTTGCATAGAAAGGGAAAGAAAATAAAAAAAAACCTTTGCTTGGTTGGTTCCTTCACCAAGAATTTCTTCTACCGGAGTGGTTTAACCTCTGTCTAGCTTGACCTACCAGGAGAAACTACTCAATTTGCTTGACTTGGAAGTTCCTCCATCGTTCTTTTCAAAGAAGGAGGCTTTGGAGGCTCTATGAAGCATCCATCGTCAGTTATTCCTTTATTCTGTCATTATTTTTTAAAATTGGTAGTCGTTATGTTTGTTGAAGGGTAACTTTTTTTCCTCTGCACGGGTCACTGCGTGTGATCATTACTTCACATCTGTCAGTGTTGACCTAAAGGCGCAAAGAATGACCTCCAGACGAAGGATCGATCTATGTGTCAAATGAAGAAGTTTGAACAATCAATGAAGACCCGTAAATTTGAACTAACGCAAGTTGAACATGCCAAAAAGGAGAAACTCGAGGTTGAAGTTGCCAATGCATAGAGCAAAAGAACTATTAGGGTATATACTAGATTACCAATATTCATCGAATTTTGATGCTTATTAAGACAAGGTAGTTAGGTGTTTAAATTGGAAGGCCTTTCAGTCGAATCTTAAGCAAGATTAATATCTTCTAGTGGATAAGAAACCTAATATGTTGGTGACATGCGCTTTAGCTAACTTTCTTCATCCGTTTTCGCATGAGTCTATATATCCTTCTCTGGAGGTTACTCCGACCCATCCAGCGACTAATGCAGCTAACACTCTGTTAAACCTCGTCGCACATGTTATTATTATATTCACTTCCAATTCACTATACGCATCATTCCATTAAAAGAAATATCTGTTCAGGTGAAATTGTCATAAAAATTGTTATTATTGTTATTTGGGACTTTTGAGGAAAACGTCTTTTATAATAAGTTTTAAATTATTGTAGACTAATCGAGTAATACATATAAATCTAGGGTTTATTGGTTTAAAACCTTTTTATTACTAAATATTTTTTATTCAAAATGACTGAAATTGTTTTTTGACCGATAATAAAAATCTTTCCATAATTCAACCTAAATTCAACAAAAAAAAACAAACCATTTCAAGATTAAAATTTAAACAAAAAATCGTGAAAATACAAAAATTAAATAATAAGTAGAGAGAAAAAAGTAAAAAGATAAATAACAAGTAGGGATAAAAATGTAAAAGAATGACAAGGAATGAGTAAAAGTATACTAAAAAAAGTAAAGAAAATGAGATAAAATTGCCTATAACCATGGTTTGTTGATGGTCAAAGTCAATATTATTTTTAGGTAAAATTACCTTCGTACCAATTTTCACCTAAAATGTAAAATAAACATTTACTAAAACATTTAAATCCCAAAATTTAAATAAATAAATATTTAGATAAACTATATAATAGAAGAAGTCTTAATTTACAACAAAGAAATTCCATAACAACTCTCCTTTCTTCTCTCTCATCTCTCCTCGATCTGCTCTTTATCACCTCCAAAAAACAGCTTCCCGTTTCAGAATTCTAATTACCTTCGAATTAATCATTGGTAATGGAATTCATTTCCACCATTTTTCTTCCTAAATTCTGATTCAAGGTATGTTTTCAACGTTTTATTTCACATGAATTGTTAAATTCAATCATTACCCATTAATCGTATCATGTTGTTACAGATTAATGGTGTCTACATTGATTGATATTGGTTTAAACATTGGAACTTTGGTAATACCCGACGTGGTAAAAAATCGGTTTATAAGTGATATAAGTAATCTAATAGCGGGGTTATTTGGTTAGAAAACGAAACTTGTGTGGTAATTTATGTAATTATTTAAAAAAATGGTGAAAACTACGTTAAAAAAGATCGTTTCACCGTGTTGGAAACCTTCAGTTGATAGTGATGGTGAAAATAGCAGTAAAAATGGCGAACCAAATGGCAATAGTAATGGTTTATGGTGGTATAAAGATACAGGTCATCATGTTAATGGTGAATTTTCAATGGCTATGATTCAAGCTAATAATTTAATGGAAGATCAAAGTCAACTTGCATCTGGACCGTTAAGTTCCATGGTTGAGATGGGTATTCATGGAACTTTTGTCGGAATTTATGATGGTCATGGTGGGCCCGAAACTTCGAGGTTTATAAATAGTCGACTTTTGGACAATTTCAAGAGTAAGTTTTTTAATTAATCCTCTGTTTTTTTTAATTTATTTATAGTTTTGACTTTTGATTTTAGAAGAATAGTTCATAGTGTATATGTTTATATATAAACCTGGTCTTTGATTTCATGTTTAGTTTAAGTTAAGGAACTAAAATCACTTTCAGAAGTGAGATTTATTTATTTAAAACAAAAAGTGGATATTCTTGAGCATATTTAAGGATCCATAAAGGACCAATTAAGTAAAATAAATAATTAAGTGGAGATTTAGATTAGTATTAAGTAGAATTTGTTTTAGTCCAAGGACTTGTAGTGCAATTAAAAAAGCAATAATGGTTGTATAGGAGATTATAGTGCATAATATAGGTACTTATAGTGTACTTTTTGCATAATATAGGTCCATTTAGTGTACTATTTGCATAATATAGGGACCTATAATGCTATTAACTAATAAATTTCCCCAAAAAATACTATTATAGGACCCTATATTGCACTTTTTTGCATGAAATAGGGGCATATTGAGCATTTTTTGCATAATCTAGGACCCTCTAGTGCACTTTTTGCATAATATAGGGACCTATAGCACACTCCTTGCATAATATAGGGTCCTTCAGTGCTATTTTTGCATAATATAGGGACCTATGGTACACTTTTTTCATAATATAGGGACCTATTAGCGCAATTTTCACGCAATCTAGAACCCTTCAGTGCACTTTTTTGCATAATACAGGGACCTATAGTGCAATTAACTAAATAATATTATAGGGACTTGTAGTGCAATTAATTCATAAAATACTAATAAAGGGACCTATAAACAATAGTGCACTTTTCACACAATATAGGTTCCTCTACTGCACTTTTTGTATGATATAGGGACCTGTAGTGCAATTATCTCAGATCCACCCCTGACTCTTGTGTCCCTTCTAGAGACTGCCATAATAAAGGGACTTATAGCACACTTTTTTGCGTAATATAGGGACATATATCTTACTTTTTGCACAATCTAGTCCCCTTTAGTACATTTTTGCATAATACAGGGACCTATACTGCAAACGCAAACCGTTCCTCCCAATATAGGGACCTATAGTGCAAAGTGACCTAATATCACACTTTTTTGCATAATCTAGTGACATTATAGCTTACTTTTTCGCATAATACAGGGACATATGGTACATTTTTCACATGATACAGGGACCTATATTGCAATTAACTATAATATAGGGACCTATAGTGCATTGAGTGAATCTTTACTCACTTAACAACCTTCTTAATACAGTTTTTGCATAACATACGGACCTATATTGCACTTTTTTGCATAATCTAGTGACATATAGTGCACATATTTTGCATAAAATACAGGGACCTATAATGCAATTAACTTTTTCAAATACAGGAATCACAACAGAACACGAAGAAGTATCAGCAGAAGTAATAAAGGAAGCATTTTTAAAAACAGAAGAAGAATTTTTAAACGAAGTAAAAAGAAAATGGGAAATACAACCACAATTAGCATCAGTAGGGTCATGTGTATTAGTTGGTATAATATGTAACGGATTATTATACATAGCTAATTCTGGTGATTCAAGAGCTGTTTTAGGTAAATTTGATCGTGGGGGTAAAATGGTCAAAGCTGTTCAATTATCTTATGAACATAACGCTAATTTTGAATCTGTTCGAGATGAATTGCGTACTCTTCATCCTCATGATTCTAATATTGTTGTCCTTAAACATAAAGTTTGGCGCGTTAAAGGCATTATTCAGGTTAGTTAGTTAACTTTCTTTTTTTCTTTTTTCTTTTTATTATTTTTTTGGGACAATTATACCCCTTGAATTATGACGGAAAGTTTGAAATACCCCGTCAGTTATTTTGACTACCTGGCTTTTTACCGTTCTACGACAATTTTTGCATAATATAAGGACCTATAGAGCAATTAACTTGAAATATAGGGACCTATAATGCAATTTACTCAAAAAATAATAATTTTGGGACCTTAGTGCAATTTTGCATAATGTAAGGAACTATCATGCAATTAACTTTAAAAATGATGATTTAGGGACCTCTAGTGCAATTTTGCATAACATAGGGACCTATATAGCAGTTAACTCAGACTATAAGGACCTATAATGCAGTTAACTTAAAAAATGATAATTTAGGGACCACTGGTGCAATTTTGGCATTAGGGAGGGACTTATAGTGCAATTAACTCAAAACATACGCACCTATAATGCAATTAACTCCCAAAAAAATAGGGACCTCTAGAGCAACTTTAGAATAATATAGAAATTCATAGTGAAATTAGCTCAAAATATAGGGACCTATTATGCAATTAACTTTACAAATGATAATTTAGTGACCTCTAGTGCAATTTTCTTATAATATAGGAACCTATAGTGCAATCAAATCAGAAAATCATAGAGGGACTTTAGAATGGAGTTAACTGGAAATAATAATTTAGAGAACTCTAGTGCAATTTTTGCATAATATAGGGACATATTGTGCAATTAAATCAAGATATAGGGACTTATAGTGCAATTAAATCCAGATATAGGGACGTATAGTGCAATTAACTCGAGAAATAATAATTTTGAAACCTCTACTGCAATTTTTGCATAATATAGGGACATATTGTGCAATTAAATCAAAACGTAGGGACCTATAATGCAATTAATAATAATTTAGAAACCTTCAATTTTTGCATAATATAGGGACCTATAGTACATTTAACTCATATATATATATAATTAAGTCCTTCAACTATTGCTTTAATGCTAAAACTCCCCCTCTGTCCATAAACACATAATTCTTTGCATAATATTATAAGGACCTATAACGCAATTAATTTTTCTTTTTTTGGCACCCTTCCCCCCAAAGAAAGCCTGGTTTACAATAATAAAATGGGGGGTTATAGGTTCTTTTGTATAGTTTCAGGGATGTAATTGCAAATAATGATTTAATGATTATCATTACAGGTATCTCGATCACTAGGTGATGCGTATTTAAAGAAGGCAGAGTTTAATAGAGCTCCGTTAATGCCTAAATTCAGAGTTTCAGGGGGCTTTGAAAAACCGATACTATTAGCAGAACCATCAATAGTTGTACAAAAATTAAATACAGAAGATCGATTTCTTATATTTGCTTCAGATGGTTTATGGGAACATTTATCTAATCAACAAGCTGTTGATATTGTTCATACTTCTCCACGTAATGTAAGTTCTTTCTTTTCTTTTTTTTTCTTTCATTAATTGCACTTTTAGTCCTTCACATTGTTTGTTATACAATGTTTCGTTTAGGTCCGTGAATGAACTTATGTTATGTCAAAATGATATATTTTGTTGTTTTTTTATTGTGGAATAAAGATGTTATGCGTAATATAGGGACCTATAGTGCAATTTTGAATAATATAAAGACCTACATTGACAATTTGTTGTTTCTATGATAAAATAAGGTTATTTCCGTGCAATTTTTGCATTATATAGGGACCTGTAGTGCATTTTTTGCACAAGGGACTTGTAGTGCAGTTTTGAATAATTCAGGGACCTACATTACATTAGTTTAACAATATAGGGATCTGTAGTGAAATTTTTGAATAATATAAATGTATGGCTTTCAGTTTATCTATCTTTGTTAAGTAATTGCGGTTTAAGTCCCTATGCTGTGTGATATATGTTTTAGTTTAGGTCCCTATATTGTGTGAAAGAAGAAGATATATTTTGTTGTTTTTATGATAAAATAAAGGTTATTTTTGTGCAAATTTTGTGTAATATAGGGACCTGTAGTGTAATTTTTTTGCATAAGGGACTTGTAAAGCAGTTTTAAATAATTTAGGGACCTACATTGTATTAGTTTAACAATATAGAGATCTGTAGTGCAATTTTGAATAATATAGGGACATATAGACGGTTTTCTGGTTATCTATAATTTTCTAATTAATTGCGCTTTAGGTCCCTATTTTGTGCAAAATAACCTATATTGAATAATATAGGGATTTACATTGCAATATAACAAATCTAGGGTTCTATAGTGCAATTAACTCAAAAAGGGTACTTTAGCTTTCAGTTTAATGTTGCTAAAAAAGATATATTTTGCATAATATAGGACTTTAAATGCAATTAACTGGTAAAAAAGTAAATAATAATAATAATGAAAAAAATTTAAAAATAAAAAATTCAAAACTGGGAAAAAAAATTTAGGAACCTATAGTGCATTTTTTACATAATATAGGGACCTATATGCAATTTTTACATAATGTAGGGACATATAGTGCAATTTTACATAATATAGGGACCTATAGTGCAATTAACTGTAAAAAATCTGGGGATAGTAAACTTTATTATGTTTTAATGTTATTTATTTTGTTTAAATTTATAATATTTAATTTAATTAATGCAGGGTATTGCTAGAAAATTGGTAAAAGCAGCATTAAGAGAAGCAGCAAAAAAAAGAGAAATGAGATATTCTGATTTAAAAAAAATTGATCGAGGAGTAAGAAGACATTTTCATGATGACATCACTGTTATTATTTTATTTCTTGATTCTCATTTAATTAGTCGAAGTAGTACTTTTCGTGGGCCCACTGTTTCCATTAGAGCTGGTGGTGGTGGAAATTATTATTAAAAAATTATTCCCTCAATAATATTTTAATAAAACAAACAAACAAACCCTAAATTCAAATTATCCCAAACTCTCTCGTGGTGAACAAATATGGTGAAAATGAAAAGCTAATACCTCGAGAAAAATGTAAAAATGAAGTTTATGATTATGCTAATATGATGGCATATGAAACATGTGTGTGTATGTGTGAGATAAAAGGTGTGTGATGTGAGAAAGTGAAGGGGATTATTGTTTTTTTGATTTTGATTTTTAGAATTTACGGATAAATGAATTATTGGTTCTTTTAAAGTTGGATTGGATTGGATTAAAGTTTTGTGGA
Source organism: Nemophila menziesii (assembly GCA_029959085.1). Lineage (NCBI taxonomy): Eukaryota > Viridiplantae > Streptophyta > Magnoliopsida > Boraginales > Hydrophyllaceae > Nemophila > Nemophila menziesii. The sequence goes on along the minus strand of JARWIR010000004.1, from coordinate 40,401,627 downwards.
AGATAAAGATATGTAAGTTTTATGAAATGTTTGTGTGTGAGAAATTGAAGAAAGAAAATTGCTTTGATGAAAGCTTGTTTTAGCATTGATTGTCTTGTTTAGTTTTTTTCTTTTTTGAATTTTATTTGCTTGCTATAAAAACAAAGCATGAATCTCTAACAAATATCACCAATGCTAAAGTGTAGAATATTAAAAGAGAATGGTGTAGTTATTACAAAAGGGAACGGAAAAAGAAAATAAAACAGTAAAAATAAAAAGACAATTAGGTTTTAGAAACAAACTAAATGTTGTAAGGAAATATCATCTATTTAATATTATTTGGGAGAGAAGTTAAGAAATAATGGTTTGATATCTAAAAAAATCCAGAATAGTAACTTAAATGAAGCAGTGACAAAAGGAGGAATCTATCGACCATTTTATTAACAATTGGGGAAATGAACATGAAAGCACATATAGATTCGTGCTTTATAAATGATCTCTTGTGAAAATATCTAACAATTTCATTTCACTAAAAAAAAAAAAGTGATTCTTGCTTTATAAATAATCTCTTGCGGAAATATCTAACAATTTCATTTCACTGGTCTACTAATACTGGCAACTCTCGATACATTTAAGATTTGTGCGAATATTTTCTCCACATGAATTTGTCTTTAGTAGAATCTCGTTTATATTTTTAAACGATGATTCCTTATTAGTAAGAACAAGTAGAGCAGTCCAACGATTTGAACTATTTGACTGCCACAACCTACGATTTTAACTCCAACAATCTGAATGCTACGATTTGAACCCAACTATTTAAATTACATTGATCTGAACTCCTTAAAAGATCCTTATCCGAAGTTGTAACACCATTCAAATAGAATAAGTTGCTCCACACTTAGTCAGCTAAGAAGAAACCAATCTCACATATATGTAGATAATATCCAAGAACTTTGTCAACTTTTGAGATAGGAGTATGTATCTGCTCCCGGAGATGAGAAATGAGAATATGTAAAAAAACCAATTGGCAAGTTAAAAAAATGAAGTCCTCTTGACATCCTTTTTTTGGCTACTACTTGAAGATGATTGGTTTGAATGACGTGGGTGGTTGCTCAGCACAACCCCTACAACAACAATGAAAGGTGTTTCTGGAACTGTCAAGGGACAGGGTAACCCCTCGATAGTTCAAAACCTTCAAGATATCATCTCTAAGGAGAAGCCCTAGGTTCTTGGTTTATCTAAAACTAGGACGAAGAAGAAGAAGTTACTAGTGCTGGCTAAGAAGTTGAAATTAAAGTTGTTGTGTAGTGTTATCTAGTTGTGACTTCATGAGGTCTTGTCTTATTTGGAGTTGATGATTTTGACTATGGGGTACTTTCATACTCCTTAAATAATATCTCTTTATATTTATGTCTTGATAATATTGATACTTGGTACCTTCACTTTATATATGCTCTTCCTGATAAGGATAAGAAAATTGAACTTTGGAATTTTATTTAATTTACTACTTAGACCAACCCAGATTACCCTAACATATTTTAGGTGACTTTAATGATATTAGAAACCCCATGAAAAGTTAGTTTGTAATCCTAAATACTTTTCTAGAATGAGGTTGTTTAATAATAACATAATCGTTGATGATCTTAATGGATTACCCTCTAAAGTTGTTACTTTATGTGGAAGAATAATATAAATAATAGGGATCTTATTCTTAAGAAATCAGATAGGGGCCTATGCTCTGTATCATGGGTCTTCCTGTTTCCATAGGCCTAGATTCATAATGCTCCCCCCAATTGGCTCTGATCACTCTCCCCTTATCCTTCATCTTATTTTCCCTTACAGATAACTGCCCTAAATCCTTTGTGTTTGATCTTTATCTTGTACTAAGGCCATTACTCTGTGCCTTTAGAACTCTCTATCCTTATGTGATCCATCTCAAGAGAAACTCCCTGAGAGGTTTAATAGATGCAAGAAAATGATTCTTAGGTGGAAGAAATCTAATATTAGGAATAAGGCAACCCTCATCAATATCCTCTCTAAAAATCTTGAGTCCCTTGTACAGAATAATCAAAATGGACTTAACACCCCCTCTCTGAATAGCGTGCCTATGTCTCTAAGGATATTAATGCACTCTGGTCCCTTGAGGAGAAATAATGGGCTACTAGAGAAAAAGTTCAACGACTTAAGGTGGGAGACATGAATTCCAAGATTTTTCATTTATCTACAAGAATTGAGTGAGACTCTAATAGAATTATATGTCTCCTTAAATATAATGATGAGTGGACCTCTGGTGAGGTTGAAATAAAATCCCATGTTACTAAATTCTTACAAAATCTCTTAAGGATCTAGGTAGTAAGGTTATTGATCCTATTCTCAGGGATATTCAACCTCTATCTCAAAGGAATAAAAATCCTTCTTAATGTCTCTTAATATCTCATAAGAGCTCAAGCAGACTGCTTGGAACATGGGTGCATCCAAATCTTCTAGTCCTGCCAGAAATTCCAGGAAGTACTTAAATTTGATATTCTTGCTATCTAAATGGAGTATTAGCACGTACGGTCCCTTTAGGTAAACTAAATGAGACAACTATAATTTGTATCCCTAAATTGTCATGACTCGGGGGTCACTTCAAAGGCGATAAAACTATGGCAAAAGTTTTTCAATCCAGGTTTCATTGGCCTACTATTCACAAATATTGATATGGGTATGAACGAATTTGAAAAAGATACCGATGGACCAACAATATTTATAGAAGATACAAGATGCCACTAACCAATGTGTTGGAAATGGATATTTTTTATGTTTAGGGTATAGTTTTTTTGGGACCCTTCATTCCATCACATGAGAATATATACATCTTGCTAGTCGTAGACTATGTTTCCAAGTAGATAGAGTCATGCTGGTATCGAGGATCAATACAAAAATCGTGGTTAAGTTTCTCAATTCACACATATTGTCAATGATTCTTTGCAAGTCGGGGTGATGAACCGTAAATCCACTGCCTATCATCCGCAAACGAATGGACAAGTCGATATTTCTAGCTAAGAGATAAAATCCTTTCTTGAGAACCCGGTATTATCAAACATGAAGAGATTAGTCAACATATCCAGATGATACTCTCAGGGCTTATAGAACAACGTTCAAAATACCAGTAAGAGCATCACTAGGGTTGTAAACAAACCGAGTCGAGCCGAGTACTAGATGTGCGAGCTTGTTTGATAAGATTTAGGAGTCTAGCTGAGCTCAAATTTTAACGAGTCAAGCCTGATTTTTAAAATTTTGTTTGTTAACTTATTGAACGAGTTTTTTTGTAGTCGACCTTCAGTTATTAACAAACAATTTATTGTTGATGGTGAAGCAGAAATTTTATGAATGGTTGATATTAGATAGAGTGTGTGGTATGAAGTATGAAATGTGATATTAATGAAAAAACTAAAGTCTAAATAAATAAAAAGATCAAGTCAATATATTAGGTTTAATTATATATTTATTGTTAACCAAAACATTAATTTATTAATCATAAAAATAAACGGGTAATTAAAAAACTAGCTCGAATGAACTATTTTTTTAATGAAAGAGTTCAAACAAACTTTTTTGTTTTCTTGTATAAACAAACGGATTCGAACGAGATTTCTTTCGAGCCAAACTTGAGCTACTCGCGAGCGGTTTGGTTCGTTTACAACCCTAAGCATCACCATATGGAATGATCTATGTCAAAGCGTGTCATCTTCCTTTCTAGGCTATAGAATATTTGTATTTAGATGAGAAATCAGCGGGTAAGCAAAGGATGATGCAATTGAATGAGCTCAACGAATTTCTTTGTCATGCCTATGAGAACACGCATCTTTACAAGGATAAAACTAAGAAATGGAATGACAAGAGACTTCGTGAGAAGAAATTTGAGATAGGAAATCATTTTCTTTCTTAAATTCGAAGTTCTCGAACTATCCAGGTAAGCTAAGGTCTCGATGGATGGGACCATACATTGTTACAAAAATCACGCCTCATAGAGAGATATAAATTGAACATCCAATTGAGCATCGAACATTCATTGTATGCGGTCATTGATTGAAGATAGGGTTGTAAACGAGCCGAGACGAATATTAGATGTACAAACTTGTTTGTTTAATTTCTCAAGTCGAGCCGAGCTCAAATTTAAACGAGTCGGGCCGAGCCGAGTACAAATCTAAATGAGTCGAGCCCGAGCTTCTAATGATCCATAACAGAAATGTTAAAACTTGTTTGTTTAACTAATAGAAGATTCATTTTTGGTGTCGAACACAAGTTGCTCATGAACAATTATGGTTGAAATGTGGCTTTCATGAACAGTTGGTATTTGATGGAGTGTGTGGTATGAAAATATGAAACATAACATTTATGAAAAAATAAATGTCTAAAGAAATTACAAATATCCAATTTGATTTTGAAGATTTAATAATATATATTTATAAGTAGATAATATATTAATTTATAATTCATAATTTTAAACGATCTCATGAGCCGAGATCAAGCTTGAAATGGAGCTTGAGCTTGTTTATATTCGAGCCAATCTCGAACGAAGTTTTCCCCGAGACGAGCTCGAGCGGCTCGCGAGCGGCTTGGTTCATTTACAACCCTAGTTGAAGATATATCATTAGAGATGAGATGTAGAAAGAGGATAGATGGTATACCTCCTCGAAGCCAAGTAGCCCGAGGTAACACATCAAACTTTGCCGACGTTAAATGAAAGTGCTAAGTGGAAGACAACCCACATTTAATTGCTTTATTGTTATTTTTTATTTTGTAGTGTATATTATTCTAAGAGTTTTGATTATTAGTGTGTAATATGCGTTAATGAGAAACGTAGTGTAGTGTTTTTGTTGTGTAGGTGGTAAATTCCAGAGTTTGGGGTAATTTTAGGAGAGTAAAGGAATTTTCCAGTTGTACTAAGTGGTATATCACCCATCTATGCAGTATACCGCGAGCCATACCATGGTAACATGTACCATATTTAATTATTTTACTGTTTAATGTGTGAGGCAACATAAGGAGTCGCGGTATACCGTGCCTTACTTGTGGTATACCGCATTCCCTTACCATCAAAATGTGTGAAAAAATTATTTTTGTTAACGTTTCTCATGCAAAAGCAAGAATAAGGTCCACTTCCATGTGGTAATACGCATACCAATATTAGCGATGCATTGTCTCAAGAAACAAGTAACCCGTTGATGTCTCATTTTTTGTGATAAAATAAATATTTCATGAGACATAATTTTTGGGGTATTTAGGATTTAGTTGAGGTATTTTCCCTAATATTTGATGTTATACAATTGCTTGTTGTTTTAGCTTTAATGCTACTTTTAGAGCTTGTGTGAGTTAATTGTGTGTTAAGTGTGCAGCTCTTAGATACTTGGATGTTATGATACCCTGAGACGATAAGAAGTCGAGAAACAAGGTTAACCCCAAAGTCATGGTGTTAGAGGACAATTCAACCACTTTTGGACAGCTAGAGCGTTTACTGACATGACTTGTAAATCGACTTAAGAAAGTCACCACACACAATCAGCTAGGATTTTGAGTTAGCCCTTTGGTTTCATGATTACACTTGAAATCAGGAGTGCGTGAGAGGTGAAAATTTGTGATTTAGAGCTACAATGAAAGAGTAATCTAAGTTAGAGCTGTCGTGGTTCAAACCAGACCGCGTGTCCTTGGAAACGTTTTAGGGTTAACTTGTTCCATTAAAAGGGGGTCCACAATTCCAAAAATGTTTTGGAAATAACATATATTAGATTTTTGGATCAAATTAAGGGTCAAACACTTTTGGGAATAAGCTTACTGAGGTCTCCAATGGTGTGACAAAATAAGGTAACAATTCTACACCTTTAGAGCACCTAACTAACCGCAAGTGTACGGATCATTGACAAGTAATAAAGTAACTAAAAGGATATCGTCTCCACAGGGACTAAGTTTTTTAATCTATATATTGTGTTACTAAGGGAGTGTACATGGATTTAGTGCTCGTCGAGGATTGCTTTTTAAAAATATCACTTGAACTGATTTTAGACCCCTACAACTATTTAGATTAGGAAAAGCACTAGATAGGTGTTTATTAAAAAAAGCACTTAAAGTGATTTTAGATGTCAAAATATTTTTTTAATGTATTTTAATTTTAATTGACAAGCGCTTTTACCTCTAAAATAATCAATCCCAAACAGATACTTAGTTGCTAACTACTAAAAGAATGAAATAAAATAGAAATATTTGTTTGGTTTTCTGAATAAAACTAAGATGCAATAATTTTTTTAACTATATTAAGGTTACTATAATTTTATTTAATTACACTAAGACCCTTAAATTTTTATTTAATTAAACAAAATCCCCTAAAATTTTATTTAATTACACTAATGCCCCTAAAAATTGAATTAATAGCACTATGACCCTTGGAATATTAAATAATTACACTAAGGTCTCAAATTTTTTATTCAATCTTACCAAGTCCCTTAAAATTCTTCTATAATTTTATTTAATTATACTAAGGCCCTTAATGTTTTATTTAGTTACACTAAGACTCCTATAATTTTATTTAATTATACTTAGGTCCACGTAGTTTTATTTAATTATACTAAGACCCCTAAAATTGTATTCAATTACACTAAGATCTCTAAAATTTTATTTAATTACACCAAGGCGCCAATTTTTTTTAATGAAATATACTAAGAGGGCCAATTAGACATGTTGGACAACTAAATAATTTCATCGGTAGAAAATACATGACCATCTTTGCATATAAAATACACCTATCCATAACAACACTTATTAGTTGTAATAGAGCTGAATTAATGCTAAAAATTGAGAACTTAAATACCTTTTCCAAGAACCATCGACGAAACTTTTCTCTGTGATTTATTTTACACTAGGGAGTCGTAGCGTAGACTTGTGTTCACTAAACATAAATGATGGTGTTAACATTTATGATAAGATAAAATAAACTTTAATATTCCATACATCATGTAGAGTTAGATCTCATCGCAATTATCAAGGATGCCCCTATAGATTTTCTCCTTATTAGTATTTAGTAAAGTATAAAACTCCCTTTTACCAATTGGCTGACACAGGCTTGTAAATACAGATAGTTGTATGGGTTTAAGAAATGTCTCAACATATCTACCTGGATTGTTGAACTTCTTTATTTATTCTTGAAGATATCGTTATATAAAATTCAGTGTTACATGTACAACGTATCCTCGGTGATTGAACCCTCAAGTTTAGCCAAATTTTGAATATATTCTTTAAGTTTCTTCAAGTACCTCTCAAATAGGTACATCCAATGAATTTGAACTTGTGGAATATATATGTATGTGTGTGTGTTATATTCTTATGTGAAGTGTTTTTAGTTGCGCCGAGCTATTTGACACATTTAGACCCCGAGGCTACGTGGCACGCTAATGTCCATCGATCTTATTTACATTTGACCCTCATGATTTCTTCTGAATGGATATCTCATATAAAAGGCTGCCTCCTTAACCAAAGTCAAATGAATTCATTCTTCGCTTTCGCCTTTTAAATTCTTCACGCTCTCTCTCTTTCTCTCTTTCTCTCTTTCTCTCTCTCTCTCTCTCTCTCTCTCTCTCTCTCTCTCTCTCTCTCTCACACACACACTCACCTCTCTCAGACCCTAGGTTATCAGAAACATTTGGTTTCTGGTTTTAGCATTGGATATGTGGTAGTTTTAGCCTTTATATTATAATATATCTTGTAATTAGTGAGAATCATCTTTATTCATCACTAGGTAGCCTTTAGCTTCGTTGTTAGGTTAGATATTTCTGATTAGCGGAATATTCATTCGGTTAATGTGGTATAATCTTTCAGATTGGTACGGAAACTTGTAACCTCGTGGTGTTATAGTGATAGATCCACTCCCATTGGAGCTCAACGTGGATGTAGGTTAAATTTTGGCTGAACCACGCTAAGTTTTTTGTGTTCTTTATATTCTTCACTTTATTTTTTTATTTGTTATTGAATTAAACTTCTTCCAAACCAAAATGTTTAAAGGTTTTCACAACATAACTGGACCTCCTAACTGGGCTTCCTTGTACAAGTGTATGACAAGGTGGACCATTATGTCAAAAAAGAGAGAGGAATAATCATCTCAAGCTTCCACATAAGTACGACCACTTTAGCCTTTCATGTTTCTATTCTATCATATTTAGGATCTTTTTACAAATATTTCTGAACACGTTACATAATCAAATTATCTGATCGCTAATCAATTTATCGTCAGTCTGGGTATAGTAGCCACAAAAAGGAATTGTATCATTATATGACAGTCATGGGACTCATATTGATGATCTTTCACAAATCACTCGGAATGTTATTCCTCAAACAAGACGTGAATCCACCAGGAAATTTCTGCTCTTTCAGTCAGTCTAGAAATACATGTCGCTTGTCCGGGGTCATCGCATACTTTACGCATCGTAGATTCACTCTACCTCGGTTCTAGAATAACCACAACTCTTCTTGATACCCATATCTTTCATAGCTCTCTTTCACATTATCTTTGTTATAATTCTCTCAAATAGGCGAACCACATTACCGAGCAGACTATCGCATACATTTTTCTCACAATGCATAACGTTAGTGTTATGTTTCAACAAATTTCAATATGGTAAATCATAGAAAGTACCCGTTTTCTTCCAATTAAACTCACTAAGACTTGTTTGTTTTGTCACCTTGCCACCAAATTCCTTGTGTTTACTAGGAAACACGATAGGCGACTCATCTAACCGCATCTAAATACCGGTAGGACGATATATCTTAGGCGGGGTCCTATGCTCGGATTTAACGTAAGATGATACATATTTCATAAGATGATACCAAATAGGTAAACATTGTATGTGATCAAAATAAACTACACCTTTATTCACATGCAAGGACGACGTAGAATCCCTGCATGATGGGCACGCTAAGTAACCTTCAACCGACCATCCTGAAGTGTATGATCTAGCCAGGTAATCATTAATCGTGAACAAACAAACCATCATTACGAATTATCCCTTCATATCTAAGGACCCCCGTAGTCCCCACAATATTTCCAACTTATCTATAACAAGACGAAGAAATACATCCATATCTTTTCCAGGTGAACGCGGATCCGCAATCAAAGCATAAAGGAGTATTATTTCATGCATAACCACGACGACAAGTTGTAGAGTGACAATATAACTGGCCTCATGATATATGGGTTATTTTGCATGGAGAAAGGACATAACTCATCAATGCCTACAACAAGACTTACATTCTATGGTTCACCAGCAAACTCAGGATTCTCTCGTCAAACGTTTTACAACTAGTACTATTAACAGGATGACGTAACACATCCTCGTTTATACTCTTTCATGAATTGTGCCAAATAATGTCTTTGGCAGTGTGCCTCGAAGTGTACATTCTATGCAATCTTGGCGCAATAACACAGTATCTTTGGATCCTACCTAGATTCACCACATACTGGACACTTCTTGAGTTTCTCATTCTCTTTACAATAAAAAACACAATCATTCAAACACACATCGATCGTGATGTATCTCATGCCCAAACTTTTCCACTTTTTTGTTGCTTTCCTCATACGAAGAAGGCATAGTACGACCTTCTTGAAGAACATGACACAACCATTGAAGAAGTTCGGTGAAAGAGGTGTATGCCCAATTGATCTTCACTTTGATGTGCATTGACTTGATTTAGAAATTCAAGGAACCTGTCATAGTAAAATCACGGTACAACTCTGTCTCCATTTCCTTAAACAACGCTTCGAAACAACCTCGCCTATGCCTAGTAAAAATTCTCGTCACCAATCACAATGTCATCGTAGTGACCCCAAACATCAAAAGCATGTCCCGTATCATCAAACACATTCAATATTGCATCATATACGATTGGGTTATTCACAAATATTTCTTCTTTTTACCGTGTTTCGTTTAAATCTCATACATTGATAAAGAAAACATTTCTAAAAAGATTTACTCTAACATCGGTTATATAAAAAAGTTATTATTGAAATCACGATTACACAAACAAAAAATGTAACGCGTATTATACACGTGTTTTTTCACAAAATTAATAAATTCCATCATACCTGACAAATATTCCCTTGAATACAATTCTTCTCAATAACCATATCAATCGTATAAATTCATAAAAACATAAAATTATAACCAAATAAATATTTTTAAAAAAACATATTTTGAAAGATTAATTATATCATAAATAGATATCATAACCCCTAAAAGTACCACAATAATACATTCTCATAATCAAAGCATAGCTAAACACATACTTCGTTAAAACGAATTAGGAAAAAGTTTTAATTTTTTAAAATACCTATTTTTGGTCAATTTAATGGAGACTTTGAAGTTGAACTAGGACCCAGGCATGTAAGATTGTGTTGGGAAGCTCAGTTAATGACGTGGTGGTTAACATGTTACGGATTGGAGAGGTTCTTTGGAGATATTATAGAACCTAGATTTTGATAACTGGAGAAGGGGGTTTTTATAATGGAGCATTAATGGGATCTGCCCACTAGAACTTTAAATATACGTCGCTTATTGGCTAAGAAATAAGTCATCGCTAGTGATTGAAACCCGCGACAGCAAGATATGTCGTAGTAGATAACCTAATCAATAGCGACGATCATTTTATTTTTTTAATTTTAATCCCATTAAGTGTTTCGTCACCAAATATTGCTACTCACGACAACTGTTGTCGTCACAATAAAGTTGTGGAAATGGAAACGCTTTGTTCGTTGCGAAAGTAATTTTGTTGCAAATAAATACTCACTAGCGACGACACGTGTGTCATCGCGAAAGACGCTGCGTGTAGTATTGTAAGTATGAAGTAAAAGTTTTGTTGTAGCTAATAATAAAAGACACGTGTTTGATAAGTTTAACAAATCGGCTTAATTCAAACAAAATAAAATTACATGACATGTCGATTGTTCAAGAATCAATACTACATAAAGTCCTATTATTATGTTAAATCCACGTTGAGTGATTTCTTCGAGAGTCTTCAACATCTCAAACCCTAGAAGGAAAAAAAATGCTTAGAAAGGATTCAAGTTAAGTTGATCTCTTTTGATACGTTTGATCCTCGTGAGTAAAATAAATTTAGTTAGTCACGTGGGCATATTGTTTAACCATATTGAATAAGAAGTATGTTAAACTTACTAGGAGTAATCGATGTTGATAATCCCAGCAACAGGGTTCGCAATAGTTGCAAAGGCTTCTTTAGATAGATCTAGGGTTCCTCCACAACCAGGACAATGATCCACAATTGTGACAACTACAGATTTACCTGTGCATGGGTGAGGAACACCATTGTTATCCCCTGTGCATGTTACATGAAATACTTTCCCACATATTGCTCCATTTGCCCATAAAGCATCACTTGCTGCAGCAATCATCACTCCCTTTGGTTGGTTCCCATAACACGCTGAAGCTATAAAATCACAACGCTTAGTTTTTAATGATATCGGTGTTTAAAAAAGCATTGGGAGCTAAGTAGTGATCGAAGGTCTTTGAATGCTTAACTAAACTAAAGAATAATGATTTATTTTAAATAAATCAAAAAAATACAAACATTTTAGCTTAATTAACATACTAACAAACATCAATGTGTAATTTTTTAACTCTCAAAAAGACAAATAAAAAGACATTAATTGGACCAAAAATATATTTTACAAATATAATTTAAAATCAAAGGATTAGACCGCTAGATAATCGACGACCTAAACATTCACATAGACAGTAAAAAATTAGGATAATTAACCCATGTACTGCACATCGTTATTTCTAGGGTAAGACATATTACTCGTAAAAATACAAAACATTCGAAGTTCCACAAATAAGAGAATACTTACGAACATAGTGGTCGTAGAAAGTTGCCGTTCCCGGTGTAGAATGTGATACCGGGACTAGGCTCGCAACAATAACAATGACCGAAAGAAGGCACAATTTGATGGCCATATGATTTCTTGAAGAATACAAATACAAAAATTTTGATATGTTATTTTAATATTTGTTAATACCACGAAGATTGTGATTACCTAATAAAAATTGTTACATTTATAGGTAAAAGTTTAGGACATCTCGAGAATGATAACAAATAATTAAATAGCCTATCTAAAATTAAATAGAAAAAAATTGAATCTACAATAAGTTTTTAACCATTTTTTGATATTCTCAATTAGAAATGCCTTTATTGTAATATTAACAATAAAATAAAGTAAATAAATTAGAATTTTTTTAATCCACGACATAATAATTTATGTCATCATCATATTGAACAACTTACCGAACATGAACATTGAATTAGATATACATCAAAATAAAATAAAATAAATAACATCCCAAAATTTTAATATATGAAAATCAATTACTTACTTAAATACGATACGTCGAGTTATAATTTTACGTGTTTAGATTTTTAAATTTTAGGACATCATTCTTATGAAATCACAGATATTAAATTAATTACTAAAAAACTCTTTGGATAACTTCTTAGTTAATTTCACTATTGTCTCTATATTATGTAAAATTGCGCTTTAGTCCCTATATTATGCAAAATTTGCACCATAGTTCACATATTAGGTAATTTTTTAACTAATTGCACTATATGTCCCTAAATTATGCGAAATTTCACTATATTCTCTTGTATTATTCAATAATAAACAATAGGTTTGTATATTATGCAAAAATTGCAATATAGGCCTTTAAATTATGCAAAATTGTACTATATATCCCTATATTATGCAAAAATCGAAGGATAGGCCTCTATATTATGCAAACTTTGTATTATTGATTATTAAATGAGGCAACTATTTAGTTAAATGCACTATATGGCCCTATATTATCTAAAATTGCACTATAGGATCCTATATTACGCAAATTATGTACTTCACTTTAAGACCATATAGTATGCCAAACTTGCAGTAGATTTAAGTTTTGTTAAAGATAAAAATATGTAAGTTTTATGAAATATTTGTGCGTATTAGTTTGGAGAAACTACATAAAAAAAGTTGTCATATTGAAAGCTTCTTAAAAGCCTTGTTTTCTTATTTATTTATTTTTATTTTTTATTTTTAGATTTTCTTTGATATAAAAACAAACAATTAATCTCTAACAAAAGTCACCAATGCTAGAATAGAACGAGGTTTATTTGTGGTACAATTAGTGTTTTAATTGGACGCTTTAGTGGTGGAAGGTTCTTTAAGCATTGGTTGAAGATTATTCAAGGTTTAGGCTATTTATTTACAAACAATATAAAAAAATGAAAATGATACTTTTATTTTTGGTACTATTATTGTTTTGACATGTTATACATATGATATATATATATATATATATATATATATATATATATATATATATATATATATATATATATATATATATATATATATATATATATATATATATATATATATATATATATATCACCTCAGGGTGATTAACGTACCGATTCCAACCAGTTCCTGGACAGGACCGTTCCACCAGTTTCAAAAACCCGAACTGGATAGGAGCTACAGTCTGGGAAAGAACTGGATCAGACCAGTTAAGGTACTAACGGTTCAGTTTTTTTTTTAAAAATTCCTAAAGACCCGTCCAAACCGGACCAAACTGTTTTTTTCATATATATTATATATATATAATTCAAGGCTAAAAATAATATCTATAGCAACAACCAGATGGTCGTATCAAAATTTAAACTTACAATGTCTAATGTTTAGAATGTGAATATCATTACTCTCACTTCTATATCAAACAAGTCAAGAAAAAAGATGTTTATGTTTGGACCTCTCAAATTTATGCTTGAGATGGAGTTGACTTTTATCAAGCAAAGACATAAAAAACTTTCCCTCATTACTCCGGTGCTTTCGCACATTGAAGGTGGCGGTGACAATGCTGTGAGTGGTGGTGGCAAGGCAGTGAAGAGTCGATGGGTGTTATTATTAAGATCGTTAAGGAGTAAACCTGTGATATATTTAAATTAAGTGAGATATTTAAATAAGGGGAAAAGAGAAAAGAGGAAAAGAAAATAATGTATTGAAAGAGATATGAGCTCTAAAGGCTCGAGAATAATAAAGACTTTAAGGACTACATTGTGAATGAGTTGTTATCTAATACAATACAATGAGTCATATTTATAGGACTAATAACTTGGTGAACAAGAAAGGTAAAGCTATTCTAAATAGGAAACAAATCTAATTTCCCCCTCACACTCAAGTAGATCGGATGGAGAGAAACTTGAGTTTGAAATCTGAATCGTGGATGACGTGTCTTGAACCATGTTGATCGAGAAGCATGACAGATGAGTTGGCGTGATGACAATGTTGATGTCGTGGCGTGACGCTGAGGTATAGTGATGAAAATCGGAAACCAAAAACCGAATGTTGAGCGAATTACCGAGATGAGACCATTAGATGGCCTAACGAGATACGGCGATGAGACCATTGGATGGCCTAACGAGACGAGACCACTGAAAGGCCTAACGATACGAGACCATTGAAGGGCCTAACGAAACGAGACCACTGAAGGGCCTAACGAGACGAGACCACTGAATGGTCTAACGACTTGCGGAAGCGAACAAAACGATAACGGAAAACCACTTTGCATTGTGGCTCTGATACCATGTGAGATATATAATTAAGTGAGATATTTACATAAAGGGAAAAGGGAAAAGAGGAAAGAGGAAAAGAAAATAATATATTGAAAGAGATAGGAACTCTAAAGGCTCGAGAATAATAAAGACTTTAAAGACTACATTGTGAATGAGCTGTTATCAAATACAATATAATAAGTCATATTTATAGAACTAATTACTCGGTGAATAAGAAAGGTAAAAATATGATAAATAGAAAACAAATATAATATAAAAATAAACTAGTTTAATAAGGTAATAATATATTATACTAATGATATATTATGGAATAATATATTTAACGAAACCCAACATTGTTTCCATCTTTTCTAGGTCATTTGCTTGCATTCTTGTTACGGGCATAGATCGATGGAAAGTCCGGCAAACTAGTTTCCATTTAAAATAATATGAAACGAGTCATACAATTCTCTAGGATGTAATTAAAAAAGGGGAATTATATATTAAACTTACAAACTAAAGCCCAACCCCATTACCCATTAACTACTAATTCTACCCTAACTAAAACCCAGTAAAAAGACCCAAAACCCCTCTTCCCCTCTTATAACTATGCTGAACCAACAAAATTCAAAAACAAAAAACCTAATTAGGATTTTATTTTCTGAAAACCCTCCCCCCCTCTCTCTAACCTTCCTCTCTCTGTGCAACCTTCCCAACAGTGACGCCCTCCCCCACCTTCCCATCAGTGAAGCGTCACCCCTTCTTCACCCACCCTCCTCTCTGCTTCTGTCATGTTCCCTCCTCCGCAGGGACGAGCAAGACTGTTGCTGCACCACTGCTGCTACCTTCTTCACCCACCTTCATCTTTGCTGCCGTCGCTGCCACTGTACCAGAACGGAGGATCCATCTCTGTACCAGATCGAACCATCTCTGCTTCTCATTCCATCGAACCACCATCCAAGCAGATCGAACAACCATCTCTGTACCAGATCGAACCACCACCAGCGACAGCAGCAGAGCCACAGAGCCACCATCATCACAGAGCCACCACCACCGCCTCCATTTCCACCACCAGCGAATCACCATCATCACAGATCCGCTACCACCGTGACTGCAGAAAACCCACGTGACTGCAGAAAACCTTCAGATCTAAACCCACGTGACTGCAAAAAACCTTCAGATGTACGAACTGCACACCGTTCTCCTCCACAACAGCAGTAAAACACACCACCTCCACCAGAAAACTGCCTCTGCAAAGTGGATCTCGCCGCCTCCACCAGCGCTATGACACCGCCCCCGTTCCAACTCTTTTTTTATTTTTCGTGTCTCCAGCCAGTTGGTCCAGCAGTGTTAGTCCAGCCATTCGTTTTTTTTTAAAAACCGTGTCTGCAATATAGGTCCCATTCGTGGACATTAGGGCCATACATTCAGTTTGTTGTTTTTAAAAACGTGATTGTGAAAAATCTTTTTGGGTGGGTCATAACCTTCTTGTTTTCTAGCCCATTATGGGCTGTAGTTTTTTTAAACACTTCTGTTTTGTGAATTAAGGGTCAAGATAAAACATGGTACAGCCCCTCAGGTCTAGACATTAGGGTTTAGACATTATAGGCTAGACACTAGAGTTTGTGACAAGATTAATGACTGGAAAAAATATAAAAAAAAGGACAAAACAAGGACAAAACGGGCTTTGGTAACATTGAACATATAAAGAAAAATGAATTGGAACTAAAACACCTAAAAAACGTTTAAAAACAACAGGTCTATACGAATAAAAAATTATAGATCTGTACAATGTAGGTACGTACCTCTGTGTATGTACTGAAGAAAAATATCAGCTAAGTGAAAGTAATAAAAATTTAGAAAGAAAATGAATAAAAAAACGAAAAAGAGAATAAAAAAATTGAAAAATGTAAGAAAGTAAAAACTCTAACCGTATTTTTGATTTAGGCCTTAAAACCTAAAGAAATAGGAATTTGGGCTCCAATTAGTAGAATTCTCGTTAAACAATAATAACAACGGTTAGGTAGTACTCATGAGTTGATTTCTTGCACCTATGTGCGTACATAATTGACTTAATATAGTTGTACATTTTGGACTATATTTATTTTCAACATTTGCCATTGAGAATAATACTTCATTTAATTTTTTTTTTCAAATACATAATGATATAAATAATAAGGAATGGTTACAAAGTTTTAGCCTACCTATGATGGTTTGGTCTCGTTATAAAATAAAATGGCTAATTGGGAAGGAATACAGGTATTTTAATTACCAAATAAGGTGCTAAAAACTTATGTTTGATAAACCAGTCCGCTACTCTGTTTGTACCCCTAGAAACACACAAAAAGATATAGTTCAATAAAATAATAAATATTACAAATAACTAGTCTAATTGAATGACTCGAAATGAGAAGTTCTGAAAAAAGAAGTTTGATAATAGTAGTTGAATCACTTTCTATGATAACACTTTAATTAACTTTGAAACCAATGCTTTTGGGGATTTGAATACCTTAACTTGAGAAGCTAAGTACTAATCCGAAAAGAAGCTCCATATGTCATGTTCTTTAAATACCTGTAGAGTTTGAGTCTTATTCACAGTTCAAACCAAAATAAGACAAAATAAAATAAAGACTATGAGAAGCACGAGCCAAACCAAGCACGAGGATTGTAACCTACAAAATCACACATAATAATAATAGTTGATCATCCAAAATCTCAAGAAAATAAATAAATCAGAAAGCTTAAATTTAAATAAAAAAGGAAAAAAGCAATTTATCCAATCCAAATAGGTGGTGTAAGCAGGCCGGAGCCTATGTCTTTGATCAAAGAACGTTCAATCTTCCCATCAGATAAGTGATAGATTCCGGTATCTTTGCCATTTCCCTCCCGGCTCATTGGTAAGGTGAGAGCTTCAAGCCGTGATGGAAAGTATTTAATAATATCATCATCAGTAAAATAAATACAATTAGGTTTACACTTATTGAATTCCGAACACTCTACCGCAAAAGCACAAGAGTTATAACCCAAAAACAAAGCTTTGTTACCCAAATTCTTAACCTCCTTTATTTTAACAATACCTTTATACTTATCTTTCACCTTCCACTCATATACACTAAATCTCCTAGTGACACTTGAATTATGTTTAGCAACAAAAAACAATCTTTCGGAAACCTCAACCAAGTATGTTTCGGATTGATCACGCCTCTTTCCAAGGTCAAGCTCAACGTATCCATGCTTCCTAGTTAGGTTGGGTCCTTTTAAAACATATGTTGTAAGTATTTGCTTAGACTCAAAACTTCTCTTTACATATAAGTATAACACATTATTGTAATAAATCATATTACGAATATCGCTTATAGGAAAATCTAATTGTTGTGTCCAACAAGTATCACCGGGTTTCCAATAACCTATTTGTCTTCTCTCACCCCATGTCACGAAAACAGTAAAGTCAGAGGTTGAATTTGGATTTGCTGACAAAATTACATTCGATATCAAATAAACAGTATCGAGTTTAGGAAGCTTGATTTGAACACGCAATATTGGATGAAAAAGACTAAACGTCCTTATATCATTAACAGAAACCATAAATAACCAATCTAGACATGACAAACAAAGTTTATTAATGGTCTCTGGTAAGAAGATCTTACGAGTTTTACCTGAAGCTAGGCTGTAAAATCTTCGGATTCCTAACCAAGCTTCATCTTTTTCTTCAGCAAGCATAAGCCCTAGGAATTTTTTTTTCTTTAGATTCTTTATATTCTCTTCCTTGCTAAAGGAAACTTGCCAGGACTTGCAAACTGACCTGAAAGATGCATAATCCTCGATTGAAGTCAGGCGATCACCGATATTAATTAAAACATCATCGGGTAAAATTACTGTACTTTCTGCCACGATTGAAGTCAGGCGATCACAATTATTAGTCACAAGATTATCGGGTAAAATTACTGCACTTTCTGCCATTAATTTATTTGGACGAGAACTTTCTTCCATTGATTTTTTTGGACGAAAATTGATATGAAACTTCACCTTCTTTTTTGGACGAAAACTTTCTGCCATTGAATTGAAGATTGGTTTGATTTTCTGAGATTAGGTTTGTAGATTTTATATATTGTATCTATATTTTGGAGATTTCTAGGTTTTTTTAATATGAAATTCTGAAATTATTAAGGTTTTGATATATCTAGGTTGTTTATATAGGTTAGAAACCGACCCTTACCTTAATGGACTCAAATTTGGACTAAGACAAAATTTCCAATTTCCAGTTCGATTCTGATTTGAGGGGTATTTTTTTGGGTAGGGTGGGGGTGCAAAATATCCTTTAGTGGTTGGTTTGTGATCTAATTTGATAACATATTTTTCTTTTTTTAAAAATATAAAAAAAGAAACTAATCTATATTACAAGTAAGAGATTTTTTTTTTTTTTTTGGTTCAAATAACAAGTAAGAGATCTAATATCATTAATAAATATCTTACTTCTCTATGAAATATGTACTAAAAAAAATTAAATAAGTTCACCACCTTCTTGTTGTCAAAAAAAAAACTCTAATATCATCAAGATATAAGTTTATTGCCAAGCCCACTCCATTTCGTACACCTAGTAGTTCAGCTTTTTCGGCACAATTAGATAAGAAAGTAGAGGCGGATCTATTAATACAAATGGTGGGCTTAAGTCCACCCTCAAATTATTAAAAAAAAATTAGTTTAATTTATTTAATTATTTTAAAAATCTAATATTTCATTAAATATTTATTCTATTTTACTTTATTTAGAAATATTAATCTTAAAATTATATTTTACTCACATCATAATTTTTACACAATTCAAAACGCGACCTTTACTAATAATTAATCATCAAATATCAGGTATTCTTTAAACTTTTACTATTTTTTTATTATATTATAAAGTTCTCTTATTTTAGTATAATTACATCGTATTGTGTAGGTAGATTTTAAAACATTTTATTAATCATGTGATTTTATTAAATACCAAAAACAATAGGGTGTTCCCCCTGAACCCCTTTATTATTCAAGCCCATCCTCGTTTATATTTCTAGATTCGCCACTGAGAAAGAGACCTATAAGGATGTATTTAATCATATACTAATCGTGAATATATAAAAACACTTTCTTTATTAAACATATAACCATCTTATTCATTAAACAAATTACAGAAACACATAATAAACCATGTTTAAGACCTAGTCCTTTTAGCTATGCTAAGTAATACGATAAATACTAAGCAAAAAGAAAAAAAATCTTTCAAGCCATTAAAAAATTAATGTATGTGGGTCCTATTTAGATATTATTATATTACCTGATTCACTAATGTGAAAAAAAGAACCATAAACAACAACTTCAAGACTAGAAATTGATTAAAAAATACTCTAAATCATTATTTACACAAAACTATTACATCTCGCATACATTCTCCTTCAAATAATACATTGACAGTGATTATCACTTGATTTCTATGGCATTTTTCTTTGTTTTTGGTTTAGCACTATAGCTCACTTTTGCATAATACAGTTCCCGTTACTTCAAATCTCTTATAAAATAGGGACATATAGTGCAATTAATTAAAAAATAATAATAATAAAGGTACTTATATTACACTTTTTTGCATAATATAGGGACATATAGCTTACTTTTTGCATAATCTAGACCCTATTACCCTACTTTTTGCATAATACAGGGACCTATAAAGCAATTAACTAAACAATAAGGACCTACACTGCAATTAAATTAAAATAATAATATCAAAGGGACCTGTAGTTGACAGACAACTTTTTATATAATATAGTGACATTATAGCTTACTTTGTGCACTATCTTAGCCCATTTTTTTCCATAATATAGGGAACTATAAAGCAATTAACTAAACAATAGGAACATATAGTGCAATTAATTTAAAAATAATAATAATTAAGCGTGACCTATATCAAACATCTTTTGCATTATATAGGGACATTAATCTTACTTTTTGCATAATATAAGGACCTATACTGCAATTAACTCAAACCATTCCTCCCAATATAGGAACCTATAGTGTAAAGGGACCTATAACACACTCTTTTGCACACTATAGGGACATATAGCTTACTTTTTGCATAATCTATATCCCTATAGCCTACTTTTCCCATAATAGAGGGACCTATAGCATAATTAAAATAGGGACTTATAGTGTTGTTAGTTCAAAATTACAATAAAGGGACCTATAGCGCACTTTTTTGCATAACATAGGGACCTATAGTGCACTTTTTTGCATGATCTAGGGATATGTAGTACATTTTTGCCTAAAATATAAGGACCTATAATGCAATTAACTAAAAACTCTCAATTTCAATGCAGAAATCATATTAAAACACCAAAAAGTATCAGTAGAAGTAATAAAACAAGCATTTTTATCAACAGAAGAAGAATTCTTAACAGAAGTTAAAAAAAGGGAAATTCAACCACAATTAGCTTCAGTAGGGTCATGTGTTTAGTTGGAATAATATGTAACAGACTATTATACATAGCAAATGCAGGTGGTTCAAGAGTTGTATTGGGTAAATTTGATCGTGGGGGTAAAATCGTCAAAGTTATACAATTATCATATGAACATAACACTAATTTAGAATCTGTCAGAAATGAATTATGTTGATAATACTTTACTTTCTATCTCTTGTCTCATCATTAGGTTCCTAATTACCCAAGTTCATATCTGGGACCGCTGAATCAGGAATGGAAGGACCTAGTACTAATAAACGCTATCTCGTATTGTTTGCAATAAATGGTTCAACGTTTGAAAATTGATATCTATCACGGGTTATGATTCATGATGTGTTTGATTCAGAGTAACATTAACATTTGGTGACACTAGAGCGAGATTTTCTTGGCCCTTTATAGTTGCAACTTTTGATGTAGCTGGTATGTCTACCTCAGTCGTAACTGGTGCTGCCACTTCTTTTACAATTGGTTTCACTACCTTTGTTACCATTGGTGTTGTCACCAGCGGTGGAACTTATATTTATTCCTCTTGCGAGTTCATGTTGTTGGATTCCACCAAAACATAGTTGGTTATTCCATCTCGTAAATCCTTATTATGCACTTATTCTAGGGGCATTTCTCTTCTTCCTTCACTTAGGGTTTCCCCACTGGCTCTTGATTGTGTCATTGTGGTATCTCAATGGGTGAAAAATATTTTTGCATTAAAAGAAACAATCCTAGGAGAAAAAATTTGTAATCCAAAAAGAAATTCGTCGATTGGTAGATATAGATCATAAACGAGAGCTACTTATCCTGAATGGATTGTCAACTCCGTTATTATGCCAAAGCCCGACGGTTCGTGGGGAATATGTAGTTATTACACAAACCTTAACAAATCTTGCCCGAAAGATAACTACCCTTTTCCAAATATAGACAAACTGGTATATTCTACGACAGGATAGAAGTATCGATCATTTGTGGATTTTTGCATAATATAGGGACCTATAGTGCAGTTAACCCAGAAATATATAATATAGGGACCTATAGTGCATTTAACTCATATATATTATAGTGTAATTAACTTCCCTTCAAATATTGCTTTAATGCTAAAACACCCCATCTGTCCATAAACATGTAATTTTTTGCATAATATAAGGACCTTTAGTGCAAATATAACGACCTATAAAGCAAATAAGTTTTTTTGTTTTTTTGGCACCCTTCCCCCCAAAAAAAATCCTGGTTTACAATAATTAAAGAGGGGTTACATATTTTCTTGTATAGTTTGAGGGATGTAATTGCAAATAATGATCTAATGTTATTATTATTATTATTACTACAGGTATCTCGATCACTAGGTGATGCATATTTAAAGAAAGCAGAGTTTAATAGAGCTCCATTAATGCCAAAATTTAAAGTTTCAGAACCATTTGAAAAACCAATACTTTTAGCAGAACCTTCAACACTTGTACAAAAATTAAATACAGAAGATCGATATCTTATATTTGCTTCAGATGGTTTATGGGAACATTTAACTAATCAACAACTATTTATATTGTTCATACTTGTCCACGTAATGTAAGTTTCTTTTTTTTCTTTCATTAATTGCACTTTAGGTCCTTTATATTGTTTGTTATACTATGTTTAGTTTAGGTCTGTGAATGAACTTATGTTATGTCAAAAATGATATATTTTGTTGTTTTTATGGTGAAATGGAGAGTTTTTGTATAATATAGGGACCTATAGTGCAATTTTCTGCATTATAAGGCACTTGTAGTGCAGTTTTGAATAATTAAGGGACCTAGGATAACAATATAGAGATCTAATCAAGAAGTTGTTGATAATGTTCATAATTGTCTATATAATGTATTTCTTAATTAATTGCACTTTAGGTCCCTATATTGTGTCATATATGTTCTAGTTTAGGTCCCTATATTGTGTGAGAACATTTGTTATGTTAAAGGAAGATATATTTTGTTGTTTCTATGATATAATAAATGTTATTTTGCTGCAATTTTTGTGTAATATTGGGACCTGTAGTGAAATTTTTGCATAATATAAGGACTTGTAGGGCAACTTTTGCATAATATAGGGGCCTGCAATGCATTAGGTTAACAATAAAGGGATCTGTAGTGCAATTTTTACACAATATATAGACCTATAGTGCAATTTTTACACAATATAAGAACCTATAGTGCAATTTTTACACAATATAAGGACCTATAGTGCAATTTTTACATAATATAGAGACCTATAGTGCAATTTTTACATAATATAAGGACCTATAGTGCATTTGACTGTAAAAAAACTGGGTTTTGGCGCTATAGTGAACTTCATTATGTACTATTCAACTTTTTCTTCAAGTTTAATGTTTTTCTTTTTTATTTGTATTTTTAATATTTAATTTAATTAATCTAGGGTATTTCTAGAAAATTGGTAAAGCAGCATTAAGAGAAGCAGCAAAAAAAAGAGAAATGAGATATTCTGATTTTAAAAAATCGATCGAGGAGTAAGAAGACATTTTCATGATGACATCACTGTTATTATTTTATTTCTTGATTCTCATTTAATTAGTCTAAGTAGTACTTTTCGTGGGCCCACTGTTTCCATTAGATCTGATGGTGGTGGAAATTATTATTAAAAAATATTCCCCAATAATATTTTAATAAAAAAAACAAACGTAAATTCAGATCATCCCAAACTCTCTCGTGGTGAACAAATATGGAATGAAAAAAGCTAATACCTCGAGAAAAATGTAAAAAAAAGTTTATGATTATGCTAATATGATGGCATATGAAATATGTATGTGTGTGATAAAAGGTGTGTGATGTGAGAAAGTGAAGGGGATTATTGTTTTTTTATTTATTTTGATTTTTCGAATTTAAGGATGAATGAATTATTGGTTCTTCTAAAGTTGGATTGGATTGGATTAAAGTTTTGTGAAAGATAAAGATATGTAAGTTTTATGAAATGTTTGTGTGTGAGAAATTGAAGAAAGAAAAATTGCTTTATTGGAAAGCTTGTTTTAGCATTGATTCTCACGCCGGATTTTGAGCTAGTTAAGAAGCTCGCTTCTATTCCGGAAGTGGCGACTTTTGAAGCCAATAATGGGCTTAAACGGGCTGAATAGGATCTTACGAATGCTATTGTCTTTGGCGAGGTGGAAAGGGCTGAGATGAGTGTGAGTCATGAAGTGCAAAAGGAGGTCGGAGTGAATGGCATGGAATGGATAGGTAATGTTAATGAGAGCACGGTCCAGGTGGAGGAAGTCACTTCGCTGGCGCCAAATCCCATTGCTGCAGCGAAAGTTCTTAATACAGGGACCAAAAATGCAATTTTGGGTTTTGAAGGGGCTGGGACGAATTCTTGGGTCACTAATACAAGGGGGACAACAACACCTGTAGGGGGTCGAGGGATGGTTTTAGCTCCTGATTTCGGTATGCAATTTGAGCCCAGCCGAGGTGGGCCAGACCACGAACAGGACAGAAATGAGCCTCCAGACCCGGGTGAAGTAAGTCCATCATTTGTTCCTGAAACACAGCTGGGGGGTCGAGACGAGGATGAGCTAATGGTGTCCGCGCCGGAAGGAGACGCTGTTACAGAACAGGTATGTTCCTAGTATCTTGGTTTTTTTGACTAATCCTTTTGTTTAAATGTGTTCACAGCCTAGGTACCAAGCGGGGTGGGGAGGTCTTCTCCATCCTTTAAATATACTTGTATGGAATTGTCATGGGGCAGCGGCGTATAACTTCCAGAGAGTGGTGCGAGAGATGATAAGGTTACACAAAGTGTGGCTAACGGTTATTGTCGAGCCTAGAGTGAGTGGTGAAACGGAAAATGACATTATCCGAGGCCTAGGGATAGCGAATTCTTCGAGAGTGGAAGCGTCCAACTTTAAGGAAGGTATTTGGCTCCTTTGGAACGATTCTGAGATAGGTGTTAGGGTGCTATCGGCTGGAAACCAGGTAATAAATATTGAAGTATTTAGAGATAATTGCGATTAGTGGTTTTTTTCAGCAGTGTATGCAAGACCAAGAGCCCCAGATAGAGAACCGTTATAGGAGGCACTCCATCAAGCGTTTAGTGGTATTCGTTCTACGTGGTTGATAGCTGGGGACTTCAATCAAGTGGGACTGATAGTAGATAAGAAAGACAGGAATGGGGGGATCACGAGACATATGGAGAAGTTTGAGAGTTGGAGGGAGAGTTGTGATCTAACGGACTTAGGTTTTGAGGGGCCGCGGTTTACCTGGTGTGATTCGTGGAATACGGGACAGAGAGTTCTAAGGAGACTTGATAGAGCTTATGGAAATACGGAATTCTTGTCATTTTTCCCTTCGGCTAAGGTATTACATCTTGATCGAAGGCATTCGGATCATGCTCCCATTCTAGTGTGTTTGGCGCCGAGTGAATATGCGAGACCTCCTAAATGATTTCGGTTTGAGACAGCGTGGTGTTTACACAAGGACTTTACGAATTTTATTCAGAACAATTGGAATATTTCCGAGCCGGATTTGGGAGCGCGGCTGAGTAGCATAAAGGAACGGCTTCTGGATTGGAAAGAATCTATGTTTGGTGATATTAATAAGAGGAAGAGGGTGTTGTTAGCTAGACTCAAGGGTATAAAAATTTCATTACAACAGTCGTATAGAGCGTCAATGTTTAGACTTGGGAAAAGGTTGAGGGAAGAGTATCTTAGCGTATTAAGAGAAGAAGAGATTTTTTGGTACTAGAGATCGAAAGAGAATTGGATAAGATCCGAGGAGCGAAATACTAGATTCTATCACCTAGCCACGATGAAGAAGAGGCATGCCTCTCGCATATGTGATGTCTCCCTAATTGTTCTTATTTTCGACCCTTAGGAGACATCATTTTTTATGTTTATTTGCATATTCTGATAGACTTTTGAGTTAAAAATACAATAATCTGGAATTTCCATTTTATTTCTAGTAATTTTAATTTATTAAACTTTTGCGCGTAATCTTGTTTATTTTAGTGAAAAGTTTGTAGGTTTTGAATATTAGCTAGGAATGGAATCCGAGAGAAGAGTCAAAGATCAACAGATAGAGTCAAGACTTGAAGATAAATCCCGAAGATATTATTTTTAGAGCTGAAAATTTGTTTTCCAGACCATAGATTGCTGATATCGAGGTGCTTAAGAGCTGATTTAGCCGCTTACCTTTGAAGAGAAAACATTCCTTATCGAGTTACGGAACTTTAGCATCTGGAATGAGGTCAATCGGAGTCATAACGAAGCGGGAAAAGCCGTTTTAGTGAAGGTGTATCAGCAGTTACGGGATTTTGGGCTTAGAATTTGGGCTTGGACATTTAATTAGTGTTTTATTATTAGGTCCAAGCCCTAATCCATTTTTACACTTATAAAAGGAGCCTTTGACTTCTATTTTTCATACAATTCACATTCCACAAGATTAAACATCAGAGAGAAGCAACAGAAGGAAGAAAGAAGAAGCCGCAAGAACTGGAGAGGGTCTATATCTCCGTTCTCAGTCATTCCAACTCCGGAAATTAGGTTTCTTTATCTTTTAATTTTGTAATCAATTATGAATTCCATTACATTTAATTTAGTTTTTCCATTTAATATGAGCTAAACATTTCATAGTGCTTGAGAACAATTAATGGGTGAATCCCAATCTTATTGAATTTCGAATGTTGAATTTGGGTTTCTGTTAAATTAAATTAGATTGGGGCTTTTACTCTTTTCTATAAATTGCGAATATTTACTGTTTTTAGCGTCATGAACTAGGAACAGGTGTTAGTATTTAGGCTATTCCAATTAGTGGCAATTGGATCATCCTGACGGAGGGTTTAAATACAGAACCATTTATTCAATCTAGGATAGAAGTTATTGATTCTGACGAACTTAGCTAATTCTAGGGCCAATGAGGTAATAAAACTTAAACATCCAAAAGTGGATCATATTTACCCTGACGGGACTAGTGACACTCTAGGATTGCCTTATAGTCCACCCTGACGGGGGTATAAGGAATTTAGAATCCCGACCATTGTAAGTGACTAATTTAGCCCTTAAACAACATAAGTTAGGAAATAGGATTGGGAGGATCCTTGCGTTCTCAAGTGCTACTTCTCATATTGCGTTTTACATCATTTTACTTGCGTCTTAGCTTTTACTTGCATTTATAATTTGTCTTTCATTTAGTAGATTTAATAACAAAAACCAAACAAACATATTTTCCTTACTTTTTTTCATAAGTGCAACCATTCATTACTTGTTAAACATTGTAGTCAACCATCCCGTCCTTGGAACGAATCTGTTTTATCAATTATACTTCTTGGGACAACCGTACACTTGCGGTTGTGGTTCGATTATTTATTGCATTTATTTAGAACACACAAAGGACCACCAAGTTTTTGGCGCCGCTGCCGGGGACGGTAGCGTGTGACCACGGTGTTTACCTTTAGTGATAGTTGCATTTATTTTATTTTGTCAGTTTTACGCTTTTTGTTTGTCTATCTTTCTCAGGTTTTTAGGTTTGGTGTATGCGAAGAAGGCTATTCAAGGATCTAGAGCCACCACCTCCGATCCTTAATAATCCAGAATCGTTGATCAGACTTGCTAACAAGAGAAGAAGAGAACAAAAAGCTTTAGAAGTAGAAGAGTTAGTTAACAGAATGGAGAATATCAATCTTCAGAATCAACATAATAATGGACAAGGCCAGCTAGATGCAAATGGCCAACCTTTAGCTCCAGGCGTTATTCCTCAAGTTCAACCACTAAATCCTAATCCTCAAATCCAGATAGTGATGAATCAAGATCCGTGGTTTGTTAATGGTCCACCAGAAGTTCCATTCCGTGCTCCTGCTATAGGAGTAGGTGCTCCAGATATAGATGTTCCAAGATTTCGTCCAGACTCGAGTATGTTAGCTCAATTCCAAAATTTTGGAAATTTTCGTGGTAGACCAGCAGAAGATCATATCCGAGTCGTTCAGAAATTTAAACAGATATGTACATCACACAAGGAGTTTCAAGAGAACAGTTGTATTATGCCGCATTTCGATTTTTCGTCATTGATGGAACAAGTGAATGGCACGATACACAAGATCCTACAAAGATAACAGAAATGTGTCATTTGTAATCCAAAATGTACCCCTAATAACCGTTTCAATAGGACTATACTTGAAACATTCATCAATATTGAGATTGTCCGACAACTATTTCCCCACTTGACCATGCAATTCCTATCGACACCACCAAATTTCCATCGCTCACTTTTACATTATGTACAAAATTATGTGCTTGAATTTGATATTCAAAGTTAAAGTTACCACCGAGTATTGAATTTTTCATAGTAAAAAAAGTATATGTATTTTGATCCACCACAAAAACAAAACAGTCAACAACTACCCACATAATTTTACATCATGTGTCCCATATGCTTTAACGTAATATTTGTCAAAAATGGTCCATGCACCAAGACAACTGAATAAAGAAAACAATAGAAATTTTAAAGATACGATTCTTGAGGAAAAAATATATAATTTATTTTGACTCTCTTTGCAAGACTTCCACGATATACATCGCCTCCATGTGTAATAGGAAAATACTTGTGTAAACTATCCTATTTGTGGGGTTATAGTTTTGCAATAAAATATTAATATTTTGATGAAATAGAAAGTAGTTGTCGTGGTTAAGCATTGCTTTGTTTCTTTTTTTCTTTTCTGTTGATGTAATTTTGTTTTCTCATTTCCTTTTATTTTTTGATGATGACATATTTATCATATCAATTTTTTTATTGTATTTAAAAATTAGAAATTATAAATAATATATATATTAAATAAAAAATCTAATAGTTTGTATAAATTCTTTAAATTTTAAACGAAATATATGGATTGACTATCAAAATAATTTAAAATTTGATAATTTAACTTAGATAAATTATTTTAAAAAGGTATTGAATGCAAATTAAAAAAATGTATAAATAATTTTTCAAGCGACACCGATCTTACGTTTTTTGGAGATGGATTAACTATAAAAATAATAAACAGATAAATAATTTTTTACTGGAAAATATTATTTAGAGTTTTCTAGAGAACAATAAGAGTTTTTTTAATTTTTAATTATATATATATATATATATATATATATATATATATATATATATATATATATATATATATATATATATATATATATATATATATTTGGAACTAATTTAAGGTATTAAAACAAAGTAATGTGTTTGAAGTGGTCTAAAATAAACGTCATTTAGTCGTTCCAAAATATAATTTGCCTAGAAATTATTCTAATGGGTGGCTAGATGATCCGTTTAAACATTAGTCGATTAATATAATTTATTTTACTTTATATGTTCGACTAGTCGCGTAGGTAGTAATTAGATATTACAACTTATATTTAAATCGGTGATTATTATATATTTTCTATATTTTTTCCTAAATGAACACAAAATAAATAAATAAATGATGGATTGAAAATTATCTTTACATTTTTTAAGGATTAATGTCTAAAAAACACCTCAAGTTAGAATTAATCACCCCAACCATTACTTTTTGCCCATAAAAGACACCATACATTTTATTTTTTCATTTTTTTTTGCCCAAAGAGTCGTTTGAGTTATAGGAAGTTTCCTAAAACTCAAATTTTAAGTTACGGGAAGCTTCCCAAAACTCAGATGTTGAGTTTTAGGAAGCTTCCCATAACTCATTGTTATTTAAAATAGACAGTGCCTTTTACGGGATAGTGGATAAGGCTGCAGGGGTTCATTAAGCATTAACCCTTTTTTTAATTTGCATATAATACCTTTTTAAAATCATTTGTCTAATGAAAATTATCAAAATTTTAATATAATTTTGATAGTCAATCTATATTTTTTTTTTAAAAATTTTAAAGAATTTAAAGAATTTATATGAATTATTAGATTTCTTATTATATATATATATATATATATATATATATATCTAATTTCTAATTTCTAATTTCTAATTTCTAAATACAATAAAAGAATTGATATGATAAATATCTAATCACCAAAAAATAAAAGAAATTGAAAGAAACAAAATTTCGTCTAAAAAGAAAGAAAAAAGAAACAAAGGTATGAACAACAAATAGGGTACCACGTTCTCTTTCATCAGAATAATAATATTTTATTGCAAAACTTTGACCCTACAAATAGGGTTAGTTTACCCAAGTTTTTCCCATGTGTAATATCGTGTACCCGTATCATCGATGCAACGTTTCGAGAAATAAGTGACCCTTGGAATTGTTTTGTATAAGGAGGTAACAGTATACCACCCCTATTCGCAGTATACCGCGCCCCACCTTGCAAAAAGGTGTAAAGGCTTTTAAACGCATTCACAAACCGCCAACCCTGTTCCTTACCTTCTCCAGCTCCAAAAAATGCTATTAAATTTCCCAAACTCTATTAAAACTCCATCACATGTTGACTAAAAATTCACCAACATTCTAAAACACCACAACAAATCATACCACAGTCCATAAAAACATAAACTCCATCAATTCTATTCCATAACAGTACAAAAACACCAAAATCAACAAGCTTTAATCTTATTTTCCACCACAAGAAACCTTAATTCTTCCCAAACCAATCCATATACAACCATCCCCATACCATTAAATATCGTCCTACCACACAACAACTCAAAGAACCACCAAATAAACCAAAATCAATAGAAAAATTCATACATCGTGAATCTTTGGGTTGTGAGTTTGTTGAGATGACGAGGCGAAAAGTGCGTTGACATACGAGAGGAAGAGAGACGGTTCGTTGAAGATGATAGATTTACCTAGTGCAATGAGAAAAAAAATCCTCATCGAGGAATTGAATGAGAAAGAAATGAATCCAAAGGTACCTACTCCACCAAAAGCAGCCATTGTGAGAATCAGATTACCGGTTAAACAGAAAAAAAAATACCACAAGTACTATTAGCTAATGATTGAGGTTCCTCCTCGATTCCTCAAGACGTACCAAACAAAATAATAAAGATCATTCATACAGAGGAGACACAAGTAAGGATGGAAATGAAGCTAGACCACAACCTCTTAAGTCTAGGGAAAAGACTGAAGCAAAATGTTGATTCCAACATGGATGGACCCTTCGCCTGCCGAGTAATTGATGTCTCGTCTTTTGGGATAATATAATCGTATCACGAGATATATTTTTGTGGGATTAGTGGACTTAATAGAGGAATTATTCTCTAATATTGGATGTTTCTTACTTTCTTATCTCATTTTGAGATTATAACTATTTTTAGAGTATTTTGTGCTTTAATCGTGTGTTAAGTGTGTAGATTCTTAGATACATGGTTTACATGGAATACCAATATGATATGAAGAATTCAATAAAGTCAAATCTTCACCCAAGTCAAAGCGTAGATAGAGCAAGAAGTCAAGTTTGGAGGCATTTGGCCATTTTCTAAAAAGTTTGACGTGACTTGTTTCAGTCACCACGGAAAATTAGAAAAATATTTGGATTTGATTCATTTTGATTTGGAAAGAAATTGAAGTTAGTGTCGCTTAAGAGGTGACGGAAGTCAATACGGAATTAAGACGCAAAAGTTATGGAAATTCTACCATAATGACTCAAAGCTGTCCAACATTAATATAAACGGGTTGGGCCTTTTGGACCACCAAAAAGGGCCCATGTAGACCTAAAACATTTTTGGACTCCTATAAGTACCTCTTAGCAGCTGGAAAACAGACAAATTTAATATTAGAGAGAAGCTAAACACACCTGAAGCTAGAGAGGAGAAGCAAGAGGAAGAGAAGAAGAAAATCACGATTCTTCATCATGTAGACTCCAAATCCCTTTAATCAAGATAGTAAATTTATTCTGTTTTTTTAAGATTGATTTCCATAGTTTTAATTATTGATTTCTAGTATTTCAATATGAACTAAGTCATTCATAGCTTGAGATTGCTTAATGTATGAACCCTGGCTTTTGTGATTATGCTTTTTATAGCGTTTTGGGATTTTGAATTCTTGAATAAATTGAGTAATTGCATTTATTATATGAGTGTATGGTATTTTACATCCCTTACAAAGGCCAAGTATTGTTTTGGGTATTAGTAAGCTTACTATCACCCGGGAGGGGTGTTGGTTTATGAAAATCATAAATAACTACCTGGTGTGTGTTATTGGGTCGGGAGGTCTTGACTAACTAGATAGTCACTTGGGTTAGGATTAGCCATGTCTGAAAGTGTTGTAGGGTCACTTGGGATAGATCACTAGCATTGTAGGATAGCGCCCTATTTACTCAAGAGGGATTTAGGAGATTTTAGAATCCCGACTATTAGCTGTGAATAAAATTGAGAGTTTGATCGGAACCAACTACACGAGTCGGTTTTTAGTGAAAAGTTGGTATTGCGTAATGAGAAGTATAAGTTAAAGACATCTTGGACCTACAAGTATCTTCATCCCGAGGCGAAAATTTGATACCATTTCCTTGCACCTTCAGCCCTTGGGAATGCGCGAGTTGCAGATGTACTTCAGAAATCCGCCATCATATTGGATTATGTAATGATAGAGAAAGAAGTGAATATGGCTCAAATAATCTTTGATGAGGTAATGAAATTCACCGTCAAACTAAAAAGTTTCCTTAACTTGAAATACCCAGGGATGATTACGAGCCTAGTGATGAAAGATGATGTGAATATTTGGGAGAAAGAGAAATCAATTATCAGGTTGAAGTCATCCTAGATTATGAGTGGATCAGGAGCATCGTAAGAGGAGTATCGTAGAGGGAATATCCTTAGTAAGAGAAGGTAAGTGAGCAACTTAAACAGATCAAAATCGCTCAAACCAACTTGCAAATGATGTGCCACTAATCAAGACTAATCAAGCCGCGACACCGCGAAGGATCCTTCTCATCTATCTTGGATGATGAGCACGCTAGGTAATAGCCTCGACAGTTGTTTCTCTCTTCTCTACCCCTTTCTTTATATGTATATTAGAGTCCCAGTCTAACTTTGAGTTGAGGGTGGAAACCTGTTATTTCCACCCCCACTTTTATGTGTTTATTACTTTCAATAAGTGTGAAGGTCAGGTAGAATCTATTAGATGTATCTTTTAAGCTATTTTTAATGAGTTAATTATAATAAATAGTAGATTTATAAACTGATCTTCTGTATGCTTAGAGGATTTTTACGAATAGCAAAACACAATGTATTACATAAGCATCATCAAGCAATTGTAATTTAACTCATAATCGAATTAAGACTAATAAAAGAAAAAGTAATTATAACTAAGACCAAATTCATGTTTAAAACTAAACATAAGATAGAGTTATTGTGATGATAGGAGGAAATGGTGAATGGTTGAGGCAGAGTGGCTGGGTTCATAGACAAACCTTTGTTCTTCCTCTTCCTTCTTTTCTGGCGCTTCTCCTCCTCTTTTCTTTCCTTTGGATAAAATGATTTCTAAAATGAAGCGTTGATGGAATATAATAGGATCCCGAATGGGGGCTAGAAAATGAGTTTATAAAGCTTCTAAATTCGTTGGGCTAACTTTAGGGTTAAGAAAATAGGTTTAGAGTGAGCCTAACCCGTTTTTACTTTGACTAGATTTCTGGTTCGAACCATGGTAGGTGCAAATGTCATAACTTCTTCGTCTTAACTCCAAATTGAGTGCCTCCACTTGACACGTGACCCTGACTTCAATCTCTTTCCAATTAAAAAGGAATCATGTTCAAATCTCTCACCAAAAAGTCGTAGCGACAGAAACAATCAGGTGTATTAATTCTCCAAAAAAACTCTAACTTTCCACAATGGCTCTAAGCTCAAATTCCTCCTTGAGTTGAGGTTCTATTCATTCTATGACTTCTCCTCTTCATATTGGACCCTTGTATCAAGCATGTACCTAAAGCTACACAGTGAACACATGATTATAACACAAAAATATCTATAAACATTAATAAGTCCAAAACTAGGGGCAAAAGTGCAATATAGTAAATATTAGAAAAATTCCTTCAGTTAGGCCCAATAAACTCCCAAAATGATGTCTTCTGAACGGATTTATTCATCACAAATAGAGATACATCAATACTCTCAAGTTAAGGTTTTGTCGTCTAGACAAAACAGAAAAGAAAAGAAAATGAGTTTAGAAGGGTCTAAGTCAAATAAGCTCAAGAAAGGAGAAAGCGTAGAACACATAATGAATGAAACTAAAGCACAAATATTACAAGTCTCATATAGCATAATTCACAAACTAAATCAAATATACCCTTATCAAATAAACACTCTACACGTGTTAATTTTGAGATCATATTAGAGTTGCAATGCACGAATATAGGTCATCTCTTAGTCCTCTATGGTGGCTATAGGGTGTTCCTCGGTCCTCACTTGTTTTAAAGGTCCATCTAACTAATCTTTATTAGTTTGAAATCTCCTAATTTGAATAGTCAAGAATCCCATGGTCTTTAAAGATGTAACGTAGGCTCCTGGTAGGTATGATAAATATATTTGGATAGTCTAGAATGGGATTTTGGCCCTCTTCTCACTAGCCATCAACCAATCTCCCTAGAACTTACTCTCAAATATGTTCTCACTCAACTAGAATATGTACTTATTAGCATTCCCAAAAATCCCAAATGAAACCTTTAATGATCACCTAATTAAATCCCACTTTGCTTGTCCAAAATATGTATATATTTTCTTTTGTAAATGGAAATGATCCTCTTTTTGATATGAGAGATCATGTCATTATTTTTCTTTCTTTTTCTTTCTTATAAACTTTTTTCATCTTTTCAAATCTTTCTCTTTTCTTTCTTACCCCAGCATAGGGTTACAATACATCTGAACAAGTGATCAAACAGTACTATTACAAAGTCAAATCTGGCCCAATGACGTTTTCCCATAAACCACCATCCCAAACTCAAGCTCTAGACGAGTATCAAAGCATCGCGATTAGACTGCGGGTCATATGGAAAAGTCCTAATAATCTAAAGGATAAGGCTTATAACATGACTAATAAAAAGGCTACAAAAGGCTAATAAGGGGCTGAGACGGATAATATATCAATTAAAATGGACAGCAGGCTAAAAGGCACAAAGAGCTAACAAGGAACTGCCTTAATCATGTCCTATCCTATACAAATTATTCACTTCCTCACTTTTAGCACGTTCATTAAATGGTTTATACACTAGCTTGAATCTCATACTCTACCCACCACATATTATCCCTAAGGTCAAACCTATTTCTACCACATTGCTCACTAATTTTTTCTTTACTTTTAACATGCATTTCACAAAAATCCTTTAAGCATACACAAGACAAGATTATAAATCTACTATTTACTATCATTAACTTATTAACAAATAGCTTAGAGGATACATTCACTAGATTCTACCTAACCTTCACACTTATTGAAAACAATAACGCATAAAAACGGGGGTGGAAATAACAGGTTTCCACCCTCAACTCAAAGTTGAATAGCTTTGACTCGAAATATAATCAATAAACTTAAAAACAAACTACTAATATACAAATATAGGAAAGTGTAGAGAAGAGAGAAACGTACTCTTAAGTCTATTGCTTCGCGTGACTTTCATCCAGGATAGGATGAGATGGATCATGTGCGGTGTCGCGTCTTATTTTCTCCAGTAGTGTCATTATGTGCATTTGATTAGAATTGATTATTGCCACATAATTGGAAATGAGTGTTTGAGCTATTTCGGTCTGTTTAAGTTGCTCACTTACTTTCTCCTGCCAAGGAGATTCCTTTGACGGTACTCCTTTCATGATATTCTTGATCCACTCATCATCTAAGATGGAACTCAAACTGATAATTAATTTCTCTTTCTCCCAATAGTCACATTCGCTTTCAACACTATGCTAGTAATCATCAATGGGTATTTCAAGTTAAAGAAACTTTTAGGTTTGGAGATGAATTTCATTACCTCATCGAAGATTACTTATTCCATATCCACTTTTTCCTCTCTCATAATACAATCCAACATAATGGCAAATTTCTGAAGTATATCTGTAACTCGCGCATTCCTAAGGTGAAGGTGCAAGAAAATGGTACCAAAATTTAGCATCAGGTTGAAGATGCTTGTAGGGCCAAGATGTCTCAACTTCTCATTCTCATTACGCAATACCAACTCTTCACTAAACACCTTTTCGTGTAGTTAATTCACATTGAATCTCTCGATGTTCTTCACAACTAATTGGTTCTTTCAAGGTCCCTCCAATTTCTTCATTTCGAAATGGCTTCTAATGACTTCAAATGTGAAGGGAATCAAATTTCTCCGGATGGGAACTCTACCAATACTATCTCGGCTAAAGAGGCCAAGATAGAACTCTCTCACTAGAGCAATATTAAAACTCGAACGCGCTCAATCATGAATATCCTCCAGCCTAATCTCTCCCCCATCTCCAGAAATCTCTTATACTTCCTTTTTTCCACATTTTCTTGAAATTTACGCTCATGTGTGGGTATCAAAGCAGGTAAAACATCAATCGCAGTGGATTCTAGGGCCCTATAATTACCTCTTTCGTTGTTGGGTGGAGGTACCTTGGCTTTGCGAAGTTGTAGAGCCTACTTCTTTGGAATCTAGATCACTCGCTCTTGAATAATTGGTTCCATAATGACCGGTTTCTCGCTAGCCACTTGACTTGAACCACCCTTTTGCCTTTTTTGATTTACTCACATAAACCTCTGGATGCTTCCTCTTATTCTTACCCCGAACCCATGCTTGAATTCTTCTTCATTTCTCTCCCACTAGCAAGTATCTCAGTTCTCAATGTCATATTCCTTGACTCTCAGCTCAAAATTTTACCCAAATTGAAATTATTCCTTGAACGAATGATTGAGGTAAGATTTAGATATGAAATGATGCAAGGAATGTGTTTTGCTATGTGGGTATGTAGAATTATTGGTGGGGCAAGAAGGAATTTAAAAAATAAGGAAAAGGAATTTTGAATTTTTTTGGTTTGATTCTTGATTTCTTGTGATGTTGGACTGATTTTGGATGGTTATTGGTGTTGAATGATGTAATGATATTTTTGGCTGTGAAATATGGGTTATTTGAGTGTATTTTTTATGTTTGGTGAAACTTGGGTCGAATTCTAATGGTGTTTGAAAGCTCTGGGAAGAAGAAGGCTGGGAGTCTAGGTCATAGAAGCTTAAGGTTTAATTTTCAATATTTTTTCATCGTCCTCGTGCGGTGCACCGGAGCACCCCTGCGGTATACCGCAGGTAGCTTCTGTTTGGGAACTCTCTGACCTTCGAGTCGTGAGATATGGTGACCACAGATTTTATCGCGATACGTACTGTGTCGCGATATCTCCTCACGCCTCTTCATATCGTTAGCAGGCACTTTGTTTGGCAACTAGTTTTCCTTAGACATTTCCCAAAGGGGAATTGGTTGATTACCTTATAACCTATCTTATTTATCTTTTCAATATAATCGTTTGACAAAAAAACTTCAAAATCTCCATCAAATTGACCAAAAATAGGTATTTCCGAAAATTAATTTTTTTTCCTAATTCATTTTAATTAAAATGTGTTTAAATATGCTTTCATAATGTGAATAAAATGTGTACTGTTGTGGTATTTTTAGGGGTTATGATATTTATTTTTGATATATTTTATCTTTTAAAAATAAGAGTTTTTTATTATTTATTTGGTTATAATTATATGTTTTTCTCAATTTATACGATGAATTCGGTTATTTAGAAGAGTTGTATTAAATCAAATAATTTAGCTACGAAGGAATATTTGTCAAGTATGATGAAATTTATTAATTTTGCGGAAAAATACGTGGATAGTACGGGTTACATATTTTGTTCGTGTAATCGTTGTTTCAATAATAAAAAAATTCATATAAAAGATTTCAGAGCAAATCTTTTTAGATATGGTTTTTTATCAACATATGAGGTTTGAACGCACAAGGTGAAAAATAATAAATTTCCATGAATAGCCCAATCGTAGATGATGCAATATTGAATGTGTATGATGATATGACACCTGCTTTTGATGTTCAGGGTCACTGCGGTGACACCGCGACATGTGACAAGAAACTTACTAGGAAGAGGCGAGGTTGTTTCAACGTGTTGTTCATGGAAATGGTGGCATAGTTGTACCCCGATTCTACTATGACGGGTTCCTTGAATTTCTTAGCCAAGTTAATTCACATTAAAGTGAAGAACAATTAGGCATACAACCTCCTTCACCAAACTTCTTCAATTGTCGTGTCGTGTTCAACCAAATGGTAATATTTTGCCTTCTTCGTATGAGGAGTGCAACAAAAATCTGAAAAGTTTGGGTATGAGATACATCACGATCGATGTGTGTTTAAATAATTTTGTTTTGTATCATAAAAAGAATGAGAAACTCAAAAAGTATCTAGTTACAGTGAATCTAGGTAGGATCCGAAGAAGGGAAAGAAAGTGCCATATAAGATACTGCTTTATTTACCCATTGCACCAAGATCGTAGAGAATAAACACTTCGAGGCACACTGCCAAACACATTATTTGGCACCATACTGGAAAGAGTATAAACGAAGATGTGTTACGTCATTATGTTGATGGTACTAGTTGGAAAACGTTTGACGAGCGAATCACGAATTTGCTAGTGAACCACGGAATGTACGACTTGGGAATTGTTTGGTTTTGTCCTTTCTCCATGCAAAACAACTTTTTTATGAAGTTCCTCCAATCTAATACGCACAAACCTTTCATATAACTAACATATCTTTTTATCTTTCACAAAACTTAAATTCACTGCAAGATTGGCATACTATAAAGTCTTAAAGTACATAATTTGCATAATATAGGGTCATATAGTGCAATTTTACATAATATAGGGATATACAATGCTGTTAATTAAAAAGTTACCTAATTTAGTAATCCATAATACAAATTTTGCATAATATAAGGTACATACTTCAATTTCTGCATAATATAGAGATATATTACAATTTCGCATAATTTAAAGGCATATACTGTAATTATTACATAATATAGGGACCTATTGTGCATTTTTTGAATTATACAAGAAAATATAGTGAAATTTTTCATAATTTTGGGATATATAGTGCAATTAGTTAAAAAGTTACCTATTTTGTGATCGCTAGTGCAAATTTGCATAATATAAAGACTAAAGAGTAATTTTACATAATATAGAGACACATAGTACAATTAACTAAAAAGTTATTAAAGTGTTTTCTAGTAATTAATTTAAATATTTGTGATTTCATAAGAATGATGTCCTAACTTTTCAAAAAGCTAAAAACGTAAAATTATAACTCGACATCTCTTATTAAAGTAAGTAATTGATTTTCATATATTAAAATTTTGGGATGTTATTTATTTTATTATATTTTGATATATATCTAATTCAATGTTCGTGTTCGATAAGTTGTTCCATGTAAATGAAGATTTAAACTATTATGTTATGGATTAAAAAAATTCTAAAAAAACATTCTAATTTATTTTCTTTCTAAAATTATAATAAAAGCATTTCTAATTGGGAATATCAAAAAATGGTTAAAAACTTATTGTGGATTTAATTTGTTTTCTATTCAATTTTAGGCAGGTTATTTAATTATTTGTTATCACTCTCGAGATATCCTAAATTTTTATCTATAAATATAACATCTTTTTATAGTTAAATTCAGTCGTCTTGGTATTAACAAATATTAAAATAACATATCGAATTTTTTTATTTGTATTCTTCCAGAAATCATATGGCCATCAAATTGTGTCTTCTATCGGTCATTGTTATTGTTGCGAGCCTAGTCCCGGTATCATTTTCTACACCAGGAACGGCAACTTTCTACGACCACTATGTTCGTAAGTATTCTCTTATTTGCGAAACTCCAAATTTTTTGTAATTTTACGAGTAATATGTCTTACCCTACAAATAAGCATGTGCAGTACTTGGGTGGATTATCCTAAGTTAGGACTGTTTAGGTGAATGTTTAGTTCGTCAACCATCTAGCAGTCTAAAACTTTGATTTTAAATTACATTTTTCAAATATATTTTTGGTCCAATTAATGCTTCCTTATTTGTCGTTTTGAGAGTTAGAAAACTACGTACTGATGTTTGTTAGTATGTGAATTAAGCTAAAATGTTATATCTTTTGATTTATCTAAAATGAATGATTACTTTTTATTTTAGTTAAGCACTTAAAGATGTTCGATCACTACTTAACACCTAACGTATTTTGAAACACCAATATCATTAAAAACTAAGTGTTGTGATTTTATAGCTTCAGCGTGTTATGGTAACACCCCAAAGGGAGTGATGATTGCTGCAGCAAGTGACCCTTTATGGGCAAATGGAGCAATATGTGGGAAAGTATTTCACGTAACATGCAAAGGGGACAACAATGGTGTTCCTCACCCATGCACAGGTAAAACTGTAACTGTCACAATTGTGGATCATTGTCCTGGTTGTGGAGGAACCCTAGATCTATCTAAAGAAGCCTTTGCAACTATTGCAAACCCTGTTGCTGGGATTATCAATATCGATTACTTCTAGTAAGTTTAAAATATTTCTTATTCCATATGGTTAAACAATATGTCCACATGACAAACTAAATTTATTTCACACATTAGGATAAGACGTATCGAATAGAGTTGATCAATCAAATTAACTTAAATCCTTTCTAATCATTTTTTTCCTTCTAGGGTTTGAGAAGTTGAAGACTCTCGAAGAAATAACTCGACATGGATTTAGCATAATAATGTAACTCGATGTAGTATTGATTGTTGAACAATAGACATGTCATGTAATTTTATTGTGTTTGAATTAAGCCGATTTGTCAAACTTATCAAACACGTGTCTCTTTTATTCTTAGCTACAACAAAACCATTACTTCCTACTTCCACTACTACACGCGACATATTTCGCGACGACACACGTGTCGTCTCTAATGATTGTTTATTTGCAACGAAATTACGTCCACAACGAACAAAGGCGTTTCTAGTTCCTAACCTTTATTTGTGACTAAAACAATTGTCGCAAATAGCAATATTTGGCGACGAAACACTTAATAGGAATAACATTAAAAAACTAAAATATCGTCGCTATTGATTAGTTTATCTGCGACAACATATTTGTCGTCGCAAGAGCCGATAAGGGACGCATATTTAGATTTCTAGTGGGCAGAAACCCACTAATGCTCCGTTAACAAAACTCTCCTTCACCAATTATCAAACCCTAGGCTCTATAATTTCTCCAAGGACCTCTCTAATCCGTAACCTGTGAACCGCCAAGTCATCAATCGAGCTTCCCAACACCATCTTAGAATGTAAAACGGTTTCTCTCTCAGTATTTATCTGCCTTTTCAACCCTCTACCTACAACTTTAAAAAACCAACACCTACCATACCTTCATGAACATTCATTCATCATCAACGAACACACTTCTTTTTTTAACCAACCTCTCCTCCTTTTCAACTAATCAACTTTCCGGTAACACCTTAAATTCGTCCTTGTTTTTTTATAACATTTATTCCTTATTATCACTTATTGGTGGGTCCTTGTGTGTTATAAAATAAGCGATAAAAGTAAGGACTCACAGACCGCAAGTGTACGGGTCGTTCAAGTAATAAACCGATAATCGGAACTTTCATGATATTCTTGATCCACTCATCATCTAAGATGGAACTCAAACTGATAATTAATTTCTCTTTCTCCCAGTAGTCACATTCGCTTTCAACACTATGCTAGTAATCATCAATGGGTATTTCAAGTTAAAGAAACTTTTAGGTTTGGAGATGAATTTCATTACCTCATCGAAGATTACGTATTCCATATCCACTTTTTCCTCTCTCATAATACAATCCAACATAATGGCAAATTTCTGAAGTATATCTGTAACTCGCGCATTCCTAAGGTGAAGGTGCAAGAAAATGGTACCAAAATTTAGCATCAGGTTGAAGATGCTTGTAGGGCCAAGAGGTCTCAACTTCTCATTCTCATTACGCAATACCAACTCTTCACTAAACACCTTTTCGTGTAGTTAATTCACATTGAATCTCTCGATGTTCTTCACAACTAATTGGTACTTTCAAGGTCCCGCCAATTTCTTCATTTCCAAATGGCTTCTAATGACTTCAAATGTGATGGGAATCAAATTTCTCCGGATGGGAACTCTACCAATACTATCTCGGCTAAAGAGGCCAAGATAGAACTCTCTCACTAGAGCAATATTAAAACTCGAACGCGCTCAATCATGAATATCCTCCAACCTAATCTCTCCCCCATCTCCAGAAATCTCTTATACTTCCCTTTTTCCACATTCTCTTGAAATTTACGCTCATGTGTGGGTATCAAAGCAGGTACAACATCAATCGCAGTGGATTCTAGGGCCCTATAATTACCTCTTTCGTTGTTGGGTGGAGGTACCTTGGCTTTGCGAAGTTGTAGAGCCTACTTCTTTGGAATCTAGATCACTCGCTCTTGAATAATTGGTTCCATAATGACCGGTTTCTCGCTAGCCACTTGACTTGAACCACCCTTTTGCCTTTTTTGATTTACTCACATAAACCTCTGGTTGCTTCCTCTTATTCTTACCCCTAACCCATGCTTGAATTCTTCTTCATTTCTCTCCCACTAGCAAGTA
This sequence comes from Nemophila menziesii, assembly GCA_029959085.1. Taxonomy (NCBI): domain Eukaryota; kingdom Viridiplantae; phylum Streptophyta; class Magnoliopsida; order Boraginales; family Hydrophyllaceae; genus Nemophila; species Nemophila menziesii. The sequence continues at coordinate 40,358,972 of JARWIR010000004.1, read as the reverse complement.
TCTCAGTTCTCAATGTCATATTCCTTGACTCTCAGCTCAAAATTTTACCCAATTTGAAATTATTCCTTGAACGAATGATTGAGGTAAGATTTAGATATGAAATGATGCAAGGAATGTGTTTTGCTATGTGGGTATGTAGAATTATTGGTGGGGCAAGAAGGAATTTAAAAAATAAGGAAAAGGAATTTTGAATTTTTTTGGTTTGATTCTTGATTTCTTGTGATGTTGGACTGATTTTGGATGGTTATTGGTGTTGAATGATGTAATGATATTTTTGGTTGTGAAATATGGGTTATTTGAGTGTATTTTTTATGTTTGGTAAAACTTGGGTCGAATTCTAATGGTATTTGAAAGCTCTGGGTAGAAGAAGGTTGGGAGTCTAGGTCATAGAAGCTTAAGGTTTAATTTTCAATATTTTTTCATCGTCCTCGTGCGGTGCACCGGGGCACCCCTGCGGTATATCGCATGTAGCTTCTGTTTGGGAACTCTCTGACCTTCGAGTCGTGAGATATGGTGACCACAGATTTTATCGCGATACGTACTGTGTCGCGATATCTCCTCACGCCTCTTCATATCGTTAGCAGGCACTTTGTTTGGCAACTAGTTTTCCTTAGACATTTCCCAAAGGGGAATTGGTTGATTACCTTATAACCTATCTTATTTATCTTTTCAATATAATCGTTTGACAAAAAAACTTCAAAATCTCCATCAAATTGACCAAAAATAGGTATTTCCGAAAATTAATTTTTTTTCCTAATTCATTTTAATTAAAATGTGTTTAAATATGCTTTCATAATGTGAATAAAATGTGTTCTGTTGTGGTATTTTTAGGGGTTATGATATCTATTTTTGATATATTTTATCTTTTAAAAATAAGAGTTTTTTAATATTTATTTGGTTATAATTATATGTTTTTCTCAATTTATACGATGAATTCGGTTATTTAGAAGAGTTGTATTAAATCAAATAATTTAGCTACGAAGGAATATTTGTCAAGTATGATGGAATTTATTAATTTTGCGGAAAAATACGTGGATAGTACGGATTACATATTTTGTTCGTGTAATCGTTGTTTCAATAATAATAAAATTCATATAAAAGATGTCAGAGCAAATCTTTTTAGATATGGTTTTTTATCAACATATGAGGTTTGAACGCACAAGGTGAAAAATAATAAATTTCCATGAATAGCCCAATCGTAGATGATGCAATATTGAATGTGTATGATGATATGACACCTGCTTTTGATGTTCAGGGTCACTGCGGTGACACCGCGACATATGACAAGAAACTTACTAGGAAGAGGCGAGGTTGTTTCAACGTGTTGTTCATGGAAATGGTGGCATAGTTGTACCCCGATTCTACTATGACGGGTTCCTTGAATTTCTTAGCCAAGTTAATTCACATTAAAGGGAAGAACAATTAGGCATTCAACCTCCTTCACCAAACTTCTTCAATTGTCGTGTCGTGTTCAACCAAATGGTAATATTTTGCCTTCTTCGTATGAGGAGTGCAACAAAAATCTGAAAAGTTTGGGTATGAGATACATCACGATCGATGTGTGTTTGAATAATTTTGTTTTGTATTATAAAAAGAATGAGAAACTCAAGAAGTATCTAGTTACAGTGAATCTAGGTAGGATCCGAAGAAGGGAAAGAAAGTGCCACATAAGATACTGCTTTATTTACCCATTGCACCAAGATCGTAGAGAATAAACACTTCGAGGCACACTGCCAAACACATTATTTGGCACCATACTGGAAAGAGTATAAACGAAGATGTGTTACGTCATTATGTTGATGGTACTAGTTGGAAAATGTTTGACGAGCGAATCACGAGTTTGCTAGTGAACCACGGAATGTACGCCTTGGGAATTGTTTGGTTTTGTCCTTTCTCCATGCAAAACAACTTTTTTATGAAGTTCCTCCAAACTAATACGCACAAACCTTTCATATAACTAACATATCTTTTTATCTTTCACAAAACGTAAATTCACTGCAAGATTGGCATACTATAAAGTCTTAAAGTACATAATTTGCATAATATAGGGTCATATAGTGCAATTTTACATAATATAGGGATATACAATGCTGTTAATTAAAAAGTTACCTAATTTAGTAATCCATAATACAAATTTTGCATAATATAAGGTACATACTTCAATTTCTGCATAATATAGAGATATATTACAATTTCGCATAATTTAAAGGCATATACTGTAATTATTACATAATATAGGGACCTATTGTGCATTTTTTGAATTATACAAGAAAATATAGTGAAATTTTTCATAATTTTGGGATATATAGTGCAATTAGTTAAAAAGTTACCTATTTTGTGATCGCTAGTGCAAATTTGCATAATATAAAGACTAAAGAGTAATTTTACATAATATAGAGACACATAGTACAATTAACTAAAAAGTTATTAAAGTGTTTTCTAGTAATTAATTTAAATATTTGTGATTTCATAAGAATGATGTCCTAACTTTTCAAAAAGCTAAAAACGTAAAATTATAACTCGACATCTCTTATTAAAGTAAGTAATTGATTTTCATATATTAAAGTTTTGGGATGTTATTTATTTTATTATATTTTGATATATATCTAATTCAATGTCCGTGTTCGATAAGTTGTTCAATGTAAATGAAGATTTAAACTATTATGTTGTGGATTAAAAAAATTCTAAAAAAACATTCTAATTTATTTTCTTTCTAAAATTATAATAAAAGCATTTCTAATTGGGAATATCAAAAAATGGTTAAAAACTTATTGTGGATTTAATTTTTTTTCTATTCAATTTTAGGCAGGTTATTTAATTATTTGTTATCACTCTCGAGATGTCCTAAATTTTTATCTATAAATATAACATCTTTTTATAGTTAAATTCAGTCGTCTTGGTATTAACAAATATTAAAATAACATATCGAATTTTTTTATTTGTATTCTTCCAGAAATCATATGGCCATCAAATTGTGTCTTCTATCGGTCATTGTTATTGTTGCGAGCCTAGTCCCGGTATCATTTTCTACACCAGGAACGGCAACTTTCTACGACCACTATGTTCGTAAGTATTCTCTTATTTGCGAAACTCCAAATTTTTTGTAATTTTACGAGTAATATGTCTTACCCTACAAATAAGCATGTGCAGTACTTGGGTGGATTATCCTAAGTTAGGACTGTTTAGGTGAATGTTTAGTTCGTCGACCATCTAGCAGTCTAATCCTTTGATTTTAAATTACATTTTTCAAATATATTTTTGGTCCAATTAATGCTTCCTTATTTGTCTTTTTGAGAGTTAGAAAACTACGTACTGATGTTTGTTAGTATGTGAATTAAGCTAAAATGTTATATCTTTTGATTTATCTAAAATGAATGATTACTTTTTATTTTAGTTAAGCACTTAAAGATGTTCGATCACTACTTAACACCTAACGTATTTTGAAACACCAATATCATTAAAAACTAAGTGTTGTGATTTTATAGCTTCAGCGTGTTATGGTAACACCCCAAAGGGAGTGATGATTGCTGCAGCAAGTGACCCTTTATGGGCAAATGGAGCAATATGTGGGAAAGTATTTCACGTAACATGCAAAGGGGACAACAATGGTGTTCCTCACCCATGCACAGGTAAAACTGTAACTGTCACAATTGTGGATCATTGTCCTGGTTGTGGAGGAACCCTAGATCTATCTAAAGAAGCCTTTGCAACTATTGCTAACCCTGTTGCTGGGATTATCAATATCGATTACTTCTAGTAAGTTTAAAATATTTCTTATTCCATATGGTTAAACAATATGTCCACATGACAAACTAAATTTATTTCACACATTAGGATAAGACGTATCGAATAGATTTGATCAATCAAATTAACTTAAATCCTTTCTAATCATTTTTTTCCTTCTAGGGTTTGAGAAGTTGAAGACTCTCGAAGAAATAACTCGACATGGATTTAGCATAATAATGTAACTCGATGTAGTATTGATTGTTGAACAATAGACATGTCATGTAATTTTATTGTGTTTGAATTAAGCCGATTTGTCAAACTTATCAAACACGTGTCTCTTTTATTCTTAGCTACAACAAAACCATTACTTCCTACTTCCACTACTACACGCGATATATTTCGCGACGACACACGTGTCGTCTCTAATGATTGTTTATTTGCAACGAAATTACGTCCACAACGAACAAAGGCGTTTCTAGTTCCTAACCTTTATTTGTGACTAAAACAATTGTCGCAAATAGCAATATTTGGCGACGAAACACTTAATAGGAATAACATTAAAAAAACTAAAATATCGTCGCTATTGATTAGTTTATCTGCGACAACATATTTGTCGTCGCAAGAGCCAATAAGGGACGCATATCTAGATTTCTAGTGGGCAGAAACCCACTAATGCTCCGTTAACAAAACTCCCCTTCACCAATTATCAAACCCTAGGCTCTATAATTTCTCCAAGGACCTCTCTAATCCGTAACATGTGAACCGCCAAGTCATCAATCGAGCTTCCCAACACCATCTTAGAATGTAAAACGGTTTCTCTCTCAGTATTTATCTGCCTTTTCAACCCTCTACCTACAACTTTAAAACACCAACACCTACCATTCCTTCATGAACATTCATTCATCATCAACGAACACACTTCTTTTTTTAACCAACCTCTCCTCCTTTTCAACTAATCAACTTTCCGGTAACACCTTAAATTCGTCCTTGTTTTTTTATAACATTTATTCCTCATTATCACTTATTGGTGGGTCCTTGTGTGTTATAAAATAAGCGATAAAAGTAAGGACTCACAGACCGCAAGTGTACGGGTCGTTCAAGTAATAAACCGATAATCGGAATTTCGTGCAGAACACCCAAATCATCTTCTTGATAAGATGAATAATCAATGCACGTTGGCCTTTCAGAATCTCGAAGGAGATATAACTTCCATATCTTAGCAACCCAATTTCCAAAGCAGAATAAATACTAAAATACCCCCCACAAACTTGGAGAAGAAAACAATAAAGCCCACCATATAAACAGCAGAATATTAGAAGGCACGAAGAATTAATAATCCAATATCAATTTTGTAGTTGATTAATATATATATAAGAGCATAACATAAAAAACTCTGATATTTGTAGGAGCCAAGAGACCATATATTAAATGTATATTTATAATCCCCTCCACATTATAAGTAATGATTTGCCACTTTAGACCATCTCCAGCAGATGCGGCAAATGAAAAAAAAATTGAAAAAATACCGTATGAGAGCAAATTGCTTACTCCAGCAGACACTTTAAATCATGATACCTACAAAATAGACACGGTATATCTTCTCATATATGCGCTATTCTTATTGCATCTCTCCTCATACGGTATAAGCTTTTCTTTTATTTTTTTATCTTTTCATGAATTATGAATAAAATTAATACATTTTTTCTTTTCTTTTAAAAAAAAGATATAATACACTTAAATCAATTAATTATAATTTAAAAATTCTAAAAAATTATAAAAGTGATTGAATTAAGTTAAAATTGAGTTAAGTTTTTTTTTTCTTTTTTTGTATTATTTTAGAGTTATAAATAATAATATTATATATTATCTTTATATCGAATATATTTTTTTTATTTAAATTATCAAATTTAAAAAAAAAGTATAAAGGCAAATATATAATAAATGTAATTCATATATTTATATATAATTTAATATTTTATTCAAACAAAACTAAAAATAAATATTATAATATTAATACAATTATTATTCTTTATGTTATTGAAAAATAAAAAAATAAAAATTCATTTAAATAATAATAAATTAAATATTACAAGACTTATATATTATTATTATATTATTTTTATTTTATAAAAAATAAATAAAAAATAAAATTATAAAGAAATAGTAGATATGAAATAAAATTATAGAGTAACTGAAATAGTAAAACTGGAAATTGATGCGGTAAATTTATAAAGTAGATGTATTTTGATACTGTATAATGAAATATAGAATATAAAAATAGCGTATCTGCTGGAGGAGATGTCTAAATAGAAATAGAAATAAAGGTTCCATAAGGTTTTTAGAAAATTCATCTATCCAATACCATATCTGATAAAAGAAAAAGGAGCAAATAAGATAATAGGAGGCGTGAAAGTCTCCCTTAATTCGCCGACTTTTGAAGAAAGAGCAACAATAGTTTCGAGATTATAAAGCCAATAAACAAAATCCTTATCAACAAGTGTCTAAAAGACAGCATAAATGTTAATCATGAGCATATCACAACAAAAATTATCAGCAAAAGTACACAAAATCTTTTGCATGTTAAAGCAGCCAAAACAAGAACTTATGAAGGTAATTAAAGGTCCTTTATCCCTAATCATCAAACATCCATAGATTAAAACTTTCTGCATGTGATTTCATTCAACAGGAATCACCATTCCAAAGTAAGGAAGGAAGCTGTTGCAAATACGTTGAGTATTTGATTGAGTTTTGATTAGGTTTAAAACAAGAATTAAAGATAAACAGAAAGTAAGAACACAGGATATATCGTGGTTCGACAAAATAGTCTACATCCACGTTGGGCTCGGATTAGAGAGCGCCATTCCACTATCACCACAGTTTATCACCGATTACAATCTTCACAATTACAGAAAAGCCTTGAATCAACCAACCCTAATGAATAGAACAAGCAAATCTAACCAATACTCAACTACGCTGAATATCTAGCTTTGAATCAGCACGATTCAAAGGAGAAACACTAGATTACGCTAACTATTACAAGTGATTACAGATTGATCAAGAAGATAGAGCAAACCCTAGTTTGTCTCGTAAAAGAGGCGAGAGAATATCTGACTAAAGTGAACGAAAGAATGAATAGGGTTAGGGAGAGAAGAGGGTATATATATGAGACATCCTCGAGACTTAATCTCAGCCGTCCATATGAAATAAGATCAACACTCCATAATAGCTCCGCATTTCTTTTAAGTAAAATGACACCGTATAGCCAAGTCATGAGCCAAAGTGTAAAAGTCTCTTGTCCACATAAGCATTGACTTGGTCAATGTTCCACATAGGCTTGATACACTTCACATAATCCCACAGAAGCTACGAAAGCAAAAGAGGCAAAACCATGGCCCCTGATCAAAATCATATAAGAATAAGAACTCCGTAGTAAACCACCAGATGTAAGCATCATACTTAGTCACATAAGTAAGCGGGAGATTACAATTATTGGTACAAAAGGTTAAAGGTTTGATTAACAGGGTGAAAACAAAAATAAAAATTAAATTGAAAAAAGAGAAAGGTTAAAGCATTTTAAGGACTCGTCCAAAAAATTAAAAAAAAAACATTTGAAGGAGAGAAAAGGTTTTTATAACTATCGTTGACTTAACTTTTTTTTCATACATAGGAGGCTTAATGATGTCTCCTATTTTGTTTTATTTATATGCCTTTAGGAGACATCAAATTTGGTGATTATTTGACTAATTCGATAGACTTTTAACGATAATTTGTTATATTTCATTTTCTCTACTTAGATTTTAGTATTAATATACTTTTGCGCGTAATATGGTTTGTTTAGTGAAAAGTTTGTAGGTTTCTGATACTAGCAAGGAGAGGAATCAAGAATAGAAGTCTTAGATCGTGTAAAGAAGTCAAAAGCTAGAAGAAATATCCTGAGGAGTTGACAAATTTGCGCCTTATCGAGTTACGAAGAATTAGCAAGTTGAATGAGTTAATTCAGAGTTAAATTGAGAAAGTTACATCCGTTTTAGTGGAGGGTGTACAACCGTTACGGGATTTGGACTTGAAAATTGGACTTGGGTCATTCAATATATATTTAATTCATTTAAAATAGCCCAAGTCCGAATTTAATAGTATAAATAGGCTTTTTGACTTTATTTTTACACACAATTCATTTTTACAAAAGTCAGAGCGTCAGAGAAAAGAGCAGAAGTAAGGAAGAAGGAAGAAGCCAAGAGTTGGAGACCTCAACATCTCCAAATCAACAGCCAAATCCAACATCCTAATTAGGTTCTTTCATTTTATTTTCTTTCTGTAAAACATGAACACAATTAATTTTATTTCTTTCGTTTTAATTTCAATTATAAGCTAAGTTTTCTTTATACTTATAAATCGCAACATGGGTAGAACCCATTCTTGAATAATTAGTGTTTTTCCGATTTGGGATTGAATGATTTAATTTGAGCTTTTATTTTACGTTGGCTTTTACTTTATGCTTATTTATTATCCTTAGAGTCATGAACTAGGGATAAGTTTTAGTACCTAGGCTATTCCATATAGTGGCGTATGGATCACCTTGACAGAGGGTTTGGGTATAGAACTAAGTATTTGTTGTTAGTATCCGTCAATATCCTTGATAGGCTTGACTAGCCAATAGCCAAAGTGGTAAGTTTTAATCATCCAAAAGTGGTTTTAATCACCCTGACGGGGTTTAGAAGACCGTAGGAGAGCTTTTAGGTCCACCCTGACGGGAGCTAAGAGATTTTAGAATCCCGACTAGCATTATAATATTGACTCAACCCTTGAAAGAAAACATTAATTAGGAAAGTTTGCGGTGAAACCCTAGCATGACTCAAGTACTACTTTTCTCTCGCGTCTACCTCATTTACTTGCATTATTGCCATTCTAGTTAAATTAATTTGGTCTTTAAATTACTTTTGCACTTTAGTTGTTAATCAAAAACCCCAACAAACATCATATCTTTTACTTTTTTTGTATTTGCAATTATTCTACTATTTGATCACATTAGAGTCAACCTATTTTGTCCCTGAGAACGAACTTGTTTATCATATATTACTTGGGACAACTGTACACTTGCAGTTCGTGGTTCCTCTATTCTTAGCATTTATTTTATAACACACAAGGACCCACCACTTAATAAGCCGATAGTTACATCATAACTAAAACGAGATTACATTAAGGTTGTCTTGAGACATCCAAAACTACTCTAGGAGTTGTGCACCCGCTTCTATCACTCGTAATTTGATTCCATAAATAATCTGGAGGATCATCAAACTCAATAGGGAAGGCCCTGCTATTTGCACCCACCTTAGCTAGCTTATCCGCGCAAAGGTTCGCTTCACGATATATATGGGATAGTTCAAACTTCGGATGAGCTTTTAGTAAGTCCTGGCACTCGCGCCCCATATGCGAAACTCGGTTTCTTGAGCTCCCATCGCCCTTCACTAGCGCACGGAGCTCCTCCGAATCGGTTTCGATATAGAGTTCATCGTAGCCTTTCCTTATCGCCCATCTAAGTCTAAAATGAAGAGCAACTAGTTCGGAGGTGAGAGGTGAGTCTACAATCCTATCTATATATATATACTTTTTTCATAAAAGAAAAAAAGTGGTCGAAGTTGTAACCTCTGTTGTACTTAAAGACTAATTAGTGACTTGTATCAGTTGATCACTCAAATTTCAAAAAAAAAAAGGGTGATTAATCCAAAAGGTCCACATTCTAACAAACTTTCTTCATAAGGTCTAGCCCACTTCACTAACAATTCGAGCACATAATACCCTTCACTAGGTTGTGCGTCACAATTCACTGGGATATCCAATACAATTCCGATATAATTCAGTGGGTTGTCCGACACAATTTGCTGGGCTTGACCGACGCAATTCCGACACAATTCAATGGGTTATCTGACACAGTTCATTGGGCTGACACAATTTCAACGACACAATTCCAATACAATTTATCGGGCAGACCGACACAATCCACTAAATTGTCCAACACAATTCGATAGGCTATCAAATATACAGTATATGACTGAATCCCAACCGCGTCTTTCAAAAAAAAAACCGCATCAATTCAATATACCGCAAACAATTCAAAAAAATTGTTGAACATTGCATCACTTCATACGATAAAAAAAACTTCCAATGGTATAAATTAGATTTGTATAAAAATATAATAAACATCACAACTATAAGGCATTACTTCTCATACGATCAAAGGCTTCCAATGACCACAAAATGGTGTAGAATTTGTATAAAAATATATTAAACATCACAACTGTAATTATTAAGTATATCTATTAAACATCATTTTTTTTTCATTGGCAAAACCATTCAAAAGATACAGTAAAAGTCATCCTTTCTCAAACGGTAAAGGACTTTCATTAGTCATAAAATGAGAACTGTAGAATTTGTTTAAAAATATAATAAACATTGCTACTGTAATTATACTTAAACCAATTGTAAAAGAAATACATTAAGTTGAAAATAATTCAATTTTTTGATTTTCGATAATCAAGATTATTCTTTTACTTTTATTTGGATCTTCAATTGTTGACGACATAGTCAAGTCGGTTTGAAGATGATAAAAAATGAACCACAAGTGGCGGGGATTTCTTGTGCAGGAGGGAAGAGATTTTTTTTTCTTTCTCTTAACGCACACGAGTGTAAAGAGATGATTACTAAGATTTATGTTTCATGTTTTTCAATGTTTTTGGTTGTATGATTTTTTTTTAATTTTAAATTTTATTATTTTATTTTATAAAATTATATTGGGTATAATATATGACTACACCAATTATTTGGACCTTATTTATCCAAATTTTTGAAATAGACTTCTTAAAACATGATTTGTTAAGTTATGGGCTTAATAGCAATTATCTCAAAAAAAAGTTCACTCAATACTTTTGTCCCTTTTCTTTGTTTTTTTTGAAATAGGTTTTGGAGGTTTTTTTTTTTTTAATCTATTTAAAATAAATAATTGCATGAAATGCATTTGGAAAAATAATTGCAAAAGTAACATATAGACGTTTCTCCGATGAGCGCCTTTGCCTTGATCCATAATTAGAAAGGCCCATTAACCTAGCCCTTTAGTTATAATCTTGAGGCGCTCCTCAAAAGAGAGTCTTCACTTTTTAAAAAAAAATCGTCAACGATCTGATTCCAAAATACCTATAATTTTTTCAATTCAACTCCATAATTTACACCCACTCTCAAGTCAAGTGCGTCAAGGTGAACAAAATTTGGTAAAATTATATATACCCTTTTCTTCTTTCAATCATTTTAAAAAGTAGTAACAAGTTGTTTAAAATGTTTGATCTTTGAAGCATTGGTTCATTACTCAAATTTCTTGTCAGGTTCTATATCGACAAGCAAAGATGAAGATATCACACAAAACAATGAGCAGGAATTCCAATTTCATTAGACTTTGTAGTTGAAGTAGTTAATCCTAAGGTTTATGAGGACTATGTTGCAAATAATTCAAGCACCCCGTTCTCTGGAATCTGATCTCAGAAATTAAGAGTCGGATTTACGGGAAAAGATGGATCTGAAAAGCTAGGCCCCTGTTCGGTCTGCGAAAACATTTTTTGTTTCGTTTTCAAAATATATTTTTCGAAAAATAATTTTTGTTTTCTTTTCAAAATTTTCAGAAAATATGGAAAACGTCGATTTCACGCTCTCCAATATAACAGTGTTTTCATTTAATTTTCCAGAAAACTGTTCTCATTTTCTCTAGACAAGCACGTTTTTATTCGTATTTCGAAAAATATTGAAAATGAAAACAAAAAATACCCATTATTTTCACGAACCAAACGGGGCCTAGATATCCGAATTTATGTAGGTCATTTGAACTCTTTCTAGTTATTCAATGTTCTTCTTATATCTCATCAATAATCAATGCAAAGATGCTATAGAGAGATACTATGAAGTGTAAATTGTTTGTTTGGAGATGAATATATATGTTATAATCATTATATAACTGTAATTTTTAGGCTGGCTTTTTGGAAGGAATCACAAATATAGTTCCAAGTAATTTTACTGTTTCTGAGTTTTACAGTATATTTTAAAAACGAATTATTGAGAATTATCTATTTACAGCTTTGGTAGGTGTAAATTATGGAGTTGAATTGAAAAAAGGGTCAATTACCTAAAGGGTCTTAAAAAATATTATAGTGTCACTTAGGAGCTAGTCAATTCCTCTCTCCTTCTTAAACGTCAATAAAATGCCCAATGTCATAACAACCCTTCTAGTGCATATAAGACAAAAAAATAGATTATTTCTCTCTCCTCCACTACCATTACTCTCTCTCCTCCACTACCATTACTCTCTCTCCTCCACTACCATTACTCTCTCTCCTCCATTACCATTACTCTCTCTCCTCCTTTATCATTTTTTCTCTCTCCTCTTTCATTAATTATCAAATATTTTCCAGCTCCGACCACAACCACCGATCACCGCCGGCCACCGCCGGAAAAAGTTCTGAGCGTGGAAAAAAGTTCTGAGTCTGGAAAATAGTTCTGAGTCTGGGAAAAAGTTCTGAGTCTAAGTGCAAAAGTTCTGAGTCTGAGTGCAAAAGTTCTGAGTCTGAGTGCAAAAATTCTGAGTCTGAGTGCAAAAGTTCTGAGTCTGAGTGCAAAAGTTCTGAGTCTGAGTGCAAAAGTTCTGAGTTTGAGTGCAAAAGTTCTGAGTCTGAGTGCAAAAGTTCTGAGTTTGAGTGCAAAAGTTCTGAGTCTGAGTGCAAAAGTTCCATTAACGCCAGATTTTTAACCGCCAACAGTGTTGAGCGCAAAAGTTCTGAGTCTGAGTGCAAAAGTTCTGAGTCTGAGTGCAAAAGTTCCATTAACGCCAGATTTTTAATCGCCAACAGTGTTGAGCGTAAAAGTTCTGAGCGCAAAAGTTCTGAGCGCAAAAGACCAAAAAAATAAACAGAAACACGAAGCAAGAACAAATCTGCTACATAAACTTGCTGAGCATCTCGAATCGACTTGCTACCGGAGATCCAAGAATCTTCTTCACAAATATAAGCACAAAAACAACTTCGTTTATCCATGGCTTTCAAATCCGATCTTAGAGATTATTGTGCAGCAGATCAAAAAAAGTTGCACGGGTTTCTTCCTTCCATGGCGGATCCACTACCTAGACCGACGATCCATGGCGGAACCCTAGATCGAAACTCTATTTCGGATCGGCCAAATCTCCACCTTCACTGCGGTATTCATCGAAGTTCATGCCAACGGTCTTCTTCTCCGCGCTCTCTTCTTCGGTTGCTTGGTGGCTGCGTGCTTCAAGTGAAGCAATGGAAAGAAGGATATTATGGAGTGGAGAAGAGAGGCGTTGATTGTAAGAGGTGAGGAGAGAGGTAGAAAAAGAGAGAGAAATATTTCTGAAAATGTAATTTAGGATTTATTATGATAATATTTAGTATATATAGAGAATAAAAAAGGGTAGGAAAGTAATTGAGAAATTAGGCTATAGTGTTAAATTTAGTTTGTGGCCTTTAGTAAGAAGAGGCTATAGCGCCGGTCTCCTTAGGTCACGAGGTGGTCTTTTCAAGACCCTTTGGGTAATAATCTCTTGAAAAAATTATGAGTATTTTGGTATCAAATCGTTGGCCAAGAAATATACTTTTTTTTTAAAAGTAAAGACGCTCTTATGAGGAGCATATCTCAGTATTATTAAGTCAGAGGCACTCCTCGAAGGAGCGCTTATATGTTAATTTTACAATTATTTTTTAAAATACATTTTTCATGTAATTATTTATTTTAAATATATTAAAAAAAACTCTAGTTTTTGGGTTAGAAAATGATTCTTTGGCGGAGTAAGATGCGGAGTAAGCTCCCAAATTGGAAGAATCGGAATCTATCTTTGGCGGGTCGGGTTACACTGGCTCAGTCGGTTTTAGCGGCATTACCTACGTATATTATGCAAACAATGAAACTGCTGGTGTATGTTTGTGATCAGATCGTCTAGTGAAGGCAGGAAGATACATTGGCTTGGTTGGGAAATAATGTGTCGATCTAAGAAACATGGGGGTTTGGGTTTAAGGAGGGTGCGTGTTTACAATAGGGCGCTCTTAGCGAAACTTAGTTGGAAGGTATTACAGAATGAGCCGACACTTTGGGTTAAGGTTTTGAAACACAAGTACTTTCGTAATGGGTTTATGGAGCGAGCTATGAAGCCGGCGGATTCTAGAATCTGTAAGAATATCTTGGCCGGGCGGGACGTGTTAGTAGGTAATTTAGATGTGGAGGAGAATGGTGAGGACACGTTGGTTAAATTGAATTTGACGCCGTCGGGAATCTTTTCGGTGAAGACGGGTTATATGAAGTTATTACCAGTGGAAGAGGATTCGGTGTTCAAGTGGGAGATCATTTGGAAGCTAAAATGTCCGCAAAAAATAAAATTTCTGTTATGAAGGGCGGTGTGGGAGAGGCTTCCGACTAGTAACAATCTTGCGTTAATGGGTGTTTTGGAAGACCTGGTGTGTAGGAGTTGTGGCGCGGGAATAGAAACTGCAGGTCACCTCCTCCTTAATTGTGTTTTTTATGCTAAGCTTGCTTTTGAGTGTACTGCAGTTCATATGGGCTGGGACGGACTGGTGCATCAGAATATTGGAGGGGCCGTGGAATTGGTAGCTGCTGGGAGTCGAGGAGCTGCTCCGGGTAATCACCGAGAGCGGGAGCAGGCTGGTGTCGTGGGTCATAGTGGAGCTGGACGGTCTGTGGGTGGTACGGAACTGCAGATACAGGGGGCTGGAAGGGGACAGGTGGCGCAACAGCAGCCTGGAGCTGTCCTGCCGGGTCCTGTTCATCAAGTCCAGAATCATAACAGCAACATACTTGAGGGACCAGTGCAGCAATTGCAAAATTTTAGTCAACTTGTGGCTCCTGTGGACAGCATTAACACGGGTCAAGGAGGGGTTGAGGTATTACAAAAGTGGGGTGACTTGTTAGCTAGTAATAAATTAATTCATGGGATTGAATTGAGACTTATTGTGGCGGCTCTAGTATGGCAAATATGGGTGAGTCGCAATACTAAAATTTTTGATCAAGCGGCAAAGGTGAAATCGAAAGGGGAGTTGAAAGCGATTGTTTTGGGGTCGGCTAATGATTATGCGAGAGCATGGGGGAAAGAGCGAGATGGAGGGTTAGTAGTGGCATCCAAGTGCATTCTTGTCAAGTGGAATAAACCGGTATTGGGAGTTAAGTTAAATGTGGATGGGGCCTTCGATTTAGAAAAATCCTTAGGTGGTGTGGGAGGTTTGTTTCGGAATAGTAATGGTAACTATTTGGATGGATTTGCTGGTAATTGCGTTGCGAGGACACCGTTCGAAGCGGAAGTTTTGGCTTTGCATTTTGGGTTGGAACAAGCGGTGCGGCGTGGATATACCTCTTTGGTGATTGAGATTGACTCGGGTGAATTGTACGCGCTAGTGAAGGGCGGTACGAATTCAAGAGGCTTCTCAAACATTATTATTGGGAAGTGTTGTGATATATTGGCAGCAAATGTACATTTTGAGCTCAACTGGATCTATCGGGAGGCGAATAGGAGTGCGGATTGATTGGCGAAATTTGGGTTGAGATGTTCGGAGGGACCGGTGTCGTATCGAGATCCACCGGAGGGACTATGGCGAATCTTGATCAGGGATCGCTATGGATGGACATTACCTAGATTAACTTTAAGTAGTTGATAGTTTTTTCGGAAGTTTACTTCCCGGTCTTTTAGACCTCTTGTGTAACGGAAAAAAAACAGACTCTTTAGAAAAGTTGTTCAGTTTCAGCAATCTATTTATTCTTATCTAGCCCCATCAAAAGTTAAATGGAAGATCCCTTATATTAAACATAACGTGGTTATTGTTTTATTATAAATTTAACGGATCAATCTGTATATTTATTCATTATTTACTCAGTAATATATGATATGTCGATCATATCATTTCTAGCAAGAAGACGTTAATTTGGAACAAAAAGAAAAAGCGTTGAATCACCACACCACTCTATTGTGTGGGCTACGTGGATTATTAATCACTTTCACATAAAGTTTCATAACCCTTTACGACAAAATAATACTACAAAAGGAGTTCGTGTGCATCAAAACAATGAACTATACTTCAACTACTTTTGATTTTTTATTCGGAATATATCTAATATTTATAAAGTAGACAATATAGTACGAGCCCACCTCGAAACTTGATGGTGACTTAATATATACAAGTATATTTATAAACTCTCCAGTGGACCTACTACTAAACTGGATCTTTCTTCCTGTTCATTTATCATTTACCAACCAACCTACATACATGTTTATTTGTCAAATTCAACCCCACATTAGAGGTGGAGTCAAGAATTTATCATGGAAACTAAAAATTAAAATAATTAGTACAAAAAACAGAATTAGTTTCTAGTTTAGGTCGACTAAATTTTTTATATTTAGTTTGAGTAACCTTAATATAGAGTAGAAGAAAGACATATTTTATTGACATTTTTACCTTACAAAGATCGAGCAAATTCGCAATACACTACAAGTTAGAGGAAAGGGGTGCAACTCCTCCGCTCCGCCCCTCTACATTCAACCATGACTATATACTAATAGTGTATCTAAACACAACTTATCCACAAGTCCGAAGAGCTAGGGCAAATTTCATTTAAACATATCAACAGGAAGCTCAACCGGGAAGCGGATAAACTTGCGAAGAAAGCTAGGCACGACGCGACCCATTTCAATCGAAATACGTCTAGTATTTTCGATCTATCCTTTCTGTTTTGTAAATTAGGAATAGGCTAATTTTGATGTTTGTTTTGGGTGCTCTTGCACCCTACTATCGTCCAAAAAAAAAAAACTTATCAGTCGAGATATAAACTAAGTGCCCGTTTGGAAGTGTTTTTTTGGAGAAACACTTAAAAGTGCTTTTATTATTTTAAGAGTTCTTTTAACTTTGAAAAGCACTTTTATGAGAAGCACCAATTTGGTGCTTCTTAAAAAAAAAGCACTTAAAGATAATTTTAGATTACAAAATTATTTTTAATAATTTTTTAAATTTTAAATTTTATTCTAAAAACGCTTTTTTACTCTAAAATAAGCACTTCCAAACGGACCCTAAGTATACATTTAGATTGAGGAGAGATTATTTAATAAAGGAAATAAGAGAATTGTATTTTAAAAGAGGGGAAAGGGGAAAACTTAGTCTGGTTTGCGTGAAGTAAAAAAAGGATTTATTAAAAAATCATGTGTATTTGTTGTTTGGATTAGAAAAGTGAAATAAAATAATTGATTATTTTTATAACTAAATTACTAATATGCCCCTTTCAACAAATTATATATATAGAGAGAGAGGGCAGAGAGAGAGAATAGACACAGTATAAATATTTGAACACAATAAAAGAATCCATCACCACCAATTACTCTAAAAAAATATAAGGTATTATTATAATCCCTTGCTAATATTTTCTCTTAAAATCACTCAAATCCAAACAAAGGTCGTGCTTCTATTTCTAACATTTCATTCCCTTCCAAAACCCTATATCCTTACACAACTAATCTATCTGGATTAGTATATAGGGTTACTTATGAATTAGACTATTTTTATGTGGTTTAAGCCTTTTATATTTACCCTAGGTTAAATAAAACATTAAGTCAAGAGGCGTTTAGTCAACTGCCTTATCCATTCTTGATGGTAAGTTTTTGCCTAACATTGAGCCATTGTTTTGGTATAATGGTAAGCCATATTTTAGCCTAATGAATCAGCCCCGATAGATGTGAAAGCAGGTGAATACTTTGACTACGAGCTAATAGGAGTATGAGATTTTGTGTTACCGAATAATTTGAACCGCAAAAAATGGAATCAACAAAACTATAGGGAAATGGCGGGGACAGTATGTAGCTACTATAATTCACCGTCGGGATATGATCGTCACCATAAGTTCGACTGATAAACTTTTTTTTTTGACGTTAAAACATAATTTAGATTAAATAAAAACGAGTACGAATAAATTACAATAAGTTGGGCAAATGTATCTAACCAATTCCTAATGAAGTGAAATCACTATGGATCAAATGAGATAAAACAAGAGGGGGTGAAGACACCCAATCGTGAGGAAGGTTGGTGGAGTTGACCCTTCTCGCGATCCAGTCTGCAGCTTTGTTGAATTTCCGATGAACAAATAGAAATTCCATACTTAGGGTGCTAGCAAATGTTTGAATATCTTCATAAATGTGAAAGAGATGACGATTTTCAAACTTATGACACTCCATAAGTGGCTTCATTAGTGCTTGACAGTCATTTTTTAGGACAAAATGAGCGGAGGGTGAAAGAGTAGCTTCCTTGATTGCTTCTCGAATTCCAATAGCCTCGGCTTCTTCAGGAGATTTTGCAATAAAGTTCATGGTTTTTCCTTTCAAAAGTTGGCCCTGTGAGTCACTGAATAAGCAAGCAAAAGCTGAATTATTAGTTTCTTTATGGTAAGAGGCATCAACTGATATGTAAGTAATAGTTTGAGAGCAATTAACTTTCCTGAAAATATTGTTAATTGTTTCAGCAGATTTTTTCTTATCAAGTTGTATAGCTTCAGAGTCATTTTTGTTAATATTTTTGAACTCATCATAAGCTTTGATAGAATTTTTCATATTGTTTAAGGGACAGATTTCAATGTTTTCAAACAACTTTTTATTTCTAGATTTCCAAATAAACCAAAGCACCCAAATTGCCTTCTCCACTTGAGGGTATCCTCTACCATCAGTTAGCTTATATGAATCTAAGAGATTTTGTAGCCACTGATCAATTCTTAAAGGCAAATCAAAAGAGGATTTAAACCCCCAAGGAGTTGCAAACCAGGTGGCTCTAGCTGAGGGACATTCAAAAAATAGGTGTTCAGTAGTTTCAGAGTTGATACCACAAATTTTACAAGTGGTATTAAAAGCACATTTTCTGTGAAATTTATTAACTTCAGTGGGAATAGCATTTGAGAGAATTCTCCAGGTGAAATTTCTCAGTTTTGGAGGGATTTTAAGGTTCCAAATACATTCCCAAAAGTTTTCATTGAGCTTAAAAGAGATAGAAGGTTCTTGTTTTTGAACCACTTCATATTCAGCTATATATTTATCATTTGAGTGTAAGTAAACTGTTTTAGCAGTTAATTTTCCTTTAGGGTCCAATTTCCAAATAAGAGTATCATCAGCTCCAGTAGAGCTAATATTAATATCAGTGATAGTTTTTGAAACTTCATTAGGGACAATGGAATTAATGAGATTTATATTCCAAGTGTTTTCATTAGTAATCAATTCAGAGACTTTCCTGAGATGACTATTAGTGGTGTTTTTGATTTGGTCAGATTGGGGTAACCAATCATCATCCCAAATTTTTATTTGGTTACCATTACCCACAATCCATTTAGCCTCTTTTAGATAATTATTCCTTCCTAAAAGGAGGCTTTTCCAACCCCAAGAGGGGTTATAACCGAGAGTTGTGTTGGCATATAGCCTCCCTTAATAGGTTGTTTTAATATGACAAATCCTCTTATGATTAGTGTGCTAATTACTCTTGTTATATTCATCCTAACTTGCACTATTGTTCATCAAAAACACTTTTCATACCATTCTTATTATATCTCATCACATATACTTTAATTCATATCTTTATATACTTTGAGATATAGCCTTAATGATCAACTGCAATGTTTATAAGAATGATGTTACCTACAACTTTCGTGAAGAAGATTTATTGATCTGATCATCAAAGCATAGGTCAATTCTATCAAAGATGTTTGGTGCGGTACACCGGACATATGGTGCGGTACACCGGACCAAGAATGCGGACCAGGGCACGGTGCATGGCTAGCCCGTCAGAAAGATAGAAAATCTAACCGTTGAGGTGCGGTACACCGCATGATACTTGCGGTACACCGCAAGGAAGGTTTTTCTGCACAAAGTTTATGTCATAAGAAATATATCCGTTGGGAGATTAATAGATCCGTTGGACTCAAGCCTTATGACCGTTGGAAGCAATTTTCAGCTATAAATTGAAGCTCTTTGAAGGCTACAACTACACCAACTAATTACAAACATTAAGGAGCTTAATTGTTATCATTCAAGAAGGTGTCAAGAAATATACATTGTCAAAATCAATCTTAGTGAGCTTATAAGTCCTATCCAACTCATTCAAGGAGTTAATCAAATAAGCCACAAGGTTCTATCTACTCAAGAGGAGTTTACATGCTTATAGTTATATCTACTCTTTAGGAGATTATCTAGCAAAGTAGTTTCACCCCTTTAAACACTTTGTATCTATCCTCTTAAGTCTAGGTCTTGTAATAGATAGATTAAGAGAGAATTCAAGTATAGGGAGTATACTTGGTGTCCTTGTGTTGTGATTACACAAGAGTTTGTCCTTCGTGTTATCGAAGAGGTTGTAAGGGTTATTGTGTTCTCGACCCGGTTAAGAGAGACACGGGAGCTTAGTGAAAAGCTTGAAATCCTAAGGAGGCTTCCTTAGGTAGTGGATGTAGGGAAACCGAACCACTATAAATCGTGTGTATCTTTCTATCCCTACTCTATTTACTTTCCGCACTTTATATGTTTGATAATATGCTAGTATGAATATTGTGATATTAATTATCTAGTTTATCTAACATATTGTCATCTAGAGTAGTAAGAGATTAGATAGTCGATTTACTTGTTAAACTTATATATCAAGCCTTTAACTTATCCTTTGCATGATCCCATAAGTGTTTGATATATTAAGTTGACTTAGAAGTTTTCTCTTAAACTTATAATTGTCCAAAAGATTTTTAATTAGGCATTAATCTTATTAGTAATCCTATTCACCCCCCCTCTAGGACTTTCAATTGGTATCAGAGCCTAACTCTACGTGAATAGCTTAATCATTAGTAGAGTAAACGATATGGAATTTAATCTTTTGGAAGAGTCGTCTTCTACCCGACCTCCAATTTTTGTAGGAACTTACTATTTTGCTTGGAGAACAAAAATGGAGAAATTTATCAAAGCCGAAGATCCCGATCAATGGAGAATCGTTATGGAAGGTCCATTCGTTCCATATAAAGAGGAGTTAAATGAAGCGGGAGTTCTTAAGCTAAATCAAGAAGAAAAAGATTATGATGAACTCACCGTTGAGGATAAGGCTAAGCTCACTCAAAATGCAAAACCGATGAACACTCTAATTTGTGGAATTTCCGAAGAAATTTTCTCACAAATGTTAGATTGTAATTCCGCAAAAGAGCTTTGGGATCGTTTGGAGTTCCTATATGGAATTGTCGAGAATGACGAAGAAAAAGGAATCTTAATCCATGATGAATCTCATGACAATTCTAAACCAAACCATGAGGTAGCAATCTATCCTAACTCTTTATCTCTTCCTTATAATTATGATGATATTAGGCAAATTTCATCCCTTCTCAAAATTCTTGATTCTCAAATCCATTTGAATAACCTTATGTTAAAAAAGGCTAAAGTTGAGCAAAAGAATTGTTTTAAATGTTGTATCACTTTAGATGATATTCTAGGTAATACTAAAAACCCTTGTTTTGAAAACATTTTTTCTTCAAATAAAAGTCAACATCCTATGAAGAAAAATATAGAAGGTTTTAAAAAATTGGATGAAACTTTTTCCCTCGCTCTTAAAACTTTAGAAAATCATCCCTTTTTAAATGTCACTCCTTTTGATCCAAATGGTCTTTTTAAAGAAAAATTGTATTTGAGTGATAATTTGAATATTGAAAAGAATGAGGAAAATTCGTGTTCAAAACCCTCACATGATAGTTCTATTCGAAAAAGAAGTTCTTGCAATTATTGTGGTAAACCCGGTCATCATGCTTCTACGTGTCATTACCACGAACAACTTGAAAGCGGATCTTTGATACCCTCGTGGGAAAAGCCAATATGGATCGTGACAAATGCTAATAACATTTCCGGATCCATTCCACCTCGGATACCATAGTAATATTCATTGTAGGTGTTGAGCGTCAAAAAAATGGAATTATATGCAAAAAGACGCTCAAACCTCGTAAAAGGAAAATACGGTGAATTCTTTCCTTTCTTCTTTTTTATTTTTTTTGTGTTATTATTTGTTTATGTGCTTTATCCTCTATGTGCTAATATCTTGTGTATCTTGACCTTTTCATGCTTAATATTGCTTTGTTTTTACATTGGGTCTTTTTGTACTTTTAGAAAATATAGGGGTATTTGTGAAATAAACTGTTTTATGTGTTTTCGGGTTTTCCTTGTTGTTTCTTTTCAAAACAAAAATTATCTTATAAGTTTTATACCATTCCGAATCTTTTGGGGAAGTTTCGAATGTGTTTCGGGTGTTTTTAAAAGAACCAAAAAATTCCTTCTTAGTGTCTTCGTCGTTTTTGCGGTGCACTGGACCACTCCGCGGTACACCGCGATCCAGGGTTTCAGCCTTTTCATTTTTCCTTTATTTTTTCGCCCAGTTTATTTCTGCAGTGCGGTACACCGCACGGTTTCCGCGGTACACCGCGAGTTAGGTTTTTGTCCGCGTTTTAAACCCGTCAGTCTTCTTTTTATCTTCATTCCACCATTAAAACAAAAAACTCTCCCCACTACTGCGATTTCCGGCGACTTCTACACCTTATTTCCGCCGCCTAAAGCTCTATCTTCTCCACCAAATCACTCCTTTCTCTCTCTCCTTCATTACCCACCTCTTTTCACCATGAGAGAAAAGAAATCTGCTCCAAGGAAGAAAGCCACCGCCGGAGCCTCCTCCAGCCGCCGCCGTGCACCATCTCCGGCGAGGTCACCAACACCACCTCCACTCCGGCCATTCGATCCTCTCCCGGGCAGAACCATAAATGCTTCAGCTTTTCCTTCCGGTGATGATTCTCTCTTTCAACTTCTCTCTTTTCAAGGTTGTCACAATATCTTTCAATTTTCGGGTAGTCATTTAGCTAGTGGGTTAATTGAAGAATTTTACTCAAACTTTGAATATAATTGTGCTAATAACTCGCTATAATATTCCTTCGGATGGGTTTAGTGGCTTTTGGTCTAGTGGTTGGGATGGTTCAAGCCTTGATGTGGTAGCTCAAAACGAGGTTAATGAATTCGTAAATGGTAGAATGCTCATTCGTGATGGAAATTGGAATTTACGTAATTTTGATCGGGAGTTCATAGTGGCTCACAAATTCTTAATTTCGGCCGTGATTCCAAAAGATAAACATGATGCTAAGTTAATCCCTTACGAGGCTTATCTCTTATTTTTAATCTTTGCTAGACAACGGATTAACATCATTGCTATTATGTTCAAGTGGATGAACCATGCTAGAGCATCTAGGGACAAAGTTCCATACGGTATTTTTCTAACCAAACTCTTTGATGCAAGTGGAATTTCTTTAGGAGGAACTAATGTGAGACCAATAGATAGAGCTTGGTGTTTTGATTATAGCACGATTAAGAGAATGAAATTTGCTATCTACAATAACACCTATGTTTCGTACTCACATATTAATCGTATTTCGGATGCTTCAATTCGTAATCGTATCTTACAAGCAAAAGAAGGAACTTTCGGTCCGGAGCTTAACTCACTTGAACTCTTGGATAACCCGGCCCAACAAAATCCTATCCCTAATGAGCCTACTCAAAACCAACCCATTCATGAGGATCCTCCTAATCCCTCTCGTTTTGAAAGCACAATTACTCGTTTTATGGATTATATGGGAAGAAAATTCGAGATTTTGGAAGAGAAATTAGAAAGAAAATTTGGGGTTTTAGAAGAGAAATTGGGATATCTTGCTAGTGAGTTGACTTGTGTGAAAAACGATGTCTCGTGCATTAAGGATGATGTGTCTCATTCTCGCCACCGTTCTAGAAGTCGCTCTCCCCGGGAAAATCGTTAATTGGTCGTGTTGGGTGTCTTTAATCTTCATTTTATCCTTCTTGGTTTTTATGTGCTTTATTGTGGTTGTTTTGGACTATGTATGTTGTGTTTATGCTTTAATTGCTTTTGGGTCCGTGTTTTGGACATTTAGGATGTTATTGCTACTTGGTTTAATTTGGATAATGATTTAGGATGCTATGTGTTTTATTTGGATAATTGGTTAAGTTTGTTATGTTTTTATCTTGAATGTTAGATGCTTAAACTTTATGCTTCGGATATTGATGTTGCTAACATTTTCTTTGATGATATAGGTACTATTGCATCTATAATCCTTGATCTTATTCTATATTGCTCTTTAGTCCCTATAGTTTGTTCTATTTGTCTTAGTTCTTAAAAAGGTTGAAAATTGCACTTAGGTCCCTAAAAGATTTTTCAAATTGCTTTTGAGTCCCTAAAACTTTTTGAAAAATAATTTTTGTCACCTATACTTTTCAAAAAATTACATTTTACCCCTAAAATTCTTAAAAAAAATGTTTTCAAATATTCTTATTAGGGAGAAATTATAGATCAAACTTTTACAAAATTGAAACAAACTCTATGCATTGTGTAAGGGGGAGTTTTTGTTAAATCATATTTAAAAACTCAAATGCTTAGGCTAATCATTTATCTCATACATTGCAACTAATCGTTTGTGTCATTAGAAAGCATATGAAATGAAAATCTATCGGTCAAGGAGTTGGTAAAATGTCTCTATCTCTTAACTCTTGCTTTACAATTATCTATCTTTGTGCATCTCTTTCTAAAATTGTTTTAAATCCCTAAACTCTTGCACACTCTTAATCGTTGTTTAAAATCTATTCACTTGAGTTTTTAGCTCTTCTATTTTTAGTTGTTTTTACCCCGTCTTTTTGATGAAGACAAAGGGGGAGAAATATGTGCACTGAAACTTTCAAAAATTGCACACTTTTTAAATCTCACAAATGCATCTCAAATCTTATATGCTTATTGTGAGGGGGAGCTTAATTTCATTAGTGCTTAAACTTTCATATCATTCCTAAGGTGTTTTAGTGAAGGATTTGTCATCATCAAAAAGGGGGAGATTGTTGGCATATAGCCTCCCTTAATAGGTTGTTTTAATATGACAAATCCTCTTATGATTAGTGTGCTAATTACTCTTGTTATATTCATCCTAACTTGCACTATTGTTCATCAAAAACACTTTTCATACCATTCTTATTATATCTCATCACATATACTTTTATTCATATCTTTATATACTTTGAGATATAGCCTTAATGATCAACTGCAATGTTTATAAGAATGATGTTACCTACAACTTTCATGAAGAAGATTTATTGATCCGAGCATCAAAGCATAGGTCAATTCTATCAAAGATGTTTGGTGCGGTACACCGGACATATGGTGCGGTACACCGGACCAAGAATGCGGACCAGGGCACGGTGCATGGCTAGCCCGTCAGAAAGATAGAAAATCTAACCGTTGAGGTGCGGTACACCGCAAGGAAGGTTTTTCTGCACAAAGTTTATGTCATAAGAAATATATCCGTTGGGAGATTAATAGATCCGTTGGACTCAAGCCTTATGACCGTTGGAAGCAATTTTCAGCTATAAATTGAAGCTCTTTGAAGGCTACAACTACACCAACTAATTACAAACATTAAGGAGCTTAATTGTTATCATTCAAGAAGGTGTCAAGAAATATACATTGTCAAAATCAATTTTAGTGAGCTTATAAGTCATATCCAACTCATTCAAGGAGTTAATCAAATAAGCCACAAGGTTCTATCTACTCAAGAGGAGTTTACATGCTTATAGTTATATCTACTCTTTAGGAGATTATCTAGAAAAGTAGTTTCACCCCTTTAAACACTTTGTATCTATCCTCTTAAGTCTAGGTCTTGTAATAGATAGATTAAGAGAGAATTCAAGTATAGGGAGTATACTTGGTGTCCTTGTGTTGTGATTACACAAGAGTTTGTCCTTCGTGTTATCGAAGAGGTTGTAAGGGTTATTGTGTTCTCGACCCGGTTAAGAGAGACACGGGAGCTTAGTGAAAAGCTTGAAATCCTAAGGAGGCTTCCTTAGGTAGTGGATGTAGGGAAACCGAACCACTATAAATCGTGTGTATCTTTCTATCCCTACTCTATTTACTTTCCGCACTTTATATGTTTGATAATATGCTAGTATGAATATTGTGATATTAATTATCTAGTTTATCTAACATATTGTCATCTAGAGTAGTAAGAGATTAGATAGTCGATTTACTTGTTAAACTTATATATCAAGCCTTTAACTTATCCTTTGCATGATCCCATAAGTGTTTGATATATTAAGTTGACTTAGAAGTTTTCTCTTAAACTTATAATTGTCCAAAAGATTTTTAATTAGGCATTAATCTTATTAGTAATCCTATTCACCCCCCCTTTAGGACTTTCAAGTTGCATCATGAAAAGTAGAGGAAGGAAAATAAATTCCTTTAATGATTTTGTAAGCAAAGTTTTTTTATTAGCATTAAATTTCCAAGCCGAGGAGGTTAATAAGGAGATATTCATTTGTGTAAAATTTTTGAAATTCATACCCCCTATTGACTTAGGTAATTCCATGTGTTTCCATGATTTCCAATGAATTTTTTTATTTCCTTTATTGCCCCACCAAAAGGTGGCAATGAGAGATGAGATTTTGTTACAAATAGCATCAGGTATATGAAAGACAGACATGAGGTAAACTGGTATGGATTGAATGACAGCTTTAATCAAGGTCTCCTTACCAGCTTCAGAGAGAAGTTTAATATTTCAATTATCAAGCTTTTTAATGACTTTTTCAATGAGCCATTCAAGGGCTCTAGTTTTAGATCTACCCCAATCTGAGGGTAGTCCTAAGTAGGTTCCCAAATTATTCAAGTGGTTTATATTGAGGATTTTTGTAAGTTGGTAGGCAACATTTGGTGGAGTGTTTTTGCTATAAACAACACCACTTTTGTTAAGGTTAACAGATTGTCCAGAGGCCATACAGTATTTATTTAAGGTATCTTTAAATTGTTCAAATTCATAAGCTTCACCTTTCAAAAAAAATAAACTGTCATCGGCAAAGAGAATGTGGGTGAGTTTAGGGCAGTTTCTAGTGAGTTTAACCCTTTTAATAAATTTATTTTCAACTTTATTATTCAAAAGGGCAGTTAAGGCTTGGGTAACAATGCAAAAAAGGAAAGGGGAGAGGGGGTCCCCTTGCCTTAAGCCTTTAGTAGGAGTTTTAATGTCACAAGGTGTACCATTAATGAGGATAGCATAAGAGACAGTTTGTACACATTGTTTTATCCAATTAATCCAATTAATCCAACAATCAGAAAATCCCAAAGCTTTCATGACATCAAATAGGAAGTCCCATTCAATGTTTTCAAAGGCCTTGGACATATCAGCCTTAATGGCAGCTGCATAAGTGTTGGAGTTTCTTTTGTTTTTAAGAAAATGTACAGCTTCATGAGCAATAAGTAAGTTATCAGATATATTTCTATTTTTAATAAAAGCAGATTGTTCATGGGAGATGATAAGATCCATGTGGGGTTTTAATCTTTTAACAAGAATGGCAGCTATAATTTTATAAATGAAATTTGGACAGCTTATTGGCCTGTAATGACCAATAATGGCAGGAGAGATAATTTTTGGAATAAGAGTAATGTAGGTCTTATTTAAAGAGGTTAAGTTACCCTTATTCCATAGAAAATCAGTGATGCACCTCATCAAATCAAATTTAATGATATGCCAGTGTTTTTTGTAGAAACTATCTGTAAACCCATCAGGGCCAGGTGATTTGTTAGCACCTAGGGCCCAAACAGCTTCTTTGATTTCTTTAAGAGAAACAGGTAGTTCAAGGCTTTTGTTTATAGAGTCAGTGACTGTAGGCTTAATTTTTTCAATTATGTTACTATATTCTCTAGGGCCATTAGTAGTATATTGTTTTGAGTAATGTTCAATGATGTTATTTTCAATGGTAATTTGGTCATCAATCCAAATTCCATCAGTGTTCAAAAGTCTAAGGATTTTATTATGCTTCCTTCTATTTTTTGTGGTGTTATGGAAAAAGGAGGTGTTTTTATCCCCCAATTGAACCCATTGAATTCTAGACTTTTCCCTCCAGTACATTTCTTCCTTATTCCAATGATTTTCAAGTTGGGAAGCTATGAAATTGTGTTCATCCCAATCTTTTTGTTGTTGAGAGTTTAAGTTTTCTAATTTCTTCATAAGATCTTTTATGATGTTTCTATTGTTTTGTCTTTTGGTTTTATTCCATTTAGTAATAACAGTAGAGATGTTATTTAACTTAGCACCAAATTTAATAATACCTCTATAAATGTTATGAACATGAGAATTCCAGTGATTTAAGATTATATCATCAACATCCTTTTCATTGTTCCAACTTTTTTTATAAATGAATCTATTGAAGGTTTTCTTATTAGTTTTATCAGTGTTTAAGATAAGGAGGCTATGGTCAGAACCAATAGCAGGGAGAATAGCAATCCAAGCCTCAGGATAAAGGATATCCCAGCTTGAATTAGCAAGGCCTCTATCAAGTTTCTTTTTAATTAATTTATCCCCACTTCTTCTGTTACTCCAGGTGAAAAAACAACCTTTGGAGGTGATTTCCATAAGGTTGTTTTTATCAATGAAGTCATTTAGGTCTTTAATGCAGGTTTTTTCATTTCCACCCATTTTTTCATAAGTATAGCGAGACATATTAAGGTCACCAATAATGAACCAAGGGGCAGAGGTGTTATTTTCCATAAGTTTGTTGATATCACAAATGTTTTTTTCTTTATCATTATCATAAGGTGAGATATAAGCATAAGTAGCAAAGGACTCATTACCAAGAGGGTCAGTAATGCTACAGTATATGTAGTTTTTAGAATATTGTAATAGTGTAATGTTAAGGTCTTTATTGGCCATGAGAATAAGTCCACCAGACTTACCTTCAGGCTCAACAGTGCAAACATTTTTCAAATTCAGAGAGTTACATAAAGCATCAGTTTTTTTGAAGCAATTAAGAGTTTCGCATAAGAAAATTACTTCTGGATGATGGGAATTAACCGCATCTCGGTGTGTTAGAATTGTCAAGGGGGTACCAATCCCTTGACAATTCCAACTGAAGTGTATCATTGAGGTTTTTGGGTTTGTTCTAGGACAAACCCGCAAACCTGTTGTTCAGCTTCATTGCTTTGGTGTTCAGCATCTTCGTGGTCTTGTAACATTGGTTCGGAAGTGAGAGAAGCTTCCATCGTGTCTTCATAGATCTCTTCAATTGATGGAGCCGCTTGTTCTTCAGAGGTTTGACTTTCCCATCTTTTAGACCAGAGCTTATCATTTCTTTCGATAGCTTGAGATGAGTTGTTCTCTCTAGTGTATTGATTGTTGTATTGTGGTTTGTAATCGGCAAGTCTGTGATTTGGTGATGGAGGAGGGATTTCGATAGACGGTGGGAGCAGATGGTGTTCATCGGTGGGGTTTTGATTGTTAATTAGGGTGTTAATTGGGGAATAGTGGTGTGGTTGAATTTGGGTTGGTTTTTCTAAATATCTGAATGTTATAGTAGTTGGGCCGTTTGGTGTGTTTGGAGTTGGGCTTATTTTGTTTGGTGTTTTATAAATACTTGTTTCAGCTTCCACTATGATGTCGGCCCATGTTTTAATAGGCCCAAAAATAGGCGTTGGGCCCTCAGAAGATGCTTTAGCCTTGTTGACTCTATATCGGGTATTAGTCAGAGTAGAATTGACGTTATCAGAAGAAAAGTTCCTTTTTTGTGTAAACTTTCCGGTAGGCATCGATGGAGGACAGTCTAGCTTCTGCGCCTCGAAGGTTGGTGGCATCGAATTTTGTGCAGCTGAGTTTGAATTTTTGGCGAGTTGAGTTTTGATTCCTTTTTTCGAGTTAGGGTTTTTGGTGGTTTTATAGAAAATTTTTGATTTTTCCTTTCCTTCGGTGAATTTTGGTTCGAATCCATTGATTCCTTTTGAGAGTTTATACCTTAAATTGTTTTTGTTGGTGCAGTCTTTCTCTTCATGGTCCAAGAAGCCACAATTACAGCAGAAATCGCAGAGCTTTTCGTATTTAAGCTGACCTCGTATGGTGTGGCCATCCTCAAAGAAGATGGAGTAGTTGTTTGATAGTGGCTTGGATATTTCCCAATCTACTCTGGCTCTAACAGCTCCAAACTCTTTGAAAGTGTTGACTGGAGGTAATAACACGAATTCCACCTTTCCCAGTTTACTAGCGATTTTTTTAGCGTTATCTTCGTTGATTAAGGTAGGTGGGATTCCGTGAATTTGAACTATGAAGGAGGTTGTTGAAAGTTGTGAATCTGATAAGCCTTTAGAAGAATCCCATTTTTGCAGAAGAACGTGTTTTCCGATAACATTCCAAGGCCTGTTCTTCCAAACCAGTTCAAGATCTTCTTCATTTTCGAAAGTGATGAGGCGGGTGTTAAAACCTTTTTTTTCTGTGTGGCATCTTCCTGAAATTCCCCATGAAGAATTTATGTTTTTTCGCAGGTAGTTGAAGCTTATGCCTTCATTGCTAATGATTTTAGCAAATAGTTTTGGGCCCTCAAATTGGGCATAGACCGAGTTAGGATCTTCAGTGAGAGTAAATGCTTCCTCAGAGCTGTTTGGGTGGTTTTTTGTGTAGAATTCCATAATGAGAGGGGGGATTGAATGAAAGACAGCGATATGGTTGCAGAAAATTAAAGGTGGAGGTTTAAATATGCAAGTAGATTAGAAAATGAAAGTGAGGGTGAATTTAATGAGACAAGAGATGTTTATGTAAATAAATCGTATTTTTGCTATGTTAAGGTAGATGATAGTGAAAGACATTGTAAAGGAGATTTAATTTTGGTTTGGATGCATTTTCCGGTGGGTTTTTGGTGGGTAGGTGATCGGAAAGTTAAATCTCAGCTGTCCTTGGGGGATGTGCCTGAGAGAACTTTCTTTATTGATTAAAATGACCTAATCCTCTTTCTTTATTACTTACTTGGGTATGATTGACTGATAAACTCTCATATGGTAAAAGGACATGATCACAAAATATGTCGGCAGATGTATACACGAAGGCAAGTGAAATCACGAGGAAACTTAGACAACTTAGGATAAAATGCGTTTGGGGTGGTTGGCGGTCTTATCAAAAAGAATTTGACACCAAAAAATAAGATGCAATAGATGTACAAAGAGCGTGAGGACCTTACACAGTCACAAAGCTTCTACATTAATATATTCTAGAGATTCACAACCCCACTGAGGATGGCACACACATTTTAATACCACAAGAACTCAAACATTATCTGAAAAAATATAAACATAAGGGGGTGATCACACCCCAACGTCTAATAAATTTATTCTTAATGTAATATAGTCAAATTTAACGACATTAAACAAAATTTGTTGTCGGGGACAATTCACGATTTACATGTTTTCGTATGAGTAGACTATACGTGTAAAAGTATTTGAGGAGATATCTTAGTAGATGGATGATACAAAATCATTCTCATAACATACAACACAAATATCCATGACACCCAAAAAATTGACAAAATCAATTAAATATGTCTTAAAACGAGTTTGGGGTCCTTCTAAAGAAGTTTGAGACGATGGAAAACGTAAAAAGGGCTTAAAACATAGTTTGATTAGCAGAGTAGCAATAAGCTCACCAATGACACTATGTATCATAATAATATGATATAATTGCATATTATTTAGGACGTGTTAGGTATACTTTACTGAGTTACTCGATGAATTTGTAGGATATTTATATAAATAAATAAATTAACCCCCAAACAAAGAAATATGTATTCAATAATAGGTGATAGGGATAACTTTATCTCAACATCTTATGGAATAAAAGAATTCAAAATATACAAAATTACGCAGACACTGGTTAAAGGTATTGTGGACATAAGGGTTCACCAAATAGATTAATAGATAGTTGTGTAAATATTCAAAGAATCTCAATTGAGTGAAAAGGAATTTAAGAATTTGGAAAAAAAATTGGAAAAAGATTTGGAAAAAATTGGAAAAAATCTTGGATTTCTAGGTGTTATGGAATGAGTTTGGTGGTGGAAGTTGTTTTATGGGGTGAAAAGATGAATTTGGATGTGATTCAATGGGGTTTTGGTGTGGGTTTAAACAGTCTTTTAATGAAGTTTTGGGTGTGGGAGAAGAAGAAGGCTTAAGGATTTAGAACATGGATTAAACTCAATCTCATATATGTTCCAGCAGCGTCGTGCGGTGTACCGCATGTATTGGCGCGGTTTTGAATAAAGGATGGTTAGTTGTTTGAAGGGTGGTTCCTATATTAGAATAATGGCTTGTTAGATTTTTGAAGAAGAGAAGGTTTTGTGTGATCAAAGTGGTTTGGGGGTTGAAACTAAGACCGAAGTCTCGGTTAGGTTTTGTGATTGAGCCCATCAAAAATCACAAATTATATTATGTAATTGAGCCTGTAAAAAATCGTGCTTTATGTTTCATGGTTAAGCCCATCAAAAATCACGTATAAGGGTTGAGGTTGAGCCTGGTAAAAATCTCGATTTCGGTTGTGGTTGAACCCGAAAAAACCTCATTGTAAAAGTTTATATTTCACCTTGAAAAATATAAAAAGTGGCTACCTTAGACGGTGGATTAAAACCCTCGAGAATTCGTACCACTTAAAACGATTGTGTACCTTTTTTTCCTTATTCTTTACATATGGTTTCATTTGCATGCTTGCTATGAAACCATAATCATCATTGCATGATTTCATGGTGTTTAATATTTTGTCTAAATTAATGTTTGACTCCAATTACTTACATCCTTATTTAACAAACTTTATATTATAGTATACACAATCCTCTAAAATTTGTTTAATTGACTTACTTAGAGTTTTAACAAATAAATTATCTTCAACAATAATTAGACATAATTACATAAAAAAAATTCATCACAACCCAACCACCCCATTCCCTCTAAATCTAACCTTAATTGATTATATGATTTATATCTAGTCATTTAAATTTTCCAACATCGATCTGTTCATTTTTTACCCACTTATGTTTGCACAAGAAAAAAAATCAAACCATATAAGTGTAATTAAAAAATATTAAATTAAAAAGATAAACATTTAATCAAATCATGCCCCCTTTATAATATTTGGTTATATATATTACCTTTACTCATAAATTTAATTAATTAAAATATAATTCTAAACCGGAGACTTCTCTCTCTCAAAAGGCGACTAGGGTTAGGGTTAGGGTTTCCTATTTTCTGATTAAAAATCGTTCTTGGTGCGTGGGATATCTTGATTAGGCTAGTGACTAGGGTGCGCTGGGGCTGACCGGTGTGTGGTGGCTGGTATTTTGTGTTCCTATCGACAACGACGATAACCGTTTGGACTCAGGACATGGGCATAACCTCCGATGGGAGGGTTGGGCTTGGTGGAACGGCGTTTCAATATATTAGAATCCTAACGGAGATAACGAGGACCCGGTGTGGTACCATCGTTGGAGGAGGTAATGGTGGTGGGAGGCGGCGAATTTGGGGGGACAGGCGGGGCCATCTCTTCGTAGTTTTCCGTCTATCGCCATCTTGATGGGTTTTTTCGCTGGGGGGGGGGTCTTTCTGGCTGCTTAAGGTTTGGACCAGAGGAAAGGAATACAACGTCAGAGAACGGAGCCGAACAACCTCCAACTGGACTGCGACTATTTTCCTTGAGACGCGATTTCTTCTAGTTCATTGGGTTTTGATGAAAGGTATGAATCGTGATCTTTCCTACTTTGCCTCGATGAACGGAAGATGGGGAAAGAGGTTCCATAACAGTACGATTAAAGGAAAACTAGAAGACATCAAAAGTGATCGATTAAGGAAGTCTGTGTGGAAAAGGGTTTTGGATATTTGGCTGCTATCTGTTGATATGGGGGAGAACAAGGATAACTTTGGAGGTGTAAGTGGATATGTGGTTACGCTGGGTGATCTTGGGTACTACACTCAGATGGTTGGATGGAAGAATGAAGGGATTGGAGTGTTTCAGTGGGTGGATAGGCTTAGTCGGTTTATTTCTCGAGGAGTGGAAGGGTGTTGGTTTAATATGACGGTAGTTTCAAGAGAGTGGGAATGGATGAGGTCTCACGCATGCATACCTCTTCAACCACTTAGTATTACTAAGCAGAACAAAGGGGGAGAACCTAGAAGCTCTAGACGGTTCTTCTCCGCGAGTGCGGTACACGTGTTAATGGAGAATAAGAGGTTTTATTTTAAAGTTACCGGGATGGAACACCTGGACCACGTTTTCGAGGGACTGCACCGCTTCGTTTCATACAAAAACAAGGCTACACTTTATAAAGCCTTTTCATTTTACCGGATCAAATTTTACTCATTCTCTATACTTTTTAAAAAACAAAACACTTTCTTCACTTCAATAATCTCCAGAGGTAACATGACAACACATTCACGACATGCGTTACCTGTGACATTCCTTGATCCTGCGGAGGAGGAAGAGCTTGGGGTGATTGAGCTCGACATCAAAGTCAGAAGGGTTGAACATATGGATCGAGGAAGGGTGCTCATGGTTCGAATAATGGGTGATGACAAGGTGAACCTTAACGGGTTCAGACGCTGGGTCACAGACAGATGGTAGGTTAGAGGTAATGTAACTGTTTCAGAAATTTCTCAAAACTATTTCAAGCTTGAGATCGATAATCAGAGGGAAAGGGATAGACTATGGGACCTTAGGCCTAGAAACGTTATTGGATTCCATGCGGGGTTTACCAAAGGCAGTGGTACCTTTAATGGCACGTTTACAACTTCGAACTACTCATCGGCGTGGATTCAAGTCGGTGGGCTTGCACATATTCAGAATACAATCCCTACCATCAAAAACATTACACGCACGTTTACTAGTCTGGAGGATATCGACTTCCCGGAGGATGATAATGCGATTGCCCCAATACTTCGATTCCGGGCTAGCTTCAGGGTGTTGGATCCAATACCACCGGGTAAGTATCTTAGGCAACAAGATTGTGTAGGTTGGGTGAAGTTTAAATATGAGAGTCTAGTGATATTTTGTTTTGCTTGTGGCAAGTTAGGCCACAAACGAGAGAATTGCGGTGACCCTGTGGACAAGGAGGGCCTTTCAGACGCTAAACTTAGGTTGGTTACTTGGGGCATGGAGAATGTTATCAAGGATACGCTCGAGCAACCGTTATATGGGGTTCGAAAGAGGGTGTGTGATTCGTTTTTATCTCATGCAAGCTATTTCGTGTGGGATAGGAATGACATATCACCACCTACTCAGGATGGTCAAGATAGGGAAGTTCGTTCAAAAAGAAGGTACGATAGGGGATCTCGTTTTCGCAGGGACCAAAATGAGGATAGTTCTACTCAAGGTGATGTGGACATGGGAGGTGTAAATAAAAGTGGTCAACAGCAAGATTTGGAGGAGGTTATTCAGGAAGCAGTGAGGTGTTGGACATTTGTTCAACAGGCTGTGAAAACTGTTTTTATTAGTGATGATGAACATGAGAATGAACCTAAGGATGTGGAACCGATGGGAACTGAGGTTGGGGACAAAAATCACTCCACGCCCAAACAATCGAATACCAACACTGAACTACAGACTTTGAAAATAATAGTACTGCACGGTTTAAAGGTATGTCGGACAAGACTGCAAAGAAGCGTAGAATCGAATATATGAGGTTCCATACGGTGGCTAATAAAAGACAGAAGACGCAAACGAGTGTGTACAGCGTTGAAGGTGACAAACTAAGGGAGCTGACAATGGAAGAAAGGGTTGCTTTGGAAGAAGATAATACAAAAGGCAACGATACTGGTTAGGTGGTGACTGGATTTACTATGAACAAGGATTCAGGTAAGGAATTGGTTAATGATGTGGGTATTACTGAGGTACGTGGTAAGATTGCTGAACATGTAATTGAGGGACAAGGTGGGACTGTTGCAGAAGATGCTGGGGAGAGACAGGATACAAATTTCGAGCAGGAGTATAATAGAATTCGTGGGAAAGGGATAGCTCGAATCCGTGGAAGGGCGAGAAGGGGAGGCAGGGGAAGACGAGGCAGCAGCCACCCAGAGATGGTTGCGGAGGGAGAATGATCACTCTTTTCTGGAACTGTCCGGGGATACGGGCCCCACTGACAGCCCAGGTTATCAGGGCCATGGTGGAGGATCATAAACCCAATGTGGCTTGTTTTGCGAAACGATGATGTCTAATGTGGATGCACCAATTTTTGTTAGGAACTTAAACTATGATAACTTTTTTGTGGTTAACCCCCAGGGTTCTATGGAACACTTTGGGGGCTTTTTGTTGGTTTGGAACTCGTCGGTGACGGTTTCCATTTTGAACTCTTGCCAGTTTTATGTTTCCATTTTAATTAATTATAAGGATAGATTGTATTATTATGTGTTTGTTCATGCTCCTAATAGCTATCACGAAAGACAACTGGTATATAACCAACTCACTAACTGGAGGAACAACCATGCAGAAGCCCTTGTTATTCTAGGAGATTTCAACGACATTTCTAATACAACTCAAAGACAAATCTCCACACCTCCGAATCAACAATACATTCTTAATTTTAATTTATTTTTATCTAATAATATGCTAACTGAAATACAGACCTATGGGTGTTACTATACGTGGACCAATAGGAGAAGTGACGATAATGTGGTGAAATCGAATTGATAAGGTGTTCGCCTCTACTGAATGGACAAATGAATTTCCAAATGCACTTGCATACATTCCCCCAGCTGTGAAAACAGATCACTCAACTCAACGATCATACTCCTACCCCACGACAAAGGAAGGAAAAATGTAAGACACTTTCGGTTTGAATCTAACTGGTATGAGCACGAGGACTGTAGGACCATTTTACAGCAAGCGTGGAATGACCACATTAATGATGGACCACTTCAAGTTGTTATTCAGAAACGAACGAACACTACGAAGGCCTTAAGTACGTGGGGTAAATTAACTTTTCCTAACAATAATGTAAAAATCAAGATACTTGAAAAACAATTACTTAGGATTGGTAATGCACCATACTGATGTCTCCTCATTTGTGATATATTTATGTTAGGATGAGACATCATTTTTAGTGATTTAGAAGTCTTTCTAATCGTTTTTCTTGAGAAATAGTTGCACTTTCCTATTTTGAGTCTTGATTTAGTAAAATAATATTTTTAGAGCATATTGGGTTTAATTATTTATTTAGTGTGAAGCTTTAAAGATAATTATGGAGAGTAATTAGAGTCCAAGTCAAAGACTACAAGATATGGAAAGAGATAAGAATGGTAATTGAAGATAAGGAAAGAAAAGCTAAAAACATGGAAAAGGAAAAACTGCCTTAAATCTGAATTTCTGCACCTACGACCACAAATCAGCTTATATCTCAAACTCGGTGTGGAATTTGGAGAAACGGTCAAGAGCAAAGTTGAATATCTTTCCAAGACGATGAATTTCGACTACTCATACGCGTCAAACGGATGAGTATTGAAGCTGCTAGGACCAAAACAAAATTGGGCCTGATTTCATGTTTTAAGGTTACGAATTTGAGTTGGGCTTGGAGTCCACTACTTACCTTCTCCTTCAAGAAAACGAATTAGGTCTTCTAAACACCTATAAATACACCCTTATATCACTTGTAAATCATCCTTGCCTCATAGTAATTAGTTTTTAGGGTTTTATTCATCAAAGTTATTGTAGAGAGCAAGATGATGTCTTTTATTATTTCCTTTAGTTTATTTCTTTCAGATATGAACTAAACTTCCCATAGCTTGGGTTTTGCATCATGTATAACTTATGAATTCTAATTTCTTTCTATCTAAGTTTCTTTGGGAATTTCATGTTTTAATCTGATATTAGCTGCTTATATTTATATTTGTTTATGTGTTTTGATTTAATGACTGTTTTCCTTGCGGTGCGCAACGTTTAGGATTACCTTAATAGTAATTAGATGATCACCTTAGCTGGGTGTCTAATTATTGAAACACCACATAACGTCTAGTGTCGATATTGGTCTTGACAACACTAATTATAACTAGATAGTCAGTAGGGTATGATTTAATCACTATCACCATGTATGGAAATTGATTGCTTAGGCCCTAGTGGCGTAGGATAACCCTATTTGAACCAGCCTCGTGGTGTGTCCGTAGCCCCCTTAGTCGCTCTCAAGGTCTAAGGTATGGGAATTTAGAATCCTGACTAAATATCTAAGAGCTAATTATCTCCCTTATTAACTAGACTTGAAAGAAAGAATTAGAAGGATTAGTGCATACTAGCAAAACCTAAGCTATATTTCGCATCTCATATTTCTTCGTATTTAATGTACTGTCTTTAATTTCCCTAGTTTAATTAGTAATTTC